>OX638277.1:0-1200000 GCA_951806755.1 Brenthis hecate | reverse complement strand
CGCTTCGCTCGGGTTCGTTCCTAGGTTGATTACCTATACTAACTATCATCCTTATTTTCACCCCCTTAAGGGATGATTTCCGAGATAAAAACTATTCTATGACATTCCCAGGATCTCACACAATATTTTTACCAAATTTCATCTAAATCAGTCCAGTCGTTTTTGAGTTTATTCGTTACAAACGTACAAAAATACAAATCTTTCCTCTTTATAATATTAGTGTAGATGATCACACCAATTTACTACCACATTTTCACAATATTACCAGACTCATTCAAAGATGACAAAATGGTAATATAACTATTAATTATCATAATTCTCATTATTTTCAGGTCAAAGTTGTACATAGGAAATTAAATAAAACCAAAAAAAAAAACCGTTCTCGATACCTTCACATGGACAAGCTAATCCATATGTAGTTGTATTTTGCTACATTGAATATAAAAACTTGAGGATCAAAGGAGGATCGTCCTCGTGGTATAGTTATACAGGGACTGGCTAATGTTGCCTTTTAAGACTTATATCGCGGCTTTCTAAGTGCCGCCGGATAAGTATGAAAAATGAAGTTAAAAATTTCCAAGCTTACATTGTTTACCTTGTACGTTTTATCGTTTATAATTAGTCTTAATAATTAATTGTTTTATCTAAGAGGTGTTAAATTCGTTTCTAGTTTATGTTACCTAAAGTTTGGGCTTAAAGGATTATCGGTGGGGTATTATATTACGATATCTTTAATAATATTGAGATCCTTACTTTGAATATAGATATAATATTTGAAATTAGATTAGAACGATGTATATTTTTTTTATAAATATGTTGGGATATTAACACACAGTACCATCTAGTACCGTGGTAAGCTACGAGGCTTGTGTTATGGATATCAGACAGTTGATACACTACACATATATGACTTAAAATACATACATATTATAAATATAAACACCCAAGAGTGGAGTACAAACATTCGTGCTCATCGTACAAATAAGTGCCTCCAGCGGGGTTCGAAACCACGACCGCTGGCACAGCAAGTAGGGTCACTACGAACTGAGCCAATCGTGTCGTCGAATATTAACTTAAATATAGAGTTTAGAATTTCACTGTACTAATATAATAATTCTGAGTTTTGACATCTAAACTCCGAAAGACCAAGTCTAAGCTCCGTATATGGAGCAAAGAGACGGTGTCACGGCAGACCATGAACTAGGTGGCGATATGAATTGGACAAATTCGATCCAAATTGGCCTATTCTAGCGCAAGACAGCAAAACTTGGGAACGTAGAGCGGAGGTCTTTGCCCAGAAGTGGGATGATGTGGGCTAACAGTAATATAGTAATTTGTAGTAGAAAACGTAAATCAATACTTATTACCTATATTTTGATGAATAATTAAAACGATTAATAAATGAAAATCAAAAGCAGATTGCTATATTCAAATTCATTTAAATTTATGTTCATTTATAATGAAGTGTGTTTAATATTAATTTATCTGTTACAAAAATTTCTCGCAACGAAAACCTTTTAGAAACAATATTTATCGTGCATACTAAATCTGCCAATATTTAAACAATATATTATAACAAATGCTATTCATATTCTATTTCGATATTATTAAATTTTGTTTTATATACGTATTTTTATAAACAGTTATTATTTTAAATATTGATATTGCCTTTATTAGATTTAGTCTTTAATTAATATTAGTTTTTATCATGACGAGAATTTTCTGTATTTTTTATTTTATATATCCAATTTAAAGGGTATTATCAAGCTGAAATCTTGTAAAAGCTACTCACAATAACCCAGTCTGATAGTAATCATCCACTCGTTTTGTGAAGACACTCGACTTTTTCCTCTACAAAAAATATCGATAATGGGATATCTCTAAGAGGGCACAGGTGGCAATACACATCAAATGTGTGATTGTCCAAACTTTAAGTACCTACTAACAGGTAGTAATTCATTAATTCTATCCTAAGATAATTTAATCAGCTACATAATAAATAACTTGACAAAACTTTCCCCCAAAACCAATATGTACCAATAAAGAGGTTAATTAACATTTGCATTATTTAGTGGCCACATTGTTCTACAATTTGCATGATACGGTTTCCAAGTATCAGTTTTAAACTGTATCGTGGACTACTGTTTTAAAAATTATCATAATCTCACCACCCAACTTTTTCTGATAGGGGGTAGCTAATTAAGGTATCCAAATAAAAATTTAGCCCCATGGCATTAATTTTTAAAAGTGGCATCTAGATTTATGGCTATAAAGTAACTATCAAAAATCACATGTCTTGTCCTTTGACTATCCTTCATCCTAAATATCAAAACTTAACGACTTCCAGTCACTAAAATGTAAAAAATAACTAAACGGGGGTTCTCATTTAGAATAGATACCTAATCAGTATTTTCGAAGTCGCAATCAGTGAAGATACATAAAAAACCCACGAATTGAGAACCTCCTCCTTTTTCTAAGTCGGTTAACAATACAATAAAAAAATATTATATAGGTACTTTTCATTAAAAAATCTAAATACATAATTTAATTCACAAAGCAAAAGCTTAAATCTTTTATATGCTTCCTTTGGATATAAACAAAAGCAAATATGAAGACTACTGTACTAAATATATTCCTTTAGCTGTAAGAGGTCCCCTGTTTGTTAAATGTAAATAGAGCCCAAAGTACTTAAAGTGGAATAAAGCCTGTGATTAAGAAGACTGGAAGTTGCTAACCGACACATTTTGTTCTCAAACACACTAAGTTAGCGTCTCATGCTGAAAATGTTAATTGATATTATGCCATATCGCACACTTTTTAACCGACTTCCAAAAAGGAGGAGGTTCTCAATGCGTCGGAATCTTTTTTTTTTCGTTTTTTTTAGGTATGTTCACCGAATACCTATTCGAAGACGCCTGAACCGATTTCGAAATATTTATTTGTTTCAAAGGGTATTCTTCCCAGGCGGTCCCATATAAATTTTATCGGAATATATATATTTTTTTAAATAAATTTCTTAATCGAATATGTTATTAAAAACTTTCTAGTTACAAATTACGTGCTTATTACGTCTACACTAAAAATGGAAAATAAAAACTTTTTAAAAAGAAATAAAAACTGACTTCCAGGGACTAAAATGTAAAAAAATAACTAAACGGGGGTTTTCATTTAGAATAGATACCTAATCAGATATATTCGAATTCGGTGTATTTTCATTTGCAGAACTATTTTATTAATACAATAAAGCACTACGCTATCACAGTATCGTAGTACATAATAAGTATAATAAAATAATCTTGTAATTCAAATTTTAGCATTTGTTTAATGCTATTTATTTATCTTTTAATACTTTTTTATATTTTTATTGATTAAAAGTCTTGTTTAAAAGTTATCATGAACCATATAATACTACCATATAATAATTAATTCTAGAATTTCATTAAATTAATTCACCTCGAGCGTTAAATGCAGGTGCTGGTGATTTACGGCGTAGTAAATAGTACCAATTAAGATAATAAAATAGACAAAAGCATGTCATTCTCATATTTTAGATCTCCATCCATTATTAATGACTCGATGGATATAATTTATCGCTCATAGCTGTCTTTTATAAGATTTATTTGTCAAGTCGTAAATATAATGTAAGGAAATGTTACCACAATAACTTACCTACAACGGTGAGCCAGAATGACAAACTGATTTTTGGTTCAGTGGATACTTGGCACTCGTAGGCCCCCGAGTCTCTAGGCTGAGCGTGTGCCACCCGCAGCGTCCATTCGTCTGAACCGTCCGTGTGTAACGCCGCAAAACGCGCGTCGCTACTGTACGTGTGAACACCGACTGTGAGAATGTGTAAATCCCTTTTTCTTATCCAGGATACCTGTAACAATAAAGTTTTAGTATTTACTGTTTCTGATGAAATTAAATGAATATATAAATATTTATAACTATATGAATATATAACTATATGAATTAACATAACTAAATGAAATATTATGCGACATTACTTAGGTCCAGATTTAAAAAACGTCGTTGACCGCTTCCATGACAACCAAACGATCGGAACAAATCCGTAAGTACTCGTAAATTTATAAATAAATACTCTTGTCTAAGGCGAGAATCAGACCAATTAATGGTTATTTCGTTATGAAGGTCACAAAATCGAAGGTCACTGAAAAATGACATAATTCTTTTAGAAAATATAAAAAAAAATAATTTTCATCCCTCATAAACAACCCCGACAAGGACATTTGACAAATATTTAGATAAAGAATGCTCAGCGACAAGGCTGAAACAAAACATTCAAAGGAATTTGTAGGGAGATCATAATAATAAATCTTCTCCCATTTGGATTACAGCATGTTTTGCCAAACGAGTGTTTTAATTGCATTCTAGCATTTTATTGTTTACTCAATTACAACGAGCGTTCGTAAAATATTATTTTGTAGCGCGTTCATTGGTTTTTTTGTATTGTAGCGCGGCGATAAATGCTTATTACTTAATCAGATTTAGAAAATCTTGTAGCAAATTATGAATTTTGTTATTACTACACGTATATTTTTCGTTATTTCTTTATTTTTTTGGACTGCACTCATACATTTTTTTATTATATTTAGAAGGGTGTTTTTTTTTAATAATAATAGTAGCGTTTTCCTGCGGCTTTGCCCGAATAGTATATTAATCACCAACATATCATGTACTAAAACCTTCTCCGAAACACGCTGCATCTTATGATGTAAGTATTATTCCGATCGGTTCAGTAGTTATCGCAGTATAACCGAACAAAAAAATCGGCTCTCCATCTATTATTATTAAAGGATATTGTAAAAAATATACAAATAAACGACACAGAGCCAATCGATTTTAATGAAAATTAACAGTGTAAATGTAATGCAATGGCAAGCGAGGAAGTCCAGTGATCATAGAAAATACGGTATTAACTTACGTCACATGTACCAGAAGGGAGTAGAATTTATAGCGCGCAGGCTGCACTAGCGTAATGTATATAGTGACGTTTAGTCTGGGGTCTGTCGTTACGACGCAGTTCAACGATTAACTAATAGCGTTTGCCTCAATAAAACCATTGAATTACAACTTTGTTGTAATAAACAACACTGTTATGGTGTATTCTCATTTAGATATTCTTCGTTCTAACTCTTAGATAATGCTTTATACAACTTTATTAGTTTGATTATCTTTATATTATAATTTATCTATAAGCAATTTGCCCTTGTTTTCTTCGGGTGCCTCTGGGTGTTACTCCAAGAAATAGACTATTTGTGTACTCCGAACCCATCCAGCCGTTTTAACGTTTGAAATTACAGAGAGGACATTGTTGTTATATGGTTATAGACATAGGAATGTAAGACAGGTATGGGAAGTTGATTACGAATTATAACAATATAAACGTGGCATTATCAACGTATTATGGCTATTAGCAAAACTAGGAAAATTCTCAAATAAGTTCTACGGCAGTCCAGAACACAAATTGATGTCTTGATTATAATATATCACCTCCCAAAGACTGAATGTCATGTGCGAAACTACGAAAAGAAGAATTTATTTGATTTTTTGAAGTTATGATACATGTCTGAAACTTTATTAATCAATTAGCAACGTATCTCATTTCTATGATCGTGATATTTACAACGTAGTTATTATATGTGATGAAGTAAAATTAGATGTAAAAATATTACATAATAATATTAAAGTTGCCTGATATTTTATTAAGATACACCTACGAGTATTTACCGTTTATATATAATGTGTATATATAATTAGTTTCGATTATTTAAGCCACAAAAATGCTGCGTTTTTAGCAGATTATAAATTGAACCGGTGCTACGAACTTTAAATTTAATAGCAATTCTACGCTATTTAAGCACTCTAAGTTAGTTTTAATTTAAATACAGTAAATATTTGTTTTCTTTTTATTACTAGAAAGTACATGGTTAAGCTATATTTACTATATATCTAATATATTTAAACGAGCAATTCTTGTATATTTATTCATTTATTTATACCGGCGATCTCGGAAACGGCTCTAACGATTTCGCAGAAATTTGTTATGTGGGGCTTTTTGGGGGCGAAAAATCGATCTAGATTAGTCTTATGTCTGGGAAAACGCGTGTTTTCGAGTTTTCATGCGCTTTTCTTTCGCATTATTCCACGCATTATATGGTCACTAAATTCGCACGCTCGGGCATAAGCATCGTAATCAAGCGGCCAAGGCACATGATTGACAATCACAGGTGACCGAGTTCGAATCCCGATTGTATACAAAGTTTTTACTTTTGTTTCTTTTTTTTGTTCAATAACATTTTCCATTTAATGTATTTAAACCTAGGCTTTTATACATCATTCCAGTCTGACGACTCCAAATGTAATTTTCAAATAAAAAAGCGTCGCCCTTCAACTCGGTAAATTTTCAACGATGCAGCAGATTTCCTTTCAGTGAATTTGAGAGCGTCGATGCGAAACAATATGGGGACGATCCGCAATTAATTGCAGTACTAGCAAGTTAAGCCAGAGCAAAAGTATACTATAACATACTGTTAAAAGTTATTATAATTAATGAACCACACATAGCTCAACTACGCAAGATATCTATACTTATAATAAAATTCAAACTAAGCCGAATCTGTATATTAAATATTTTTTTGGAAAATCTTATTAAAATAAACATTATTTTCGATACAGAGGCCGTTTGTAGAATTTTTGTCTATCTGTCTGTTACCGCATCACAGAAAAACCACTGGAGGGATTTTGATGAAATTTGTTAATAACTAAAAATGTTAATAACTAAATGTTAATAACTAAAAATGTATAGAGAGGCATAGGCTGAAACTCTATAGCGATTTATTCAAATGGACTTTTACAAAGACATTCGTGTAATTAATTTAATTTAAAGTAAACCAATATAGACAGTCTCATGAGCCGCACCTTCAGTCGGAAGTGTAGTTCTGCTACGAAGTTATTTTAATATTTTTTATACAATACAATCTTACAGAAAGAGAATACTTTATAAGAGCAAATTAGCAGGTACAAATTTTATTTCGTTGTATGAAACATTAATTAATAAATAAACAAAAAAAACTGCTATAAGACGAGTTCTAATCAAATTTTTCTATATACAGTTGAATATTTAAAAAAATATTGAGAGATTAAATAAATCGCCAGACTGAAAAATGGAGCAAGATTAGAATCGGTCTCAGTAAATGCTCTTATTTAACCAGACCATTTTCAAAATGAAAGCATTACTCAAAGAAGATGTTTAAGTAAATAATGACTGAGAGTTTCGATGAAAAATGGCGTTATTTTTAACTGAATTATGTAGGAAACTAAGTACTTTTAAATAAATTTTACATGTAGCAGTACTAGTATTTGATTTTTATCCGACTTTAAATAAAGAAGAAGTACTCAGTTCAGTTGTATGTTTTTGATATGTATATTATTAACTGCTTCGGTGGTCCAGTGGCTAGCATGAACGGTAGATTCGAACATCACGGGTTCGAGTCCCGCGTCAAGCCAAGTTTAGTTATTGACTATTTTCTCGAGAAATTCTTCTCAATTAAAACGCTTAGGAGTTTGAATGTTTCTCACCGCTCCTGTTAAAACGGTGAAAGGAATAGAGAGTCTCTTGCGCTTGCACACATACTTCTGCATTAAAATATCTCCTGCACAAATTTCTAATCTCGGTAACTAACTAATTTTAACAGAATGGCCGCGGCTGAAATCGTTCAGTAGGATATTACTATTATTATATATTTATTATTATTTATAATGCGATCTCTTTGATTATAGTCTAACAAACATGTTTTACCTCAAAGATCAATCGCCATAAAAAAGGAAAATAAGTCAAATAATTTGGAAACCGTTGTACCTTTTAAGTTAAAAGCTTTTTATTAATTCTATTGTATTACAAAGGCACCAAAGATCAAGTAAAACAAATAGGTATAATGAGTTTTGAATTTTTTTCACTCAACATTTTCAGTGGCGTTCTTGTACTGCTAATTATCTACAAAGTAATTATTTTTTTACTCATTTAGTCAGTTACAGATAGCACACATAATAGATATTGATAGATATTGGACCTAGAAGCATAAAATTTCGAATAAGTGTTCTTTTAAAGCTTGAAAAAAGTCTATGTAGCTTTTGTAAAGATATGGTTAATTGATCGATAATGATAAGTAAGGAAAGTTTTAAATAGATAGGTTATTAAGAACCAATGTAAACAGATTATGATGCCTCAAGAAATGAAATAGCGAAGCACAGGCGAGTTATTTTTGTTACCTTAGTAGGTTCAACTTCAAACAAAAATTGAAGCGCGACTTAAATTTTCATCTTGTCACGTTCTAATATTGATCAGATTACTACGCAGTAAGCACCAATTTTACTATGAATTTCGTATATTTGCAAACATAAAATTAGGTTAGAATGGTCATTATTTGAGCAACTAACTTTTTATTAGAAAGTATATAAAATAAATAAATAAAATAAATATGTTGGGACATTAACACACAGCACCATCTAGGTCCATGGTAAGCTACGAGGCTTGTGTTATGGATACCAGATAGTTGATACACTACATATATATAACTTTAAATACATACATATTATAAAAATAAACACCCATGACTGAAGTACAAACATTCGTGCTCATCACACAAATGAATGCCTCCAGCGGGACTCGAACCCGCAACCGCTGGCACAGTAAGTAGGGTCACTACAAACTGAGCCAAACGTGTCGTCGTATAAAAAATACAATAAATAATAAATATATAAAGCATAAATTGAATTGATCTTTTAACTCTTATTGATTAAGTAGTTAAGACCCAAAATAGTAGAGCAAGCGTCAAATATATTGTAGGAATATAAATCAAAGTTTTAGTCTCGAAAAGAGCATTAAATCAATTGGCTTGAAATCTGTTTCATCGTTTGTTTCTGCCGTTGAATTACGCAACATTGCCGTAGGCGTTTCGAATAACAGAAAACACTGCGAATAACAATAAATATTCATTATCTTTATACGAAATTAATTTACTCATGAATTAGTTTTTCTTTGTATTTACATATAATATTGTATAATAAGTTATATTTTAAAACTTTTTCTAACTACATTATAATAGTTTCATGTTATAATTTTGCTTAAATCTTTAAATAACAACACATCAGAATATTAAATAAATATTAACATATTTTTTATTTAAGTACAATATTTTAAATAACTTTATAATAATTATAAATATATGACTAGGAATGAGTTTAAATCCAATATTTAATTTGAACTCGAAAATCAATTAACATGCGGTTTTCTCATTGACCTCGCGTGTAATGTACGTCGGAGTACTCACCACAGACAATATATTTAGTGCAACAGCTTTATAACTAAAACTGAATAACTTTGTTATAAATTATATTTAAGTAATGCAATTAACTCACGAGTGCTAAATTAGTTCGAAAATAGAAACTATGAAACTAAGCTTAATGAGAGTATATCATAGTAATATCACGTTTTTAAATATCTATTTTAGAGAATCTCTGTAAAATTAACAATTAAATTATTCCAAATTAACTACTTATTATGTAGTTCAAGTTATAAAGCGGTCTGCCTGACCCTCTACTTTCTTACTAGATGATCGCTACCGAGATGATGATTGCCGCATTTCTGTGTGTCTCTAGAATGCCTAACAGTAGTCTGTGTTACTCCTCATCTTCCTATATCGTCATATATCATATTGGTTTTGAACCGACTCATCAATCTCAATAGATCTCAACTAAGGCAGATAACCCTGCGGTTATCTGCTGTTATCCCTGATTGGCGACTGACCATAATATAATAAACATCTATTTAACATAGATATAACAGTCCCCTGTGCAAGGCTTGCATGGGGGTAGATGAAACGGCTGCATATGTATACTTGTATTGTCCAGGTGTAGCGGCGTACTGGGCTTAAAATCTCAGTATTCCGACTACACTATTGAAGGTCTTCAGTAGGACCAAGAGACTTCTTGAAGAAATTGGGATGGCAAGAATAACAGGAAAATATCCCACACACCCAAAATAGGCACAAAGTAATCAAGATGCGGAAACCAGCCCGTTCTTACTATAATACCATTACTATCATATCGGTCACAGTCTATGTACTAAATTTCATTAAAATCCATCCAACCACTTTATCGTGAAAGAGTACCTATAAAGTTTCGTGTTCATAAAAGTACTAGCATCGCCCGCGGCTCCGCCCACGTTCAGATGACCAAAACCCGAACAAAATAGCTCTATTGTTTTTTTTTCCAAGATACACTATTTTTAATAGTTTTTGCCTTATTTAGTAAGTTACCTACCTTACTAAAATATATATAGTATCGTCGTGGTTTTATTCTAACCAGTTTTTGTTTTTTTTTTTCAGAAATGAGATATTTTCCCGCGGTAAAAAGTATTCTATATGTTGACCCGGATAACCAGCTATCATCATACCAAATTTCATCAAAATTCCTCTAGTAGTTTTTCTGTGGTAACAGACAGACAGACAAAAATTCTAAAAACTATTGATTCGGCCTTTGTATCGATAATAATATCTATTTCAATAAGATTTTCCAAAAAATATTTAATGTACAGATTCGGCTTAGTTACAATTTTATTATATGTATAGATTTTGATAGGTAAAAAAATAAGTGAATAATATGATTAAAAAAAAAGTTCTATGCTGCTACAGTAGGGTGGTTAGTAATTTCAAAACGTACGTACGTATTAATTAAATTTTAGCTTTATAATGTAATATTGCTAAGTCAGAGAGAACTATTTTCTATGAGTATTGCATTGTTTTCTATGCTAGGAAGGATATAATTTATGGTTATTAGATAGGAAGGTGAAGAGATGTGGTTTTATGGTACGGTGTTTGTTTTTTTTTGGTCGTACTTTTTCGTAAATTAAAGGAAATTCAAGATTAATTTTTGCTGAATTTCGAATTGATTTTGACAGTATAATAAACTTATTAATATAAAAAAAAAAACTATTTATTTATGGTATGGTAATTAATTCTAAAATTATTTATATGTTTGTGCATGTTTTCCTTCAAAATGGAAGTCTCAATTGAATAAAACGATTTTTATGGAAATGACAGCTTTTGATCAGAATCGAATATTGGAAACGCGATACGATTTCCGCGAAACATAGAATGTTAATGCTAAAATATATCCAAAATAACATAAGAAAGCGAAGAAAAAAAATTTATTAACATCCTGATCGAATCTGGCGACATCTTACGTAAAAGATATTGCCGAACAAAAATACGTACCTACGTGGACCCATTATGCACGTTATTAATTTAAAATTTAAATTAACATTTAAATACGTAGAATAATTAATGTTCTGTTTGTTCCTGACATCAGATGTTTCATATTATAATATTCTGTAATTTGGAAGCTTTTGTTAAAAGTAGGTCCGTAGTTTTCAACTTATTCATTGGGCGGTCAAAAAAAGTTGACGTAATATTATGATTAAAAATAATTACTATCCTACATTTTCGTAATAAGAGTTATACTTTTAAACATTTATGTATTTTAAAATTTCATCTTCTAACTAGTTTTCTTCTACGGCTCTGCTCGAATTTCACTCCAATCTGTCGAACCGTTATAGCTAGAAGCAATAAACACACGCACAAACACGCTCACAAACTTTTGCGCTTATTATATTAATGGGATACTTCTGTAAATATTCCTGCCAACGGTTTTTAAATTAATTATTGTATATAGATATATGTATGTATATACGAGTATACATATAATGTAGCTACAGAATACGTATTATGTGGGATCAAAATAAAATTTCTTTAAAGAAACTGCTGTGCTAACGATATAGGCGGGGTTGATTTCCAAGATTCTTTCCTTGATCTCCGAAATTTTAAATCCAAATACGTGTCGGTTCTCGCAAAAAGGTTTTAATTTTAATTTTAACACACGATTTTTTTTTTAGAAAAATTGTTATTTATTTTTGACCCTACACTAAAATTTGATTTTTTTTGACATTTAATGTTTAAATTATTAAAACTTTGTAACAAGTACCCATACTATGAATATAAAGGTCTTAATACAAAAATATATACATAATCTCTTATTTATTATACATAATATACGAAATGTAGTAAAAGATAAGTTTTTTTATGTTGCAACTTCTTCAAGTCGAAGAAAACTGTCCTTGGCAGCGTCGTCTGCGCTCTAATTAATTACGACGAGTACCTAAATACTATGGTCCTTGGGTTTCTTTTGTAAAATAATATCTAGTTTTTTTCATAAAAAATATAATATGCTAAGAATTTATTTTATAAGCACATACGCAGAAATATTAAAAAAATTCTTTACAATTAGAAATTGATGTTTTCAACTATATTCATATTCTGTTACACATAATAATTATAATGATTATTCTATGAAATAACTACGACATTACAAGTAAAATTATATTACTTGATTATGGAGGATGTAGATTTCGATACAATAATTTCATATAAGATAACTGCTATAAGATTTAGTAGTATTATGTTTTTATTTTATTTCTATTATTGTTATTTTTCTTTCTTACCACATCGTCGATCTAACGTTAAATTTGTGCTAAGGTATGGTTAGTCATAACAGAATGATTCGTTATTATCGTATGAAAAAAATTATGACTATAAACGCTTTTAAACATACATTCTGTATGTTTTTTGTGAGGTTTTAATCTGTACATTAGATATTTTTTGGAAAATCTTATTGAAACAAACATTATTATCGATACAGAGGCCGAATCTAAAGACTTTAGAATTTTTGTCTGTCTGTCTGTCTGTTATCGCATCACAGAAAAACCACTGGACGGATTTTGATAAAATTTGGTATGGTGATAGCTGGTTATCCGCGTCAACATATAGTATACTTTTTACAGCGGGAAAATATCTCATTTTTGAGAAAAAATACAAAGATTGCAATGTAAAAGTATACTAATATGTAAAACCTAAGAATTTGATTTTTGGTCATCTGAACGCGGGCGGAGCCGCGGGCAATGCTATTATATAATATTTTTTTGATCCAAAAATTTACTACTAAGGATTAAATTATTACTAAGTATTTTGTCGGTACTTTTATTAAAAATGTTATTCTTAAACTCTTTCTTTATCTGCAGCGAACTTTAAAATCATTTTCACCTTCAAATTTTCACGAGAAAATTTCGCATTAATGCCTTCTTGCGAAACAATGGAAAAGCAAATAACTAAAAGAAGGCTGTATTTTCGATAATGCCGATTCACATTTATTTTAAATGGAACACATTATTGACTTGGAAAATGGTTATACAATATTTTTATAAAATAAAAATAAACAAATCGCCACAGCTTTGTTTGGCTTTGTTCCAAATGTACTATTCCAAGCCTCGACCCAATTTTCTATACTTTATTCCCGCCAGCCTTTGGCGAACGTTCACGAGACATTTCCTATAGCACTTACGGAAAATCAAATCCTACACAGACTGTAACAAGCGGCCGAAAAGTCACGTTCGATAAATTGGCGGGGGCTAATACAAATTCTTCATTTTCATTAGTCCTGTTATGTACATAGAGTGAAGAATTTTTACTTGTCATCTTATAATTATGTTATAATCAAACTTAGACTAGCTTTGGCTCGTGGCTCCGGTCACTTTTTGCGACGATAAAATAATCAAAACATAATTGACACCAGTCTAATCCCTACCTCGCGGTAATCTAAGATTAAAGTGGCCTATATTAGATATAAAAAATATTATGATTTTCGTACCTTTTACGTACATGTTGTCATAAACTCATGAACTCAATTTGATTAAGGTTTTTGGAATTATAGATAAGTATTTCAATTTTATTTATATGTTTAGTTATAATAGTATACTTCAAGTGAAAATTTTACTCGTACATTTTTTTTTTAATTTCCAATAATTGAAATATACATACTTATATAAATTTACACATGACTACTGGGTTGTAATATATAAGATCGAAGAACAGAGGGATCAAGCTACAACGTTAAAAATTCTCATTTTCTCGAACCATTTAAACGAAACTCTAGCTACATTTTAATACAGATTCAGCGAATTTCACTCAAATCCATTTAGCTGTTAGAGCTAAGCGATGTGAGCCAATCAAACTAGTATTTTAAATGCAATAGCTTGTAGATATTATAGTAACAGCTTTGGAACAAAAATCTCAGACAGATTGCTGAAAATTTTATAAGTCCAAGCAAATATGAAAATATATGTGTAAATTTGTTGAAATGATAACTCGAAACAATTTGAGAAGTTTACAAAATAAACTTTTGTTTATTCTTGTTTGCTTCATCCAAAGTTTTAGATTACTAAAGTTTATTCATTTTGAAAAGATGACCGACTATTAAATTAATTGTTTTGTTAAAGAAAGTTTATTTAGAACATTATTTTTGTTAATAAATTCGCACTATATATCTTAACTAGCAACTCACCCTGGCTCCGCTTGGGGTCGTCTCTAGTTACGTTTTAACGTTTAGCTTAGATTTCTCAGAGATGAGTTATTTTCCCGCAGTAAAACGTATCCTATATGTTGACTCGGATAGCCAGGTGTAAATGTGTCCTGTGGTTTTCACGTGATGTGTTCCCAGACAGACACACAGACAGACATATAGACATTCTAAAAATTACAGATTCGGCCTCTGTATCGATAATAATGACTATTTCAATAAGATCTTCCAACAAATATTCAATGTACAGATTCGACTTAGAATTTTATTATATGTGTAGATGTAGTACTAACTTATTTTAACATATTTCATGTAATAAAAAATATTTATTGGAATTTTAAACTTAAGACCACTAAAAACTATGCTCTTATGAACAAATGGATTGGTTAATTATTTCCTAATGCATATTAAATAAGTTGTAATGGTAAAATCCTTTTAAGCCACTTAAACATAATATTATGTACTTATATAATTTTATAATATTATAGTTATTATATTGCCTATAATATTTTTTTTATTTATTACTAGCAGCTCACCCTTGCTTCGCTCGGGTTAGTGTCTGTTTTATTAACAGTTGTTGTTGTGGATTATAATATTATAAGGTGTTTTCCTGTGAGAAAGAGATAATCTCCCGCGATAAAAAGCCTATGTCACTCTCCAGCCCTCCAACTATCTCCACATAAAACATCCAAATAAGTCTTACATTTTGCTGGTCATAGTTCTCGCAGGTGAATTATCCGGCTTTTGTCTCGTTTCATTTATCATGCGAATCTCCATACACTGAATCTCTATTTCGACGTAAAATAAGGTCAAACAAACAAACACACTCTCACATTTATAATATTAAATATGAATTTACCAAATTCTTTTTTTTTCTTTGAAATTGAGAGATATTTTTAAGGAAATTCTTTTTTAATTTGTAGTACTATTTATTTATAAAATCTTACTGTAGAAGTACTATTTGAAGCTAAAGTTGGCTTTAAGCCGCTTAAGTTATTATTAATAATCTCTCTTGGCGATTAAGTTTAAATCTGACCTGGATTTAAAATGTAAAAACAATTTTTATCTTAAAATACCAGAATACCAACATTATGTAAATGCACCATTTTAAATGCATCCTTACCCAAATAATGCTTACTAACAAATAGAGACTTTGTCGCCTTCAGTCGATTTTTACGGTCGCTGTGTATGAAAGTTATGACTCTGTTGTGGCCAACTTTTACCAGTATTGTTTTGTATCTCAGTTGTTATTTCCTGATATTCAACATTTGAAATTTTTGTTTGTTCAAGTTTTAAGGTGGCAAAGTTATTTTTATAGTGCTTTCTTTATTAATACGATATCCCGTAGCTTTTCCACTCAGCGTAGATCAGTTATTAGCTTCTATGAATTATGATATTTTCGATAAACAGTTAATTTTGCTATTGCTCTTTTACAACTTTCCAAGAAAAATATTGAACTTTAGTTTTCACCATAACGTTCTCGTACTACGTAGAGACTGCTTACTCTACGCACTCTACTACTCCACGTATGCAGAGAGACAAATTTTATCTATTTATAAAACTGTAAATAATATTAGAGAATTTATTTTTTGTTTGAAAATATTAGTTGTAACAGCCGTTTGTTTAGCTAAAGCTAAATGTATCAAGAAATATTTGGACTATTATTATTAGATCAAAAATATAATTAAAAATTTATTAGACATTGAAAATCTTACATTAAGCATTAACACCTTTAAGTCAGTAGTGAGACAATACTAATTATTAAATTATAGTATTCAATGACGTATTTAATAGAAAGTAACATAAAATTAGTTAAAACAAACATTTCATTGTACGAAAGTTGCACCCGCGAACTTTGGGACATACTTATTAACAACGTAACATAAACACATACAAGAGCATATAATATTATACAGAGTTATCTAATATATTTAAACGAGCAATTCTTGTATATATATAATCTGAATCTCGGAAACGGCTCCAAGGATTGTCATGAAATTTAGTATATAGGGGGTTTCGGGGGCGATATGTCGATCTAGATTAGTTTTATGTCTGGGAAAACGTGCGTTTTTGAGTTTTCATGCGGTTTTGTTTCGCATTATTCCACGCAAAATATGGTCGCTAATTCGCACGTTAGAACATAAGCATCGTGGTCAAGCGCTCACGGCGCAAGTATGACAACCGCAGGTATCTGGGTTCGTATCCCAGCCGGATACAGAGTTTTTACTTTTGTTTTTTTTTTCTTAATATTTATTCAAGTTTTTTTATTTAAAAAAAAGAAAATTGTACTTTAGGCCAAAAACTCCGAGCGAAGATCAGTAGCCCAGGTACTTAATGTAATATAATATGTAAGTTGCAAATGTATGCTTTTATCCAATCTTGCGATTCTGAAATAATTATTTATCATTAAAGTAAAATGCTTACAGCCGTTGAAAACATTTTTCAACTTATTGTGTTGAAATATTATACATATTTTTAAAATAATTGTAAATTTTTCATAATTTTTCTCTTTTTTAACAAATTATATGCTGTGGAATAATTTTACAAATCAACATAAAATTATATTTTACGCTGAAAGATCAGTGTAACAAAATCGTAAAAAAAGGTCCAATAGGACGTAGTCAGCTTTCGAAAAACATGTAAAATTCCACCATAGCGAACGTGGTCAGTGTTGTGAACTAAATTCTGATATCCCTTATATCGAAGGGCTTTACAATAACACAAGTTTTTTAATGTTATTAAAGTCTTATTAGGGCTTTTGTTGACAAAAATAATCATTCGATAAAATTAAATGGAGCTTAATTGGACTTTTTGTGTAATTAGTATTTAACAAAAGAGTATTCTAATACATCAATACCACAGGAGACAAATATGTGAGATCGATAGAGATAAGACAGGGGACTGTAACCACCCACACCCTTACATTAAACCGTCTTACGCTAACATTTTAGTTACCTTCGAAAACAACGAATGGGTGTCATTAGTTCTTGAACCTTAATGTCTAATCTGAAGTAATGAGATTTCGGGCTTGATTTATTGAGTGGGTAGAAATTTTTTATTGAATTAATTTATATTAGCAAGACTTGCCAAAGGAAATTATTATTGAAGTAAGCTGTATTTAAAGGTAAAATAATCTAATAAGAAAGAACAGCTTTTGATCTACATGAATTTATCTTTGCGAAGTAATACTCATATACTTTATATATAGGAATATTTCTAATAAATATTTCTTTGATTTTGCCAATTCGATATATGTATATCCTAATTGGTATAAGTTATCCAATTTTCATCATTTTTACCTAAAAAGTATCTAGATAAGTATATTTCAGGAATATATTAAGGACCTCAAGTAATAAAGTCAATAATTTTTCTTAGATTTACGCGAATATTTAATATTTTAAATAAAACTAAAGATTTCATTATGGGAATTGTTACTAAGAGTTTTTAATAATATATGTATTACTACCGACTATTTAAAGTTATATCACGTAAAGTTAAATCATATAAAAATAATTACCTATAAATAAAAATATTCCATTTTCACCCCACATTTTTTGCTATTTCATATAAGGACATGTAATAGAATTTAGGATCGAATCATTTATTTATATAAATTAACTTTAATTGAATTTATGATATGAATTATATAATAATAATAATAATTAATAAAAGCTTCTCCGGGCTTTTAATCTGAGCCACAATTTAGAATGTTAACAGTTTAATAAGAGAAAATTGGGGATCGAAATTATTCAAAGCTTTTAAAAACAAAGTTTAACTTATTCAAGACTTTTTTAATTATTTTACTGAGGCCTTTCCCATTTTCGATGCTGAGAACAAACAAACTAAAGGTTCCAACTTCGGACTGTTTAACAATTACGAAAATAGTTCGAGCGTTGAACAAAGTTCTTTTATATAAAATTCAAACGTCGGCTGTCGTTTTTTCATTTGACCTTGTATTTAAGAGCTTTCGTTACCACAGATTACTATCTGAAGTAGAAAAAGGTGGGATCAAAAGATTTTGCAAAGAGTGATTTGATAGAGATAAAGTATATTGTCGACAAGCTCGGTCTATGAAATATTTATTTTTTATTATACTTCATGTACCTACTAGTTTATTTAGTTACGTTTTTTTAAGCCATGGCTGCTCAAACATTGTGTTAGACACTGCTTAGTAATTAATTATAGTTTTATCACATATTACTTGTATAATTTTAATACAAGCGTTTTCCTTTAACTTCACACGTTTATTGTCTCTTATTGAATACTAGCGTTTTCCTGCGGCTCCGTCCTCATAGTACATTAATTACCAACATATCACATTATACTAAAACCTTCTCCGAAACACGTTGCATCTTATGGTATAGTATTATTCCGATCGGTTCAGTAGTTATCGCAGTATAACCGAACAAAAAAATCGGCTCTCCATTTATTAGTATAGATGTAGTAAAATTTACTGTCTATTTTTTAAACCTTTAGACATTTACTTGTAAATTTTTGTTTATTAGAAAGATTTTGTAATACCCAAAAACAAACTTTAAATGTTTCTTAGAATATTCGAACTGTACTATTTAATCAGATTTGCTTTTGTGTATAATAAAAGAAGATTGTCATGTTTAGAATTCAGCGTTAAAAAGTCGCATTGTAGAGAGAAAATAAATTGAAAATTTGATATGTATTCGGCACTAGACACAATAGAGCCAACTTTTGACACATTTTGTATAAACAAAAAAGATTCAATTTCACAGGAATGGGAAATATGAGAAAATTCTTTTACAATAAAGAACATCGGATAAAACTTCATGCAATACAGCTTTGAGCGTTAACATTTATTTTCGTTTACTCAAAAAACTATAACAAAATTGAAAGCTTTGACCGGATGGTATTTTCATTCCCTATGTTTACTTTACCATTGGCTTGAAGTGACAAATTTGTGTTGTAACAGTATGTGTGTATATATTGAGATAGTACACAGTTTAAATTTTTTATATAGATTACACCGATATTTATTTAACTTCATTTTATATTTTTGTAAAGCGAATTTACACTGTCAATACTCTCATACAACTGCCTCGGTGGTGTAGTGCCTAGCATGTACGGCTCACACCCGGAGGTCCTGGCTTTGAGTCCCGGGTCGGGCCAAGTTTAGTTATTGAGTATTTCTGTATAGTAAGCCTCAGTAATAGCCCGGAGTTGGGAAGTTGGCGGTGTTTCACCCCCGTGCCTCGGAGAGCACGTAAAGCTATCGGTCCTGCGCCTTAGCTCTCACTGGTCGTGTCGAGTGGTCGTCCCACCAGAGTATGAGAGTGACAGGAATAGAGAATGCACTTGTGTCTGCGCGTACACATGCGCACTATAATATCTCCTGCGCAGTTAGCTAATCTCAATGAGATTGGCCGCCGTAGCCGGAATCGGTCAGGAGATTATCATCATAAAATCCACTTTAAATATTCAAAAAAGTAATCTTGCAAATTAAATGGTAGTGTTCATTTTATTTCACAGTAGAGTGCGTCCCTAGATGCCTTTTTTTAATAATATTATATACAGTAAGCGCCGCCTTTTGCAAAAAAAATACTAACATTCAAAGTCTATGTGTGTATAAAATTTCATCTAAATTGCTCCAGCCACACATACAAGCTTTCTAATTTATAATATTAATGTTATAAAAATAATTCATTAAAAAAATGAGGGGGTATTGTATATAATAATAGTAGTGCTGTTGGTAGTATATAATATCTATTAGGTGCATCTCTAGTGTCCAGCTTATATTCTGTATATTAAATTTCATCAAAATCCTTTACCCGTCTTAGCGTGAACAACAACGCATACAAAGTTTCACAATCATAATAGTAGGTAATCACAGTATGAGGTTATAAAAAAATTGAGGTAGTAAAATAAAGCTACCCTCATTTTGATTATAGCATAATATTATCATAGAAAACCGTAATATGATCAAACCCACTGTTTGTATCTGAGTCTATTTCAGGATAATTGAATTAAATTGAGTTAGGGTCAAGAAATGTATAGCCTCGTCGTGATTCGCAAAGTGAGTTTCAATCAACGTTGGCAAAGTTTGATCGATAGCGTACACAGTATAGATATATAGGATTTTCCAATAAGGACGGGTCGATGTTGAACGGCTGTTGGTGGCCATGTTGTTTTGGTGACATCTGTGAAATCTGTTTTTTATTATTTTATTATTGATGCCATATCACCATGGTAAGTTACACAATTAAGCAACGGGTCCAAATGAAAAAAAAAAACACTATCAAAATGAGTGCTCGTTAATGAAAACGTTGCGCGCGTTACGCTCAAAGTCGTCTCTGCAATGTTTGGTGGACAAATTAGAAACGACTAGTTCGGAAAGCTATCAGTCAACACACACACAGTATGCCAAAGGAACGCCAGATCTGCCGAGAATATCGCTGCTGTCCGTGAAACTGTGCAGAAGGACCTGAGGCAGTAAATTCCTCGCCGTGCATTAGAACTCGGCCTTTCGCAGACTTCAACTTGGCGGATCTTGTGTCGGAACTTGGACCTGCATCCGTACAAGATCGAAGTGACCCAGTAGCTTACAGTTATTGACACAGACAACGACGTTTCTGCCAACTGGGCTTCGGAGCGCTTGAGAGTAGGGCTATCTCTCGGAGAGGTGACGCGAATTGGCCACCAAGATCGTACGACTTGATCCAGCCGGATGTTTTCTTGTGGGGTTTTCTGAAATCATGGGTTTATACCAATTAGCCTCAAAGTCAACATAACCCAGGCCATCGCTCGAATTCAGTGAGATTTATGCGGCAGAGTCATTGAAAATTGGACTTCTCAGATCCGGTCTACAGTAAGAAGCCGCGGTGGTTATTTAAAAGATATCATATTCTATAGTCAATGGTATTCATGGACCTTTCAAACAAAGAAATATTTTCGTTGATACCCCGCTCACTGCTTGTTTTATTCCATTTCAAGATCGACCCGCTCTTATTACTCTTTATAATAGCTGAAGTTTATTTTTATTTGTTTAAACGCGTTAATTTCTGGAACTACCGGTTTGATTAGAAAAATATTTCTAGCCTATATACTGAGGAAAGTTATAACTAACATTCTGCTATGACCCTCAGGAGAGCAGCGCACGTGTATACTTTACAAGCTGAACCGTAGTCCAAAAGCTAATATCTACTTAAAAAATTATAAAAATCATTATACAGATAAAAATAAATGAAATTTTTAAGACGCACCGTTACTGAATAATAAGTGAAAATTGAATTATTAAAAAATTCCACGAATCACTTGGATATTTGGAGTATTTTGCTATCAAGGTTGTTCGTAAGGCATTTATTTTTTCTCTCATGGCTTTGAAAAAAATAATAACATCGTGAAATCCGCATAACTTTCCAAAGTTCATGAGAATGTAATATGTACTTTGATTTTCTTTTATTGTCTTTTGATGAGGAACGAGATATTCGAAAATGCAAAACCGTGATGGTTAAATACGTAATAATTAATTTGAATCTACTATTTATTCTTTAAGGGATCGTTTTGCGTATGGGGTTTTCGATTAATATTTACGTTAATGCAAATTTTTTTATAATATTTTATAATTTTCATCATATTTTCAATATATTATTACACAATAAATGATTTTATAGAAGATGGCACACCTTGGGAATGAAATGATCGCCTCCAGGCTACTTCAACTTGATAGAAATATTGTAAATTATAATTTTACTTTAAAAAAAGAAAAGTCAATATTAGCCCCGCTGAGTTTCTTTTGCCAGTTCTTCTCAGGTCTGAGGCTTCTTCTTTCCGAATTGGTAGTAGACTCATGACATTCAGTAAAAAATTGTAATAATTTAATGCTGAATAAAATATTTTGAATTTTGAATAGCATAAATAAAATATTCACTAACTATATATCAAGAGATCAAGAAATTTATCTGAGCTAGTTAGCTGTAGACTTTATCTGCTGTAGCCATAATATTACCTTATTAAAGACTGTTGAGTTCTGTCAAAAGTGTTTTATGAAATAAATTATTTTAATTTTTGTTTGCTAACTTAACCGAAAGATGTAATTTAGATTTTAATTAATCTGGTTTTTGCTTAATTGTAATCTATACAGATTAATAAAATTGAAGTGTCTGGCGTCTGTTTATAATATCAAAATAAAAGCTTTTTACTAAATGCATATGAAATTATATAGGTACGGTACTTAAATTATTATTAACATTTTTTTTTAAATTTTCGTCTGTCTGTCTGCCTGTTCTTTACGACTAATCAGCGGCTGGACTGATTTTGATAGGACTTTCACTGGCAGTTAGCTGATGATATAATGAGTAACTTAAGCTAATTTTATTTTAGAAAAAAGGTTCCACTCAAAAAAAAACGTACCTACGGGACGCAACTCGCTAGATAATAATATTTTTCTAAATTATTATACTTCAATTTAAGTTTATAAGTAAATATTTTTTTTGTGTTTATGTTTTGGGATAATTTTTTGTACTATAAATATGTACTTATGTAAAATATATGAACAAAGGATATTTCTTCCAACTATTAGAGAGAAAATATGTTACAATCTAGATTTAAAGTTTATAGAATTCCATCGTAAATCAGGCATTAATCGACCCTTTCATGGTTTTATAATATTTAGGTAAATAAATTGTCTAAAATAAAATACAGCTATATTTTTTTATTTATTGAATGAATGCGAGTCATATATTTTAAGTTACTCAAATCAAATTAAACTCTAGCACTCTAAATGGCGTTAAAAATTGATGCTACGTACATATATTAATCTACAAAAAAAATATTACTGGATGATAGCTAAATCGGTTAAATTTAGAAATAGATAAGAGAAATTATGCACAAAGGTTTTAATATTATGGAAGTCAACACTATTTTCTTTTTGTTTATATTACCATATACAGATCGGAATTACTGCGTGTTTTAAAAATAAAATAATTTTAAATCTTTTCGGATTTTTTCGCGAATTTATTTTGATTTTTGGTTCCCAACTTTTCGAATGCATTATAGCAATCATTGTCACGGTAGTCTTTCCGATAAGACAGTTTTATTTAAAATATCAAGTATTCGCGTAAATCTAAGAGAGTATTAATAAAAATCATTATAAGAATCATAATAATTACCGATCTGTCTCCAAGATTTTTCACTCTGCAGTGTAAGTATGCTGGTTGACCAACCGCGGCGGTGTATTCTCTTTTGGTAGTGTTGTCGAAGTGTGGCTGTACCATCGTGTCGGTGGCGGAAGTGCCGTTGTTCACTGCAAAGATGGCATCGGGGTCCGTAGTGTCACTGCCGCCCGCTGATAGGCCTGGAAGCAAATTAATTCGTTAAAAAAATATTTTATTTCCTTTACAGGATACTTAATTCGAGGTCATTGAAATATAAAGACACATAACATATATAGATACACATTTTGTTACAAATATCTCTTCTAAAAGTTGCGTCAACTTAACGTAACGTTAAGTCAAACCAAAGAATAAAATTCAAGAATCGGAAGTTCTAGTGGTTGAAACACAAATTCAAACTTACGCATGCTTCATAAAATACTTTTTTAAACGAAATAACGTGCGCTTTAATGTTGTCATCCGAAAAGCAATGAATGAAAGAGATTCGAAAAAAGCCCATAATTTCGTATTTAGAGGTTTTTTTTGTAGTTTTTTTTTCTTTTTGAGAAGCTACTAATTGTGTATCTTGAGTTTTTGTATATTAATGTTCGAAGTATGTAGGGAGAAACTATAGGCCTCCCTTACATACATAATAAATAGAATTATAAGTTTTGGTCACTGATAATACTTTTTTTTAGTAAAACTCTGTAAAGTAAGCGAGCAACATGATGAATATTCTATTCTGCGTCTAGAATTATTTATGAATTAAAAAAAATATTTTGTATTGCGACAGTTAAAATAACTGTCGTGTCGGTATTAATGTCTAATTAATTTAAACATAAACTACTCTATATCTATGCATCTATCTATACATATAATAAAATTCTTACTGAGTCGAATCTGCACATTAAATAGTTTTTGGAAAATTATATTGAAATTGTGATTATTATCGGCCTCGGATTATACAGAGGCCGAATCTATAGTTCTTAGTATTTTTGTCTGTCTGTTTAACTGTCTGGGAACGCATCACGAGATAACTACAGGACAGATTTTAATGAAATTTGGTATGATGATAGCTGGTCACTTGGGTCAAAATATGGGATACTTTTTACAGCGGGAAAATATCTCATCTCTGAGAAATATATACTAACCGTTAAAACGTACCTGGGAACAAACCCGAGCGGAGCAAGGGTGAATCGCTAGTACCTAAATAATTTAAAGATCAAGTCTCGAAAGATCAAGATTAAATCTCGATTTGAATAAATATATGATAGCTTTACATATCATATGAATCAAAATAAATTAATAATAATGAAAACATTGATAATATTTCCATTTCGAAATAGATTTGCTACGAAAGTAATGTTATTGAGGAAAAAATATGAAGCAAAAATTTACAAACTCATTCATGGAGAAATATTTATCCCATATCACGTCAAGGGACTAGGCATCTTATTAATAAAATATATCACCAGTATAGCGATGTAATATGATGTTAAAATATCGTAAGTTTTATCCACGTTAATGTCGGTGTAATTTATATATATACATATATATATATATATATATATATATATATATATATATATATATATATATATATATTAATACTGTAATATCGAAAGCGTGTTTGTTTGTATGTCCTTTTTTTCATTTGTATCTAAATAAAATAAAATCACCGAAACATATTTTTTCATATTAATCGCATTGTTTTTTTAAGAAATAACAGCTTGCTATCAAACTATGAAAATCGATTTTCAATAATTGACGAAGATATTGCTTTCCATACACCGTATGATAATAAGAAGATATTGGAGATCTTTTTTAAGTCGGTTAAAAATAGTTCATGTGCCACAGAGTGATTAATAATTTGTATGTGCTTTTTTTTCTGGGGGAATATTAGAAAATTACAAAAAGTTTAAAATATTGATATTATTAAGTTGAAATAAATAATTTTGATAAAAATACTAAATTAAAAATATAGTACCGATAAATTATTATTAGAAAATAGTAATACAAGGTTTTTTTGCTATTTGGTTGTATGTATAATGCATTTTTGGTGTTTTAAATAATTTTATATTGACTTTAACATGTAACAAAAACGTTTAAATAAACTTTTCTATTCAAATACCGCTCTCTGAAATTGTAAAAATTTAAAGTGCAAATTCAAAATTCTGTTATTCATTTGAAAACCTTTTTGCGGCACTCATAAATACGCAAGTGACAATAGTACGAGTGTCGTTTAAAGATTCAAAGCGACTCACACAATAAACACAGAAAGAAATTTTAAATTGCATTTGTGAAAAATTGCAGCCTTCAGTACGGGGGGTAGACGACAATAGATTTTCATCACGTCTACAATATTCGCAACATAGCCAACGCCTCTTTACACGAGCGTCCTTTTTGAGATCCGGTGTTAAAATCAGCTACCACACGACGAGTTGTTTTTCTTTAGCCTCCCATTGGAAACTGTTTAAATGGATATTTTTAAAATATTGATTAGTTAAATTCTTTATTAAGTCTCTATTAGTAGCACTACAAACTACAAAGTATAAAATTCTATGTTTGTAACCTCTTGTATTTTAAACTCGATGAAGCTTTTTTATGTTTGTATTCAGCCCTTTTTTACGTCCCACTGCTGGGCACGGGCCTCCCTTCAATACAACGTCAGGACATAGTCCACTACGCTGGCCAAGTGCGAGTTGGTTTGTTTTTTTGTTTACATAAATATATTTCTTACTATTAATAATTTTTATTACTTTTACATTGGACTAAAATTTTATTATTACTAGGTATCAAATAAGAAAAAATGTAAGCTATTGAGAAAGTGTAAATACTAAACAATTATTTATTATACGATTAATATTTACCGAATTACAATTGTAATTTTACTACATTATGACGTAAAATGAAACCCATAGTATGTTTAATAGCTTTAACATGGAAATGTTAAATTTTAAAATAAATCTAACATTTATTGTAATTTTGGCTTCGAAATTGAGCTTCCAGATCAAGAAACGGTCCCGAAATCATTTTAAATGGATTTTTTACTCTTTATAATGTGACCACTGAATGTGTTGGTCTTTCAAATGAGGGGGATCAAGTCACATAGTCCACCACACTGGCAAAGTGCAGGTTGGTAGACTTCCCATGTTTTTAGAAAACTTGTTAGGCTCTCTCAAACATGCAGGTTTTCTCATGATGTTTTCCTTCACCGTAAGACAACTGGTAATCATATTGAAAATGATTCGCACATGAAAATATCAAAGGTGCGAGACCGGGATTTGAACTCGCTTCACTCGGTTTCCCAAGCGCGCTGTTACCAGTGGGCTACCACTGCCTTAATAAGATGTAAGACTGTTAATCTAAATTTATTATAAAAGGAAGCGCGAAGGATTACCGGTACAATATTATCACGGTAATGTAATTATGTAATATTACCGTAGTATTATTAAGAAGTTTACAACATACCACAGCTAAATATAATAATAAATGATGCTTAATGATGCCTCATTGGTGACTGGACATCTTTGGCCCATTTCAAAAAGGGGCCATCTTCTTTCATCTATCGTCTATTAGATGATATATCGGCTATCTTTGCCAATTATGAGTGGAATATAAAAAACTATTTTTTCATGAATTTGTAGAAGATTAATTCCTAAAGGGTAAAATAAACATAGTGTTCAATCAATGACCAAAATGGTGTTTAGGCAAAAAAAATCTATTTAGTTTTTATTAATAAAATTTGAAGCCGTTTTACTTAAAAAGTAAATATTAATACGTATACCAATTGATAGACTAGATAATTGTGTATTTTTTTTAAATTGAAGCATTTTGTTTATTTATATTTGTTAACTAATCAATATCTACAACGTGATTGATTTTTTATTTGTTTACTGTGTGTTAATAATCTCTAAAACTACTATTATGATTTGACAAATGCTTTTTGCATTTTATGACTTTAACTGAACTATTATATATTTAACTAGCGCCTCCCCCTCGCTTCGCTCGGGTTCGCCTCCAAAGCACAAACAGATCTATCCTACGAAAACCGTTCATTTATCCAGGCTGAAAAGTAACTTGTTGTTTAACCGGCAATATAAGCTATCAGCATGCCAAATTTTACTAAATTAGGTGCATAAGTTGTTGTGTACTAAGCTGTATAAGTTACTATAGTTTTTTAACTATCCCACGGGAACTCTTTAATTTTCCGTAATATAAAGTATCTAAGATGTTGCCCGGGGATATAAGGTACCACCATGCAAAATTTAATTTAAATCTGTCCAATAGATTTGGAGCTTAGCCCGTACAAACGGACAAACAGACAGAGAAACAAAAAAATTGAAAAAAATCTATGTACAGATATTCGACCTCTACTGTTTTATTATAGTATAGATAGATAAACTTAATTTTGTATAATTTGATGCGTAAATAAGAATTGTTATTAGTCTCCCTTATAGTTTCTTTTCAGAAAAATTATTTATTTATAATTTTAAAAGCGACCGCCGCATCAAAAGCCCTTAGAAATTCTTGATATTGATCTACTCGTGTCCAAATAGATTTGCCATCAGCTCAAGGGTGAGTTCCCTAATCTAGACTTGGGACGTCACGTCGTTCATCACACTGACGTCTGCCAATAACACTAACATTTTCAGTAAGAAATTACAAAACGATGATGCGATTTCAATTTATTTTGTATTACTGAAATGCTTCAGACAATATATTTTCAAGCTTTAAAGCTAATTTAGAAATAAATTTCTCTAAATGTGAATCGAATGGAAGAAATGGATTAAGGATGGTCATTTATTTTTCAAGTCTTCTCTTCTCCGTACATTTTAGATTGTTGGTGTAAAAAGTATGAATTAAAAATACTTTTCAATTGTAAAATATATAATAGCATAGCTATAATTGTTTATATATTAAATATATAACACATGCTAATTAAATTTATTGGAATGAAATTATTATATTCTAGGGATACAATTATCACAATATTCGCATGTAATTGGCCGTCTAGAATAACGATATCGTTAATACTTTCTTAGATTTACTCGAATATTTGACATTATAAATAAAACTATCTTTTGGGATTTTATCGCGAATTTATTTTGATAATTGGGTCCCGACGTTTCAATGCTTTACAGCAATCATGGTCACGAGAGAATCTCCCGATAAATTCGCGAAAAAATTCGAAAAAATAGTTTTATTTAAAACGATATCTTTCTTTACGGCAGAGGTCATGACGTCCTTCAAGCCTTTCAAATTCAATTATGCTTCTAACAAATATGTTATCTATACATATAATAAAATTGTAACTAAGCTGAATCTGTACATCAAATATTTTTTGGAAAATCTTATTGAAATAAACATTATTATCGATATAGAGGCCAAATCTATAATTTTTAGAATTTTTGTTTGTCTGTCTGTGACCGCATCACGGAAAAACTACTGGAGGGATTTTCATGAAATTTGGTAAGATGATAGCTGGTTATACGGGTCAACATATAGAATACTTTTTATCGCAGGAAAATATCTCATTTCTGAGAAAAAATCCAAAAACTGCATTGTAAGAGTATACTAATATGTAAAACCTAAGAATTTGGTTTTTGGTCATCTGAAGTTAGTTTGACTTTAAATTCAACAATTATGTAAGTTTATTTAATTTCCATAAATGTTCCATAGATCTGCGACACAATATGCTATAGCTGTCCGGCAAGCTTTTCGTCACTATCTTTTTAATTTATTTAATTAATTTTAAATTACAATCAGTATGGTTAATTTAACATTATAATTAAATAGCAACTTATTATTTAATTATATTATATTGTACTAATTCCCAAGGTAATTAAAATAATTAATTTGGCATCGAATTAAATTGAAGCCAACTAATTTTATTATTATAATAACATTGCATATAATAAGCTAAATTAAAAGAGCGTATAAACAGTCGTATTTATTCACATTTTCAGTAACTAAGCCACTGAGCCCTCTAGAACTTCGCGGTCAGTTAAGCTTTAAGTCCCTCTTCAATATGTAATATTCTCTCAATGGATTAAGTCAATTAAAATAATCATGTATATATAATGTACTATACTACAAGGAGGTTTATATGTTATTTAGGTCATATATAATTTATTAACTGCCTCGGTGGTGTAGCGGCTAGCATGTACGGCTGCACACCCGGAGGTCCTGGGTTCGAGTCCCGGGTCGGGCCAAGTTTAGTTATTGAGTCTTTCTGTATAGTAAGCCTCAGTAACAGCCCGGAGTTGGGAAGTTGGCGGTGTTTCACCCCCGTGCCTCGGAGAGCACGTAAAGCAGTCGGTCCTGCGCCTTATCTCTCACCGGTCGTGTCGAGTAGTCGTCCCATCGGAGTATGAGAGTGACAGGAACAGAGAGTGCACTTGTGTCTGCGCGTACACTTGTGCACTATAATATCTCCTGCGCAGTTGGCTAGTCTCAATGAGATTGGCCGCCGTGGCCGGAATCGGTCAGGAGAACATCATATAATTTATATACCTATGTGTAGCAATACTTCTTTTTTTTTAAATTTAGGGTAGATACAATAATTTGAGGTAAGTAAGTTTAAGACTTATGTATCATTGTATATACATATATGTTTATATGTCTAAGAAAACTTGCCAGTTTTTGATACTAGGAAAATTAATTAATTTTATTTTAACTAGCATTTGCCCGCGGATCCGCTTGTATAATTGCTGTGTTTCTAAAGCGCGAAGCGAAATGATAGATAGCCTAATACCACGGTAATGTAATGTCTACAGTGTTCCAACTCGGGCATGTGCTTGAAATAATTACCTACAGCCGAGCGGCACGTACCCACGCGACAGGGCTGCCCAAGTGCATGCCGGCCAGTATTATAATTTCATCTATCTACTTGAGTTTCTTTCTAATTTTGTGATTTTGAATATTTTATTTTTTATTTAAAACTATTATTAGTAGATTTAATACAAAAAGCTCTAATTTATAAGGGTGGTATGTGACCTTTATATTTATGAGATTTAAAAATATTTGCGGCTCGACTGAGAGGTACGAAAAGCTTTATTATTAATAATAATAGTATAAAGAATCCGCATTCGGATAAAAAGTTTAATAAAAAATACTTTAATTTTTATTTTTAATTTAATTAATTAATTTTTATTTATAAACATATGATGTCTCGATACTTTTTTGTTTGACATTAACGAAGTTATGTATCAAATTACAAAAGTTACATAACATAACAACCGCCTAATACAATTTTCGTATCCAATAATACGATCTGGCAGCCCCGCACGGTTGTCTACCGAGTGTATACCGAACGCGACGCGCGTAGGTATAACTCTATTTCCGACCGTTTGTTTGAAGATGGAATACTGTATGTAATATTACCGTGCTAATACTTTACTCAATAGATAAGCTATAAAATACAAATATATTTTTTAAATATGTAAGCGCATTCAAACAAACAAAAAATATTTACATATATATATATATATATATATATATATATATATATATATATATATATATATATATATATATATATATATTATTTTATAATTTCAAGAAATTAATGAACACAACCAAGAATTAGTATTCTTCAATGACAATTTTTGATATTTGTTTTCACATATTTTATTTATAACAGACTCAATTAAAAAGAGAATAAAACGTATGAGAAAACATTTCCGTCGTTGATAATCTAATTATAATAACCTCAAGGCCTTATTTATTTAAATGGCAGGCACTTTGATGCGGCTCAAAAGCCCGAATAAAAGATAACAAGGCCGTGCCACCTTTACAATATCGTCTTTATCAAGCCTGAGCTTCATTCGGTGACTTTGTGTTAGCTCGTGACAAGGTTTGTGGCAATTATACTTCAAAGACTTATTATGTTGAAAAAATAATAAATTTTTTGTACTTGCACTCTGTTTTTCTCCTAAAGATAATATAGAGTAAAGAAGGGATTCTTCACTTCCTTTACCATATACAAAATTCCTGACACGCTCGTGTTTTTAGAGAAACATTAAACGTGACACAATATGTCACGGTGTCGATTATTGCGAAGAAAATAAATAGAGATAATCTATACATATAATAAAATTGTAACTAAGTCGAATCTGTACATTAAATATTTTTTGGAAAATCTAATTGAAATAGACAGATACAGAGCCCGATTCTAGTTTTTAGAAATTTTGTCTGTCTGTCTGTCTGTTACCGCATCACGAGAAAACCACTGGACAGATTTTAATGAAATGTGATATGATGATAGCTGGTTATCCGTGTCAACATATAGAATACTTTTTACCGCGGGAAAATATCTCATTTCTGAGAAAAAATACAAAAACTGCATTGTAAGAGTATACTAATATGTAAAACCTAAGAATTTGGTTTTTGGTCATCTGGACGCGGGCGGAGCCGCGGGCAATGCTAGTACATAATATAAACATACAAGTTGAATTTAAACATATTAATTTATCAAACGTCTTGACTAACCCATTCGATATACGGACACACACGAACAAAAAAGAAATCCCAATTTTCGATATTGATCTCAGATATTATGTTATTCTGATAAGCTACTAGTAACATGGAGACATCGTCAATAGCTACCAGCCCTAGTTTTTCCTGTTATTACTCATTTCGGTCGATATTTACAACCCAATAAAACGTCAATAATATATTTTTGGCGAGAATTAAGTCAATCGTAAAAGTTGATCGATTACAATGAGTAATGGGGTCAGCGACCTCTTGTTTATTTTGACATAATATACGGAAGGTATATGACAAAATAAACATGAGGTCACTGACCTTCATTTAGATCATGTTAGTACCAAAACTATCAATTTTGCTTGAATTTTTGTATAAAAACCTTAAAAGCCAAAGCACACTTTTTCGCTTAACATAAATATAACGAGGTCAACTATTATAGCCGTTTTAAGTAAATTGTCAGAAAGCATGAAATATTGTATACATGCAAAATTAAATTTCATTTACCCTAAGTTATATAACATTTTTAACCAACTCATCTTGTTTTTCGTATTATTGAACTATTTTCTTTGTAAGGAAGTGAAATGCGTACAATAATAGGTACATTTTGTTCTGACCCTTTCTTCATAGATTTCCACCTAAATTGAGACAGTGCTTGCGTTTTATGTTGATTCTTAACCTATCTCAAGAATAATATATATATATATATATATATATATATATATATATATATATATATATATTAAGAAAATGAATTAACAAAATCCTTTGTATTTTGAAGTGTCTATTAAGCACACTTCAAACTGCATCAGGGAGTTTGCTAATTTATTCTCTTATCCCAATCTCTTATCCAACTTGGGCTAGAATTTTCCCTCATAAAAGGGGGATCAAGCTATAGTCCACCTAGTTCAGTGCGGGTTGATGGACTTTACATGTCTGTCAAAAACTGGCTAGGTTATCTCAGATATGCAGGTTTCCTCACAATGTTTTCTTAACTGTATTTATTGATAAGTGGTCATATCAGAGGTGTGAGACTGGAGATATGAACACACTGTACTTGGTTTTCCAAGCGAACGCGCTACCACTGAGCTACAAGGGCTTATTCACGTTGTATACGTTAATTAATTTCAATAATTCATCTAAAACGTATATACACGATAGGTAAACATCTCATCCAATTTAGTTCGTTGAGTTTAAACACGTTCCTTCCTTGTAATTGAGATGGCAGTAAATGGAAGCATCAAAAGCCAATCAACAGCTTCACTGTGATCACACCTCGGAAACACTGCATACTGTATACAGAATATGCTGAGTACAATAATCTTATCAAGATCGATGCGCTTAGTTCCTAAGGCGATGTAAATTTTCAGTGTAACACTCTAAGAATAAACTTTATAAAGATATTTTTTCTGCTCTGAAAATTTAATCAAGGCATACTGAATTTGATGGTAAAATAAGACTGGTTTAGGCTTTTTATATAGGTAGTACTGCGTCCAAATTGCGACACATTTTAGGTTTGAAGTTTATATCAAAAAATCATTTAAACAAAGAAAAATTCTCTCCCTGTATTACGTTTAAATTAAACACATATGCTGACCGTCCTAACTATGACTTTCGCATATTTTAGTTTCGAACTCTACCACCATGTTTAAGGTACAAGAATGACTTTTTATTAGAAACTTTACATATTGAATGTACTTGGCCCATGAACTTTCTTACGCTAAAAATCATGTCGATGTGATGCATCACTGCGACGTAAAAGAAGACCCAATCAGCTAACACGATATAATTATGATACTAATGCTAGTATAGTATTATGTGATCTATGATATAAATAGGAAACAAGGGTATTTTTATTACATAAGTATATATACTACGCTATATAATTGCTTTTACATAGAAGATACCTAAAATTACTTTCCGGATGATGAAATCTTCGAATTTAGAAAGAAACAAAAATAATCGCAGCAGTAACATACAGACTTCCTGTACAAATTATTTGAATTCTTTGAGAAACCTTGAAAATTCTTTTAGAAAAACCTTATTCGAGGTATTGTTATTAAAAAAAATAACTATATCAGTCTAACCATTATCAAGTGCTTAGCCGCTTACCAACGAACAACATTTCAATTTTATTTAAACTGAGCTTTAAAAACTAAGTTTATTCCGTATAATAATATATGTATGTTTGTTTTTGTATGTAATATTGTTTAGTGTTTTATTGTTTAATAAGGAATTATTATTATTTACATAGATTAGTTAGCAATCTCAACAATAACGTTTCACAAGTAATCGCAACAAGTGACACTGACATTCTAAGCCTATTCTGAGCTAGTTGGCAGTTTCCAACATTTTTAACATTTCATAAAGCCGGAAATACTTGACCTAAAAACAATACACGAACAATAGTAAAGTGGTTTTTGTTTCGTCTCCGTATTCATATTACTGAGTTGTTACTTTACAGCGTTTATTCCAGTCGTATTGAAATATGCGGATCTGTGTTAATGTGTACGTAATTATGGGTTCGAGAAACTTCGTAATTTTAAGCTAAAATTATATGATAGTATTCAAAGGAAATTATACGTCTCTATTTTATGGTATATATATGTGTATAATTAGTACACTTTATCATGAAACGTGTAATTCGATTTAACGCCAGCTTCGTGATTTACGCCTAAATAACTGGGACGCGAAATAGTTTTAGTAGCTTATAATTTGTGCTTATTATAACACCTTGTATGACATTATTGTTGAAATATATACACACACAGATGGGGATCTTTGGACAATATTAAAAAGTAATTTAATAATAAATCCTTTTTGGGATAAAATATTTTTTTGCTTTCTTATGGTATGTATAATATTAATCTATACATTGCGATTTAATTAAAGAAAATTGAAGTGTCTGTCTGTGATATCAAAATAACTATGTTTTCTCAAGTACATATAATTATTTATATGATACCGCTACCTAAACAATCCTTTTTAAAATGTTTGTCTGTCTGTCTTCGTGTTTGTCCGGGATAATCTTTGAAACGGCTTATCCGATTGTAATTAAACTTTGGAAGATAGAGGAGTTTGTAAGGCTCCAGCGCAAAAATTGTAAACTCTTATAAATAACACAAAATTTAAAACAATTTCTTGAAAAAGTTCGAGATAGCATATGTTTATCTCATAAGGTACACTCACTACCTTTTTATGTAGGAAACGTACCTAGGGACCCGAGCAAAGCAAGGTTATGCCGCTAGTATTTCTATTTCATACGTAAACCGATCACGCGTCTCTGTAGTTGCTTTACGTTAATAACCCATTATAATTATAAAGTTATGCCACTTCAAAATTACATTCAAAGTAATTCCACATTTTTGGGCGGAATATTTTTAGAAATGACTAAAAATGAATGATTTATCACGCGCCGCTAGTTTATTCGAAGACATCAAGTACGCCTTCATACAACCTCTGTGGTGTTCGTCTACGCAGGTGCCAGGCAGGCAGGAAAAGTATGACGACAAATAGATTGATTGACATTTGGGCGGGGCGTATGATTTTCTGTTGTGTATATAAATTTAATTTTATATTAATTACTGTCAATATAACGATTATATTAGGAAAAGTGTTTCATTGTTTTACAGATTACAAAAAGAAAAGGAATTACGAAAATCGAGTTTTGTAATTATCAGCGATGATATCGTATGTACACAAAAATATATGTTGAACAAAATTCATTAAATTCTCTTTTTCTCTTCTCGTACGACAGCTATCTATACATACAATAAAAATTCTGAGTCGAATCTGTAAATGAAACATTTTTTGAAATGCAAAAATGTTATTGAATTGGTCATTATTATTAATAGAGAGGCAGTATCTACAGTTTTAAGAATTTTTTGTCTGTCTGTCTGTTTGTCTGTCTGTCTGGAGACGCATCAAGAGAAAATCACTGGACAGTTTTTAATGAAATTTGTTATAATGATAGCTGTTTAGCTGGGTCAACATATGTATATATGTAACTTAATTTCTAAAATGACAAACTTCTGTACAGCTATGGAATTTGTTTATACATAAAAAGAACTTTAGTGTAAAATTCCATCGGTAGTGTTAGAGTTTTATAAGAATGCTAAGGCAAGTGTAGGTTTATATTATCTTATTTTATTCAGTTAATTTTATTACGTCCTACGAGCCTCCCATTAATATGAAGGAGGGAGGGAAATCACGTTATAAGCTACAACGCTGGCTAAGTGCGCGTTGGCGAACTTTATATCAGTTTCAATACTGGTAAGATTATCCCGCACATGTAGATTTTTTAACCAAAAAGTAAGTAGTAATCATATTGAACTCGCTTCACTTGGTTTTCCAAGTGAACGTGCTACCATTGAGCTGCCACTGCCTTGTATACTATAGCAAGTATATATTATAGCTATTCATATATTATACTAGCATTGCCCGCGGCTCTGCCCGCGTTCAGATGACCAAAATCAAATTCTTAGGTTTTACATATAAGTATACTCTTACATAGCAGTTTTTGTATTTTTTCTCAAAAATGAGATATTTTTTCGCGGTAAAAAGTATCCTATATGTTGACCCGGATAACCAGCTACCATCATACCAAATTTCATCAAAATCCCTCCAGTGGTTTTTCTGTGATGCGGTAACAGACATACAGATGCGGTAACAGACAAACTATAGATTCGGCCTCTGTATTCCAATTAATATATATATATATATATATATATATATATATATATATATATATATATATATATATATATATATATATATATATATCATTGTTGTTTACTAATTTTTGAACGAATTAAACAAAGGAGTGTATGTCTCTTTTGTGAACCAATTGTTCTTATATTTTTATTCTGATACCAGCGACTCACCCTCGCTCCGCTCATGTTCATCCCTAGTGTCCCTTATGTTTTACGTTTAGTATAGATTTCTCAGAGAGATGAGATATTTTCCCATAGTAAAAAGTATCCTTAATGTTGACCCGGATAGTCAGCTATCATTATCAAAATCTGACCAACGGTTTTCCAAAAAACTATAGATTCGGCCTCTATATCGATTATAATGACTATTTCAATAAGATTTTTCAACATATTTAATGTATAGATTCGACTCGGTTAGAATTTTATTATATGTATAGATTTTAATGAATAGATTCTTCAAGGATATCGTGAGATCAAACAACATTAAAAACATATAACACCTATGAGTGGAATGATTACCTAACTTTAGAGTAATTTTGAAATCAGTGCACATTTTTAGTTAAAAATAGTTTTTTGTTAAATTGATGTTATTCTACGTTTCTAAACTATTTTAAGTAATTTCTGTGTAACACATAATATATCAACTCATTAACTGTTATTACTTTTGCGTAAAACAGAAAAAGACAAACATTTTATATATGATTAATTAAAATTCAAATATTCACTTTGCCTGGGAATCGAATCTAAGACTTCTTGTCTATGGAATAACATTGAGACACATATTTTAAAAATATACTACGATAATCATAAAGCTACTGAATAAAAAAAATATTCATAAATACAGGTAATACCGAGTGAAAACGATAGTCATCAAGGTTAAACTGAATCAGGCTTTATTTATTGGAAATGATATAACCCCAAGTCATATTTTATCGAAGGAAATCAATATTCTATCAATGAACTACTAAAACTTAATCCAGTTTGCCTTTGGGTCTGACCTCGCAAAAACTTTTCATAACATAAACCTAATTTGCGGTAAACATAAGGCTTCATAGTGTCTAGTGTCTTTATTATATTGAAAAATATTGATGCTTTAATAATAAATTTCATTATTTAAGAATAGCGTGTAGGTTTATTTGTTTTTTTTTTTTACTATATCGCCACGTGACGTGTTATTACGTATGTCGCTGGAAATTTGTTATCTTAATAGGAAAAAAATATCCCACGGGAACCGTACATTTTACCGAGACAAAAGTTAGACTATGTGTTATTCCAGACTATAATCTATCTTTGTGCTAAATTTCATCTAGATCCGTTCAGCCGTTCTGGCGTGAAAGAGTAACAAACATTCATACACACTCACAAACTTTCACATTTATTATATTAAATTTTGGATTTATTCTACTAGCTGTACCCCTCAACATCGCTGATTACACGGAGACATAATTATATCTTTGACTTCAAATCTACGACTGTTGAAATAGACGTTCTACAATTATTTACGAAATGTAACAAAAATTATGGTAATGACATATATTGATTTTCTGATATAAAATTTAAATATTTCAATACAATTCTATCTATACCCAATAATTTTTCTTCAAAAAATATATTTTACTAGCATTACCCGCCGCTCCGCCCGCGTTCAGATGACCAAAAACAAAACTCTTCCTCTTACGTTGCAGTTTTTTTCGCAGAAATGAGATATTTTCCCGCTGTAAAAAGTATCCTATATGTTGACCCGGATAACCAGCTATCATCATACCAAATTTCATTAAAATCCCCCCAGTGGTTTTTCTGTGATGCGGTAACAGACAGACAGACAAAAATTCTAAAAACTATAGATTCGGCCTCTATATCGATAATAATGTCTATTTCAATAAGATTTTCAATAAGATTTTCCAAAAAATATTTAATGTACAGATTCGGCTTAGTTACAATTTTATTATATGTATAGATGTACAACTTTGGCCTCATACGAATTCGTTATAATAACATAGTTACTCGTCAGTATTTATCAGGCACAGTCTGAGTAATGGCTGCTATTGAGTTAGAAGCACTAATTAATTCATTATTTATGTAACAATTATAAATTGAATAAACTTTCTGTTGTTCTGAAAAGTCCTATAAAAGCAGACGGGCGTAAAATCATATTTTATCGAATGGTTATAAACTTGTTCATAAAATGTTATCAGGAAAATAGATTTACGTTTTATAAGTACTTAGATAAGTGATGAAAACTGGCCATTATTTTATAAAATTGTATAATTTACTTCAAAATGAGTTATAAAATATAATATCATATTTAAATTTAAATTGTATTTCTAGATTTCTTTAAAAATTTACAACAGCAATATATTTGTTGATATTTTTTATTATGAACTATGTATTTCGTAATTATTTTGATGTCAATTATCACCGAAAATAACTTGGCATATATAAATATTTACTTAAGAAATCTATACATATAATAAAATTGTAACTAAGCTGAATCTGTACATTAAATATTTTTTGGAAAATCTTATTGAAATAGACATTATTATCGATACAGAGGCTGAATCTATAGTCTTCAACCGACTTCAAAAAGGAGGAGGTTCTCAATTCGACTATTTTTTTTTCTTTTAATGTTTGTTACCTCAAAACTCCGTCATTTATTAACCGATTTGGACAATTTTTGTTTTGTTTGAAAGTGTGTACTTAAAGATGTTTATTTTCGAAGTCGGTGTGCTTTGGCTAAGCAATTAAAGCTTACCTATTAAATAAATACCTAATCAAATATTTTCGAAATCGGTGCCAGCCCATACAAAGTAAAGCACATCGACTTCGAAAATATTCGATTAGGTATGTATAGTAAATGAAAACTACCAATCAGTTATTTTTACTTTTTAGTACTTTTGTTTGAAGTCGGTTTTTATTTTTTTGTAAAAAGTTTTTATTAGAATTTTTATCTGTCTGTCTGTCTGTTACCGCATCACGGAAAACCACTGGAGGGATTTTGATGAAATTTGGTATGATAGTAGCTGGTTATCCGGATCAACATATAGGATACTTTTTACTGCGGAAAAATATCTCATTTTTGAGAAAAAATACAAAAACTGCAATTTAAGAGTATACTAATAATATGTAAAAACTAAGAATTTGGTTTTTGGTCATCTGAACGCGAGCGGAGTCGCGGGCAATGCTAGTTGTAAATAGGAATGGCAGATAATTAATATCCGAAAGCTGTAGACGATATTCTGTTTGCTTAAGGGCACGAAGAGCGCTTAATGAAACTGAAAAAATATTTAATTTTATACCTATTGTAAGGATGGGTTATTGCATTCAGCCCTTTTTTAACGTCCCACTGCTGGGCACGGGCCACCCTTCAATACGAGGGGGATCAGGCCATAGTCCACCACGCTGGCCAAGTGCGGGTTGGCGGACTTCACATGTCTTTCGAAAACTTGCTAGGTTCTCTCAGACATGCAGGTTTCCTCACGATGTTTCCCTTCACCGTAAGGCAAGTGGTAATCATGTTAGAAAATGATTCGCACATGAAAATATCAGAGGTGCGAGTACCAGGGATTTGAACCCGCTTCACTCGGTTTCTCAAGCGAGCGCGTTACCACTGGGCTACCACTGCCTTTTTATTATTATTATATAAATAAATCGAATTGTGACGGCTCAGTAGTTTTATATGTTTTGTCAACATTTTTTTAGTCGACGGATAATAGATAAAGAAAATGATGAAAAAAGGTTGGATGTAGGATAATTTTTCCATTTTTATTTCTTACTTCTGAAGTATAACTTAATGTTATTTTAACAACTGCAATAAAACTTAGGATGATTATGTGTGCTAAGGCTACTAACATAATAACTTTTATATATAATAGATGGGCACACGAGATGTGTCAGATGATTAAAATTCAATTAGAAAATTTGGTTGTAGGTACGTTATACATATGAATATGCGTTATACATCTGTATAGGCACTTATGTAAAATCAATATAGGTATAACTTTTAAAAATATTTCAAACAAGAGACTCGTCGTAAGACACAAAACACAGTGTTAAATAAAACTATCTTTTCGGATTATTTCGCGGATTTATTTTGATTTTTGGTTAGGTTAGTAGGGAACCAAAAATCAAAATAAATCCGCGAAATAATCCGAGAAGATAGTTTTATTCAATAATGTCAAACATTCGCGTAAATCTAAGAAAGTATTACAAAATACAGTAGGCTCGATGAGACTAAAATGTAATGAAACTCTGTTAATACCTCACCTCTTTCCAATACAAGAACAAAGAATTGTTCGATATTTTGTCTCTTAACTGCTACTGTCAAATGCTAAATTTGACAGCTGCATAAAGCAAATAAAATTACCTAAAATGCTGTCATTAAATAGTGGCATGTGGAAACGGTCTGTAAATATGCGGGCATCAATTTGCGAATGGAATGGGAAGCTCTGAGTGCGTGGTTTTCCATTAGATTCTATTTGGTTGCACGATGCATGTACTGAATCGATTGCTTGTTACTTTTAGACTGACAGTTTTAGTAGTTTTAGTAGTTCTAAGCGAATAAGGCTAATATTTATTCTTAAACTACCTTTGTTTTGTCAATATTTGATAGTTAAAACTGGTGTTTTAGTTAAATTAACCTGTTTTAAAGTGTCGCATAAAGATTTTTGACCTAAATAGCTTAGTACAAAACTACATTTTCAGCTGAAAATGTTTTGTATTTAACTATTAGGTACTTGTTTTTAGTGTTCTCTTGTTAGTAATTACCTGGGCGACCGAGCTTCGCTCGGAGTTCTTTTTTGTTATATCATATTTTTTAGATAAAAAAAAACTAAAAACTTGAATAAATAAATAAAAGTAAAAACTTTGTATCCGACCGGAAATAATATGAAAGAAAACCGCATTAAAACTCGAAAACGCGCGTTTTCCCAGCTTTAGGACTAACCTAGGTCGATTTTTCGCCTCCGAAAACCCCCACGTAACAAATGACAGCGAAATCGTTAGAGCCGTTTCCGAGACCGCCGGTATTTATAAATAAATAAATATACTGGAAATGCTCGTTTAAAGGTATTAGATGAATTGTTGAAATAAAAAATTGAAAATTATTAAACTAGATGTATTACATTTTTAATCTAAACGATATTGTATATCGGCACTTTAATCAAACAAGTTTTAAGTTCTTTCAAGTCACCTTTATGATATTATATATACACACACATACATATATATATATATATATATATATATATATATATATATATATATATATATATATATATATAAAACACAAAAGGTTGGAAGTGAGGATGCTAAGCGACAGTAATAAATACCCTGCTTAAGTGATCGATAGACCCTCGTACATTCCGTTGGGATAAAGGATGCAGACTGTTATTAAACATAAAATGAAGAATATATGAGCTCGTGCACTCTTTTATATTGGAATCTTTACGACAATATGTACGAGTAATTTGAAAAATTCTTCAACCGGATTTACTGTGAAGGGGATAGAAAATAAGAAAACATGGAGGTGCAAAGTCGTCAAATAATAGCACTATAAAGTCAATGTACTCTTCATGAACATTACTTGTCAAGAGTTTAGATTTTAGAATTTCATATGCATTAGATTTGCATATAACTCTATATATATAATAAAATTGTAACGAAGACGAATCTGTACATTAGATCTTTTTTGGAAAATCTTATTGAAATAAACATTATTATCTATACAGAGGCCGAATCTATAGTTTTTAGAATTTTTGTTTGTCTGTCTCTCTGTCTGTCTGTGTCTGTTACCGCATCACAGAAAAACTACTGGAGGTATTTTGATGAAATTTGGTATGATGATAGCTGATTATCCGGGTAAAATATCTCATTTCTGAGAAAAAATGTAAGAGTATACTAATATGTAAAACCTAAGAATTTGGTTTTTGGTCATCAGAACGCGGGCGGAGCCGCGGGAAATGCTAGTTAACTATAAATGACAGTTGACACATAAAAGTTTAGGTTAGTTAAACTAGAAGCTTTTGAGGCTGATATGTTTTTTCAATGCCTTAGAAAGTACTGCCATAAATTATGCGTCTTTGTGAATTGTTGTAGCAAAACTATTAATCTTCCTATAATTACTTTAGTAAGTTTTTCATTAACACTTCTAACTCAAGTAATGTGTTTTTTTGAATTATAGTCTTACAGTGAAAGCAATACTTAAAAGTATTTTTTTTATTATTTAATGTAGTTATTAATAATTAATAATTTTTTTTTAATAAATCTATGCAGATAAATAAAATAGAAGTGTCTGTTTGTAATGTCGAAATAAGAGCGATTTACTAAATGCATATGAAATTATATGCGGTACTTATAAGAAAAACACTTTTTTTGTCTGTCTGTCTGTCTGTCTGTCTGCTTATTCCGGATAATCTCTGAAATGGCTGTACTGATTTGACGGGACTTTCAATGAAATATAGCTGATGTTATAGGGAGTAACATAGCATACTTTTTTTTTTTAAATTATGGTTCCGCTTAAAAAAATTAAAACGTACCTAGAGACAGATCCGAGCGCATCGAGAGTAGCTGTATAATATACGTATATGTATAATGTAATTATTCTGTACTAACCGTTAAACGTATAATAAATGTTAACAATACCATCAAGTATCGAAAATTAATGTTTTTAGTATAAGCTGCTATTAAATTTATAAATACTAGCGAGTAATCACTCGGGTGTGTCCCTAAGTACATTTTGGTTTTTTTGAGCGAACTTTTTACTTCTTTTTCGAAAATAAAAAAAGCCTAATTTTCTCCTTATTACATCTGCTATCTGCCAGTGAAAGTTCCGTCAAAATTAGTCCAGCCCTTTCGAAGATTAAGTGGAACAAACATACAGACAGACAAAAATTTAAAAAAAATATGATTTTCTTATAAGTACCGCACAAATATAATTTTAACAGGCACAAAAGACACTTAATGTTTATTTATCTGGATAGATAATAATTACTACTCTTTCTAATTTAATGTATGAAATTTTAGTTATACGCTTGATTTTTTTTTAATTTAATATCTATTTTGTGTTGTGTATAGCTAAGGAACGTATATTAGGCACATATAAATAAACATGTCGTTTATATAATAAAATAGATTTGAAAGCTCCATAAAAATTAGAACAACCTATTTAAAAAGCTTCATAAATTTAATATTTTACTTAAAATGCCCACTCATTACTACACATTAGCCTGTTACTAGCAGACTTTATGAATAGAAAGCCCAAACCGCATAAAAAGCTATGATGAAGGGTAGTCATAAAATTAGTTTGAACCGAGTGAAAGTAGGTAAATTGTACCTTTTTTGCTTTTGCTATGTATATAATATGTAAATTGCCAGCAATGCGAGGGTTTCTCAATGGATATAAAGTTTTTATATTATACTGTGATAAATTAAAGATGTCAACAGCGCATCACATGTAATAATATGAATGTACTCAATATATCTAAGGAACTTAATGCTTATTATTTATTACTAAAGATTTAAATGAAAACAAAATCAAATATTTACGCTTCCACTATATATTTAATTTATTTTCAACAAAAATGTCTTATTGGAGAATTATTCCATTCAAATACTATATAGAAAAAAATTGCGGGCGATGCATTAAAAAACATGTAACAAAAAATATTTCATATGTATCTTGATATTCATATCTACTCAAAATATCTTCAAATTTTCGGTAAAAGAATGTCGAAATTTATATCAACTGAAATTTTTCAGCATTTTAAACCCATACTTTAATAGATGATGGTACCATAATTTATACGATTTTGGAAGCAAATCACTGAGTAATAATATTATAATGTACCTCAGTAAAAAAGTACTTTAGAAGCTTTTATTTTGAAACTTAATCCCTCAACGACGCGGACACGTCGGCGTTACAGTTAACAATATATTTCTTAGAAATTCAATTAATTTCTAAGAAATTTACCTGGAGGTGTTTACATATGTAACACATTAAAAAGAGCACACATATAAATTCTCGAATTTATAATAATAGTGCGATAAAATTACCAAATTGAAATATATACACGGACGGGACGGACGGTGATCACGATGCCACTGACGGTAGGTTGCTACCATCATACCAACGCACTTTTCAGCTACTCGTTGTAAAATATAATATTCGTCAAAAGAAGAAAACTTTTCATCAAATTGAGAATGTATAATTTTAATTGACAAAAGAAATTTTGTCCAACTGGCGTGCCTGAGAACCACAAGAATTTAACTGAATTTCATTCATTTAAAATAAATACCAATATTATTAATGTTGCCTGTGTCAACGAGGTCAACAGCTGTATGAAGGAAATAAACATAAAGAAACTAAACAGTTTATTTATTTAATATAAATGCTAAGTTCCACGCTGCTGTGCCATAAATACTTAGTAGGTCTAAAGGAAAAACTGGGCTGGCATATAATGAAGAATCAACGTTGTTATATTTTAACGAGCAGAAAAACGGTTGGTCTGAAAAAACTTTTTAAAACCTAGCACGCACGTGCGACTTGCGTCACAGAATACTAATGCCCCGCCGTCACGACCGTCGACGACGTCACCGTGGACTCTATTGTTAAATACCTCAAACGTTCAGGGCACGAAAAAGGCAAGAATTTTGCATATTACATATCCTAGCGTCAATATACATATTTTTCATTAGTTAAAGTTGAGATTAGAAATATTTTTATTCTCATTATTATGTGTTGTATAATTTCATTGCTATTTTATTTATTCGTTAGAAATAGCGATGGCGAATGTCATCATGTCTAAGCTCTGAGATAGCAAATACCCTTAGCTTATCCCGTATGCAATAGATAAGTTGGTATGTATGTATGTATGTATGTATGTATGTATATATTTGATATACATGTAATCAATAGGCCGTAACGTAATATTGTTTATAAATAGGTCGCTCGTATCTCTTGTAAAGGCTTTACAGTACGTCCCGCTTCAAGTCGACCATAATGCACAACATGATAGAAGCATTCAATTTCCTACCACGCTTCCCTAAAATGGTGTGTGTAGCTTCACTTGTAACTAAGTTATATATAAACAAAATCTATACCTATATATTTGGTAACACTTAGTCCGTTACCCTATAGATTGCGGATTCGATACTCATGCGAGGCAAATGTTTGTTTAGAATAATGACAGGCCTTTGTTTTGTTCAGTGATGTCAAAAAAGCATTTTTTTCCAATAGACTATTAATCCAACCAAGTGTGTCACCTATAACATTTTCCGATCAAAAACAGCTCCATGCTAAAAACTATATAGTTTTTATTATGATTGGCATAGCATGAATTATTTAGCGGACAATTCTTGGATATTTCATTAATATTACTGTACTTTCTACTTTCAGGCAGTGGTAGCCCAGTGGTAATGCGCTCGTTTGGGAAACCGAGTGATGCAAGTTCAAATCCCGGGTCTCGCACCTCTGATATTTTCATGTGCGAATCATTTCCAACATGATTACCACTTGTCTTAACGGTAAAGGAAAATATCGTGAGGAAACCTGCATGTCTGAGAGAACCTAGCAAGTCTTCAAAAGACATGTGAAGTCCGGCAACCCGCACTTGGCCAGCGTGGTGCACTATGGCCTGATCCCCCTCTTACTGAGGGGTGGCCCGAACCCAGCAGTGGGACGTTAAAAAGGGCTGAATACAGATTGTACTTTCATCTCAGGCCACTCACTTGGTACTTTCACATTTGTAAGTTTGATTAAATTAACATGTCATCGTCTCAATGCTTATTTATCTAAACGACGAATTTACCGAATGAGTTTTTAATAAAGAATTATTGACTTTTATATGTCAATTTTATTTATATAAATGTAATTATAGAAAAGACATATTTTATCTATTGTGAGATGAAACTGATAAAACTTCGAGATATTCCTTGCATATATTCGTATATTCAGTACTTTGGCATCCTCAAATAATTCCTTTATATCAGTACGTCTGTCCGTGTGGAAGCTGCCACCGGCTCGGAAAGCAGTTCTACTGAGAAGAGCCGGCGAGAAACTCAACAGTAATTCTTTAAAATAACGAATTACATAATTAATAATAATAGTTTACAGTATTACAAACGTTTCATAACTAGTCGCTACAAGGTGGTACCGACATTTTCTGTATATATATATATATATATATATATATATATATATAATATATATATATATATATATATATATATATATATATATATATATATATATATATATATATATATATATATTAAGCATTCAATGTTTTAAGTCCGTTAAATTAATCTATTATTCGTTTCAGCTTTACAGATGGCTTAATGAAAAGAAACCAACTTTAATTTCAGTCACGTAAAATACTTTTAAATCATAAAAGTTCTTTGACATTATTAAAAATATTATTTGGTATACTATCGTAAAGTTGCTTTTGTAAAAACAATAAAAACTAGTAAGTCGCTAAGTTAGACATTTGTAAGAAAAAAAATTAGTATAGAAATGAATTTTGTTAAGTTTAGTAATTAAAATTAAGGACATTATTTCCGCATATTAGTACGCAAGCGACTCACCCTGGGTTCCTTCGGGTTCGTCCCTGTGTATATATTATGTAATATGTATAGTTTTTCGATAGTGTTTGAAAGTTAGCCCGATTTGTTGACATGTATGACTACTCCGTTCCCTTGGATAGTTGCATTATGATATAACCTATTATAGCCTTCCTCAAAAAACGGATTTCTAATGCGAAAAGAATTTTTCAAAATGGATGAGTAGTTCCTGAGATTAGCGCGTTCAAATAAACAAACTCTGCCTCTTTATAATATTATTAGTATAGATTTATCTTGTAATAAAATTCTAACGTGTGTAGAAAGGTTTATATCAATAATTGAATGTAGAAATTTAAAAAAATATATAAGTATGACATATTAGAATGTAAATTAATAATAATTAGATTGATACAACTTATAAAATTTCTTTTCTTCTTATATAAGCCCCCTGAGTACTAAGTGAGATAATTATCTTACCAGTACCTAATACATACATTTACTATAATCTAGTATTATATTATATGATCTGTGCTATAATACATTTACAAATCTTGGCCAGCTTATATTAAAGTTACCACTTTTATAATATAAATAAACACATAAAACTATTATACCACGTTGAATTTTCTCTGAAAACACACGGAATATAAAAGTTTGAATATTTTAATAGTTTTAATAGCCATCCTGTGTTTTTCGGAGTGAATATGACCATATAAAATATTTAACGTGAGATATTATTATAGTACCTTGTTGTTTTAACTTTACGACGACATTAATGAAAAAGCCCTCAAAAGTAACTTCGTTTACGATGACCAATCTCATTGAGACCGGTCATCTGCGCGAGAAATATTTTAGTGTACAAAATCCCGAACTATATTTGATTTGAACCCAGACTCAAACCCAACGAACAGCCAACCAACGAGTCAGTAAAATAACGTTAATAGATAAGACAAAACATAAACGCGATTCAAAAATGTACAAAAAGACCTTATCGTGATCAACTATCTTAAACATGTCCAAATCGCAAAACTCTAAAACACGCATTTCTTTGCAAGGGAAAATAGCCTTTGTTTATAACAGATAACACAATTCAATTTTGAATGGCCTCATTGTATGTGGGTCCTTTGTGTGTGGCGTTACAGTCGGTGACTAATCCCTTTCAACACGAAACCCAAGTTCCATTTGGTCTTATTACTATTAGCGTCACCGCATCCCGTCACTATTTCTTTGAAGATATGCCGACGGAAAGCTCTTAAAAGCTATCCTATTTTATACGTATAAAGCTTTATTTGTTTATTATTGGTGCAAATATATTGTACTGGAATTGTTTCAAAACAATGTGTGCTGGAGACATTCGTTGTAAAAATGCAAGTTTATATTGTAATTTATTTTATTGTATGTATTTAATTATTATATAAATAATAAATGTATGTATTTAATTAATTTATTTTAAAATATGCCTATACTCGTATTTTTTGCCATCATAACCTAAAAAAGTCCTTGATATCTTCTATATTTTTAGACATATTTTTATATATACATATCTTAAAGAAACACAACAAAAAACATTTTTGACCAACTGGACTGTATGTGGTTTATCAAAACGACACAAATGAGGAAAAAACGTGAAAATTTACTATAAACATTTAAATAGATCCACTATCTTTTTCCTTGTTTCGACAAAAGATAGTTTCAAATTATTGAAAGATCATTTAATCAAACACACTTAAAAAGTTTCTAACGGATAGGATAGTAAGAAGTATTTACAGTAGGAGATCCCATTCTATGTGGTGGGCCCCTCACACTTTTTCCAGGCGAAATATATTTTTAAACAATAAAACATAATTTATATTAACAAATACGACCCAGGCGGGTTATTGCCAAAAATTTGCTCCAGACTATTTTCGAAATATTATGTTAAATTCAATTTTTAGGTTTCATGCTTATAGTTACAAATTATTATACTAAAGGAATGTTAAAATACATTAAGATATGAAACTAGCGACTCACCCTCGCTTCGATCGGGTTCGTCCCTAGGTTGTTTCCCCATACAAACATTTATCCCCATTTTCACCCCCTTAAGGAATGATTTTCGGGATAAAAACTATCGTATGTCCTTCCCAGGGTCTCCAATTTTCGTTTTACCAAATTTCATCTAAATCAATTCATTCGTTTCGGAGCTTATCCGGTACGAGCAAACAAATAAAACTTTTCTCTTTATATTATTAGTATAGATTAATAGTACCAAAATATGTCCACCTATTTGTTTGTATATCAAAGCTATATTATAATTAAGAATTGTTTAAACTACATAATACTGTAATGGGAAAAAATGAAATAGATAATACATACGAGTATGATGTGGAAAATTAAGGTAACATTAAAAATGCCTTGATATGGAAAATATATTATCTGGCTACCGGTTTTTAATTTAGCGACCACAAAAATAACTCGGTTATTTCACAGTGTTTATAAGAGAAATACTACGAAAATAAATTCAGCATACTGTTAATATATGAATATAGCATACCAAATTTTACTTTTAATTTAACAATAATGTATTTAGGTACGCAAAGTAAATAGGTACCTATTACATTTTTAATACAAATAGTTAAATTCTTAATAAAATTATTACTACATAAATGAATAAAACTAGTCTGAGGTGATTTAACTCTTTAACCACAGTTTCAACCACTATTCATTAGAAAATTCTATTTTTAATACAAATACCTGATAATGGTGATAAATCTATACAGATAAATAAAATTGAACTGTCTGTTTGTAATGTTAAAATAACAGCTTTTTACTACTACGAGTAATGCATATGAAATTTAATACTGTACTTCTAAGAAAATTACAATTTTTAAATTTTTTGTCTTTCTGTCTGTTTGTTCCGGCTAATTTCCGAAACGACTAGACTGCTTTTGACGGAACTTGCACTGGCAGATATCAGATGTCATAAGAAGTAGCTTTGGGCTACTTTTATTTTAGAAAACGAATTAGGGTCCCCGTTAAATAAATGAAAACGTACCTAGGGACGCACCATAAATCACAAGTTTAAATAAAGTTACGGAAATTTAAATAAGAAATTCATATATAGCTTACGCTGTTTTTTTTAAATATATGATTATAACATGTTATAACAATTTGATGTAAGACTTAAAAATATAATTCCCATATTTTTTTTAGTTTTCTTCTTGTATCTTTTTAAAAAAACCAAGATCTGTTAGAGAAATAAAGAAGATTAATGACATTGTACGAAAAAGGTCAAAGTTAACCTTATTTTATATGCAGGTTTCGACCTTCCATTTTTTCACACCCCAGATATTTTTTTATCTCAAGATCACAAATAAATTCTCCCGGAGTGTATAAAACGCGCATTAGAATACACCTTGTAATGAGGTGCTTTAGGTGATATTTATTTACTATTTGCATATCGATTAAATAGCAAGAAGATATATTTCTTAAGTGATATTAATCTATACATATAATAAAATTGTAACAAATCTTATTGAAATAAATATTATTATCGATACAGAGGCCGAATCTATAGTTTTTAGAATTTTTGTCTGTCTGTCTGTTGCCGCATCACAGAAAAACCACTGGATTGATTTTGATGAAATTTGGTATGGCGATAGCTGGTCATCCGGGTCAACATATAAGATACTTTTTACCGCGGGAAAATGTCTCATCTCTGAGAAAAAATATAAAAACGGCAATGTAAGAGTATAATAATATGTAAAACCTAAGAATTTGGTTTTTGATCATCTGAACGCGGGCGAAGCCGCGGGCAATGCTCGTGAAATAAAAAAAATGCGTTCATTTCGCTTAGAGCTTAAAAAACAGCATTTGTTTATAATAATAAAAAATATTTGTCAACACGCATATTCGTAAAACGTTGCAAAATAAATATACATATAATATTTATAAAAAGGATGATAGGCATGATAGTATGACGAATCGATGATTACCTCATTTATCAATGTTCAATACCCTTCGTGGGGTTCGGTGGTGGTTTTCTGACAGGTATTTTTCACTCTACTGGAGGTAACAAGTTTGATTCTCGTATCATGCAATTAATATTTGTATTAGAATACTTATGGGGTATAAAGCTATGAAAAGAGCTGAGATGTGTTTCCTATGTTTAACATGTAAAGGAAAGGTCCTAAAGCTATAGGTGGAGGTTTTTTGGTTTTTAATATAGTTTTTGTTTTCTTTTCTAACTTTTCTTCCGTCTTCATGATTTTTCTGCAATCGATTGTTGAGATAGTACGTACGTTGTAGCAGAAAAGAGGCCAAGCCAACTTTATTTAATACATGGAAGCAAATATACATACCACATTAACATCATTATTGACCTACTGTTGAAGTAATAATATTGTACATCTCATACAATTTTAAAATATTTTAATATATTATTGATCACATTTTCTGATAGGAAACGAGTATCAAAGCAATTTCTAGCGGGAATTCGATAGAGCTCTCTTAGATAAGTGCCCTCTGCGTCATGCACCACCGTCGCCCGTCACATTTATCGGTTAGCCGGTAGTGGAGATAACTCAATATGTATTATAAAGCACATAAAACTTTCTGTTTATTTTGTACAAGCTTTTCATATTAAGTTTATTTCAATTTGTTATAAAATAAAGTAAGTATTCTAAGTAATATATGTATACTATCTTTGGCTAAATTACATACATAATATGTATATAAAAGTATAGAAACATACATAATATATAAAAGTAAAGGGCGAAATCTCGAAAACTTTTTCAGGAGAAACCAAAATTTGGCAGATAGATAGCTGTTGTTATATAATAGTTTGGATACATACGAGTAAGATACGTCGACTTGTAACGTATTTTGTGATACGGCTTAGAACGTAAATTTAGGTGGTACAAAAGCTAACGTAAGTTTATACGATAGTCCTATGTTTTTCCTACTATAAACGTAAGATGAGTTACTTCCGTTACACATAAATAAACTAAGCAAAGCCGCAAGCAATGTTAGTATTATACAAAAGTATATGAGTAATATTATATGTAATGAGAACACATAGACTCATAAGAAAAACCTCTGAAGAACTCAACCACTTTAGTAAATTTGTTTTTGTCCATTACATTATCTTTAAAGGGTGTATTATTGGATAAAAATATTGTTTCTTGACCTTTCATGTCTATCGTGACATGTCCTCGTATAGATAAACAATCTTAATGATAGTTTTGCGTACTTCTTTCTAACTCGTTACTTATACCTTATACGAAAATATTTTCTCATCGTGGTTTGTTCATGCTTTATCAACCGCAATTATCTTGCATAACACAAACAATGAGAAAATAAGATGTAGAACTACTTTATAACATGTTGTGACACTAATTGAGTAGTTTAATATGATATCTTGCTAGTATAAACTATAATATAGTAGGTATACATATAATAAAACTCTGAGTCGAATCTGTACATTAAATATATTTACAAAAATCTTTTAAATAAAACTTTATTTTCGGATTTTGTCGCGGATTTATTTGGATTTTTGTTTCCCGAAGTTTCGAATGCTTTATAGCATTCATGGTCACGGGAGAGACTGAGGTGTTACATGTCTCGAAGGTATAGTTGTTACAGACAGCCTACCCACAAATAACAAAATGGAAATTTCACCAATTACCTTACAATATTTTTTAACTTTAAACATTTTTATAATTTTAATTAGTTTTATAATTGAATATGGAATATTATTCATTTAATTTTGCTGTTATTATTATAATTATTACAATTTTAAAATATTAATTAGTAATCTATATTTAAGAAAACCGATATCGCCCTAGAATGATTCGACAAGCCATAGAAATTAAAAAACATCCAAATTTCAATAGGGAAGATGGCTGGGTACTACCATCGTCATGGGATCCTATTATTAATATAATATATGAAATATTTATAGTTTTTAAACTATAACTATTTCCTTTGATGTGTGAAAAGTGTAGCCACTATTCGATTTTGATGACATAGCTTTGAAACTAGGAAATATTTTGAAGAAAACGTACATTCGTTTCCAAAAATCCTCCTTTAAAATTTCCCTAATGAAATAAAATTTTATCTATTTAATAGTTGTCTACGCAAAAATTTTAAAATAAAAATGTACAAAGGCTGGTTTAACGCTTTAGAGTCTTAACTATAAGTGGAGGTATAAATGAAATATGAAATGCCTTTTTACACTCATATAGTGTTCTAAACTAATACAGTATTTCTAATAGATGAATATAAATGCGACAGTTAGAATGTTTATGACTTGTTTTAAATTAACAATTAATCGAGCTAGAAGTACATAATTTTTACGTTATATTTTATTGTACAATTTTGTACATAAATATATTTTATAAAGGAAAGTAAGTCTACGTAATAAAGTATCTTCGAAGCAAAAAAAAAAACGGGAAAAAAATATTAAGTATGTAGCTTATTTTAAATAAAACTATTTTTTCGGATGTTTTCCCAAATTTATTTTGATTTTTGGTTCCCGACGTTTCGAATGCTTCACAGCAATCATGGTCACGGGAGAGACTGAGGTGTTAGATGTCTTAAAGGAATTATATAGGTACGGCCTACCCATAAATTAACAAAATGAATTCACTAACAACTATCACCTTAACATCTAACATCTTAGTCTCTCCCGTGACCATGATTGCTGTAAAGCTTTCGAAACGTCGCGAACCAAAAATCAAAATAAATTCGCGAAAATATCCGAAAAGATAGTTTTATTTAAAATGTCAAATATTCGCGTAAATCTAAGAAAGTATTTTATGTATATTATGTAAAAACAACTGTTTTACGATTATCTACATATTTAGTACCTAACAATAACACGAGAAAAATATATACGAGAAAAGTGTTGAAGATAATGTTACCTTGTTATTCTGCTCGAGCCAAATCCAGTAGGATATGAATTAATTTTATTTTTTACACCCAGATATGATTAACCCAACAACGAATGGAGGTTCATTAAAAAATAAGTCGAAAAACCTTTTCGATTTTATTATGTAGAGTCATTAATGATTTCAATATCAAGTGTCCTAATTTCAACGAAAATTATTCTAGTTTTTTCTTTCCATTCTGCATGTAATATATTTTATAATTGGTTTTTATGTTGTGCTTAATGGGACAAGTAATAAAACGCTATATTTACACGTAAAAACTTATTATTATCTAAAACTAGTGGCTCACACTCGGTTTGCTCAGGTTCGTCGTAGGTTGGTTTTAACGGTTAATATGGAATAGTTTTGACTGTATATATTATACGTAGGTATAATGAGTTGTTGTAGTTAGTATTATAACGTGTTTTCCCGTGGGAATGAGAAAATCTCCCGCAGTAAAAGTATGTCACTCTCCAGCCTCCCAATTATCTCCACACAAAAAATCATGACAATCCGTCACGCTGTTTCAACGTGAAAAAAGAACAAACAAACACACTTTCACATTTATAATATTAAAGTACGAATTGCACGTAATGCTATGAAAAATTATAATTGTGGTCATGTGTGGCGCTGCTACTCGTTAGCGCAATAATTTACTAATGTTGTATAGGTATACTTATATAGATAGTCGTCTGTAATGCGCGCTAGGTAACGGACGCGCATTGCATTGCACACTCTGACCCGAATTTTTATTCGCGTACTGCGCGGCTTAGCCGCTGCCGGATAAAGCCGCTATGAGTTCCGAAAAACTCATAGCTAACGAGCTGTTGGCGTTTATACAGCACGCCATCGACTCTATGGACGAGGTCAGCATCATGCAGATCTGCAAGTCGAACTTTAAAGAAGAGGAGATTTGCAGGAGCAAGGTGCTGCTCTACGAGACTCTCGGCCAGGCCGACCGAATTCCTACTCGCAGAAGGGATGAAAAGGGGGAGAGAAGTCTTCAGGACATCATTAATCTTCTGAAGGCAACCGATCCTGACGACGTGCCCGCCTTCGTGGCAAAGCAGCTGAACAAGCTGCCTCCCGTCACGTTCGATCACGTTGACGTCACCAGGCTGCTCAAGGATATCACCACCCTGAAAGCTGGCCTGGCAGAGGTGCAGTTTAAGTTAGAGATTTCCGAATCTACCATCAGTGAGCTGCGCGCAGAATTATTATCATTCAAAAGTAATGGTTCTGTAAGTAGGTCACCGGAGTTCACTAACATAAACACACGTCGTGGCGCACAAATTGACTCCATCAGCAGTTTGTCGTCGCCGCCGATTACTGCTGAGGTGCGCGAATCGCGCGACACAGCTACGCCTGCCGCCCGCTCCCCGGCCCCGCTGATGACGTCGAGTGCGAGCGCGGTCATGACCCCGCCGCGTGCATACGCCGCAGTCGCAGCCGCGCCCGCCCCCGCCGCTCCACCCGCCCCGCCAAGCAAGCGGCCCTCGAATGGAGGGAAAAAGAAGAGCCGGAGCAGACCAACTGCCAAACAGGTGCCTCCGTCGGGTTCCACAAAGAACAAATCTGACGAGGAGGGCTTCACTAAAGTGGAGAGGAAGAAGAGGAAGCCCTCATGCCGTAACATCTGTGGCACAGCTCCGAGCCAGCCAGACCATCCGATGCGCCCCGCCGTACCATCGACGCCGCTGTATGTGTCCCGATTGCACTGGTCTACGAAGGTCGAGGATGTCGTAGACTACGTCCAGAAGAGGTCCAACTTCAAATTGAGGGTTGAACGGCTGGTACCTCGCCACAAAACGAGTTTCAATTCGTTTTTGGTGAGAGTGCCGACTCATCATCTGCCAACCTTCATGAAGGAGGACTTCTGGCCGCAGGGCGTCGTATTTCGAAAGTTCCGAGGTCGTTTGCCCGCTGACACAGCTCACACGTCTGCATTTCGTGTGAATTAGTTATAATTAATATACATATATATGTTAGTTTTTAAGGTATATATTATGCTATGGGCCTCTGTTTACGTATTTAAGATCCTTATGTAAATATTGCCTGAAATAAATGATTAAATTAAAAATTAAATTAAATTAAATTATAATCGTTAGACTTTATAAAATACTAGCATTGCCCGCGGCTCCGCCTGCGTTCAGATGACCAAAAACCAAATTCATAGGTTTTAAATATTAGTATACTCTTACATTGCAGTTTTTGTGTTTTTCACAGAAATGAGATATTTTCCCGCGATAAAAAGTATCCTATATGTTGACCCGGATAACCAGCTACCTTCATACCAAATTTCATCAAAATCCCTCCAGTGGTTTTTCCGTGATGCGGTAACAAACAGAAAGACAGACAGACAGACAGACAAAAATTCTAAAAACTATAGATTTGGCCTCTGTATCGATAATAATGTTTATTTCAATAAGATTTTCCTAAAAATATTTAATGTACAGATTCGGCTTAGTTAGAATTTTATTATATGTATAGACTATCGTTGTATCTTGATTTTTGTTTTGAATCGATCACTAAGCAGGCTATAATTCACGAACATGTTATAGTAGTTTAGTCAATTTCGTACAATGGTAGAGTTCTGGTTGACAATTATTGATTATTTAAATTTTAGTACATCATTTATTGGAAGCTAAAATCGTTTAACATTTTTTTTGTATTTCTGAGTAAGCTTTATGTAAAACTAGCGGTTCACCCTCGCTTCGCTCGGGTTCACCTCTAGAAAAACAAGAACAGATCTATCCCTCGGGAAACGTATATTTTTCCGGGATAAAAAGTAGCCTATGTGTTATTCCAAACTATAATCTATCTCCGTACCAAATTTCATCTGTTCAGCACGTTCTGACGTGAAAGAGTAACAAACATACATCCATACATACATTCTTACAAACTTTCGCGTTCATTGTATAATTACCTTTTAGTAATTATTCTATGAAATTTAATAAATTAGATAGGCAATACCTTGAGGCATTAGACTAGTTTGGACCTAATGACTAGCTATAAAATATTCACCTAGAACCACTAACGTAGTTTCAAACCTATACATATTATGTACATTTTAAAGTGCTATGAATCAATAATAGGAGTACAGAGTATTTGGAATAAATTAACATTATTGATACCAAATAAAGCTAAATAAAATTATTTACAAATACATATAAATGTACACACAAACTGTGTGATTTTTTTTATGTACTCTAAAAGAAAAGCGCGTGTATATATGAATAGAATATATATATATATATATATATATATATATATATATATATATATATATATATATATATATATATATATATATATATATATATATATATATAACAACAATATTACGACTTACATCGTTTAATTTGAAGAATATCTTATTACTTGTCTCACGTATCTGTATAATCCGATCCTAACCCAACATACTCATAATGGACAATTTACTAACCTATGCATTAAATTGTCAAACCTCAGATAAGCAGCTAAGCCAGTTAATTGTGAGTTCTCATTAGTATAGAGGTAGCCTGGAAGCACTATTAGTAGGCATTAACCTTAATATATGTACTGTAAGGGTAAAGTCCTTTCAAATGTCTTTGAAATTCAAAATCTAAATGAAAATTTACTTATTTTTTAAAGCAGAAAAAAACTTTTTAGACTCAGCAAAATACGTGATTTTATCTGTGCTAAATTGAAAGAAATAAAGGAGGGCATGTTAATCACGTCATATTAAGACAGTGGATTTTTCGTATAAAGTCCCATTCGCTCCTTGCTCCCTTTTATTTTATCGGGAATATGAAATTATCAAAATTACAACAATTCAAGTATTTAAAGTAAAATTTATCAGCAAGTAATTTTCATATAATTACATAGCTGTCGTATAATTTTTATACTACATTCATTTTTTTCTATTCAAAAGAAAGTAAACTTTTTCAGAATGAAAACTTCCTTTGTACAAATCGAGAACGGTTCAAAAGTTTTATAACAATGTGACAAAAAGACAGATAGACTTAATCGTTTGAATAATTAAGAATAATCTATAGGTATAGATTATTCTTAATTATTCAAATCTCTACACTAATAATAAAAAGATTTTTGTTTTTTATTGTTTAAGCACTAATTCCTGACATTACGAATCCATTTTAAGGCATTTTAGTATTTTAGACCCTATTATAATAAAACATGGGCTATTTCCTTAATATCATGCAACAGCCCTTAGGAACGTAGCAATGTATAAATAAACTACGTGAGCGAAGTCGGGGGCAATCGCTAGTATTTGTATTAAATAAAGCTAATATAAATATATATCATACATAACTCCGGTACTGGTTGATTCCAACTCTAAGACCAAGTACGAATAACAAGCCAAATTCAATCTATGATGATTCATATTATTTGTTTTCTTCTTGGGTTTGACGGTAACTACACTGATATCGATTATGGCTTTATGAACCAACTTACTCTATTTCCTAAATTATACGGTCCAAGGGAGCGTGGCGTTGGCCAACCCAAATGAACCAGCCCTTGTGAAAAATAAATCTAAAATAAATGGGCACCGACGCCGTTACTTCTTTCTACTGGATAAAATAAACAGCAACATCTTTATAGAGTCGGCTTTCGTGAGAACTTTATCCAATTTTTTTTTTGTGAGGAAAATTGCTATATGTATTTCTTAGAGTGGCAATATTTACGTGATGTAATGTCGAAATTGATTTTTTAGATGATGTTCATATTATGTTTCACGTATGAAGCAAAAACAAAGTATATTTTTTTGTTATGTTTAAATTTTTTTAACATAATAATAATATGGTAATTTTTGTTATACGAAGATATAACAGTAAATGTTTTTGTGACGAAATAAGCGCCAAAATATTATTATTATGAGTTTTATAAGTGAATGTCCTCCTTTCAGGTAAATGTATGTATTATTATCATCATAAAACCAAATTCTTAGGTTTTACATATTAGTATACTCTTACATTGTATTTTTTCTCAGAAATGAGACATTTTCCCGCAGTAAAAAGTATCCTATATGTTAACCCGGATAACCAGCTATCAACATACTAAATTTCATCAAAATCCCTCCAGTGGTTTTTCTGTGATGCGGTAACAGACAGACAGATTCAGCCTCTGTATCGATAATAATGTTTATTTCAATAAGATTTTCCAAAAAATATTTAATGTACAGATTCGGGTTAGTTACAATTTTGTTATATGTATAGATAAGCCCCTCAACTGATTTCACTCAAATTGCGCTTCTCACGGGGAGCCGTGGAAACAAACTAGTTATCTTTAAATTAACTCCCACTCATTCCATTGTGGAGTGGACAAAGCGAATAAAACCATTTCATACTTTATATACTTTCCGTCTATATTGAAATTCTCCGTCAGAGTAAGGATAACCGGTTGGCCAAGTTTTGTGTTAACTAAACGAGGGAACATGTCCTTCTGATAATTTTCTCAAATTAGATTTAGTTCGTTGAAATGTTATTCCGTATATATGAATAAATTAAGGCAATGGTAGCCCAGTAAGACAAGTGGTCGCTCAGTGGTAATGCGCTCTCTTGGGAGCTGAGTGAAGCGGGTTCAAGTCCCGGGTCTCACACCTGTGACATTTTCATGTGCGAATCATTTCTAATAATATTATCACTTGTGTTACTGTGAAGGGATATATCATGAGGGAACCTGCGTATCTGAGAGGACCTAGCAAGTTTTAGAAAGACATGTGAGGTCGACTAACCCGCACCAGCGTGGTGGACAATCATTTCGTCCAAGTATGCCAGACGTTTAGCGTCAAGGAGTAATAAACATACACGTACATACAAATATAAACATACAAACATTCGCTATTATATTAGTGGTCCCATTATATAATACAAAATTCTTACTGGGAACTTTCAAATAAGCCAATACTATTATAACAATGTTAGTAGCGGAATGATTTATCGTAATAAAATTTACCAAATCTAAAACATTCATAGTTTTTAAGATGTGAAAATGAAATATAAAATATATTAAACTTATACTCTCCTTACTATTTTATAAACGTACGTTTTAAATATATATATAAATAGTTATTAGCCAGCGTTAGCCATATACATTTTTTTTTTCGTTTTCATTTTTTTCTTTCATAAGAACCTTCTCCTGACAATAACAAACACAACAAAAAAAAATAGTTAAATCGTTCCAGCCGTTCACGCGTGATGGCGTGACCAACGGAAATAGGAATTCATTTTATATGTATAGATATAAGGTTATACTTTTTCATGACACTTTTAGAAATATAAGCTACAAATCCGTCAAGAAAAGCTGTCTTGCGAACGTTAATCCTAAGTGGTTTCATTTTAGAAGCGTGATTTTGATGAAGTGGAGTCTTAAACTTCATGTTAAGGCCGGAATAGACAGTCTTTGGTGGTCGTTTAGTCGTGGAATTTAAATGTTTTGTTAAATATTAACGACTCACCCTTCGCTTCGATCGGGTATCATCCTTGGTACGTTTTAATTGTTAGTACTTAGTATGACATAGATAGACTATACATAGGTATGATGAGCTTTATATCTGCTACTTAAGACACGATTGATTCCTCATACAAACTTCCACCACCCTTTTTACCATCTTAAGGGATGATTTCCGGGGAAAGCACTATCCCGTATCCTTCCCAGGATCTCAAACTATTTCCATACCAAATCACATCTAAGTTGGTTCTGCAGATTAAACGTGGAAACCCCGTATGCCGTAAATTTTGCATATATAATAGCAATAAGAATGCGCGAATAATTGATTGGCGTTTAAAGTACAGATATTGGTCTGGTAAAGTATTTTTATACAAGAAACGTTGCGGCTTACTTTGTTTGATCTGAAATTAACCCTTACTTATCTCTTGCTTGAATGCACTTACTGTTTCTTAGTTAAAAAAAACTACCAAACCGATATCAGGCCGAGAACGAACCGTTATCGGCACTATAATGTGGATGGAGCCAAAGAGTGTTATGAAAGTACAATATTACTATATACTTGTATATACTTATGTACATAGTATTTATTATATTTGAACACGAGATTTTGAAGATTAATTCTTTTCTTCTTTTATCTTTGCTAATCTATTTTACTATATAAATCTGAGAAATCTTTTGTTATGTTTGAAATATCTAGAATTACTAGTTACATTTGAAAAAATTTTTTAGCGTTTTATAGCCTAACTAGCGGCTCACCCTATATTCGCTCGGGTACGCCTCTAGAAAAACAAAAACAAATCTATCTCAAGGGAACCGTATATTTTTAGGGATTATAGGGATAAAAAGTAGACTATGTGTTATTCTGACATATGAGCTATATTATTGTAAAGTTTCATTAAAATTAATTCAGCAGTATTTGCATGAAAGACTAACAAACATCCATATATCCAGACATCTATACATCCTCAAAACTTTGCATATATAATATTAGTAGGATACCACACTACGAATTTTATCGAACGAAGGATTTATAATACATACTAATATTAAGAGTAAATTAAGTACTCTGTTACATTTTCACGCTTAAACCACTAAACAGATTTCGATAAAAATTAGCAAGAATATAGGTTGTATTTTGGGATCGGGCATAGGCTATCCTTGATGCCCATCCCGCTTACCACACGAACGAAATCGCGAACAAAAACAACTATACAAATAAACTACACAGCACGTAAACGCTAGTGAATAATAACTAACACAATAATTAATTAGAAAACAGTTTTATATTATGTATAATTTATTATTTTACATTTTAAAGAGTATACCACTCACCCAGTCTGCCCAGAAGGTACACTAGCGCCGGAAGCCACATCACGGCTGGTTCTTCACATCATTACGCACGTGCATATAACTCACCGTATTTATTTTATCTGTATGTTTTATCACAATCACTTTTGGTCCACAAACATTCTATAAATACTTAGTAATGTCTGACGATTATTTTTACATAGTCTTTATTTAACGTCACTTAGCACTTTTTAAATTATAGTACCTGAAATGAAATCTTCAATTTTTATGTGCATTTATACTTGTATGAAAAAATAAAATATTTACTAATATTATTATTTATTATACAAAATTTTTGTTACTTTGTCCTTATTAAATGCTATGATATGATGAATATATGCTAGATGCTACTTATATGTGATACTCAAAGCACTAAAAGATCTATCCCACGGGAACCGTTCATTTTTCCTGGATAAAAAGTAACCTGTTGTTTGACCGGCAATATAAGGTATCAGTATGCCAAATTTTACTAAATTAGGTGCATAAGTTGTTGTGTACTAAGCTGTATAAGTTACTATAGATTTTTAACTATCCCACGGAAACCCTTTAATTTTCCAGGATTAAAAGTATGTACAATATTGACCAAGGATATAAAAAAAAATATAACCACCATGCAAAATTTCATTTAAATCGGTCCAACTGTTTCGGAGACTAACCCGTACAAACAGACAAACAGACAGAGAAACAAAAAAATGAAAAAAATCTGGATTTGTTTTATTTCTCTTCTTACATCCCCCTGATAGGGTTATGGCATTTTTTCTATGTACAGACATTCGACCTCTACAGTTTTATTATATGTATAGATAAACATACTATATTGGTAGTAGTGACCAATGAAGAATATGATAATAAACATTATACAAAAGAAATATTTGTATCTTAATTTTATTGTTGTTATTTTTTGCCCATTTAATGTAATTTAACAATTATTGTAACTTAATTGTATATGACCCCTGTAATTAAATGTATATACTGACAATAGCTGTTTAGAGCTTGCTGATATTTTTTTACAATTACAACATTATTCTAATTTTTTGTCATTTTTTGTAAAGAAAAATGAATAAAAAGTAATAGAAAAATAGAATAGAATAATAAATAAAAAATGTAACAACAAAATTGAGTTTCAAAAATCATGCATACTTTAGTTGCCTGGATAAAAATACTTAAGTAATATAATATTTCTAAAAGTGCGATAGCAATCTATGTACGTTAGATAACACTTCTAAAACTTAATGGCGTGGTCGAAGGTGAAGTGCCTAGAAAATAGCCTATTCACTCCTCCGAAAAGCTATTGTTCGGTCGATTTTTATTTTTCCTCAGAAACCACACAATATACAGGATTTATAAATGTCACATTTATTGGTAAAAAAAGAAAGCGTGTTTTCTTTTTCTTTAGAAAACAAATTGCGTACAATTCATAGTAATTTTTTTTTATTTTTGGAAATAATAAAATGTGTAAAGCTCATTATTTAGTTCTAGTTTTACATTCTTTATCATCTATATCTGTATCATTTATATCATCTTAATTTGTAAATGTATGTACAATTCACATATGTATACGTCTACTTAAATACATACATATACATATATAAATATTTGTTATGTAGTGATCCTACTTGCTATGCCAGCGGTTGCGGGTTCGAATCCCGCTGGGGGCATTCATTTGTGTGAATGTTTGTAGTCCAGTCAAGGGTGTTTATATTTATAATATGTATGTATTTAAAGTTATATATGTCCAGTTTATCGACTTTAATCTGGTATCCATCGCACAAGCTTCGTAGCTTACCATAGAACTAGATGGTCCTGTGTGTTAATGTCCCAACATATTTAAAAAATAGACAAGGTCAAAACACTTCAGTGTTTGTTAACCAATTTTCTTTTTTGTTTTTGGTATCAATACAAAAATATGATTAAGGTGAAATTTCGACCACTGGGTGAACACTAGTTATATTTACTTGGCGTTGAGCAGTTAACCTACAAGAAAGAACAAAGATTTGATGTTTGGCGCAGTTGTAGTGACCCTACTTGCTGTTCCTGCGGTCGAGGGTTTGAGCCTCGCTGGGGGCATTTATCGTACAAATGTTTGTACTCCAGTCATAGGTGTTTATATTTATAATATGTATGTATTTAAAGTTATATATATGTAGTGTATCAACTATCTGGTATCCGTAACACAGACCTCGTAGTTTACCATGGAACTAGATGGTGCTGTTTGTTAGTGTCCCAAAATATTTATTTATTAATGCTAGCTAGCTTCGACAAATAAACTTATTATTTAGTCTATGAATAAATTAAAGTATAGATAAAAGATCCCACGTACAGTAAAAACTGTCACTTTCAAGTGGAAGAGCCGAAAACAGACAAATTAAAAATCTAATTATTGTCAAATGGTCTTTATCTTTAAATTTTAAGTTGATTATACATTGTATAAACTTCGGCTGGTTAACGAAAAGAGTAACTTACTATAAATTCAATTTCAGGCAACGATAGTTTAAATACATTTTTGTGTTAAGGTCTATTCGACATGGTTCTTGAAGAGGCAATTGGTCCATTCTGCGAAGTGGGGTATTTGAGAGAATTTTAGATGCTGTAAGATGTTTCTTGGACTTTAACTTAATAAATACAGCTAAAAGAAAATTAAAGTAGATAAAGAACTTAAGTTTACGTGGTGCATGTCATGTATTTCATTATGGGTTAAAAGATTTGTAAGTGTTTGTATTATTAACTTTTCGTTAAGTTTTATAGCATATTGGATACATATTATGCTCTGGTACACCTGTTAATGCTAGATTAATCCGTGGCATAAAAATATAAAATGGAACGCGGCTTAAAAGTCAATAGCGATAAATATTTATTTTGCTTATTAATCGATTTATTATAAACGGGAAGTAGAATATACGATAGTCATTTTACCCTCGAAACATAAATAATAACAAAATAACGAGGAAAGTTGTAAGCGCCGAGCACTCATATTTTCTTGTTATTATAACTTATATGTGATACTTGATGTTGCCAATACCGAATAATAATAATTGTTCATTTATAAAAACAAACTTAAAAAAAATATGCTTTTTACTAACTGTACAATATGGTACACGTTAAAACAAATGAAAAGATTTAAAATTTTAAGGTTTTATTAGCTATCGAAGAGTTCTGCTATTTGCCTCTTGTATCAAATTATAGTATAATTATCTAGATTTCACATACTTACAAAAGTTTTAATAGTTTATTATGAACAAAACCGGTTTCAAAAATATATTACTCTCACATTCTTTCATTTTTACAGTTTTTTTGGTGGTGTAAGATAATATAAAATTCATGTGGTAAATAAAAAAATTGCTTTTGACATGCGATTAATAAGCGATTCCAGTTCCGCGCTCAGCATCTGTGATTCCAGCTAAAACACCTTTTTTAGTTGGAATCTCAGATGACTATGTCCTGTCAGGAGTAATGACTAATGGCATTAATATAATCTTTTATATAATATCAATGAAGAAAATGATAAAAAGTTGTTAGTTGTGACTCTTACAATCGATTCTTTTTATCCTATCGATTCTTTTTATGATTTTTCTTAACTTTGGGAAATACTTTTATGCATGCATACGTAGATGTTATGTGGTACTCACCAGCCAGAAAAAAACAAAACCCAACGTAACTTCTCCGATCAGATCTCTATGATGTACATTTCAAAGGGATTGGTTTGAGTCAATGCTATTATTTTAAAATTACATTTCGAGACCATTCTATATCTGAACTACATATAAATTTTATATATGAAACTCTGAAATTAGTTTCCCAAATATTATATAAATATTGAAGCCAATCACCTCGGCATATAAGTGTATACGTCGAATAGAATCTGAGAAAATTCGAAACCAAGAAGTTAAAGTGTGCAAAGTAAAGGTAAATAGTTTTTTAAGTTGTACGAGGAACTTCCATAAAGTTTTTCAAATTTATGTGCCCTCGATTGACTACAGTAATGCAAAAGGGACCAAGTCTATATAAATTTGCAAAAAGATTTAAATACAAACTTATTTTAGCAAGTCGTTTTATAAACGCCAATAAAATGCCTGAATAGTGCTTTAAAGCTCGGGACTCAGAGGCGATAAATATTGGCAGCTTTGTAATTCCTTTGATCAACAGTGTCGCTTTTAATTCTCACTTCTTACCTGTCTGTGGAATCGAAAAAAAAAAGAAATGGAAACTCTCAAAAGAACGACTCACACTGAAAGATTTTCCAATGTTATACAAATGCCAAATTGAAAAAGTTTAGGCTTTGTGAGTTTCAGGAGATGTAAGCTTTAGATCGGACGTAATATTATTTGAATTTTTGACAAAGCATTTACACCAAATCCAAAATAATGTTAGTAATAAGAACTTTAAAAATATACATAAAACAAGTATCAAATATTGTCAGGAGGAAGAATAATTTCATTTTACTGTGTCTGTTTATTCATGTTTTAATTTCCTTTAGTTTACTACAATATAAATTAATAAAATATATCTCACGATACTTTGTATTGATGTTTGCACTTTTCTTATATTTGTTTTATTTTCAATATTTTATTAATAACATCAGGCACTTTATTCTAAACATTTGCAATTTAACGTAGTTTCTCATTTTATGAATCATTGACTAAAGGAATATCGAAGCAATAAACCAAATTAAGTTCTAGTAAGCGCAGATAATCTGAATAAATGTGAATATTTCACTAACTCATCGCATTCTCACTACGACGTCTCGGATCTAAAATTGTGCACTTTTTTACGTCTTATTCCGCTATGAGGATTTATTTTCACGAAGGTTTCATTTCTACTAAAGGATTTTGTGATTTCTGTGCATTGAAAATAAGAATTTCTGAGAAAGTCCACAAAAATTGGACTTTTGTCTTATAATATTTTCTTGCTTTTTACGAATATATTGTAATACGTTACACATTTGGTATCTAGTGAAAGAAAATTACCAATTCTCGAAATATACTTATGTTATGAAATTTCTTACATAAAAATAATTTAAAAGAGGTGCCAAAAACCATTACTTCCCATAAATTTGACTTTTCAACAATGACTGGTGGATAAAAAAATTTTTTGATTGTACAATATTAGAAAGAATTATTGGTAATAATTGATATCGAAAAAAAAGTTTCTAAGAACAAACGACACATGTTCCAAATGGTTCAAGTTGCAAATAGGTAAAGTAAACTGATTGACGTCCTTGTTAAGTAAGTGTTAAACTCAGCAGATGTCACATCGGCCGATCGAGGCGTAATGGAGGCGACAGATGATGAACGCTAATCGCGTCTGTGAAGAGACGCTTGATGAATGTTAGGCTTAAGTTGATTTCGTGGTTGTATTGAGTGTATTACTGAGGTATACTATTATCATATATCTTTGATATTACGTACATCTATACTAATATTATAAAGAGATAAAGTTTGTGAGTTTGTGACGTTGTAGGGGGTAATCTCTGGATCTACTGAACCGATTCAGATGAAATTTGGTAAAAAGATAGTTTGAGACCCTGGAAAGGACATAGGATACTTACTTTTTATCCCAGAAATCATCCCTTATAGGGATGAAAATAGGGATGAAAGTTTGTATTGAGAAGCAGCAAGCATTTATTATAAAGCAGTTCGGGAATCAACATAATTAAAACTAGTCGATTCGTCTGCCCTGGCTTCGTTCGTCTTGTTTTCAAATGATACAGTTGCCATAAATACTGAATTATCATTCTTAGGTTAAAAAGTTTTTTTTTAAGTAAACCTTGCCACCGCGCTAATATAATACGAACAATATGTGGGTGTCGAATTTTATAAAAAGTCTTTCTTATTCTTTCAAAATTCAAAATTTGTCTTTTAGATTATGTATGTCAGTAGTCTAGGTCTTAATGAACTGTCAGTCAGGACAGTAGTTTTACATATATAGATTTCGCATAGATATTTGCTACTAACGGCTCACCCTCGCTACGCTCGAGTTCGTCTTTAGGAAGACAAAAACAAACCTATCCCACGGTAACCGTTCAGTTTTCCGGGATAAAAAATAACCTGTTGTTTTACGTGTGATTCCAGACTATAATCTATCTGCGTGCCAAATTTCATCCAGATCCGTTCAGCCGTTCTGGCGCGAAAAAGTAACAAGCATACATCCATACTCACTTTCACATTTATAATATTAGCAGAGATATTAACCCATTTTAAGAGTAGTAGTTTAGTTTCATGCGTAATGCGTTAGATGAATAAGTTGGAATGGATTTCTAAAAAATGCCTAATTAATACATTAATTATAAAAACGTATTTTTTTATAATTTATAAAGGTTTATTAATAGTATATTTAGTTAAATAACTAAATAAATATTATAATTGATTTGAAGCTTTAATGCCTTCAGAAGCTTACTATTACTAAAAACTTGTAAAGCTGTAAAATATGATGTACGTATGTATGTATTCAGCCCTTTTTAACGTCCCGCTGCTGGGCATGGACCTGACTTCAGTATGAGGGGGATCAGGCCATAGTCCACCACGCTGGCCAAGTGCGGTTTGGCGGACTTCACATGTCTTTTGAAAACTTGCTAGGTTCTCTCAGGCATGCAGGTTTCCTCACGATGTTGTCCTTCGCCGTTAAAAATAAAATATAATATTAGAACTATGTAGATATAATATAAAATTATTTCTAACTATAATTTGTTTTGTAATAAAATATAAAACTCAATACAAATTTTGAAAATTATATACGAATGTACTGTTAATTCTCTTTAAAAATACTTCTTAGTTAATGTTTATCGTATAATACTTAATAATTGATGTGTTTCACAATTTCGATACTGAATATGTGAAGTCACTTCTGACTTCATGAGATTTACATCATCTATATCTGCTTGATCACGTGGACATATGCACTAATAGCCGTATGTGACGTCTGTGGTTACATAAACTGAATGTCGATACAGGGAATTTAACAATAAGACTGGCGTTGAATATGTTGCATCTAAATTTATAAATACAGTTCTATGAATTTGGAATATCTGACTCATTTTGAGCTCACACCAATTGGTTATTTGACGGAAGTACAGCTCAAATGTTATAACTTGGGTTAGAGACGACGACGAACTACTTGTATGTATAACTACGACAAAATATATAATACACTGTAGAACTATGTTATAAGCTACGTCTTAATTTCTAAAATCTTAGTATAATATTTTCTAAGGTTTACGCGAATCTGTACAATAAATATTTTTTTGAAAATCTGATCGAAATAAACAAATAGTTTTTACAATTTTTGTCTGTCTGTCTGTCCGTCCGTCCGTCCGTCCGTCTGTCTGTCTGTTACTGCATCACAGAAAAACCACTGGAGGGATTTTGATGAAATTTGGTATGGTGGTAGCTGGTTATCCGGGTCAACATATAGGATAGTTTTTACCGCGGAAAAATGTCTCATTTCTGAGAAAAAATACGAAAACTGTAATGTAAGAGTATACTAATATGTAAAACCTAACAATTTGGTTTTTGGTCATCTGAACGCGGGCGAAGCCGCGGGCAATGCTAGTTTTATATATATTTTAAATTTATAAAAGGTTTCAATAACGATTTTTTTAATTATTTTATTTCATTATATTTAGAAGCAGCCAAACCGCGGGTGAAAAGATGTACAACGTACATAAAATGTATTAGTAGTATTAAAATCAAACAATTTTATGCAAGAACACCAACTATTTAACAACCCAATAACAAAATCTCTTGGAAATCAATTCGAGACGATTTTATATTAGTATGTCGTATGTTTCTACTACAATATCTAATTCTACGAATACCATAAGTTTTAACAATGACATTTTTGTTACAAAGCACAAATAGCATCGGAAAAGAATGCTATATTAAAAACAATTCAAAAGAGATAAAAAACAAATAGTTGGAAGATAAATGTCGATTGGAGGCTTGTGAAAGGGCACACTCCAATATAAATCTGAAAAGAGATTTAAGCAGAAGTTTACTTCAGCGAGGCGTTTTACGAGCCCTAATAAAAAACGTAAATAGTGTTATTGAGTTTGGCTTAAGGACGATAAACATTCGTACCTACCCGTAGTTCTTTGATCAACGTGTAGAATCTGTTCCTGCTTATATAATTAACAGGAAAATAAGCATTTCGAATGAAATTGGACGCTAGTCCAATAAGAAATTACAGCTTCAACACGTAAATCATTTTTAGGATCGCGGTAAAAAAGTATGGTCGATACCATATTTCTGAGTCTAAGTTTTTACTGTGTCTATCCATCTATCCTACAGTTCAGCAAAATTCATGTGTAATTAACTTAGCAAATCATAAAATAAAATAAAATAAAAAAAGTTGAATACTTATTCTATGAGAAATTAATTAATATTGTCTGAAGAGTAGAGTGTGTGTTTAATTTCATTTTTGCGTTGTCGCAAAAGTGATCATGCAATTCTATAGTATATATACTTACGATTATATTATAAAGTTGTTGCAATAAATATTTAATATAAAGTTTTTTTTAGAGTTAAACACGTAACACATAATACCTATGTATAATGTAGATACGATGAAGGGTGCGAGTTCGATTTTAGTACTTGATTGATTTTTATCTACGGGATAACATGTTAATTATTAACTACCTTAAAAATGAACCCACTGATCCAAAAATATATAATGAGATTCGTTTCGAAATTCTGACTGTCATTTTGAGTCTTTTAAATCTAACTCTGATAAGTATTTAGCAGATTTTCCTATTTTATTCAAGGATTGAATCTTAAAAAGGACTACGAAACGAAGCTATATTTTTTATCGTTTTCATTAATTATGAAATCCTAGTACATTTTTAAAGAATTTACTGTTTTGTTAAATAACGAACTCAAATATAAGCTTTATTAAAAGAAAAGATAATAAAGAACATTTGAACAGGAAAAATTGATGATGTTTTTATGTAAGACGTAATATCATTAAAATACACACAATAGATCTCCAGACAGTTGTTTTTGAGGGATTATACTAAATCTTGTTATTACAAACAAGGATTAAATATTATATGTATTTAAATGAATTCTGGGAAAAGGTACTATAATAATATGATTTAATTTAACTTAATATTCTAATGGTTTGTCCATTGTGGTAATATATAATATATTCGGTAAATTATCATATTATACTATTTTTTACTAGCTTATGCAATAGGATAGTATGTGTACGATTCGAATCTGTTTGGTTATAATATGAAATAAGTATCGACGTACTACACTGACTCCAAAATAATTTTAAATGCAATTATTTTAAATGAAATTAGAAAACCTATTTTGTTGTCAGGTAAAAGTTAACATGTCAAACAGTACGCATAAGCTTAAACGTCCGATAACTAGATCACTTTAAGGATATCTACCAAGGGAATCGGAATGGGACGCTCTTTGCTTGTCATCTTAACGTCAAACTATTATCTAAATATATAAAATTGGCAAAAGTGTAGTTTCAATAAAAAATAAGTATAAGGAAAACGGGCTAAGTGTGAGTCGGAATCATTAAGTTTTTGATAACTATTCAATATAACGATCTATTTGCTGATAAAACATGCTTGATTTATTTATAATCTGGTTCAATGTTCAAATGATTTAAAGGTTAAATTATATTTAGATAATTCAAATATTTTATTAGTTTTAATTAAAACCACAAAATAATTAAGTCGTTGAAAATTTCAAAAGCAGCGTTTATAAATGCGTAGTTAAATTAATATATATATATATATATATATATATATATATATATATATATATATACAATTTATATGTGCAAATAGAAATAACAGTCAAAAACCGGATCGTAGGTTATTAAAAATAATAAATCAAAAATCCGCTGTGATAAACTTTCATATCTAAAATCTCAAATCTAAAATAAAATAAACCTTTCAAAAAGCTGACTTTTATGAATTTTATGCAAACATACAATGTATGAAATATATGAAATCAAACGAACGTATTTTCCTGCATGTAAACGGCACTTCAGCGATGGTAAAAATTCGACATTTGGGAAAAGCGTTTGTACAATCAGACTGGATTGTGCAGGAAATCTAAGTTGAGCGGCGTTAAGTAACGAAGCTGTAGTATAGCATTTCCCTGTTGTAAAATCCCATTATAACGTTTAAAAGTTCAGCTTTTAATATTTACAGTAGTACGCACTTAACTTATATTTTATATTATCAACTAGCATTGCCCGCGGCTCCGCCCGCGTTCAGATGACGAAAAAGCAAATTCTTAGGTTTTACATATTAGTATACTCTTACAATGCAGTTTTTGTTTTTTTTTTCTCAGAAATGAGATATTTTCCAGCGTTAAAAAGTATCCTTTATGTTGACCAGGATAACCAGCTATGACCATACTAAATTTCATCAAAACCCCTCCAGTAGTTTTTCTGTGATGCGGTAACAGACAGACAGACAAAAATTCTAATAACTATGGATTCGGCCTCCGTATCCATAATAATGTCTATTTCAATAAGATTTTCCAAAAAATATTAATGTACAGATTCGGCTCCGTTAGAATTTTATTATATGTATAGATATTAATTGAAAAAAAAAAATATTTATGTACAAGTTTAAACCACATTCAAAACGTCGGCCACCAAAAATTAATTATTTAAATTGTCAAATATTCTCGTAAATCTGAGAAAGCATTATGATATATATTTACAAGTTTACTTAAATATTTTATAATATGTAAAATTCCTTGACTCTATGGATGTTTGTCTTTTTACTCATCTTCGGAAATACAAGTCCGATCACCATTTTTTCTACAATTATTTTACACATTATAAAGATTTATGATTGTATTATTAATAATTTATTCATCATCATGAATATTTTCAAGCAATTTTTGTATTACGTATTTTCAGAAACAGAAAATACTAATTAAAACAATAAATTCTAATCCTAAAGTAATCAAAAATATTTATGTTCAGAAACAAATATAAATAGAATTATTTATAGGGATTGAATTCTAGAAATTAATACGTATCGTATTAGTACGAACCTCATATAGGTACATATACTTACTTCTTTCATTCGGGAGCTTTAAAGCTCATTAGCTTTAAGAAAACCTGCAGTATGCATGATGCATCAGATAAAAGATCGATAAAGTGCTGGTGTCTTCTACCTCATGAATAATGGATATATCGTAATATGAGCCTCCTTTATATATAAAAAGTAGCTTATATTTCTTTAACTGTTGTTGATTTATTTCAATCTACACTAATATAATTATAAAGCCCAAAGTGTTTATTTGCTTGAATGCGCTAATCTCTGAAACTACAATTCAAACAAACGTTTTCTATTTTATAGCCTATTTATTGAGGAAGGTTATAAGCTAACTTATCGCTCCTCAGAACAGAATAATACTTACACCTAGTCCTAATGTCCCATATAATAAATTTTTTTTGGTAGTAACAACTTGTGTATTTATTGACTTTCTTTGCCTTTCTTGAAAAAAACGACTAAAACTTTTCACGACTAATATAAAGTGGTCAAGAAATGTGTCAAAGTTTGTTGGGAAATAATATTTATCGAGTGACAAACTGTTTGTTAGTCTATTAATATGGTATGGTAGAATCAAACCTGTGACCAGCGCACGTCAGATTTTTGACGAACGACGAAGCAATCAGCGTGAATAATACCAGACCAATTGAATTCCATTCGAATCGCGTATTTTGGAAAGACAGCAATTTTCCCATTTCATTTTGTTTTTTTGCCATTTAAAAGGGTCTAGCTGAAGCTTAAGTCTGAATTTTCGGGTTGTATGTAAACCAGGGCCACCATCTTTACTTTTTTAAGTATATAATATTTAAACTATATTTGTTGTTCTTTTAAAAGAATTTATGTATTATATTAAAATTGTAAGGAAATCGGATTTATTAATGAATAAATAGATTTTGCTTACAGTATAATAATAACTTTACTTTATTTATTTAATAAAAACTGATGATTCAAACTAAGTTTAAAATATACTTGAAATAAGTCTCCATTGTACAACAGTGAGTGACATCAAAGTAGAAAAAACAAACGAGATAAAAATGCAATTGAGTTGGATACCTTATACTATTTATTTAGTTTATTTAGCTTGAGACGTTATATTAAAATACTAGCGGCTCACCCTCGCTTCGCTCGGGTTCGCCTATAGAAAAGCATAAACAGATCCATCCCACGGGAACCGTTTAGTTTTTCGGGATAAAAACTAACTTGTTGTTTGATCGGCACCATAAAGTATCAACATGAAAAATTTTACTAAATTAGGTTCAATTAGGTTTAAAATTGTTTAAAAGTCTATTGTTTCCGAAAAATAATTTAACCGTCTCTTGAAAAGGAGCTTACGCTATATATAATGAAAAAAAAAATATATGTTCTAAATTGATTTTCATGATGTTTTTTATGAATACTGAATAAATTTTTATGAAGTTTTAGTAAAAAAAAAATCCTAACAATAATCATTTTTAAATTTATTAAGAGGTCGGTGTGCCTTTCTAAGTTAAAAAGTAAATAAGATCGAGTATATTGATGTATAATTAATCGATAAATCTATAGATACGATATCCAGATCATTAATATCTCCATCATAATAGACACAGCAAATTGTGGTACCTATTAATTAATATTTAAAAATATGTAACCACGGAATGGGGTATTATGAAATTTGACAATAAAGCTTGCTCTTGCTTCTAGCAAATACTCTGTTAAACCCTCGTCACAGGAGATTAACTTGCTTAAACTCAATTTTAACTTTGTAAATACATACATATGTACATACTCGTACATAGGTATGTTTACTGTTTATTGTTTTTATTCAAACCGAGTGAGGTCTGCTATTAAGGTTCCGTGACCATCAACTTGATGGATGTAATTTTCAGAATATATTCACGAACTGTTATTAAGTGATAAATTTTAAAACTATATAAAAAAGGAGGTTCTTTTATAGTTTTAAAATTTATTAATATTTATCCTTTACAAATCTCTATATACGAACATTAAAATTATTTCCGCTTTGTGACTTTCTGTTTCTATGTTTTGTTTTAATTTATAAACATTTCTCAAGCCAAAATTATGTATAAGACGGAGCGTGCAGGAAATAGTGATTGAAGCCTGAAATGGTATTTTAAGTTGTTGTATACCATTCCCGCTGCTGCGCAATAAATACGCAGTAAGTACCAACTTGCAATAAGAAGCAAAATAAACAAAGTAATTATGCTGCCTCATATTGTAAAACCTCAGAATAGCAACCGTGATTATTTTCTAGTTCTACAAACTCGATTATTACGTAGACATTTTATTATTAACAGTTTCATATCTCATTTTTAGGTTTGAGTGAACATAATTTTCTTTATACGTATTTATTTAAGAAAATGTTACTCACTATCTCAATATCAACGAAATCAAATATAGAAATATTTCATTAAAATTGACATACATATAATATTATCACTGTAAATGGAAAAGTATTTTACAATCATTATACAGTAAGCTCTTTTTAACGTCCCACTGCTGGGCACGATCCTCTCTCTAGTACAAGGGGGCCATAGTCCACCAAGCTGACCAAGTACGGGTTGGAGGACTTTTAAAAACTTACAAGGTTATATACAAGAGGGTTTCCTCACGATGTTTTCCTTCACTATTAAACAAGTGGTAACCATGTTGAAAATGATTCTCACATAAAAATATCAGAGCCGCGAGACTTGGGATTCGAACCCGCTTCACTCGGATTCTCAAGCGAGCGCGTTACCACTCGGCTGACACGGCCATTATTACTTTTGAAGTTAGTTGTTAAATACTCGTATACTATATTTTTACTATTCATTACTTAGAAACAACTCAATTTTAAAGAAAGCTTCTGAAGTGAGCATAACATTGAATATAAACAAAGATAAACAGATATAATTCGAGGAAAGTCGTAAACCCACACTATTTTTTATTACTCTACGCTTTGTAACATAAAATCTAAATTTTAAATGATATAACTTTCGTAGTATGAAAGCTGCCTAATAAATAGACTTAGTCGTATTCCTTTATGACATGTTATGTAAATTGACTTCAGGGTTAGCCTAATATTAGCATTTCTCACATGTTTGCTACTTTACTGTTATAGTTGTCTGCGCCCTTGATACTTTTGCTTAGTGTCCTCAAAATTACTTTATATTATACTAGCATTACCCGCGGCTCCGCCCGCGTTCAGATGACCTAAAACCAAATACATAGGTTTTACATATTATTATACTCTTACATTGCAGTTTTTGTATTTTTTCTCAGAAATGAGATATTTTCCCGCGGTAAAAAGTACTCGAAATATGTTGACCCGGATAACCAGCTATCACCATACCAAATTTGATCAAAATCCCTCCAGTAGTTTTTTTGTGATACGGTAACAGACAGACAGACAGACAGACCGACAGACAGACAGACAGACAGACAGACAGACAGACAGACAGACAAAAATTCTAAAAACTATAGATTCGGCCTCTGTATCGATAGTAATGTTTATTTCAATAAGGTTTTCCAAAAAATATTTAATGTACAGATTCGGCTTAGTTCCAATTTTGTTATATGTATAGATTATATTTAATGCATAATGCCAAAGGGCATTAGTATGTTATTTAGTACGTGCTATCGTACTAAGAGGTAACTAAGCTGTGAATAGTTATACTCTTGCCATAGCCAATTACATTTATCCTTTAAGAAATACTTATTGCAAGATAAAATAGCTGAGATTTAATTTTAAGTATATTACACCTATTATATAAATACTATAGAGTATATTTTTGTATATCAAAGCTTTACCTAAGTATGTGCTTTAAAAAGAAAAGTTTAAGTAAAATCTTATAAATGATCACTAATTGTTTTCAAAAGCTTTGCATACATACACGCAAAGCTCATATGGATAAATAGTGGAACAACAGCCTGAAAACATTTTTTAAGCTTTTATTAGCTAGTATTATATTGAAAAAAAAATACTATTCAGATTTATTTGTTACATTTAAAGCTTAGATCTTTAAGTTTAGGGTAAATTTTAAACAATCTAGACATACTGTATGTATACTCTATAGTCTGTTTATTTGTAGTACTTTAGTTTGTTTGTAGTATCCTTTTGTATATTCCACTGTAACTACTTAATTTAATTTAAAAGCATATAAGCATTCTTGCGACATATAGGTCTTTTTATTCGGATAATTGCATTAACTGGTCGCTCCATTAAAGCTTGAAACAAGTATAAATGAAAAAAACATCAATTCTACGTTATAACACTATATTTGTTGTTTTATAAGCATGGATTGAAAATATTGTGCCTTAAATTTTTCTTAGCAGGTTTTACTTAAAAGCACAGAGTCCGCGTCGGAACAACGTTTATAAGTATAAATGTATATAAGTATAAATAAAATTGAAGTGTCTGTCTGTGATTTCAAAATAACTATGTTTTCTCAAGTACATAGAGTTATTTATAAATATACCAGTACCTAAGTAACCCGTTTTAAAAGTTTTTTGTACGTATGTCTGTATACATTTTTGGAATGGCTTTAACTTTTTTAATAAGACTAATTCGGAAAGATAGAGGAGTTTGTAGGGCTACTTAAAGGAAATATTTAGGGTGCCAGTGCAAAAATTGTTTCTTTTTAAACTACGCAAATTTCGAATTACAAAAAAGTCCCCCATAGCATGTGTGTATCTCCTAAGGTGAGATAGAGTAATGCGATAAATATGGGAAAGCGAGGGTAAGTATGTATACATAGGTATATAGAAAAAGACAAAAGAATGGATAAAATAAGGAATGATTACATAAGAAGAAGCTTAAAATTAGCACCAGTGACAGAGAAGTTGAAAGGAAATCGTCTAAGTTGGCATGGACATGTGAAGAGGAGGGATGAAACGCATGTGACGAGAAGAGTGATGGAAATGAATGCAGATGGATGGAGCGGTAGATGAAGATCGAAGAAAAATGGATTCTTGTAAAATAGTGGGTAGGCACTATCTGTAACAAGTATGTGTTTGAGACGTCTATAACTATAATCTCTCCCGTGACCATGATTTCTGTAAAGCATTCGAAACGTCGGGAACCAAAAATAAAAATAAATCCGCGAAATAATCCGAAAAGATAGTTTTATTTAAGAAGTTAAATTTTGTTTTACTTCACGAAATTTAATTAAAATATTCCAAATCCTTTTTATTTTAATATTTTTGCAGCTTCATCTATTATAGTAGTTATTTTTTATCTAAAATTTGATTTGAGACTTATTTTAAAGACGAACTAGAAATACATTCATAGCACATCTTTAGAACGCTCTTGGAAGACCCCATTCCGATCCGATACCGCTTTGATGTTAATATTTTTTTAAAGGGATTTATTGCTTATGATAACAAAATTGCGCATTTACTAATTAAATAATAAGAAAATATGAAACCATTCATATTTTCTTATTATATGATGAATATGATGATGATGATGATATGATATGATGAAGGCTAATTACTTTCTGGAACTTTGCTAGCGTGGTAATAACAAAAAGCGTATTTTATTTCAAGATATTGGAGTTTTATTTGCTAAAGCTTAATGAATAAAACAATAAACGATTAAATAATTCTATAAATTGTCCTTTACATATGTTTTTACCAATAAATATTTCTATTGTTTCCAATATACAAACAAACTTTATTATACCAATAAAAGGAAGTTAGAAGTCAAAGTAAATTTTTCTATATGTAGAATTTGACGTTAACTAAGCTTGTACAAGAACGTGGTTGGATAATGGTTCAAAGGGTGGGTGTCACGGGTAGCTCATCTAACAATAGTATATCCGATATACCCAATTTGGAGCGTTTGACCTTCTTTCGAATATTGTGAGGAATTTTAGAATTATAATATTACAAGAGGTGTTCTATATAAATTTCCAGAAATGAATTCAGATGTAAAAATCATCTTTAAAGTAAGGTATACTTTTTCAATTAATAAAATAATTTTAATTTAAAAATTTCCTATTGATAAGCCCGTTCATCAAATTTTGGTCTATACATTGCACTATAGATAAAAACATCCAATTAAAATCCCATATATAGTTTTATAAAATACCAAGAAATTATAAAAATATTATACCTGTAAACGAGGTAAAAACAAAAATAATATGGAATTTAAATCCTAAAAGTATATAGCCATTGTCCGTACATCCATTTCAAATTGTATCAAGCGGGAATGATCCCGTGACCTTTAGCTAAATAAAACTTGATCAGTGACAGTACCTATTAAACTTTTCGGAATAAATTAAAATATTCAGGTCGCCCTTCTATTGAAAAGTTTGAACTTTTATTGGCTACTCGTATATATGGGACCGGCTCTGAATACGAATGCGCACCTACACCGATGGCGGAATATTAATTGCGTTGTCTATATCATAATAAAATTATTCAATTAAACGTTTTGCTATTCAGTTCATACTTTGTATCAACAATGAACTTTGATAAAATGTTAATTGCTTATAAAGTATTTCAAAACTTCGCAACATAACCATTTAAAAATAAAAACTGTTAAAGTTATTTTTATATTCATTTTATCGTTGTTAATGTTAAATAATCAATTAATCAAAATAATAACTATAATATTATAAAGATATAATATTTAAAGCTTTTATATTATAAGCTCTTATGATAATAACAAAAAGAATTATCATCAATTATAAGTTAATTCGAAAATATGAAAAATCTTTTATTACTTCATATAGACGTACAATTTATCTTACTATATATAATTCGATCTTATAAATCGATTCTTCTCTTACAACTTGAAACTAACAGTTATATTATATAGAAATTAAATTTGTTATTATATATAAAAATATGTTTAAAAAACCTGTCTAAACTTCACACAGTTTAAAAACTACCACGAAAGTTTAAAATAGTCACAGCACTAAGTCACTGAGTACTTTTGAAGTCACTGTAACAGTCCCCCATTAACATAATTTTATTTCATTAAGATTTAAAGTGTCACAAAAATTATTTAATACTTTAAAATGTCAACTTTGCATTCGAAAGTGGTAGTTGCAAAGAGTAACGCGCAAGCTCGTTCGGTAGAAGCACGAGCGTCGAGCAGACTGGACGCTGCGGCTCGTGTCGCGGAGTACGCGTGCGCAAACAACCTCTTATAATTTGATATCTCACATCACCACCTCTCACGTTCTGTGGTAAAATTCACTACATTATTCAATTTTAACCACTTACTTGACACTGTCGTGTGGGATATCCTCAACGTAATTGTCATATAAAATACGAATAATATTTGCTACAAGTGCTTTTTGTTATCTTCCAAAATATGTCTTAAATATAGGGCAGATTTTCAATTTTGCATTCAAGAAATTTTCTTGAACGCGCTCATTATGATCATTTCAATTCAAACTCAAAACTTCACTTCAGTACTGTAAAGTTTAGTTAAAAGTTGTTACTTTGTAAGCTGTTTGAAATTTCGTTGGAATTTTCTTTGACCATTCTGTATCGATTGTCTAAATTGTATTAGTGATAAAACATAGTATTGTTGAGTTAGCATTCTAAATAAATAGGGGGAACGTTGAAATATTTTTTGGCAGTGAGCCCGTCTGTTAGTTATTCCGTTCTGGTCCAGCCAATGCTGTCCGCAAAAAGTAAAACCTTTGCTCAGCCTGTAAACGTGAGCTCGTTTGTAAGATCGTAACCAAGCATTTTTATTAGCAATCGGAAATAAATATGATAAATTAAACAATGTATATCAATAATTTTGAGTATAACTGTAGGTTATAACTACTAATATAAATATATATATATATATATATATATATATATATATATATATATATATATATATATATATATATATATAAACAAATAAATAAATATCTTTTTGCCAGATATCTCTATACTATTGTTTAAAAACCAATGTAGAATGATTATCATATTTTTTACGAGTTTATAGCCTAATCGTCGTACTAAAATGGGTTTAAATGGAGGGCAACGAGGTCCAATTCTTTCTATGAAAAATAATAGAATTACTAAATAAATAATATTATGAACAAAATTATTTAATTTTTGTGAATAGATGTAGGTATGTAGATACTAGTAGGAATCATAATTCTCACCTCATAATACAACCTTTTTTTTTAACATTTCAAGGAATGCCTTTATATTTATTAACTAACTGACAAAACAGCTACTATTTGAAGTAAAATCAAACTCACAATAACTATCGTTAGCTAATCTTATTGTTTGTTTGTTCTTCTTTCACGTCGAAATGAAGTGACGGTTAGGCGTGATTTTTTGTATGGAGATAGTTGGAGGGCTGAAGAGTGACAAAGGCTATTTTTAACGCGGAAAAATTATCTCATTCACACGATACGGACGGAAAACACGATTAGAGTATTTTTTTGTAGTTTTAGCGCGAGTGAAGCCGCGGGTTCTGCTAGTATGTCTATAATTTTAATATTCGGAACGTCAAGATAAGTTTTGTTGATCTCATTTTATTTCATGTTAAGTATAATAAAATTTATAATTTTTCCGATTTGGGTTAAATCTCTTTTTCTCTTTTAAAACGGTTTAAAAGAGAAATGAAATAAATATTAAATTGAATGAAAATGTATAGGAATAAGTTTAATATTTGAGACCACTGAGTTTTTGTAGAGTATACTTTCCAACTATTTGTACTGGATAACATATTTTGTCAGCATTATTCTCTAAACGTATTCATGTAAAAACCATGTCAGGAAAAGTGTCAACAAAGTGTCAAGAAAGTTTTATTTTCTACATTATTTTATTTACAAATTATTTCCATCTAAAAATGGACCTAACTTCCTTTTTTTTTAATATTATATCTAAAAGCCGCACAGTTCTGTCATCTTTGTTGAATGGATTCCAGTGCCACTCAAAAATTTCTTACAATTTTCATACCAATTATCACTTTCTTTATTTTTCCTTTCGTATTATAATCTTTACAAATAACAATAGGTTAACAAACCAACCAATTATTTCGTAATCATAAAATCTAGTCAAAGAATTTGTTGGTGATTCTATAAACTTTACGTAAGTACCCTCATATTTTAATTTTATATAAATTTTCTATTACGTTTACAATTTAAGAGTATTATTGTTACAATTGCTATAAAGTTTAAAATATTTCAATTTTAGTCAGTACAATTAAAGTGCAAATTAAAAAACGATTAACGAGTACGTACAGATTTTTCCCTATATCTTAATATTATGGACATCTTTCATTATCCAGCTAATTTCTCTTAATATCTCTGCACTAAAATGTTAGTTGAGATTATTTTAGTACTTGTATTTACAATAAACATATTTTATTACACATAAAATGGTAATTGAGAAAAGTACGATAGCTCAGTTTGTCGCCATTTTCACAATTCAGGCTCTATGTATATGGTAGTCGTTTTCGCCTAAGTGTCATTTGTAAGGAGCTGAGGCCGCATGAAGAAAAGAAAACTACATTTTGAAATAATAAAACCCGTGACGTTTGTGGAAATAATAAAGAAGTATCGGAAGCTAGCGTCTGTGTGATGACATCATCTTATTATACATTTTTTTGGCATCTTGATTTACTAACATATGATGCTTTTTAATTGGGCAACCCATCGATATATTTGTTTATATACAAGGTTTAACACAAAATTTGTTTTATTATTCCATAATTGAAATTACTTTATATCTGGTTATTAATGATGTTCTACGACATTCTGTGGAACCTTTCAAAATATGCTTATAAATAAAGTTTGTATGCGTGTATGTATGTGTATTGTGAACATACAAATTTCGCAATTTATAATAGTAGCCCGATTAAAAATATCTTTAGTTTATCATGTAAATACATGACTAATCTTTGTTCGATTAAGAGTAAGTAAGATTATTAAGAAATTGCGCAGCTCCGCAAGCCTAATTCGATTGTGTGTTACTATATGTTTATAAATTATAAACTATATGCTAATCTTGATATACATTTTAAATAAAACTATATTTTCGGATTTTTACGCGGATTTATTTCTTTATTATTGCTGTGAAGCATTTGAAACGTCAGGAACCAAAAATCCATAGTTATATATTATATAGTTTTATTTAAAATCTCAAATATTCGCATAAATCTAATGAAGTATTATCTTGATATACATTTAAACTATATTAATGTAAAGTTTCATTAAAATCTGTTTAGTAATTATTGCGTGTAACAACCATCTATACATACATCTATACTTTAATAAACTAGATTACTGATAATAAAAACGCGGGACCCTCCTACTAGCGTGCTTGGAGAAATTAATTTGGAATTATAAGTAAATGAGCGAAAATTAGCCATGTGCCTGCATCGCAAAAGCTAGCGCATGCATAAATGGCATTATAATGCATAATAATGTCGTAAAATGTTTTTCATAACAACAAGTTTGATAATTTTCCCAACTTTACTAATGTAATTTGATAATAAAACAGATTTATAAGCTATTTTCCATTTTATTTTTAATTTAGAGCTATAGCTTGAACAAATATTATATGTAAATATATAGTTTAAGCTTTTTAATTTTTGATCTATTTAAAAGGTGAAGTTCTCAATTGGATCGATTTTCTTGTATATATGTATATAGAAACGAATAGAATAGAATATAATTTATTTATGACATATACAAAAAAGAACAAAAAAAACATTAAAGTAAAAACAAATGAATACAAAATGATATCTGTAAAACAGTGTACGATGACAAAAAGGAAGGTCACTCAGCCCACGTACAACACGCGGCGATCGCATGCAACGATCCCAACTTTTATATTCTGTGCGTAATGGGACGTACTTACCGATTGTGAATTGATTTCATATTTATATTTTTTATAAATAGATTAATATATATATATATATATATATATATTATATATATATATATATATATATATATATATATATATATACCTCAAATGATCCATTTAAATAAAAAAAATCATGAAGTGATTTTGTTTTATTATAAGACTAATTATTTATCCTCGTTTAGCTCGGATAAAAATAGTTATATCGAGTGTACCTTGGGAGATAGACATATGCTATTGCGGACTTTTCTATATAGGTATCTTAAGTTTGATCACAATAGACAAAAAATGGTCGAAGTGATACTTTATAGCCGCAACAAAGAATATATTTTAAGGTTTAACCAGCGTTAGCCATGAACTAAGGACGACACGACTGAGCCAGTTACTGTTTTCCCGTGGGAATGAAAGATTTTCCTGTAGTAAAAGGTATCCTAAATGTTGACCTGAGTAATAAGTTATTACTACACAAAATTTAATTAAAATCGGTTCAGCGCTTTTTGCGGGAAATGCACACAGATATACAGACAAACAGACATACGAACAAACAGATAGAAATTTAATAACTATTATTCTGGGATGTATATTCTGTAATCTGTACACAATACGTAACAGTCACTATTTAAAAAATAATTCTGTTCAGATTTCGCTTTGTTACTATTTCATTATGGACATGTGTGTTAGTAAACAATTACTAGACCAAGCTTAAAGTATCGTAATTTTTTTTAATGTTGTGACATTAACACACAGTGCCATCTAGTTCCATGGTAAGCTACGAGGCTTGTGTTATGGATTCCAGATAGTTGACACACTACACACATATATAACTTTAAGTACATACATATTATAAATATAAGCACTCATGACTGGAGTACAAACATTCGTGCTCATTACTCAAATGAATTCCCCTAGCGGGACTCGAACCCGCGACCGCTGGCACATCAAGTAAGGTCACTACCAACTGAGCCAAACGTGTCGTCAAATTACCCAAACTTCTCCGAAACAGATCAATTGTGAACGCTTATTGATGTATTCGAGAATGTGTGGATATAATATAATTGAAGCTGATAATAATTGATGCCTGCCAATAATCAGAACTAAATTAATTTGACAGAATAATCAGTTACGAAGAGTATAATCTCTCAGGAAGCAATTATATTAGTTCATTATTAGGTTTCTGCTATAGTTTTCCGATGGCCTAACATAATAATTATATAGATGAGATTTATTTTTACTGTCATAGTGAGAACAAACGGACAGACTTACTTACGTTTTTTATCATTTATAAACGTTGTCGTTATAAAAACTTTTTAACAAAAAAAAAACCGACTTCCAGGCACTAAAATGTAAAAAATAACTAAACGGAGGTTTTCATTTAGAATTGATACCTAATCCGATATTTTTGAAGTCGGTGCCAGCTGATGCAAAGCAAATCTAATATATTTCGATACGTAAAATATATATTTACCTATTAGATGTTCATATCTTTAAATATTGTAAGCTGGCACCGACTTCGAAAATATGTATCTGATTAGGTATCTATTCTAAATGAAAACCTCCGTTTAATTATTTTTTACATTTTAGTGCCTGGAAGTCGGTTTTTATTTTTTGTTAAAAAGTTTTTATTTTTCCATTTTTAGTGGAGACGTAATAAGCATGAAATTTGTAAGAAGAAAGTTTTTTAATAACATATTCAACTAAACAATTTATTTAAAAAATATATTTATTTTGATTTTTTTAAAAACTGCTCGACCAATTTCGATAAAATTTATATGGGACCACCTGGGAATACACCTAGGAATATACCCTTTGAAACAAAAGAAAAAAATTCCAAATCGGTTCAGGCGTCTTCGAGTAATCGGTGAACATACATAAAAAAAAGAAAAAAAAATCTGACGAACTGATAACCTCCTCCTTTTTGAAAGTCGGTTAAAAATAGAAACATAACACTCATGTTCTATCAATCAATATATGATGAAGGTCATGAAGACGTTTTTCGCCCATGTATAGACCATTTGTAGTATTTTCCCACGTCTCTATTTCTTTTGCCTGGAAAATATCTATTTTTAATATAGCAAATGGATATTTATGTGTTTCTCGTTCTTTCACAGAAGAACGAAGCCAAATATGTTCGCGTAGAGATAGTTTGTATGTTAGTAAGTTACATAGAGTCCTCTATATCGGTGCATTAAGAAGTTCACGGGAATAAATTGCAAATTTCTTTATGAACATAATAAAGCGTGCTTTCTATATATAAAGATTAGATCTATTATATATATAGAATATATTCTATTACTGAAAATTGTATTTTGACTTATTTAAAATAATAGTTAAACCAGAAATTGTGATAATAGCATCTTATATAACTTTAAGCTGTTAATCTCGTTCTTATTCGCCTCAATATAAATCGTTAAATGCAAAAAGTTATGGAATACTTAGGAAAAATTTTCAAAGTCACTCTTAAAATAATCTGCTCATGAAACCCCGTAATGGTGTTATTGTGAAAAAGCAAAAAGCTCTTGAGTTAATCTTTTAAGTGTAGTCTTTCAGTATAAGAGTCAGCTTAGGCATAAAAAGTTTAAAAAGTCACGTTATTGCTCGGGCTGAAGGATATTTAGTTCGGTCTTCATAGAGGCAACTAGTAGTAAAATCATTAATTAAACTACCTATACACTAAATTATTGGTTCTTCGTTTTATATTCAAAATCAATTATTGATATCGGAAATAAACTCACTTATATGTATGTATGTATGTATGTATGTATGTATGTAAAATCTTTGTGAAAGTGCGCAGAACAATGTTTCATCGCAGTCGGAAATATGGCATCGAAAACATACATAAAGTTTTACTTACAGATATTGTAGTAGGTATAATTGACATAACATAATGTATATAAATAACATATTTATATGTAATATGTTATATAATATTAACACCGGAAACATACATTTTTCCAGAATTAAAAGTAGTCTATGTGCTATTCCCAACTATAATCTATCTCTGTGCCAAATTTCATCCAGATCCGTTCAGCAATTTTAGCTTGATTGAGTTAGAAACATCCAAACATACATCTAAACTTTCATATTTATAATATTAGTAAGAAGTAAGATACGTAGCCACTAGCTAGTCTTGCTATCTCGCTATCTCCTCATTTCCACGAGTTTATTCCTATAAAGGTTGAAAACATTTTATTAATGAAGCAATTTTAGATAGCAAAGACTTTAAATTTTAATATTTTTAGCCGTATTTGCTTGTGACAATTTGGTCCTCCACTGGTATGATAAAGGTATTTACTAATGTAATTTGATATAGTTTCTGACGTAAAATTGGTAATCGTTTTTCTAAATAATTCTTTCACAAAAATGTTAGCATCACTCAAAGGTACAAAATCATAGCAAGTGTGAGTTAGTTTATGACTTACTAGCGACTCACCCTCGCTTCGCTCGGGTTCGTCCCTAGGTACATTTTTTTGAGCGGAACCCTAATTCTTTTACTGAACCAAAAGCCTAAGTTTCTCCTTATAACATTAACTACCTGCCAGTGAAAGTCCTGTCAAATCGGCCCAGCCGTTTCGGAGATTAGCTGGAATAAACAGACAGACAGACAGACTGAGAGACAGACAGACAAATTCTTATAAATACCATATATAACTTCATATTCCATACGCACTTAGTAAAAAGCTGTTATTTTGACAATTTTATTTTACAAACAGACTAGATTAAGTAAAACTAGCGTTCGTTGAATTTCGTCCTTAAATAACATTTTTTATATTATGTAGGTATATGTAAAGATAAACTGTTTCCGATTTTTTTATTGATAATAGCTACTAAGCAAAACAATTATACTTACATAATATGTAGGTATAACGACTAGAAAATCCTACTAGTTTCGAATTGTACTTAGTTTTGTACATCAATCTATCTTACAAGATATACTACGCTCATGCAGCAGTATTTCGATACTGTACCACTTCTATAAGAGGCGTTCGCTTGTACTTTTAAGATTTTTTTTAATTTTTTTGAGATTTTTTTGAGATTTTTTTTATAGAAAAAAGGGGCAAACGAGCAAACGATCCACCTGATGGTAAGTGGCTATCGCCGCTCATAAACATCTGCAACAGACGAGGAGTTGCGAATGCGTTGCCGGCCTTTAAGGGACCTGAAGTCACGGCTCTTGAAGACCCCCATGTTATAGCGCTCAGGGAGCGCTCAGAAGGAAGATCATTCCATATTTTGCATGTGCGAGGTAGAAAAGAACGAGATGCACGTACATTTGTATGATGCCAAGCATCTAAAATATGTGGAGGACATCCAACAAAACGGCGAAGGGTGTGATAATAAAATAGATTTTATTGTGTCTGAGGTAACTTAAAATTTTGTAATTTTATTTTAGTTTCATTCTTTTTAAATTACTCGCGGACACTAATCCTAATAAATAACTCTTATTCAGACTACCGAAGTAGCAGTACATCAAATTTTAAATCTATCGGATCAGTGAAAGTTACTAAGCCTTTTTTGTCAAGTATACCGATCGCCAATAATCATCAAACGCCTGAACACATATTCATAAATTATAGCTAAAACCATATCGATCAAGCCACCTGTCAAATAAAAAAACTGAATCATAATCCGTCCATTCATTTAGGTGCCACGTCAAAGTTAAAAGACCCCTCTTTTTGCGTTGGGGGTTAAAAAAAAGAAAATCAGTTAACAAGCGGAGGAGAAAAAGATATTGAAAATTCAGAGAAAAATCCACTAAAACCTAACAGAACTTCCCCTGTCATAATGGAGTGTCGCATTAGCTCTTACGCACTCAAGGCTCACGACGCCCCGACGACAGTCCTGCTGAAGTAGACCACGCAACCAAGGGTTTGTTCCGAGATCTACCCTGCTGTAAGAGATATACCGGAGCAATCCGCATGGCACACCGCCCACTGACTTGGTTCGCCTACCAGTACGTTTCTTGGCTTCGCGCCCGGCTGGCTTGCCGAACGCTAATGAACACACCAAAACACCACGATAAGGTTAATCTAAAGCTAGGGAATCACTTGAACGAAGCCAAGATAAATCTCTAGTATTGTGTAAAAAAGTTATAAACGTGTATTTATTGTTACGACGAAACACTTCACAGAGATGCTTTATATATTGTAATTGTAATTTTAATATTCATCTGCTCAACAATAATACAATTTCCTTTAAACAAGAAGATATTTCATGTGAACAGGATTTTCATACAATAAAATTACATTATTTTGCCAAATCTGATCTTGTCATTGGCTTGCCCGAGGGGATATTTAATGAAAATATCGTTTTACCAATAATGTTTTATATTGCGGGATTTTTTATGATGTAAAGATTTATTAGATCCTTAAATAATCGTTGGCTCACTATTACAAGGTTCTATGTCACAATTTTAGTGCTTATTTAGTTATTAATGCTACAAGGTTCTATGTGTCATTAGCTACGGTTTTGCAAAAACAAACCACTAGATAGCGGCACTATAACTACAAAATATTCAATTTTACATAGTTCTATGTTGTTTTTTTCACGATAACAAAATAACGAAGTTCTATGTAAAAATTACTAAACTTCATTAAAATTAACATAGAACCTTGTAATAGTAAGCCAACGAATTATGAAATTAGCGTTTTATATGCAAAAAGTAAAAGTTTGTACATGTATGTAAATTAATCGTCACCGGTCACATACGAGTAGGCATTTCGAATTTTTTTTGAAATGAGTTTCACTTAGGATAACATTGATACAATGACTTTAGTTAATTAAATATAACTACATAATTATTTTATTAAATAAAACTATCTTTTCGGATTATTCCGCGGATTTATTTTGATTTTTGGTTCCCGACGTTTCGAATGATTTACAGCATCCATAGTCACGGGAGAGACTGAGGTGTTACATGTCTTGAATGTATAGTAGTAGAATAATATCTAGGAAGCTACTAGATCACAACATGTCAATAGAATACATTGAACTTTTAAAACACTGCCTAACATCCGGCTATCTACTGTGGAATGGTGAATTCTATAGGCAAGTGGATGGAGTGGCCATGGGTTCGCCAGTCTCCCCCGTCGTAGCCGACATCTTCATGGAGGACTTCGAGGAGACTGCTCTGAACACATCACCCGTGACCCCTCGTTTCTACAAGCGGTATGTAGATGACACTTTCACAATATTACCATCTGATAAAATAACTGTATTCTTAGAACACCTTAATTCTATAAATCCTAAAATACAATTCACAATGGAATTAGAATCAGACAATACCTTAGCTTTCCTAGATGTATTAGTTAAACGAAACCCACATAACACCTTGAGTCATACTGTGTATAGAAAGAAGACCCATACTGATAGGTACCTGAACGGTGAATCTCACCACCATCCTTCACAGTTAGCTACCGTGGGAAAATCTTTGTTTCAGAGAGCGCGCGGGATCTGTGACGAGCAACACCTGGCCGGAGAACTGTAACATGTCAAGCAAGTTCTGCGTGACAACAAGCTGCAAGTGCCGCGCCTGCGTCACAGTGACCGAGTGAAACCAGCCACAGTCGAGCGCGTCCCTGCAGTCTTGCCATACATGAAAGGAGTCACTGACAAGATTGGCTACATTCTAAAGCGAGCTTCAATTAAAACTTACTTCAAGCCGCCAAGGAAAATTAGTCAGTTCTTACCACCTGTCAAGTGCCACATCCCTCTACAAGATGCAGGAGTTTACAAGCTTGATTGTGATTGTGGGCTCTCTTACATTGGACAAACAAAGCGATCCATTAGAACCCGGGTCAAAGAACACATAGCTGATGTGAAGCACCGTCGCAATACAACATCTGCTGTCTGCAAACATAGCCAGGACCGCCCAAGCCATTATATTCGTTTCGATAGACCTCAAATCCTGGCGAAAGAAAACTGATATCGCCCTAGAATGATTCGAGAAGCCATTGAAATTAAAAAACATCCAAATTTCAATAGGGAAGATGGCTGGGTACTACCATCGTCATGGGATCCTGTTATTAATATAATAAAATCAAATAATAAATATAAACATAACAGACAGGCAGATGTAGTAAGTTCATACTGTGTAGATCAAAATGACAGCTTATCTGATTAATATTTTTCATTTTTCATTTGTAAAAGTATATATTAATAGTGTTGCTTAGTAATTTGTTTTTTAAATAATAGCAAACTAAATTAAAATTATTATCCTTAATTAATTTTAACTTTTTTAAATTATATGGCTTAAATAATTAATACTATATTTTATATTTTTCTTTATGGTTATAAATATAATAATGGCAACACTAAATATAGATTACTAATTAATATTTTTAAAATTGTAATAATTATAAAAATAATAGCAAAAATTAAATAAATAATTTTCCATATTCAATTATAATTAAACTTATAAAATTATAAAAATGTTTAAAGTTACAAAATATTATAATGTAATTGGTGCAACTTTCATTTTGTTAATTGTGGGTAGGCTGTCTGTAACAACTATACATTCAAGACATGTAACACCTCAGTCTCTCCCGTGACCATGGATGCTGTAAAGCATTCAAAACGTCGGGAACCAAAAATCAAAATAAATCCGCGAAATAATCCGAAAAGATAGTTTTATTTAATAATGTCAAACATTCGCGTAAATCTAAGAAAATATTACATAATTATTTTTTATATTTCATACTAGCACTGCCCACGGCTCCGCCCGCGTTAAGATGACCAAAAACCAAATTCTTAGGTTTTACATATTAGTATACTCTTACAATGCAGTTTTTGTATTTTTTCTCAGAAATGAGATATTTTCCCGCGATAAAAAGTATCCTATATGTTGACCCGGATAACCAGCTACCATCACACCGAATTTCATCAAAATTCCTACAGTGGTTTTTCCGTGATGCGGTAACAGACAGGCAGACAGACAGACAGACAGACAAAAATTATAAAAACTATAGATTCGGCTTCTGTATCGAAAATAATGTTTTGTTTTAATAAGAATTTCCAAAAAATATTTAATGTACAGATTCAGCTTAGTTACAATTTTATTATATATATTATATATACAAGACACACATAAGTAATGTACTTAATGTATAAGTACATTGCTTGGATATTAGGTATATGGAAGTAGAACTCGCTCTTAATTCAATTTCAGACTCTAACTTCATATAGCACTCTTCAGATATTTCTTCCAATACAATAATATCCGACGAACTTACAATATATTTGTCGTACCGGTATAAACAATACTCTTTGTCATTTCAACCCATAAACTATTTCAATGCAAAGTACTATGCGTATTTCCTCTATTGCTATGAAAAAAGAAAGAAGTAAAATACAACAAATACTATTTTCTTTTTTAATTATTATTTCATATAAATATGATATAGAACTATTAATCAGATTACTATTGTACATGCGAATGTTTGTATGTTATTGTTGATATGTTTTTTTTATTTCTTCACGCTAAAACGGCTGAGCTGATTAGGATAAAGTACACAATAGTAACACATAGGCTACTATTAGGCAACTAGGTACCCAAACAAAGCGAGGGTAACCATCATTATATACTAGCATTGCTCGCGGCTCCGCCCACGTTCAGATGACCAAAAACCAAATTCTTAGGTTTTACATATTAGTATACTATTACATTGCAGTTTTTGCATTTTTTCTCACTAATGAGATATTTTCCCGTGGTAAAAAGTATCCTATATGTTGACCCGGATGACCAGCTATCGCCATACCAAATTTCATCAAAATCCCTCCAGTGGTTTTTCTGTGATGCGGCAACAGACAGACAGACAAAAATTCTAAAAACTATAGATTCGGCCTCTGTATCGATAATAATGTCTATTTCAATAAGATTTTCCACAAAAAATTTAATGTACAGATTCGGCTTAGTTACAATTTTATTATATGTATAGATTTAGCCCTTTTTAACGTCCCACTGTTGGGCACGGGCCTCCCTTTAATACGATGGGGATCAGGCCATAGTCCACCACGCTGGCCAAGTGCGGGTTCATATAACAATGATATAGATATCATTATATAAACTGTTAGTTCCTGAATTTCTAAAAAACTTCAGCGAATGCCAAACTATGTGCTCTCATTAATTTTACTTGAATCTCTTCTGAGATGACGTGCCAGTAATTTGTTACCATTAGAGCAGTTGGCAAACTATCGTCTTCTTCTTTAGAGCTTATGTACTTATTCCATTTTGATTATATGACATGAATAATGAAGATTAAATACAATTAAGATATTTAATATATAAGCAGTATATTACTAACTTTAGGAGTCAAAGAAATGCTAGTCATTGTCTTTAACATGTTTCCTTTATTATTGTCCTATTGGGCGTAAATAGTTACGACACAATTTATACTAATGCAGCTACTTACGATTTAACTATTTTTAATATGTATGTTATTATCTATATAGTACAGATAAATAAAATTGAAGTGTCTGTTTGTAATGTCAAAATAACAGCTTTTTACTAAATGCATGGATGTATACACGGTACATATACCAAAACAATATTTTTTTTTACATTTTTCGTCTGTCTGTTTGTTCCGGCTAATCTCTGAAATGGCTGGACCGATTTTGACGGGACTTTCACTGGCAGATAGCTGATGTAATAAGGAGTAACTTAGGCTACTTTTATTTCAGAAAAAAATAAGGTCCCAAGAAAAAAAAATTAAAACCAATGAAAAATTTAATAATATCCGATTCAAATACGGAAGTTATAAACATACTCTAGGGACGACCCGAGCGAAGAGAGGGTGAGTCGCTAGTATTCAAGAAAAATCTTTAAATCTTTAAAAAAAAATTAAGGAATTAAAAATAGACTATAATCCTAAAAATAAATCAAGGTTGATCTGTACCAAATTTTATAGATAATAGTGCAGTAGATAAGTCTTTATTACGTTACATATACAAACTTTCACATATCTATGCGACTAGCCACATGCCCCGGCTTTACTCGGCTACTTTTATATTTGGACCCTTCCGGAACCCTTTTTTATCGATTAGGGGGTAGAATTTTTAAAATGCCGAAAGAACACGTGTTTCAATAATTTTACCAAAGAATAGAATTAACAAGATTTGAGTGAAGGCTAGATAAATATTATTTAATCATACTAATTTTGCCACTTCTTTTTAGTTCTTTAGAGGTTAAATGTCATAATGTCAGCTACTTTTGAATGATTCATCAAAAGCTTTGATGAAGCTTATATTTAAGCTTTGATGAATCAGTCAAAAAAGCAATTCTATATAGATAGATAATCATAACATTACATATATAAACAATAAAAATAGTTTAAATTCTAAGTTTTCAAATTGAATCAGGCCTCTAACATGAAAACTTAGTGCATATTTATTATATTCAAGCTATAAAATTTACTTTTTGGACACATTGTCTTAACATTAGTATATAGTATAAACTAAACTACATAGTAAATTCATAATACACGAGAGAGGTATAAAAAAACGGATAGTGATGACTATATGAGATGTCATCTATCCAATAGATGGTCAGACTATCGATAGTCCCTAAAGGTGTCACGTCGCCTATCGCGGTGAAAAATGGAGGGTCGACGTAATATCCTGGATAAATAGCGGACATTTCAGCGAACAAAAGTGCTTCGATCATACTTTAGATAAAAGAAAATATTAATAAATAAATTTAATAACAGCGTAGGTTTTAGTGTGACCACAGATGGTAAGGATAGAACATAACTATGCATTTGATGTATTAACCTCAATAGTGCGCGCGCGCGCGCGCGTGTGTGTGTGTGTGTGTGTGTGTGTGTGTGTGTGTGTGTGTGTGTGTGTGTGTGTGTGTGTGTGTGTGTGTGTGTGTGTGTGTGTGTGTGTGTGTGTGTGTGTGTGTGTGTGTGTGTGTGTGTGTGTGTGTGTGTGTGTGTGTGTGTGTGTGTGTGTGTGTGTGTGTGTGTGTGTGTGTGTGTGCGCGCGTGTGTGTGCGTATGCACCTTACGCTGAAACGACAACTGTTTCAAAACACAAAATTCAGAATATACGTAAGTCACAATAAAACACCTTTACACCATACCCAAATAGATTCCTAAATAAGATAGGTTATAATTAATTAATTTAATAGTGGGTATATCCACTAATACTTGTGCAAAAGTAATATTTTTATGATATTGAATTCTAAGAACAGGAATTAAAGCAGGTCACTTGTAATATCGCTCAATCACTTAGAAAATTTACATATCTATATACTCGCAGTACACTGTACACACACAGTAACAGCTTATTTCAGTCACTGAGCACTTCATTTCACCAGTAGTTCTATTCCCACGTTAACTTCAATTTACTTCACTTTTCATTAATGTTCTCAATTTTTACTTAACCTCGAACTCATACTGATCACTCAGTAAACTGTCTAATTTAAAAATACTTTTTGCACTACCCTTTAGATTATGCATACTAATACAGTTTTTTATAAAACCTCTTTTCATTTTCCGGAATAAAAAGCACATAGTCTTTGTTACTCTTTTTACTATTTTTCGATTCTGCTAAGCTTTTGAATATTCCGTTAAAATTCGTTCAAACATTTTTACAAATAAATAGATGTATGAACAAATAAACTTTTGTTAATGTAAGTTATTATATAAACTTAATAAATGGCGATTATATTGAAATTATAGGCTAAAACTTCAATTTTATTCATAAGGTTTCATATTATTTGAATAAAAGCTGTGTGTAGTTGATAGATATTAATATTAGTTTGTACTTCGTTAGTAAAGTTAACATGGTTTAATTATAGCGAGTGTAGTATAACTTGAGCTTTCCTCATTATTTATTTTAGACATTGTTTCCTAATGCGTACATTAAACACTATGTAATGATTTTGTATGCAAAATATAAAAAAATAGTATATCCGTTTAAAATATTTTATTTTTAAATAGCAAGCAAAAATTTACCAATTTTTTTTTTATAATTGATAATTATTGTCTCTATTATTCCATTCCAATAAACATAAAGTACAAAGGCAATAAATACATTTACTATACATCAAAAAGCCTTAAAAAGCATGTACGTGATAGAATTTGAAAAATCTATCAATAAGAAGTTGTTACTTGGTTACTTATAAACTGCCTCGGTGGTGTAGTGGCTAGCATGTACGGCTGCACACCCGGAGGTCCTGGGTTCGAGTCCCGGGTCGGGCCAAGTTTAGTTATTGAGTCTTTCTGTATAGTAAGTCTCAGTAACAGTCCGGAGTTGGGAAGTTGGCGGTGTTTCACCCCCGTGCCTCGGAGAGCACGTAAATCCGTCGGTCCTGCGCCTTAACTCTCACTGGTCGTGTCGAGCAGTCGTCTCACCAGAGTATGAGAGTGACAGGAATAGAGAGTGCACTTGTGTCTGCGCGTACACTTGTGCACTATAATATCTCCTGCGCAGTTGGCTAGTCTCAATGAGATTGGCCGCCGTGGCCGGAATCGGCTAGGAGAACATCACTTATAAGGCTATATTTATGTTAAAATAATACACTTTGCCTCAAAGAGTATGTAAAGTCATCGTTGGTTAGTCTAATCCTGTTAATGTTGTTTTAGGTTAGCATCATCTAGCTACAAGTGGCGGGTATTTCTTTCCGCTCAAATAATTTTAGTAAGACCGTGACAGAATATTTTGATCTGAAGTATACTTTGTATTATGTTATGTTACATAATATTATATCTACAAATATTGCTTCAAAATAATTACGGTGAGTGTAGCAGAACTATAAATATTTGGATGCATGGCTTTTAAGAAATTAAATACTCAAGTTCAACTTAAAGCCAACTTTTGATTTTTTCTAAAACGTTTGATGTTCTAATGTTTTTAATTACCGTATGGTAACTATAATATGGCTTCTCGTAGATATACAGATCCAGTGAGTGAATACCACGAATTTTATTTTCAAGTTAAAGACTAATCGTTTATGAATTTTAGGTACATTTGAAACTTTAATTTTTTTACTTTCTCGAGCTAGGAATAAAATACTTTTTTCTTTTGAAAATTTAGTACACATTTGTAACTAACTAAATTTTCTCGACAGTTTCGTTCTCATAATAAGTGGAACAAAACTAAAAGCTAACCTACATACATATGTCCATCCCCATTAAAGAACAAAAGAGCTCAACAATGTTCTGAACAAAGAAATGGAAAATAACTAATAAAATATCTTACATGTATATTCCCTCAACGACCGCAGACACGCCGGCGTTACAGTTAACAATAGATTTCTTAAAAATTTAATGAATTTCTTGGAAATTTACCTGGAGTGATATTTGAACTAAAAGAAATCTATTAGAAAATTGCATGAAAAACGGTTTAGATTACTAATTAATAGTAGTAACACTATATACCAATTACACTTTTACAGATAACGAGATTTAGAAATAACATAGAAACCAAAAAGCACTTTCTAGGACATGGAAACAAGTAAATACCTTTGTGATACATGAAGGAGGAATTTAGGTAGGAAAGCTATGTCGTGTATGTCTTGAGTCTATCTAACATAATTGTATTGTACGTTTTGTCTTTGAACATACTGACTGTGCAAGTTCTGTTACCTCAGGCCTTATCCCTAAGTAATTGTCCTTATAGAGGTTTAAATGTATAGAGGTTACACTAGAACCTCTGTGGAATATGTTTATATGTACGTGGACGTCGTAGTAATCTCACAAACTTATATCATACATTTCCAGCATTGTCACGCAATTATATTTAAATATTGTAATTCTATCGTTGAGAGTAATATATTTCTAACTGTTCATTATATACCAGTTTCTGCCCACGGCTTCACTCTTGTGATATGTTGACAAGTAATTTATATATATAAAAAAATATTGTGTTTGTATTTAGCCCTTTTTAACGTCCCACGGCTGGGCATAATACCCTTCAATACGAGGTAGATCAGATCATAGTCCACCACGCTGGCCAAGTGTGGGTTGGTGGACATTGAATATGAAGACATGTGAAATGTCTTTCGAAAACTTGCTAGTTTCTCTCAGACATGCAGGATTCTCACGATATTTTTCTTTACCGTAAGTGCAAATAATTCGCATATAATGAAAATATCAGAGGTCTGAAACCGTGATTTGAACCTGTTTCACTCAGTTTCTCAAGCGAGCGTGTTACCATTGGGCTACCACAGCCTTATTTTTTTATTTATTATTTAATATATAATAAACACACATTCACTTCCACCATTGAATTATTCATTAAATCACTTACCCTCTAACCGCTAAGTTTTCGCATTTATTTTATTTTGTATATGTTATTTTATTGAATTAAGTACTCGTATATACCTATTAAAGTACGTAGATATTCTTTTCAAATAATTTTTAGTGATAATTCTACCCTTCCTTGTTTCCCTTATATTACTAAATATGTGTATGTCTCACGTATTGCAATATCAGTTCATCAATTAACTATCTTTGAATTTTTTCCAGATGCCAAAGCACTTTTTATACCGGAAATCATTCCTTAAAGGTGAAGGGGTGAAAATGGGGATGAAAGTTTGTATTGGGAAGCAAACTAGGGATGAACACGAGCGAAGCGGTGGTGAGTCGCTAGTCTATACATACTCGTATGATAAAATTATAACTAAGCCGAATCTGTACATTAAATATTTTTTGGAAAATCTTATTGAAATAAACATTACTATCGATACAGAGGCCGAATCTACAGTTTTTAGAATTTTTGTCTGTCTGTTACCGCATCACAGAAAAACCACTGGAGGTATTTTGATGAAATTTGGTATGGTGATAGCTGGTTATCCGAATCAACATATAGGATACTTTTCACCGCGGGAAAATGTCTTATTTCTCAGAAAAAAATACAAAAACTGCAATGTAAGAGTAAACTAAAATGTAAAACTTAAGAATTTGTTTTTCGGTCATCTGAACGCGGGCGGAGCGGCGGGCAATGCTAGTAATCTATAAAATGAGCTAAGTATTCAGCCAGGTTAAATATATAATATGGAATAACACTTCAAAATTCGTAGAATAAAGTATCACTGCATGTAACATCAGTAAATTACAACATAATGTATGCTAATTAACATATAGTGTATACATTGTATTTTAAAGTAGTCTTCATTACTAAGAATTTATTGTTATAGTCTAGTTATAGTAAAGTTATATTAAATTAATTTAATTAGTTATAAAGTAAACTTACAACAATGTTCTTAGTATGTATCTATTCCATTATATATATTAGTTATTTCCATAGTATATTATTCATACTTATCTTTAGATTTTGAGATTTTATTGTAAGGCAATACGGAGGAAATCAATTCGATAAGTATGTAATATAGATATGTCTATAGGTATGTATGTTCATCAAAAAATAACTATACGCGCTATCTGTGATATGAGAGATCGTGATTCCCTGCAAGACATTTTAAAAGAAATTGTTATAACTGTGGTTGCATCACAAAATTTATCAAAAAATATATTATTTACTAAAAAATAAGAACAAGACACTCAGATGCGTTTTCAAAAAATTAATATTTATTTATCGGTTTAGATACGAGTATGTACATTTATTTAAGGCTACATAGGATTTCCTATGCAGCCTTAAATAAATGTACATACTCGTATCTAAACCCTAACTTAAACCTAAGCACTTTACCTTAGAATTTAATTATTTTTATATCACAACTTTTTTCTACTAATGAACACTGCGATCTTATACAGATGTAGCATGAGTGTAGTTAAAATAATTATGGGTTGAAAATATTTCACATTTTTGTATTGGCTCTGCCTGAACCTATATATGTAGCATTAAGACATACCGATACATTTTATAATACTACTAGCGGCTCACCCTCGCGTCGCTCGCGTTCGTCGCTAGGTACGTTTTAAATAGATATAAATAGTTATTAGTCAGCGTTAGCCATATAAATTTTATTTTATTTTTTCGTTAATTTTTCATTTTTTTTTCTTTCATAAGAACCTTCTCCTGATAATAACAAACACAACAAAAAAAAATAGTTAAATCGATCCAGCCGTTCACGCGTGATGGCGTGACCAACGGAAATAGGGATTCATTCACCTGTATACATACAGGTGGTTATGTGGGACTGACCGACTAGAAAAACCATCACTACCCACTAAAACCCAACAAAACCTCCTCTGACTTAATCTAATTAACTAAAAACTAACTAACTTTTTTTACAACATAGTTCATGAAAATCAGATGCCAGGATAAGAATTACTTTATTACTTAACCACATGTGCGTATCCGTTGCTTTGAAAGGGGCGTTATATTATCCAGAAAGATATCGTGTGAACTAGGACAAAATCCGTTTAATTACTACATTTTAATTAACATTATATATATACTAATATTATAAATAGATAAGGTTTGTGAATTTGTGAGTTGTGACGTTGTAGGGGGTAATCTCTGGATCTACTGAACTGATTTAGATGAAATTTGGTAAGAAGATAGTTTGAGACCTTGAGACTTTTTATACCGGAAATCATCCCTTAAGCGGTGAAAATGGGGATGAAAGTCTGTATGGGGAATCAAGCTAGGGACGGACCCAAATGAAGAGAAGGTGAGCTGAAGGTATTATATTTTAGTTAGAATTTAAACGAAGACTGAAAATGACTGAAATAAAAGATAAAAACTCAGATACAACGAAGTGAAAGTTAAGTGACAGTGGTATTGGAAATAGTATTATTCCGATCTTTGAACCCAAGCTTGTAATAATAGTCAAGCTTTTTATAATAAGCTAGAGTCAATTTCAAAAAGTTGTCATGAATATATAACACATCTATCTACCTTCGTAAATATTTGAGCTAAATTCATTATCCATATATATATATAGATTTTTTATGAAAAATTTTGTACATTTTTTTATGAAAACATAATTTCTGCAAAAACATTTAAGAAAGTTCAGCTTAAACTTATTTGGAAAATCATTAACTTTACTTTAAGGTTAAATTTCTTTTAGAAGATTTTAATGATGGATTAATTTTCAAAATAATGAACCGCTAAAGTTTTACGATAAAGATGAAGATTACAATAAGGTATTTTATTCGCTGCTGTTATACATTACGCTTAACTGATGTTATATGAAAATATAACAAAAACTGCAACTGTTGATGTAAGTATAATCCAAGATTAAAATGAAATTTTAAATACTTAAAAAATAAAACTATTTAGTGCCATTTTTGTTGAACAAAACATATTTTTAAACTCCTGTAGCAATACAAGCAACATCCTAGGAGATTAATCTATACAGATAAATAAAATTGAAGTGTCTGTTTGTAATGTCAAAATAAAAGCTTTTCACTAAATGCATATGGATGTTTACACGGTACATATACCAAAACAACATTTTTTACAATTTTTGTCTGTCTGACTGTTTGTTCCAGCTAATCTCTGAAATGGCTGGACCGATTTTTACGGGACTTTCACTGGCAGATAGCTGATGTAATAAGGAGTAACTTAGGCTACTTTTATTCTAGAAAAAAAATAGGGTCCCAAAAAAATTCAACAATTTCAGACTATCAATAGAGTGTCAGCATTAAAACGTTAAGTGTATATGTATGTATTTTGAACACAATATCTAGGTTTACGTTAATTTTATCCTGAGAACAACAACTGAAAACAACAGTCAAGAACTAGAAGTAGTAAAATAGGTATTTTTAATGAAGCTAGAACCTAAAACAAATATTTCTATAGCAAGAAATTCAATAAAGTGGTATATAGACATAATTTGTTCAAGTTGCATATCAATCCTGTACAACACATTGTTTGTGAGATTGTATCAATACCGGTTGATTTATAGCGAACATCCGAAACATCGCATCTGATTGCAGCGAGCGTTTGTCATTAATGGGTGAATTGCTCATTTTGATTCAATTTTGTTATTGTATTTGAACAGTCTTCAGTATAGTATATTTATTTACGTTATAATTAGGTTAAAATATAAATATGTTGGGACAAATGTTGGGACATTAACACACACCACCATCTAGTTCCATGGTTAGCTACGAAGCCTGTGTTATGGATACCAGATAGTTGATACACTACATTATAACTTTAAATACATACATATTATAAATATAAACACCCATGACTGGAGTACAAATATTCGTGCTCATCACACAAATGAATGCCCCCAGCGTGACTCGAACCCGCGACCGCTGGCACAGCAAGTAGGGTCACTACAAACTGAGCCAAACGATAAATTAATTGGTTAAAATCAAGTATTTATTATGCATAAAGTGGGTCAGGACTCACGAGGGAGCTATCGATACCATTGACCCATTATAGTGTTGTGGTTTTCGCACAGTAGAAAGAAATATAGTAAATGATCGCCTTTGTTCTTGGTAGAAATGCAGACAATGTCTAGACAGATAGATGTTTTTAGGCAAGGGTTGCCGAAGTAAACAATATTTAATATATCTATACATATAATAAAATTCTAATTGAGTGGAATCTATACATTAAATATTTATTGGGAAAGCTTATTGAAATAGTTGTTATTATCGATACAGGAGCCGAATCTGCAGTTTTTAGAATTTTTATCTGTCTGTCTATCTGTCTGGGAACGCATCACGAAAAAACCACAGGACAGATTTTGATGAAATTTGGTGTGATGGTAGATGGTTACCCGGGTCAACATATAGGATACGTTTTACAGCGCGAAAATATTTGATCTCTGAGAAATCTATACTAAACCTTAAGACGTAACTACGGACGAACCCGAGTAGAGCACGTGTGAGTCGCTAGTTTAAAATATAAAGAAGTATCTACAAGAAGAACTCTATAGGTATGTAGTAGTACATATATGTAGTATAGTATTATTTTTAAATAATAACGTATATAAGTACTATCCGTATAAGAATTAAAAAAAAATACCCTAAGAAATACAAATTATTAACATAGATTTCTAACATAACATAAATATTTAAATATAAATCAAAACATTGTTAATAATAATAAATAACAAAAATATGGCCGTAGCTTAACTAAAGTAAATGTTATTTAACAATAAAAACCTATGTAAAGTAATATATCGTACTATAATATTTACTTAGGTTCCATATAATTGATAGGCTGATCGATTTTGATAAAATCTTTACAAAAATAGGTATCACAAGGACTCGCAGACTAAAAAAGCACACGATTTATGTACAATTATTTATGTTTTAAACATAATGTACAGCATGTTTTAAAGACAATTTAAAAGTAATTAATATAAATAAGACATTAAACACTCCTCAACCTTAAAAACGTACTCCCGAGAGAAATTCATATGTATATATATATATATATATATATATATATATATATATATATATATATATATATATATATATATATATATATATATGTATATATATCAATATATAATTTGAATCTCGGAAACGGCTCCAACGATTTTCATGAAATTTAGCACGTAGGAGGTTTCGGGGGCGATAAATCGATCTAGATTAGTCTTATTTCTGGGAAAACGCGAGTTTTCGAATTTTCATGCGATTTTCTTTTGCATTTTTACAATTTTTGCATTGTCACTTCTGGTGGGTGGGTGGCGCCACTGTGCAACTGTCAACATCGTGTCCGTATTTACATCAAGTTTAAAAATATTTAAGTGGAAATAATCTAAAGAAAAATAGAATACATTTTTACAAATAAATCGATAAAACCTATGGGCAATATGTAAACATCACCAAGTCTTGATGTGTTGAAGAACAAATGAGCTTTTAAAAATTCACCTACCAAACAAATACAAAAGTGACAAACATAACTTAAAGATACTATCAGTGCAAAACCATCTTTTCTGTGTGATGACAATAAAACAAAATAATTTGTGAAGTGAAAGCGTCAAATATTAAAACATAAGTTTATAACCTCAAAAACTAATACTCGGTATAAAATTGCAATTCAACTAGGTGTAATTGGTGCTCTTTTTCAATCAGCTTTTCTACTTCCAACTTCACACATAAGATGGAGGACATAAAAAAGTTGCTAATAAACATGCAACAAGAAATAAGACAGCAGAAAACAGAACTGTTAGAAATGAAAGAAGCCATTAAAAATAAATCAACAATAATGATTTAAACACTTAGAAATAAAAAAAATGAAGTTCTTGAGAAAAAAATCCAGGAACAAAGTACCTCAATAAATAATTTAGAAAGACATATTAGGCGCAAGAACTTGGTTATGTTCAGAGTAGAATAAGGTGAAAAATCCTATCATAGAACTAGAGGAAAAAATAGTCTTAAACAAACGCAAGGAGTTACAAGCCCAACTGAAGATAAAGAAAAAGACCTAGGCAAAACAGCTTTCTTTAAATATGACAAACTAATTATTGTGGATAATAATAAGAACGCTTCTCGCCAATACTCAAATAAAAGAAGTCTGCCTGTATCTCCAGAAACGCCTTACCTCAATTATAAACAAAAACTAACAAATAAACAACATACAAAGAAAACCATACCTGGTAATATTAAAGACTTCATATTACAAAAACCAAAATTAACTTTCAACCACACAAATGATAACCAGGAACAACTAAAATCAACACTGCAAGATACAGTTTATTAAACACAGTAGGAACCTCCTCATCTTTATCCCCCAGTACGGCCGGTCACTGTGGGGGAGTTCGACCATAACCCTCCAAAGAAAAACAGACATACAATGAACAAAGGTATACATATCTTCACCAGAAAAACTTCTAGAATTAAAAGCAGTATTTCCTACAACAAATCAAAAGAACACAAAGATAAAATTATAAACTTGATAGGCATATCAGAAACAAATTATATATTGGAAACAAAATTTGAAAAGAAACCCTTTGCAATCATACAAGCATAATCTCCAACGGAGAGCTCTATGCAGGACTACTTTGGAGTTAACCGAGAGGGGTCTATACATGAAAAAGACATTTACTAAATAAATACATTTAAATATGAAATTAAATACCTAATTTATAACTATTGTCAGAATGAATGTATGGAAAGAAATTTTATTTATATGTATTATTGTGAAATGTTTAGTATTTACTCGATTGAATTATTTAATTTACTGTCATTGTTTATTTATTTGTTAATGATACAATAAAATAAATAATACAATTTATATATATACAATACAATTTCAAATAAAATTAAAGATTTTTAAAATAATTTGATTCCAGATTACAAAATTATTAGTTCAAAAATTATAAGTTAATAAATAGTCACTAAATTATATAATTTTAAATTTCAGCAATGTGATATAGACATTTTTTCTGATACTTTAAATTTATTTAAAAAGAAAGTGTATTTAAATATTCAGATTAGTTTTTATTTCTTCTTTTGTTTATTGTACAACTAAAATGGCTCCTTATATACTCTTAACCAAATAAAATTTTAATGGAATACTTTTATAAAAAGCTGTGCATACTTTTAAATTAAATTTATATACAAATAGGTAAAATTATAATGTTAAATAAATGTTTTTATGTAAATTCAGTTAGTAAGCCTTTATAATAAATAAATGAATAAATAAATAGAGCTTTATTATTATTATGATTCCTTTTTCATTATTTCAATAAATTAATAATTAATAATTCCATGCAAAATATTATGTTCGATAATTTCGCATGCTCAGATATAAGCATCATGGTCAAGCGGCCATTGCGCAAATTTGACAACAACAGGTGTCTGGGTTCGTATCCCGGTCGGACACAAAGTTTTTAATTTTGTTTTTTTCGCAGTTATTCAAATTCTTAGTTTGTTTTTTTTAATGTTTTTTTTGGCCAAACACTCCGAGCAAGGCTCGGTCGCCCAGGTACTATATATATATATATATATATATATATATATATATATATATATATATATATATATATATATATATATGTATGCGAGCGTAAAATATTCAGTAGCACCCGACGGAGCGTCTCGCGCCGCACTCCCATCACGATTGCCGTGTTTAGATTATTCAATCAATCAAAATTCAATTTATTTAAATAGACTTTTACAAGCACTTTTAAATCGTTAATTATTATTATTTTAAATTTATATTAAACGTCAGTATGTAGCCCAGTGGTAACTCGCTCGCTTTAGAAACAAAGTGATACAGGTTCAAATCTCTGATATGAACATGTGCAAATCATTTTTTAACTTGATTACCACTTGCAATATAGTGAAGGTAAACATCGTGAGGTAAAACATACAAGTTTTTGAGAGAATTCAAGAAGTCCGCCAACCTGCACTAGGTCGGCGTGGTGGACTATGGCCTTATCCCCCTTGTAATGAAGGGAGAACCTATCCAGCAGTAGGACGTTAAAGAGTTCTGAACAAATACTCGTACATAGTACATAAATGACACATGTAAGTCCATGAGAATACTACCACCGGATGCCATCGTTATCTGACTATATAGATTAGCCGCCTGTGATAATAGCGAATGCGATCTAATGGCACACCATTAAAACGATGTGGTTACTGTTCCACCTAACTACCTGCAATGATTACCGGAAGTGAGCAGATGATATGCGGGCTAATGACAAAAGAGGTCAAAATCCTAGATTCCACAGAGGGTCATGGATAAAGAGAATGATGATAATTATTAGAGGTCAAAGAAGGATAAAGTCGCCTTTGGCCTTATTACCACGAAGGGATTTAACGTATATATTTATATCTAGAGTATATTTCATGTTAAAATGAATTTTGAAGTGAAGTTTCTAAGATACAAATGACTTGTATAATATATATTACCTAATTTCAAATATATAAGGCTGCAATACGTACAGTCGTACAACGTACCATTAACTATTCAAATACCATAGTTGTATAAGTTTATATTATCATTAGCAAGGAATATGATATTCCCGCCGTTTACAATATTACTGCAGTAATTTACTGTTTTTAAGTTCATAATAAACATGGCGATTTACGGCTTTGGTTTTCAAATACCACGCTTCCTCCTTCTTAATCTCTTAAATATTACCCAATACCCATGCTGCATATATATAGTACTACTAGCATTGCCCGCGGCTCCGCCCGCGTTGAGATTATCAAAAACCAAATTCTTAGGTTTTACATATTAGTATACTCTTACAAAGCAGTTTGTGTATTTTTCTCAAAAATGAGATATTTCCCGCGGTAAAAAGTATCCTATATGTTGACCCGGATAACCAGCTATCACCATACCAAATTTAATCAAAATCCCTTCTGTGGTTTTTCAGACAGCAGACAGACAGACAAAAATTCAAAAAATTATAGATTCGGCCTCTTATAACTAACTCTTAGAACTATAGATTCGGTATCGATAATAATGTTTGTTTCGATAAGATTTTCCAAAAAATATTTAATGTACAGATTTGGCTTAGTTACAATTTCATTATATGTATAGATTTTACAATTTAATGTGCATTGATACAGCACTAACCAATGAACATCAATTTCACTTACGTTGATAAATTGGTTAATAAATTATCACTAACTGCATATTGAAGTATATCAGTTGCAAATCAATTATATTATGTTACAGCATTAGCAGACGAGCAAGACAAAATGATAATTCCATACATATTTCTATGTAAACATAAATTCTCTATATGCTATATACCATAAATACGCTTAAACGAGGTCGCGTCTCAATCAGGTTATTGCTTCATTACGAATCTGTGGAATATCCGACTCGCTGCCTGCACAAAATAAACACGGTTCTTAATATATGCGATGTACACTGAGAGCATATTAATATGGCTGTAATTAAAAAAATCACGTACGATGCGAGCTTGGTTGGATCAATATTTTGCACGCAAAGCAGAAACGGAACAGGAATTTGTAATTTCGTCATAATACGTCCGTATGTCAGTATTTTTACTTTGAACGAGTAATAAAACGAATAGATATATATTGGTATGGTCACATTAGGAAAATAACGGAATTAGGAGTATATCGAGCGAATACAATAGATTATGTAAGTTTGAAAAAAATGTGTTTGCATAAGCCTTTATACCGTTATTTTTACATAGGTTTAAGGTAGACATTCACTTTAAAATGGGTCTTACACCTCTAATATTTTCAAATGCGAATCATTTCTAACATGATTACCAATTGCCTTACAGTGAAAGGAAATATCGTGAGGAAACCTGCATGTATGAGAGAACCTAGCAAGTTTTCGAAAGATATGTGAAGTCCGCCAACCCGCACTTGGCCAGCGTGGTGGGCTATGGCCTGATCTCCCTCGTAATCAAGGGAGGCCCACGCCCAGCAGCGGGACGTTAAAAAGGGCTGAATACAACAATAAAGTATGAGGTAATATATATGTAGGTTCCAAAATACTTTCGACAAAATATATTTTTGTGTAGATATTATTTTGTATTTTGTTTAGTTTTGTTTTGTTTAGATTTGGGATACTCATTTTTCATGGCGAGGAATACTATGAAATATATTTCTGGTGATAAAATGAGTATTGTGAATAAGTTAAAACCTGACACGAATTTAATGTTTATTGGTATAAAACCCTCGGCTTCTGGTCTGTCTCTCACTTCTATACTGTTTAACGACTTCCAATGAGCGTGTATTTTCATTAATGTCACAAATCATAATTTATTTATAACGACACTGTAGACTCACAGATAAAATTATTAAAAAAATAACAATAAATTATGAAAATTGTAAATAACTGAGCTACCGTCCATTTCCATTTTTTTTATATGTAATAGTCTTTAATTTGTATGTAATTAATACAATATTCTAAAATAATTATTCCAATGAAGTAATTTTGTGTTCATTTTTGTGTTCATGTTTAGCTCTAAACAAAATCAGCTAACTTACCATGATTATAGAAAAAAAAGAAGAATTAATCAGTTATTGAAAAAGCTTCAATTATTATTTTTAAATCTATTACTAATATTATAACAATATTACAATAAATACAAAAAAATAATATGGTTTTAAATATAAATATTTATAAACGTAAAAACATGATATATCTGATTTTTTACATACATGACAGAAGTAGATAAAAATAATCGCTTAATAAACCAATTTTTGCTAAAACTGTGATAATATTGAACACAGCTTTATGAAATAGCTTACAAAAGTTTTCTCGACACTTTACTGTTTTTCTTTATTTAGACCTATCTAGATCTTTATAGATGGGCGGGAAGGGCGGAGGGGGGGAGGCGTTGTTGGAGGTCTTTATTTGTTCCTGTACCCACTAAAATATACCGAATGACTCCCTAACTTCAGGTTCTTTTATATAGGCCTATCAACAGGACATAAAGGACAATTAATTTTCTAAAGTGTTACTAGAGATACTACAGCTAAAGTATTTCAAAGTGAAATGTATCAAACTCTTAAGAACAGCATGTCAGAAGAAGTTGTAAACTTTTGAGAAAACAACACAAGATTTCTTTGAAACTTTCAAGCAGAGATGTAATAAATATAGTGAGCTGTTATGAGCTTTGATGTATTAACTTGCTTTTAGTAAAAAATAAATACTGCTTTTATTATGCTTATAGAATCAGTTCGTTGTCCGTCTGTCTATAAAGACCCTTTTTCATATTAATATTATATTAAAATATATTTTGACACTCGCTTGGAATCAAAACCTACATATATGATAGTAATCATTTGACAATTATAGCACAATGAAAGGGAAAAATTCGTAAGCCGTGTATTTTTAGTTACATTACAAAAGAAAATATTTGTTTTGCGATTATAAACTTACTCTAATATATCATGCTACGGAACCCACAGTATGCGAATCAGACTTGTAAATCACCGTTTTTTTTGTATTTATTTAAACCTTTACAGTCAATACTAATAATCGACATACCGAAACAACTTTTTGTAAAAAACGAGTCTACTCCCTTGAAATACTGACAAGAAGTACGTACTCTACGAAATTCCCCGATCCATAAACTGTTTATAAAAATTTCGTACGTATTTATAATATAAAAAATGTTGCTTGTGTTTTATTAGTTGCTTTTTTGAAACACTAGATCAAGGTGTTTTTTTATTAAAAGACTAGCGACTCACCCTCGCTCCGCTCGGGTTCGTCCCTGGGGTGGGGTCTGGGAGGACCACCCTTATCCTTATTCACTTAGGGGTATGGAAAATAGATAGTAGCCGATTCTCAGACCTATTGAATACGCATATAAAATGTGGTAAAAATCGGTAAAGCCGTTTCGGAGGAGTACGGTAACTAACATTGTGACATGGAAATTTTATATTTAAGATAGCAGTTAATAGAACAATAGTGTTTTGTTTCTATTTAAGTATACCAATTTATACCCGAGGGAATATAATCTGCTAAGAAGGTGAGTAACATAAAAAATATATTTTATAACTCATATCCACAATTCCTAAAAAGTATTAGTAATTTTATTGGATAAAATGTATATTATATTTTCAAGGGTAAAATGATTGCCTCATTGTTCAAGTAATGAGCATGCAAGGCTGTAGATGGAATGGAAATCGAGGATTCCTTCTACTTGATCTTTAAAGGGCCTAAAGTGAGCATACAATTTTGTATAAATAAGTACATTTAATATGGTTCCAGTAGTAGTTTATAAAAAAATACAACGTTATCTTTGAAAATCCTAAAGTACTAAACCTTTGTACATGCAAGATCAAAAGTACGTTAAGCATTATAATTTAATTAATTTGTTATAAAACATATAGAAAAAGTCGAAAATATAGTGTTTGTAAATAATAGAAAAATTCAAACAAACTATAGATTAAGATTAGATATAATCAATATTTTCATCCCTGTGTTACAAATTAGCGTGCAGTAGATTTCTCGAAACGTCAATCCAAAAACAATAATTAGTGAACAATGTATTATGAAAATTAATATTGGGAATTTTGTTCTGTTAAGCTCAATATATATTTATGTGAATAAAATAGTATTGGGTATTATTACTATTTTATTTAGTGCAATCTAAAATTTTATGACATACTCCAGTGACTGAGGATAAACCTACTCGTAAGTGTAATATGTAAAGTTTAACAGTTTCATAAAGATTTTGATTAGTTTACAGAAATTGTTTTTCAGGCAGAGTTTTCACAGAAAGCTTTTTAAACACTACACAACAACCGTAATATTCGCATGACGAGATATCTATACATATAATAAAATTGTAACTAAGCCGAATCTGTACAATAAATATTTTTTGGAAAATCTTATTGAAATAAACATTATTATCGATATAGAGGCCGAATTTATAGTTTTTAGAATTTCTGTCTGTCTGCCTGTCTGTCTGTTTGTCTGTTACCGCATCACAGTAAAACTACTAGAGGGATTTTGATGAAATTTGGTATGGTGATAGCTGGTTATCCGGATCAATATATAGGATACTTTTTACCGCGGGAAAATATCTTATTTCTGTTAAAAAATACAAAAACTGCAATGTAGGAGTATACTAATATATAAAACCTAAGAATTTGGTTTTTGATCATTTGAACGCGGGCGGAGCCGCGGGCAATGCTAGTTTATTATAAAATAAATTCAATATCGTGTAAAGATAAAAGTGTTCTGAAATTTATATAGTACTATGAAAAATTGTTAGAAGAGTTGCCTAACAGTGAAACTTTTATGAACCTTAGTTATTAGCTGGCTTTTGCAGCAATCTGACGCGGCGGCTTGTTAGTATATGGGATAATTGATTACTCTGGGATGCGAGCGAAAAATAGATATAAGTTATAGCGGGAAATAGGAGATCGATTTATTTATACACACCATGTAAAATTAACAAAGCCTTGATAAGTGGTACTGTTTAGCTGATATTTTTAATAAATATATATTAAAATTATCATATTTTGAATAAGTACTAGCGACTCACTTCCGCTTCACTTGGGTCCGTCCCTATATACGTTTTAATGTTTAGTATAGATTTCTCAGAAATGAGATATTTTCCTGCGGTAAAAAGTATCCTATATATTAACCGGGATAACCAGCTATCAACATACCAAATTTCATCAAAATCCGTCTAGTGGTTTTTCCGTGATGCGGTAACAGACAGACAGACGAAAATTCTAAAAAGTACAGATTCGGTCTCTGTATCGATAATAATGTCTATTTCAATAAGATTTTCCACAAAATATTTCATGTACAGATTCGGCTCAGTTAGAATTTTATTATATGTATAGATTAAAAGTATCAGCGTTCTAGTACCACTTCTTAAGGTTATCAAGTGTATGAAACAGAAAGTAAAGCTGAAACGAGAATAAAATAGCTGTGACCAAAGCTAAGTTTATTTACAGCTGTATAGAATATATACTCTACTAAAACGAATTCAAAGTTACATGGATGCTACATTTATTTCATTGTCTTATATGTATAACTAGCGGCTCACCCTCGCTTCGCTCGGGTTCTTCTCTAGTTACGTTTTAAATAGCCAGTCATGTAAATATTTTTTCTTGAATTTTTCCGATGTTTCAATAGTTATTCTGCAATTCGGTGCGGAGACAAATCCAACAAATAAAAGATCATCAAAATCGGTCCAGCAGTTCTCGAGTTATAAATGTTGTAATAAACGAGACTTTGTTTTATATATATAGATAATACTTAGACAATTTGCGCATTTGCATCTTTTTTTAATTAAAAAAAAAAACAATTTAAAATATACACAACGTAGGCGTCAAATTTAATAACAAACAATATTATCAGTATCAAAATCACAAATTAATCTGATAAGAATATTGACTAATGACACAATATCATTTGCAACCAAATTGTTTTCGTAACAAATCACCGATTAAAATAATCGACATTTTAATGAACACTACAGAATCGATAGCATTTAAATTGAATATTGTGTTCAAGTTAAAACCATTTATGGTGGGATCATTGAATTTGAAATTCGTCAGTATAATCCTCAGTATCTGGCACGCTCTCTGTGGGGTCTGATATAGATCTGGTATTAAATCAAGCTCTATTTATTTTGCTGGCAAAACACATGCCCCTGTTACGTTAGGCTTTAGCCAATTTAATTTGTATCTCTGAGCTTGATTGTACTGCTCAAGTAAATATAATCGTACTGTTCTTGGATATATGGGCCATGGGCCCTAGTTATAATTGCTGGCTCAGCAGTTTTATATATATATATATATATATATATATATATATATATATATATATATATATATATATATATATATATATATTATATATATATATATATTAATTTAATGTAACACTATACCGGTAAATAAAGCGTGAAGTTTTATACATACATATTAGGACTGATTCGATGAAATGCCAGAAATAAGTTGTTTCTGAAGCTACTTACTAATTTTTGATGTTATTAAATTTTGGTAAAATCTCAATTAATGTTTGTAAAAACAAGTTAAAGTAAAATGTGATATTTGTAATAATCAAACTTACTTCAGGTATAACGTATTTCAATATTTCATAGACAAGAACCCCTGAAAATGGGATACGTTTAGTACAAAATAATTTAATTACTAACTAAAATTTAGCTAAAATATACAAACAACACAAAATACATTTAAAAGTAACATATTTTATATAAAGAAGTAGGAACCTCGTACATTGTGACATATTGTTAACTTAAAATCTTTATTCTTTCAGTAAAATGCTTTGAAGTATAGTCTACAAATCGCACTGACTTAAAATTTAGTACTGTATTTTCTAAGAGACTTAAACGTATACGTCTACAAACTATAAAGCTTGTGACCACTGCATTGTGACATTTATCGGGTTTCCTTTTTTGACATCGAATTCTATATGAGCTTCAAGCCTTTAAAAGCTGTTTCTAAGATCTTTTTCAACTAACGAGACAAAAGCTATTCATTTTTATTTGAGTTAGATACGAATTTTGTTAGATCTTCATAGATTTAATAGATGTGAAAGTATTTCTATCTTTCTAAATGGTTTGCTTTGTGACTATTCTCTAGTTAACATTAGGTTGCTTTCTATGTAAGAAATGAAATATAGTTTTCATATACTAATATTGTAAAGAGGTAAGGTTTGTGAGTTTGTGAGCTTGTGACGTTGTAGGGGGTAATCTCTGGGAACTACTGAACCGATTTAGATGAAATTTGGTAAGAAGATAGTTTGAGACCCTGGGAAGGATATAGGATACATTTAATCCTAACTGCCTCGGTGGTGTAGTGGCTAGCATGTACGGCTGCACACTCGGAGGTCCTGGGTTCGAGTCCCGGGTCGGGCCAAGTTTAGTTATTGAGTCTTTCTGTATAGTAAGTCTCAGTAACAGCCCGGAGTTGGGAAGTTGGCGGTGTTTCACCCCCGTGCCTCGGAGAGCACGTAAAGCCGTCGGTCCTGCGCCTTAACTCTCACTGGTCGTGTCGAGCAGTCGTCCCACCGGAGTATGAGAGTGACAGGAATAAAGAGTGCACCTGTGTCTGCGCGTACACTTGTGCACTATAATATCTCCTGCGCAGTTGGCTAGTCTCAATGAGATTGGCCGCCGTAGCCGGAAACGGCCAGGAGAACATCATCATCATCATCACATTTAATCCTGGAAATCATTCCTTAAGGTGGTGAAAATGGGGATAAAAGTTTGTATGGGGAACATACAAAATAAACAAAAACAAAATATACATAATAATAAATACATAATTATTGTTAAGTATCAAGAATACTTTTTATTTTGAGAAAATATAGAATTTTTTATGATAAAGTGGATGTAAAATATTGTTATCATGGTGCAGGGTCTTTGGTTTATCCTAATAACAATACGTAATGCAATAAATCCCAAAATTAAATCCCATAAGAAAATCCCATTAGTATAATACTAAAATTAGAAAACATTAATTAATAGTTAATTATTAGTTTTTAGTCTAAATATCTGAAAGTTTATTTCTACACTGAACTCGTATTAATAATTTAAATCATAAAAGCATGTTGCTAAGTAATTTGTTAATTAACTGAAGCGAATTTTATATTATAATATGGTTTTATTACAGTATCCATTTTAAATTTTTTTAGATGTAGTTTAATATGTAACCTAAATATTCTCTTTCTGGTTTTGCTTATGTGTAAAACTATACGCATATACATACTACTTGACGTAAATAATTTAAAGATTTCTAAAACATCTCATACAACTAACGCGTACGGTATGAACTAGTTGTCATCATCATATATACTCGTAGCACTGCATGTATAACCTTGGCGGACAGTTGGTTGAATGATGTAAGAACGCATACTTATAAGTACACTATCATTACCCGCGGCTCCGCCCGCGTTCAGATGACCAAAAACCAAATCCTTAGGTTTTACATATCAGTATACTCTTACATTGCTGTTTTTGTATTTTTTCTCAGAAATGAGATATTTTCGCGCAGTAAAAAGTATCCTATATGTTGACCCGGGTAACCAACTACCATCATACCAAATTTCATCAAAATCCCTCCAGTGGTTTATCTGCGATGTGGTTACAGACAGACAGACAGACAGACAGACAGACAAAAATTCTAAAAACTATAGATCGGCCTTTGTATCGATAATAATGTTTATTTCAATAAGATTTTCCTAAAAATATTTAATGTACAGATTCGGCTTCATTACAATTTTATTATATGTATCTTATTATTATTATACAAACACATTATAAGTGCATAGACAAAAGTCTAATAAAAAAAGTACTTTTTCTATGGAAAAAATAAATAGTTTCTACAAACTTGAACGAAAATGCTCAGAGAAAACGTTTCCGTTTAGTTCGTTTCCACGGCCTCGAGCGATGCTGTAGTGGAATGTTGGTATAGTCGAAGACTAAGTGGGCAAAAGTTCTATTTATACAAGCGAACTATCTAAAGAGATTACAGGAACGAAATATAAATAATGTATTAGGAAAATCTTACTAGGAACTCGATCTTACCTAAACAAAAGATAATGTTTTATAACTTAAGTCCATAGAAAAGACACACGTATGTATAAGAGAGATAAGTGTGATTTAGATGAAGCTTTTGAGGATTTTTTATCTAAAACAAGATTTTTTTTAATTATAAATATTCACAAGAATTTGTGCTGTATACTAAATATTGTACTTTACCAAACAACCTGTAAGGCTAATATGCATTTGGAATGCAAGCCTACGACCCTTATAAAAGGTCACGTTTTCAACCAGAGACTCCACTGACGTTGTGATTTATTTATAACTACTTAATTAGGTACCAAAAAGACACAGCAACATCAAAATAACTTTTCATTTATTTCCCACATGAAGGTAGTATATTTTTCATTCCATTAAAATAATATGAATGAAAATTGGTTCACATTTAGCAAAATAACGTGTAACATACACAATACAGTGAAGCTTTTCCTCTTTGAACACAGTTAAAAATATATACATATAATAAAATTGTGACTAAGCCGAATCTGTACATTAGATATTTATTGAAAAATCTTATTGAAATAAATATTATTATCGATACAGAGGCCGAATCTATGTTTTTTAGAATTTTTGTCTGTCTGTCTGTTACCGCATCACAGAAAAACCACTGGAGGGATTTTGATGAAATTTGGTATGGTGATAGCTGGTTATCCGGGTCAACATATAGGATACTTTTTACCGCGGGAAAATATCTCATTTCTGAGAAAAATACAAAAACTGCAATGTAAGAGTATACTAATATGTAAAATCTAATTTGGTCATCTGAACACGGGCGGAGCCGCATGCTATAAGTAACTTACATAATTATTTTGAGATAGTGTAGTTTTTTAATGCAAGGATTTTCAATCAATACTCGAAGTGAATCAATACTTGATTTGGTAACCTTAGGTGTAAGATTAGATAATTTTTTATATATAATTTGTTAAAATCTATGTATAAATTATTAACAAAAATATAATATACAACGAAAAAGCGTCACAATTACATATTCCTCACGCACCTAGGATCTTGAATAAAAACGTGTAATATACGTATCTCTTATTTTGATTTAACTATAACGTATTCATGTCAAGTAAGCCACATTCGCCTTATATAATAAACTTATGTGTAAGTCCTTGGACGCCTTGGGCGACCGTTTTCGATGCTAATGCCAGGCTTTATAACCTGACTTAGAATATTGAGCAGTTATGCTGATATTGTTTAGAACATTGCATAATATGACACAGCTACCAGCTAGCGTGTGTTTTTACTTATACTACTTGGTATTATGTACACATACATTATACTAAGTATTATATATATATATATATATATATATATATATATATATATATATATATATATATATATATATATATATATATATAATATATATATATATATTACTACTACTACCCACTAAAACCCAACAAAACCTTCCCCCGTCTTAATTGGACGTCGCAGTATCGCTTACGCATTCAACTACGACGCCCCGACGGCAGGTCTGCCGAAGCAGACCACAACAACTATGGGGTTGCTCCAAGGTCCACTCTGCTATCAGAGGAGTACCAGGAGCAACCCGCATGGTACACCGCCCCCCGAAGTGGGCCACCTTCCTGTGCGTTTCTAGGCTTCGCGCCCGGCTGTATTGCCGGGCACTACTGAGCCCCCCACCACGACAAGGTGAACGTACATGGGGGGATATATATGTATATAACTTGTCATATGTTAAGTGTACATTAAGATTTATTTTGAATGAAATTTACCTATAGTTTAAATTCAATTTGTTTTTAATTAATAACTCAATACAAATCGTCCATTTATATATATATATATATATATATATATCTGCCCAGTCGTCTTCTATTTATGCGAATTTATTATTTGTTATTCTGGAAACGTTTTTTTTATTTCAATTGTGGCCTCTTATTTTTGGATGTACCGTTTGTATTCATTAAAATATGAAACTCCTTGCGTTTTTAGTTTAGAATATTTAATGAAAATAAAACTATCTTTTAAGATTTCTTCGCGAATAAATTTGGTCAATCATAGTTACGGGAGAAAATCTGAAAAGCTTATTTTATTTAAAATAGCAATTATTTGCAGAAATAAAGTTTTATATTTTCTGTAAAGTGAAAATTTTTTCAATACAAACCACCCAGCCGTTTTCCAAATAGTCTACTGTTGGTAATATGTCATAATATGTGACTAAGCCGAATCTGTACATTAAATATTTTTTTGGAAAAGCTTATTATAACAGACATTATTACCGATACAGAAGCCGAATCTATAGTTTTTAGAATTTTTGTCTGTCTCTTAGCGCATCACGAGAAAACCAATAGACAGATTTTGATGAAATTTGGTATGATAATAGTTGGCAGCATATAGGATACTTTTTACTGGGGAAAAATATCTCATCTCTCAGAAATCTGTACTAACTTTAAAACTCTAGTAATATATAAATTCATCTTAGGAGACCCGAGCAAAGCCAGGGATGTCGCTAGTGTAATATATAGATATTAACTAAATATAGTATTTAAAGCTGCTATTATGCAAAATAAATATAGCTATTATAAAGAAAAAAGTAGCTTGGCTTGCTCACGTATTTTCAAAGAAAATTTTAATGTTACGTTTTTATTTATTTATATTGCAGGAAAGCACACATTGCAATAAGTTTCTTACTAATTTAATGTTATTATACCGTACGTAATGCGCTTATATATACTGGCTACCTAGAACGGTTCAATATTACACGTTAAATTGGCTTGAGAGCTCTGTCATTTTTATTTCTCTACCATTATTTTCTTATTATTCGTCGTATTTCAATATTTTCTTTCAAGTTGAATATTTTCACTTAGACTTCATATCAAGCTTATAATAGATTTCAATTTAGTTGTTGTTTTGTGTAATCTATGCATACAATAAAATTGTAACTGAGTCGAATGTGTATATTAAATATCTTTTAGAAAATCTTATTGAAATAAGCATTATTATCGATACAGAAGCCGAATCTATCGTTTTTAGAATTTTTGTCTGTTTGTCTGTCTGGAAACGAACCACGAGAAAGGCACTGGACAGATTTTGATGAAAAATGGTATGATGAGCTTTTTATCCGAATCAACATATAGGATACATTTTACTGCGGGAAAATATTTCATCTCTGAGAAATCTATACTAATCGTTAAAACGTATCCAGGAGCGAACGAGCGGAGCGAGGGTGAGTCGCTAGTAACTAAATAAAACGACCCGATTAATCCAATTAGTTTCGAATTTCAGAGTTGTACAAACATTCTTAAAATTTAAATATTTTACATAATGTAAGAATTAAACTTTGATTATCATTATTTCATGTCTCTGAGAAAACCCCGTCATTGGCTTCCGGCCAGCCTTCAACGAGCAGGGGACTGAGAGACTCCTTTGAAACACAGCGGAATCCTAAGCCCCAATGCAATGGGGCGTTGCAATATCGCTTGCACACTACAATACCCCTGAATAACAATGCAATACACGGTACTTCAACTTTGATGTAAAACTAAAAGGAATATCCTCTGTGTAGGTAATAAGTATAAAGAAGCGCCTGAAACTTTTCTTAGCAATTAGAAAATCTGATAAAATTGAAAATAAGTTTTAAATAATTTAATTAAGACAAGATAGTTGTGCTGTTTTATTTATATAGTTTACTAAGTTTATAATTAAAAAAATCACGAATGCAATGAGCTCACACCACAATTTTACATAACTGAATAATTTGCTGAAAGCACTGGCACTCTAGTTCCGGAATAAAATGGTTGTATATTTACATATTGTGGTTGCTCTACGTATAGTTAGTCTTAAAAGTAAGATAGCTATTATTTAAAATATATTACAACAGTTACGAAATACAATTAATATATCTATAGGTATAGATAAAAAAATGAAAGTGTCTGTTTGTAATGTCAAAATAACAAATTTTTACTAAATTCATATTAAAGTATATACGGTACTTATAAGAAAAACACAATTTATAAATTTTTTGTCTGTCTCTGATTCATCTGGCTAATCTTCAAAACGGCTGGACCGATTTTGACGGAACTGTCACTGGCAGATAGCTGATGCTATAAGAAGTAACTTGGGCTAAAATTTTAGAAACACAATAACGATTTGTAAGAGAGTAAGTCGCTAATACTTAATAAAAATCATAAATGTACTTAAAAGTAAGTAATTCTGCTCAAAATATTTGAATTCCTGATATTCTACTTTCTTAATAATATATTCCGCATAAGAAAATATTTTTAATTAAATTATTTTCTCCTTTTTCGAGAAATTCTTTTAGAGCTTTTTTGTTTGTTCCAAACACGTCCTAAATTACTTCTATATTAGTATTCTATTTATTAACAAGGTTATAGGATCATACTAGGATGGTTTAAAAAACGGAATAAAATATACATGGAGATAACTGCGATAGCTGCGAGCAAATGCCAGTTTCAGTTTCAGTATAATATATACATATAAAAAATGTATTTACTTGATGATTAAATAATCTGGCTGGTTTATCTCAAAATCTTAGCTAATACTTTTCGTATCAGACTTAGTTGATCATAACATAAAACTTGATAATATTTATTTCATTTTTAGTTTATTGAGTTTATATGCAAGTTCCAAGGACATTTGTATATAGATAAGTGCAATAACAATATTATGCCAACTTGGCGCATATGATTTTGTGTAATCAGGTAAACAAAGCATGTACCTAAGTTTACACTCCAAATAGGTGTACACCAGTCTTTCAAATTTTCTTATTCAAAAAAGTAGCGTTACTTCTTCTCTATCACTTCAACGCTTCAACGGTGAAAAGGTAACAGATAGAGAGATAACTAAATACAATTTCTCATGAAGTGTAGTAAATTTATTGATAAATTCAATTAAAATGTAATAATTTAGTCTATCATTATCTATGACAGTTTATTAAAGTCTTAGATTGAATATTTGGCGGACGTGACTATGTAAATCGGCCCCCAGAAAGCGGCAAAGTGCCTTGGGCGATATAAGTACTTAAAATGGCGAGTATTTCCTTGAAATACCTAATCTTAGTTTATTACACGTTGTCCATGTAATTAATAAAGTTCATTGTAACATCAACAAAGTTCTCAGTTCATATTACGTCTTGCGAATTGAATATATTTAGTACTAGCTTTGCCCGCGGCTCCGCCCGCGTTCAGATTACCAAAAACTAAATTCTTAGGTTTTACATATTAGTATACCCCTACAATGCAGTTTTTGTATTTTTTCTCAGAAATGAGATATTTTCCCGCGGTAAAAAGTATCCCATATGTTGACCCGGATAATCAGCTATCCACATACCAAATGTCATGAAAATCCCTTCAGTGGTTTTTCCGTGATGCGTAACAGACGGACAGACAAAAATTCTAAAAACTTTAGATTCGGCCTCTATATCGATAATAATGTATATTTCAATGAGATTTAAAAAAATATATAATGTACAGATTCGGCTTAGTTACAAATTTATTATATGTATAGTTAGCTTCATTAATAAACTGTCTTATTTGGTCTAACATTTGATTACTTATTTGATATATTAGAGTTTAGACCCATAATATTAATGATAGCTTAAAATGGACTTTAATGTCTTTAATGATCTTGAAAAGTTGTCTTTTATTTGACTTTGGCGTACAAATATATCGTATTCGTCATGAATCAAAATTTTCAGATTGTCTGATAAAATACAATGACGTGAACTTTATTACGAATTTTATTTTATTATAACTTAAAATTTACCGTAATTTTCAATTTTTTCCCCTAGCGTTACAAATTTATCTCGTTTATTTCATAACAGAATAATTCAGGCATATACCCAAAACAATTGCTTACGACGATTTTTTTAAGTAGCACGTTTTAGTGATTTGTAGTAAGCTTTATTAATTATAAGACTTGTACAAAAAATCTAATATTGTTTTTGATACTCATAGTTTTTCTTTTTGTCCATTTCACATTTATTAACCGACTTCCAAAACGGAGGAGGTTCTCAATTCGTCGGAACCTTTTTTTTATGAAACTTCACCGAAATGCGCCGTACCGTTATGTAGAATAGATACCTACCTAATCAGATATTTTCGAAGTCGGTGCCAACCGACAATATTTTAAGATATGAATATCTAATAAATAAATATGTATTTTACGCATTGAATATATAGATAGAGATTGAATATATTGCTTGGCATCATCATTATTCTAAATGAAAACCCCCGTTTAGTTATTTTTTTACATTTATGCCTGGAAGTTGTTTTTTTTTAAGTTTTTTTGTCTTATTATCTTACTCTATAATATCCAAAGTATATACGTAATTCATGTATTTTATCATCACATCATGCATTCAAATCCAAATTGCCTTAATAATATAGGGCTACTCCAAATGGAGCAGTTTAGAAAACATTGTTAATCTGAAAGTTCTAGAACTGCTAAGAGAACTCTCAGCAACTTATATAATGTAAGTAATACTATCGCCTTGAGAGAAGACAGAATGTAGTGACAAGCCACATCATTACCCACTTATTATTATTGTTATATGACCAATGTCGGACTTGTAGCTGACAAGAATAACAAATATTTGTATTTTTAATTCCTTAGAACTTTGGCTTAATTGTATGTTCTACTTGTTAATAGTTTGTAATAATATAATGATATATGTTGATAATTCTCCATTATAATGATAATTGATAGCAATAGATTCACTTAGCAATAATCGATATTGGCATGAATATTTTTCATGAAAATTTTTCGTATGCTTCCTTCGAAATCATATTTTTCCCTGAGGTATAATTTTTTTATGGGATTCAGTGACAAACGAGCAGACAGACCGCCTGATGGAAAGCAGTACGTGTCGCCCATAACACCTACGGTTCATGCACTTAGGTTTTATGTTACAAAAATGCAGAACCGTAGGTGCGTTGTCACTGTGAGGACTCAGATGATATGCCTCTTGTCTGTGATTGCGCTGGCTACCTTATCCTTCTAACCGGAACACAACAATGTAATCATTGTTGCTTGACGGGAGAAATAGATAAGGGGGTGGTACAAATTCAGTCGGACTCCTCAGGCTTGACAAAGTCCTATCACCGGAAAAAATCACTACATAGTATAAAACAAAGTCGCTTTCTCTGTCCCTATATCCCTATGTATGCTTACATCTTTAAAACTACGCAACGGATTTTGATGCAGTTTTTTTAATAGATAGAGTGATTGAAGAGGAAGGTTTATATGTATAATACATGCATATTATAGTACAGAAAAGCCGAGAAATTCAAAGATTTGTATTTCATACTAACCGTCAAAACGTACCTAGGGACGAACCCGAACGAAGCGAGGGTGAGTCGCTAGTATTATATAATTAACAATACTAGCGAATAAAGTTTTTATTTGATATATGTTAAAATAGGTTAACATTTCTTAATGTAGGTCAGAATTAAAGATCTTTAATCGCTCTATCAATGCAGAATTTTTCAGGCGCTTAAAGTTATGCTAAGATTATTAAAATTTACTCTGTAGGCATAACTTTTCAAAGCATACATCAATTTTATGAAAGAAATGTGAATATTATAAGTCAAATTTTGTCAACATGTTATTAAAAATTAAATTTTAATTACTGAAGTTTAATATGTTACCTTAAAGAAGACGTTATAAAATTTTATTTTATATCAATGTGAAATAGTACCTCTGGAGTGTTTTTGCTTTGTATTTTTTAGATTTATTTGAAACTATTGGTAAAAAGTACTTAAAATGTCATAGGTGTATACATATACTAGAGGTTAGATCATATAATCCAAAATAATCAGGATATTTTGAAGTGAAACTTTTTTAGAACGTTGAAAAAAAAAGAAAAAAAGGTGATCCATTATGAAAATTAATTTATAATTAGCTGAAATATCACGTTATATACAGACAATAAAACATATTAGAATTAGGTTCGTCCACTATTTTGAAATTGATTAAATAAAAACTTGCGTAATAGAATACCTACTGTTACATTTCTAGGTACTTAGGTATTATATTATTAAGTATTCTGGTAACTTCATTAATTTCATTGTAGAAGAAATAATTTAGTATCGGTAAAAAATAAGCTATTTATAAACTAACAAAACATCATTTGTTAACAAATCCTTTAAATTATGATGTAAAAAACGCCGTTGAAAAATTACAGCGCAATGACTAATCAAAATTTGATGCAATAAATGAAAAATATAAATAATTTTTAGTATTTATTATACTTTGACAATTGACTTATTCTAATCTCTTATTATTATCTATTGTTATACAATTATCTATACATATAATAAAACTAGCATTGCCCGCGGCTCTGCCCGCGTCAGATGATCAAAAACTAAATTCTTAGGTTTTACATATTAGTATACTCTTACATTGCAGTTTTTGTATTTTTTCTCAGAAATAAGACATTTTCCCGCGGTAAAATGTATCCTATAAGTTGACCCGGAAAACCAGCTATCACCATACTAAATTTCATCAAAATCTGTCCAGTGGTTTTCTCGTGCTGCGGTAATAGACAGACAGACAGACAGACAGACAGACAGACAAAAATTCAAAAAACTATAGATTCGGCCTCTGCATCGATAATTAACTCTATTTCAATAAGATTTTCCAAAAAATATTTAATGTACAGATTCGGCTTACTTACAATTTTATTATATGTATAGATTGTAACTAAGCCGAATCTGTACATTAAATATTTTTTAGAAAACTTATTGAAATAAACATTAAACATTATTATCGATACAAAAGCCGAATCTATAGTTTTTATAATTTTTGTCTGTCTGTCTATCTGTTACCGCCTCACAATAAAACCACTGGAGGGACTTTGATGAAATTTAGTATGGTGATAGCTGGTTATCCGGGTGAACATATAGGGTACTTTTTACCGCGGGAAAATATGTCATTTCTGAGAAAAAATACAAAAACTGTAATGTAAAAAGAGTATACTAATATGTAAAACGTAAGAATTTGGTTTTTGGTCATCTAAACGCGGGCGTAGCCGCGGGCAATGCTAGTTAAATATATCTATGTATGTGCTTACCAATCTATCTGTACTATACTGTCTTAGAATTACGTAAATATGTGACATTTTGGTATAAAAACTTGACAGTAAAAGTGTCTCTCCCATAACCATGCTTGCTGTAAAACTTTCAAAACATCGGCAACAACCAGTATCAAATATAAAACCGTGAAGAAAAAAACAAAAAACTAGTTTTATTTAAAATGTCTGTTGGAACGTTTGTCACAGCCATTTATTAATACTTAGAAACAATAAAAGATTTAATTTAGTACATAATGTCTATTATAAAATGAAGTGGATAATAAATATATGAAGAATAATATTTATTAACAACTAAGGAATATTTTTTGTGATAGTATTAATTAAACTTCCTCATTTCTCTTAAGAAATTGAATCGCAGTCCGAAGCCGGGTTTTGTGCTGAAACTAATTAGTTGCTAAGTTGTCTCCAGAGTAAATAAAATTCTTCCATTGTAAAATTTGTACTCATTTTTAGTATATTTTATTTAAATGTAAGTAGATACTGGTGTAAAATAAAATTTAACGTTCAAAATTTCATGAATACTCTATTATTTACATGATTATCTTCGTCTTATTTATTAGCTAGGTATGAAGTGATACACGATAAATAGGTTATGTAATACATTAATTATTTGATGTTACGGCTTAGTCAGTATATATGTACATAACAATGGCGAAGGGTCCATACAAGACGTCTTACCTCAAAATGTATTTTACTATAATTTTACATATATATATCGGCGTGACGCCGTTAATTAATCATATTTAGAATAAATTCATAATTTAAAAATATAATAAATAATAATAAATTCAATTTCTAAAGTAACTTTTCATATTTAAATAAGTTGTAGCGTTTTCAATTGTTGTTAAATAACTATTGTTTTTGATTTCCTGTTATTTTATGGTAAATTAAATTATCAATAATATTTATCGGCATGACGCCGTTAATTAATCATATTTAGAATAAATTCATAATTTAAAATTATAATAAATAATAATAAATTCAATTTCTAAAGTAACTTTTCATATTTAAATAAGCTGTAGCGTTTTCAATTGTTGTTAAATAAGTATTGTTTTTGATTTCCTGTTATTTTATGGTAAATTAAATTATCAATAATATTATAAGCTCATAAATGTTAAAATTAAAATAATAAATTATTAAGTTCGTATTTTCTCTTATTTTATGGTACATTAATTTATCAATAGTTTTACAATTGTAAAGTTTGAACATAGTACTTCCGATAAAAAGAGGGCGCTATGTTTAAGCTAATACGGCGGGAAAGCGGCCGACCGAGAGGAGGGTGGACAATGGATTACACACTCACTTTTGCTCGGGCGTTTACCTGGTATAGAGGACTGGCTGTTTTTACTTAATCTAGCAGATAAGTATTTAGAATAGGTTTAAATAATTATAGTGTTAATTTGTTTATTATTAATTGGTTTATTAGTTTAAAGTGATTATTAAAAATTATAATAGTAAGTAAAACGACTTATCATTTTGATCTATAGTTGATTTTATTTATCTTTAAATTTATTTAAATTAAAAATGAACGAAAATAGCAAGGTAAGTGACGTCAGCAATGCTGACGTCGTTTTTAATGACAATATTTCTGTTCGTCTTTTGTCATCAGAAGTGGGATGCCCTCCCACTTCTGCCGGACATTCTGATAATATTGGTTATCCTGCGGAGCACGTGAGTACTGAGCCTAACACCACTAACATTACGACGGAATTTTTTGTGCAAATGATGCAGACCATGCAGCGGATGTCGGAAAAATTGATGTCGCAACAATATAATAAGGTAAAAATAAACGATATATTTTTACCCTCATATGATCCTGACGGCTCCGTGGGTATACGAGAATGGTGTCAACATATATCAAAAGCAATTGACAAATATAAGCTTGATGATTATGACATCCGAATGAAGGTAGGTAGTTTATTAAAGGGTAGAGCTAAGTTATGGGTAGATAATTGGCTTATTTCAACGAATTCTTGGGATGAATTACGTGAAAACCTGATTTCAACATTTGAGCCTGAAAACAGGTATTCGCGAGACATAGTAAAATTTCGTGAACATTCTTACGATCATAATAAGGATATATCTGAATTTCTATCACAAGCCTGGGTTTTATGGAGACGTATAACGAAAGATAAACTAGGTAATGATGACGCGGTTGAGGCGGTGATAGGATGTATTAAAGATGAACATTTGAGAATTGAATTATTGAACGTACGCGCTGAATCTGTCCCGGAGCTTATCTCAGTGGCATCATCGATTCGATCTTCGAAGAAACGTCCTCCTACTGAACCAGGTACTCAAAATTACGGTAAGCGAATTCGATTGAATGATTCTCAAATGTCACTCTTTTGTAAGATTTGTAAAAAAATAATCACATTACACGAGATTGTCGCTTTAAATCTTTTGAGAATAACTCAAGCGGGTCGCAAGACAAAACCTTAAATCAAAGCAAAGGAACGACAATTTCTAATCCACACCAAAATAAAACTTGTTCATTTTGTATGAAGGTAGGTCATACTTACGAAAATTGTTTTAAGCGTGAACAGAAAGTTATGTCAAACGTTAATTGCGTAGGTAGTTCGAAAACTACACCCATGCGCTTAAATATCGGTGACTTTTCAATACGTGCAATTTTTGATAGTGGCGCTGAGTGTTCTGTTATGTGTGAAACAATAGCTGCTAAATTACCAGGTAAAAGAATTCATGGTGTGAAATACTTACGCGGTATCGGACATTTTCCAGTAATATCGTTAATGACATTAAAGACTATTTGTGAAATAGATGAAATCAATATTGAAATATCTTTTTGTATAGTCCCTGACTATGAATTAAATACCAACGTTTTAGTGGGTATGGATTTAATAAATAATACAACGTTGAGCGTATTAGTAACATCGAATGGTACTAAATTATTACGACAACCCACCGTAATGCATGTAAAAGCGAATAATTTTTTATTTGACAAAATTAATTGTGACCTCACAGATAATAATCAGATTGATTTATTGCGAATTTTACTAAACAAATACGTTCATTTATTTATCCAGGGTTTTCCTACAACCAGAGTTAATACTGGACATCTAGAAATTCGGTTAAAGAATCCAGATAAATACGTTGAACGTAGACCTTACCGTTTAAGCCTTATAGAACGCGAAAAGGTCAATAAAATAATAAAGGAATTGCTTGAACATAACATTATTCGTGAAAGTAGGTCACCGTACTCTAGCCCTATTATATTAGTAAAAAAGAAAAACGGAGATGATAGGTTGTGTGTCGACTATCGCGAATTAAATTCGAATACACTCAGGGACCATTATCCCTTGCCATTGATCTCCGATCAAATCGATCAATTGGTGAACGGTTATTATTATAGTTTATTTGATATGGCAGCAGGGTTTCATCAAATTCCTATAGCTGAAAGTTCAATCGAGAAAACTGCATTCGTTACTCCAGATGGATTGTACGAATATTTAACCATGCCGTTTGGCTTGAGCAACGCCTGTTCCGTATACCAAAGATGCATAAATAGAGCACTACAACCATTGCTTGGTGATGCAGGAGTTGCTCAAGTCTACGTGGATGATGTTCTTAGTAAATGTGTTAATTTTGATCAAGGATTATCTCACATTGAACGGATTTTGGTAGCTTTGCAGAATGCAGGCTTTTCAATAAATGTTGAAAAGTCTTCATTTTTTAAACGTTCCATTGAATATTTAGGCAATATAATTTCTGATGGACAGATTCGCCCTAGTCCTTCAAAGGTAGATGCACTTGTAAAATCACCCATTCCTAATAACGTAAAACAAGTCCGCCAATTCAATGGCCTAGCTGGATATTTTCGCCGCTTTATTCCCAACTTTTCACGTATTATGTTACCTTTATATGAATTAACCAAAAAGGGGGCATGTTGGGAATGGAATGAGCGACATGACCAAGTACGTAATACTATTATTGAATATCTTACCTCAGCACCTGTTTTAACTATATTCCAGGAAAACTCACCAACCGAACTTTATACCGACGCTAGTAGCCTTGGCTACGGCGCTATTCTGGTTCAAGTGATTGATGGACGTCGTCACGCCGTGGCCTATATGAGTATGCGAACTACAGAGGTTGAGAGCCGCTATCACTCATACGAGCTGGAAACGCTTGCCGTGGTGAAAGCTATAAAACATTTTAAACAATACCTGTATGGCCGTCATTTTAAAGTAATCACGGACTGCAACGCCTTAAAAGCGTCTAAGCATAAAAAAGAGCTGCTGCCTAGAGTATATCGTTGGTGGGCATTCCTTCAAAATTATGATTTTGAAGTTGAGTACCGGAAAGGTGAGCATTTACAGCATGCTGATTTTTTTAGCCGAAACCCAGGTACGTTGCAAGTTAATATTATGAATAGAGATTTTGAATGGCTGAAAGTGGAACAACGCAGAGATCCTACATTGCGACCAATGATTGATGCAATTTTACGTAACGAAATAATAGACGGCTATAAGTTAGAAAACGACGTATTAATCAAGGTCGGTACAGATGTAGATGACCAAAAAGCGGTAGTTGTACCAAAATCATTCCAATGGAGCTTAATAAACACATATCACACTGCGTTAAAACATCCAGGCTGGAAAAAAAAACCTTACAAAAGTTAAAAGAATCTTATTGGTTCAAAAGCATGTCCAGTATTATAAGAACTTTTGTTGAAAATTGCGTGGTGTGTAAAACTTCAAAAGGTCACTCTGGTGCTATACAAGTTCAATTACATCCCATTCAGAAGCCTACAGCTGCATTCCAGACAATACATATGGATACTACGGGTAAACTGGGTACAACAACTAACCATGAGTACGTGATTATCACAATTGATGCCTTCAGTAAGTATGTATTGTTCTATTATGCCACTAGCAAGAGCCCACATAGTACTTTAGCTGCGCTGAAACGTACAGTACATCTATTTGGAACACCTAACCAAGTAATAGTTGATGGTGGTCGCGAGTTCTTGGGAGATTTTAAAGTGTATTGTGACAATGTCGGCATTAATATTCACACGATATCGCCAGGAACTAGCCGAGGGAATGGCCAGGTGGAACGAATGGTTGGTACACTTAAAAATGGTCTTATTATGATAAACAACTATGAAACTGAAGAATGGCCGGTAGTATTAGATAGCTTACAATTAGCATTCAATTGCACACCGCAAAGTACGACAGGGGTTGCACCACTTACACTGCTAACTCGTCGCAAAAATTGCGTACCCCCCGAGCTTTTTAGTTTAGTTAACTTTGAAAATCAAACTATTGATATGGAACAACTATACCAGCATGTACAACAAAGAATGCTTAATGCAGCAGAAAAGGAGAAAATAAGGTTTAATAAAAATAAAGCTAAAATACGTCATTTCCAAAAAGGTGATTATGTTTTAATAAAAAATAATCCTCGTAATCAAACTTGTTTAGACTTGAAATATAGTGAACCGTATGAAGTATGCAGCATCTTAGATAATGACCGCTATATGGTAAAAAGGTAATAGGCAAAGGTCGACCGCGCAAGGTTGCTCACGATCAACTGCGCCTAGCACCACAACCTGGACAACAGGCGGCCGTATCGGCGGGGACGGAAGTAGTCACTAGTCAAGCATCAAGAGACAATAGCCTGTTGGACCCGCAACCTTCGACGTCTTCACAGATGGATGCCTAAGAAATTATCATGCTTGGAACCTCTAAAGGTCTGTACCTTCTATTATCTTTATACAATTTCGCTGCTTAAATAACTAATTCTAACACTAGGCACCGTAGTTGCAATATTCACGTTAACACGTGTACATTTACACATAATTTTAATATAAGTATAGAGTATTTCAGAGCCTCTGTGTACCACGGTATAAGATAAATACCTAGAGCACAGCATCGACCTTATTACCCAATTCCTTTAGAGCCTCTGTGTACCACGGCGAACAGGACCGCCCAGAGCATAGCTACAACTCCTTATAAAATTATTGACTTAGTGAGAAGTTCAATAACAACACAACTTTAATAAAAAAAAAAAAAAAAAAAAAAAAATACGTGCCTTAGCAATAAATTAAAAAAAAATGCTTCCTTTACATATCTTTCAGGTACCTGGATACAGATACCTATCTAAAATCAAAACTTTCATTGTTACAGATAAAAGGCTAGTGCAGAGCGCGCACTGCCTATCAGTATGGCCGTATCGGCGTGACGCCGTTAATTAATCATATTTAGAATAAATTCATAATTTAAAAATATAATAAATAATAATAAATTCAATTTCTAAAGTAACTTTTCATATTTAAATAAGTTGTAGCGTTTTCAATTGTTGTTAAATAACTATTGTTTTTGATTTCCTGTTATTTTATGGTAAATTAAATTATCAATAATATTTATCGGCATGACGCCGTTAATTAATCATATTTAGAATAAATTCATAATTTAAAATTATAATAAATAATAATAAATTCAATTTCTAAAGTAACTTTTCATATTTAAATAAGCTGTAGCGTTTTCAATTGTTGTTAAATAAGTATTGTTTTTGATTTCCTGTTATTTTATGGTAAATTAAATTATCAATAATATTATAAGCTCATAAATGTTAAAATTAAAATAATAAATTATTAAGTTCGTATTTTCTCTTATTTTATGGTACATTAATTTATCAATAGTTTACAATTGTAAAGTTTGAACATAGTACTTCCGATAAAAAGAGGGCGCTATGTTTAAGCTAATACGGCGGGAAAGCGGCCGACCGAGAGGAGGGTGGACAATGGATTACACACTCACTTTTGCTCGGGCGTTTACCTGGTATAGAGGACTGGCTGTTTTTACTTAATCTAGCAGATAAGTATTTAGAATAGGTTTAAATAATTATAGTGTTAATTTGTTTATTATTAATTGGTTTATTAGTTTAAAGTGATTATTAAAAATTATAATAGTAAGTAAACGACTTATCATTTTGATCTATAGTTGATTTTATTTATCTTTAAATTTATTTAAATTAAAAATGAACGAAAATAGCAAGGTAAGTGACGTCAGCAATGCTGACGTCGTTTTTAATGACAATATTTCTGTTCGTCTTTTGTCATATATATATATATATATATATATATATATATATATATATATATTATATATATATATATATATATATATATATATATATATATATATATATATATATATATAATAGTAGCTTTATTTCTTTCTGCATTAATACGTATATAAAAATTGTATATTTTTGGAACGGCTTGCCTCTGCTAAAATTTCACCCTTCGCCGCTGGTACAAACGTAATACTCGTAGTAAGCACTCTGAAAGTATTTTTACATCTACAAAGGAGTTACGTTAGCAACTGCCCAACAATCTGAAGACTGTAACTGAGATTTTTTGACAGAATATCCCAATAGCTATAATTGGGCTGACCCGGAAACCAAGACCTTCGGATGTTCATGTGCTATGACGAGACCAACAAGGCAGTTTAATATAATATATATTTAATGAACCAAATAGATGTTTTTACTATATTTTGACGAGTTTTTATATCACGTCAAAATATAGTATAATTTAATGAAATATTTAAGGAAATTTTGCATAAACATAGACAACGTTTTGAGAACGGACATAAACTACTCTATCTCTACTAATTTCATCCCACACAAAGTCACGGGAAAAATCTAATATTTTATATTCCAAATAATTTGTCTGGTAGTTTTGACACATTGACACAAAGCGGATAACTGGAAGGACGGGTTTTGCTCTTTCGATAATAAGATTTCTCTTATTGATGTTACCATAAAAGACTGAATGGAGGGAAAAAGGTGCGATTTTACGTTATTGCTTCTAAACGTTGGATCTGTGAATAAAGAATGAATGATTACATAGCGCTAAGCTCGACGTTTTTATATTCTGACACTCATGTCTTTACCTAATAATAAAGATAAAAAACTTTTAAAATATATCTATTAGTAATATTCATAAACTCTACGAGATGAAAATTTTTGGATAAACTAATATCTTTACATAATTATCTTATAAAGAGTAGTTACGGAGAAAATCGTCTATAATAGACTAAGATAGTGTAGTATATTAATACTTGGCAACTGCGATGGAAATTCCATGATTGCTGTGACCAGTTCATTATCATATCATAGGGTAAAGGTCCTATTTTTGTATTACCTACCGTGCATCGGACCTTCAAAAGATTATGCTAACCTTAACAATACATCATATCAAATTCATCGAAATTTCTATACAATAGACTGCGTAGAGTAGTATAATTTAGGTCCCGCCCAACGTGCGTTCAGCTTGTCGTGGTGGGGGGGCTCAGTAGTGCCCGGCAATGCAGCCGAGCGCGAAGCCAAGAAACGCACTGGGAGCAGGCTCACCTCAGTGGGCGGTGTGCCGTGCGGGTCGCTTCTGGTACTCCTATGATACAAAGTGGACCGTGGAGCAACCCCATGGTTGTTGCGGTCTGCTTCGGCAGACACTCCTTTAAGACGGGGGAGGTTCCGCTGAGTTTTAGTGGGTAATACTGACTTTGCCGGTAAGTCCCACACCTCGTGCCCAAATGCATTTCCCAACGCTAAAAAAAAGGGTAATTTAGGTAAAAAGATCCACTCGAAGAGCTTATTATTTTTCTGAATATATTATAATTTTAATTTTACAGTATGAAGAATAAAATAAGCTAGAACAAAAATATAGGTATTTTCAATTTCGGATAGTACGTACATATAAAATAAGCGGTTTAGCCATAAAATGAAAATGTATTAGCAAATCAATTATGCACTTAAGCACCAAGCATTTTGTGTATTTGATAGAATATTTCACTTAAGTTCATTTGTAATCTTTTCGCCACTTTCGCAGCGTGACACGTCGTAATATTTCAAAATGAAAAAATAAGGTTTTATTTCGTGTTGGCCCGAAAATTGACTAATCGCGTGCATCACTCAGCTGACCCGTGACCCCAGGTCTGATGTTATCAGATTCACTTGACCGATCGCCGTGGGCAAGGCCTGATGAAAGACACTTTTATAGACCAATTTATTTTAATTTATAAACCTGCAAAGTAATACTTTGTAAGCTAACAGTTTAAGAAAAGCTAAAGACCTATCTTGTTTGATAATTGTAATTAATACGATTTTTGTCCCTATTTTGACCCTAGAGAGGTGTAAGGAAATTGTATAACAACTACTAATAACTGTAGCTGCTCCATGCGTTTACGAAAATGTTATTTATGTTCGCAAAAATATTAATGTTTTTTCCAGTAAATGTCACAAAAATAATATTGAAGCCAGAAACAAAAGTAGAACTGTGAACCTACTGGTGAGTCGTAAACATTGGGTCAGTATTTTTTTAATGGAAAATGATTTTATAATACTAGCATTGTCCGCGGCTCCGCCCGCGTCCAGTTGACCAAACACCAAATTCTTAGGTTTTACATATTAGTATAGTCTTACATTGCAGTTTTTGTCTCAAAAATGAGATATTTTCCCGCGGTAAAAAGTATAAGTAGTTTTACTGTGATGCGGTAACAGACAGACAGACAAAAATTCTAAAAACTATAGATTCAGCCTCTGTACGATAATGACATTTATTTCAATAAGATTTTCCGAAATATATCTAATGTACAGATTCGGCTTAGTTACAATATTATGATATTTATAGATAACACACCTAGAAGATACTGTAATCACCTCCAATTCATTTTTGTGCTATCAGACACAACCCGTGCTATTTATCATAGGTTAATGTTCATACTAAAGACACCTTCGCGTTCAACTTGTTACTTCTCCGTAACTATACTGGACAACTTTTTATTTCTTCGCAATCAGATGAATGGTATGAGAATGCATTCATTTAATATACATAAATTGATACACAGGCAAATATAATATGTTTTTACACACAGACAAATATTTTATATTTGTAAGGATTAATCTCAGAAACTTCTGTACAGTTAATATTTTTTTGAAAAAGGTTAACGGCATAATTTGTAAAATAAGTTGATATATTATGTGAGAATAAGTTTTGTTTCATTAAAATGATATAAATATAGAGACGACACACATATATATATATATATATATATATATATATATATATATATATATATATATATATATATATATATATATATATATATATAACTTTAAATACATCCATATTATTAATATAAATACTCATGACTGGAGTACAAACATTCGTAATAAAAAAACGTTAATATCAAGTATATGATATCGCTGACGGAATCAAATTCAATTAGCGCCGTCTGGTAAAACTGCACCAAATTGTCAACAATTTCTTCAAATTGGTAGTTGGCTGTGGTCCAGACTATTAACATTAATTTTATGTCTGAATACCCGCATTTTACGTCGCGTCCGCTTCGTACTCAACCTCACTTTAAGCTATTACAAAGATATTACATAGAAATTACACACGCATGCATAAACTGTTAATTATAATAGAAATAATTTCACAAAGTTATATTTTTGTATTTTAATATATAACAGGTACTTAATATAATTTAGCTTTTATTAGATCTAAGAGGGAACATAATTAATTCCATATTTACAATTTCTTTTTTGTTAATTTTGGTCGAAAACCTCTCATGTCTCTGCCGGTAGTCAACGTGTTGTTGAAATCAGGGGACTGTGATACTCTTACTCATTTAAAGTTTAAAACCCATGGCTAGTGAAAACTATAACCGCTGTATATGAACATGGACACAGGCACAACACAACGTCCTTACGTAATGTATTTATGATATTTGTCTAGCTTAAATGTTATACATACATACATAAATATAGATCTATTAAATAATTTTACTTATCTTTTCGTTAGGTCTTAATATAAATATGGATAAGATAGTTGGCTAAGTTTAATTTCCATCTGTAGTAAATCCAAAGATATCTTGAACTCGTGTACTATGATGTAATACATAAAATGAAGGCTATGCTTCGGGTTCATCAATATTTAAAAAGACGACGGTTGACGCTTTGCGAAAATGCTAGTATATAAATAAAGCACTTAATATATTACCTATAACCGAGTTAGGGATAATGCTGCGACATACAAATCCTTTTCGTCTTGACAGATTGTATTTATTAGCAAGCTGTATACTTTTAAGATGAAATACCTAGAGCCACACAAAAATACCGTCTAATTGAATACAGGCTAAACTCTAAAGGAAGAAGTAGGTACATGCTGTATTTATGTTTATAAATAAGAAAGTATTATTAGATAAATATTTTGTTTTGCTGAAAAATTAAACCTACTTCATGCTACAAACCTTAAAAGTAATTACTCCATTTTTAGGAACAGAATTTTGATTTAAATTTAAATGAATTTAAGAAAACACTTAAAATAAAATAACTATACACTCAAATTAGAAACTACTGTCTTATTGGAAATCTGTTAATTAAGTAAAATAAATTGCCAACACTATATTGAATTGTAAAAAAAACCGAGCATTTTCGCCAACGGTATCTTTGACATAACAGACGCCATGTCCATTAAACTAGATGTAAGTAACAAATATGTATTCGTAACTAAAAAAATATTCGCGTTAATAAATAACAATGATCAATAATACTTTACTTTGAACTTATCTTAATTTTCATAGTTTGTAATAATTTCACTTACATTTTGACTTACATTAAAACTTCATAGAAAAAATATGTTTTAAGACTAAAAATAGGTATTAAATAAAATTTAAAAGTATGCACAGCTTTTCATGAATATTATGCGAAGTCATTAAATATTTTTTTGAAAACCTTATTGAAATAATCATTATTATCAATACAGAGGCTGAACTTATAGCATTTAGAATTTTTGTCTGTCTGTCTGTGTGTCTGACCTCCCGTCAGTCTGTCTATCTGGGAACGCATAACAAGAAACCCACTGAACAGATTTTGATGAAATTTGGAATTATGATAGCTGGTTATCCGGGTGAACATAAAGGAAACTTTTTATTGCGGGAAAATACGTCATATCTGAAAAATCTATACTAAACGTTAAAACGTAACTGGGATCCAAACCGAGCGGAGCGAGGGTGAGTTGCTAGCTAATACATATTTTATTGTTCGGCTTGTTCTTTTATCCATGTAAGATTGGCTCGCGTTTCACTTTAATATTTTTATATATTTTTATTTTATCTTCTTCTCCCTGCCCATTTCCCAATCACTTGGGGTCGGCGCAGTACATCTTCTGTACTGCTGATAGGTTTTGGCAAAAGTTTTACGACCGGCCGCCTGTCTGAATCTTTGTCTGAATGGTATCGCAGAAGTATTATAGTATGCACTTCGATTTTTTTGTCTTTTAAAACATTTTTTATACTATTATTTGAATTTTTAATGATATTTTCAGATATAATATAAATAAAGTTTGATTGCACAATAAATTTTGTTTTGACGTTGTCAAATTATTATTTATTTTTATTCTGTCTATATAACATTAAAGTATCTACTAGACTGTTAAACCCGAACTCCGTCTCCGTTTAATCCGTCCGTTGAAATTATATTATAAATATTGGTGTGATATGCTCCATCTTCTTCCCTTGGTAATATAATCTGAGTATGTTTATTATACAAGGATTACTGGCCCTAAAATTTGGCAATGTTAGTGCTTAAAAATGGGGTGAAAATTCATAAAAGTAATAATAATTAATATTCATAATAAATAATGCCCCGATCTGACAAGCAAAAGATATCTATTATAATGCCAAATAATGATATAAATTAATTTATTAAAAATGATATAAATTAACCATAATATAAATTTTCTTTTACTATCATATCTCCTTCGTGTCTTCTCCATAATACTGCATTGGTGAAGTAATCTGTTTTCACTTCTTACGCTCACCAGACATTTACAAAAAAATAAATCAAATATTCTCTTACAAGCACTACCAGAAAGCACTCGTACTATAATATTTTATTTTACTTTGTTGGCACTAATGTTTTTTTTTAAAGTACCTACGCTTTTATGCTCAAGTATTATACTTAATTGCTAATAGATTACACTAATGCTTTTGTTGGGTAGATAAAGAAAATAAATCGCTATATTTTACTACACGCGCGGGGTACAAGTTGAATAAACGGATAATCGTTATTGGGTAAGTTCTGCGATAAAATGAGATGTTAAATCTTTTAAAATACCATAATTCATACTTAAAATATTACATTAAAACCATTTATAGCCCATTACGTATTAATAAGAATACATGAAAATGTTGTGCGAACATACATTTATTTACATCTTCCTAACCGATTTCAGTTGCGACGACCAATCTCACTGAGAATTACTTAATATACGGGACATATTATAGTGCAAGTATATATACAGATAGAAGTGCACTCTCTATTCCTTAATATTTATCTTCCAATGGAATTAACTCATATGATCGATAAAAAAAGGCGCAGGACCTACAATTTAACGTGTTTTCTGAGAGACGGGTGTACAGTGTATACACCGCTAACTTCCGAACTCTAGGCTGCTACTGAGTATTTCGTGATAGAAAAACTCAGTAACTATTTGGAGCTACTCGAGACTCGAACGCGAGACCTCTCAATCTGCTCGTACATGCCAACCACAAGACCAACGAGGCATTCGACATGCAAACGGATACAACGTAGTAATAAAGTATAATTATTCTACAAGTAATAGACGCTTAAGATGCGAAAAGCAATTAACCAAGCCTGTGCTTGAATTTACTGACGGCTAAGAATGATCGCAGCTAAAGCTACTCGTAGTAGTTCAGAATAGAGCTATTTTTTGTTCAAGAAAAAGCTATGTTGAGAAGGAATTCCACTAACTTCGGAGTGCCCACATTAACGACTTTCAATGAATATTCATGCAACAAAAAAGAGTTGTGCCAACTTCGCAATAATGCAATGGAGCCTTGCGAACTAACGAATAAGTAACATTATAGTGCCTTATAAAAACGTCTTTGGCTTGATTTAAAAACTTTATAAGCTGTAGATTTTAATTTATTCTTTACTTTACAATATGTATTAAAAAAAATGTTTCATATTAAAAATATATTGCAGTTAATGAATCGTATTATCCTACAGTAATAGAAGAAAAAAATATTCTTAGGTAATTTATTTAACAATTATTCTTTAAAAAACCTTAATGGAGTTAATTATATGAGTAAATTATATAAGTTAACTAGCGACTCACCCTCGCTCCGCTCGGGTTCGTCCCTGGGGTGGGGTCTGGGAGGACCACCCTTATCTTAATCACTTAGGGGTATGGAAAATAGATAGTAGCCGATTCTCAGACCTACTGAATACGCATATAATATTTGGTAAAAATCGGTAAAGCCGTTTCGGAGGAGTACGGTAACAAACATTGTGACATGGAAATTTTATATATAAGATTATATATCTTTGTATTAATTTTATTTATCCTATAATATAATCTTAATACATGAAAAATATAAGTGCTATTAAAGTAAATATTAAAATAGCTAGTACCTATACCTAGTGCTTATGCATATTTCTTTGAACTTTAATTTTTTAACATATACTTTTTTAAGCTCTACAAAGATATTATTTTAGCACTCTCATTAAATACTGTAATCTCATTTATGTACATTTACTTTGAACACTTCAAAGAGCGACATCCTTTGAAGCAAGGTAATTATAGTAATAATGAAACCTTTAAGGAAAAATTGAATTGCATTTTGTCAACAAAGAATCAGGTGGAATTTAAAGATTAGCAAATAGTTAATTTTCACGTGATATATTTCACAAATCATGTGTAGATTAAAATGTTAATTGAATTCATTAAAAAAGTTGGCCCTCACGTTACGCTCGGCAGATGTGAAACATCTATGTTAATATTAGAATTCATTCAATAAAGACCTATAACAAAATATTGTCTCATTATTTTAATAATAATAATAACATTATATATATATATATATATATATATATATATATATATATATATATATATATATATATATATATATATATAGTCATAAATAGAATAGAAAATATGTAAATATTTTTAATAGAGACTGTTTTACAATGGAGCTTGTATAGTACACACGGGCACACACACAAGAGAGGGGTATGATGGCATGACACCATCATGCCACCGTTTACTATCAGTCAGTTTTACTGCCAAGGCGCGCCAATAGATGTTTCACATCAAAAACAGTTACACATGTCTCTTACAAATAGTCACCAAAAAATGTATTGTTCATTTTCAATATTTAACCACAATAAGTATCTACGTACGTTAACTTAAGAAATTTAAAAATTAAAGTTCAAAATTCTGTGGAAAACAGTGAATTTTAGCAGTGCAGTAGCATTTCTCGTAATAACGCTTCATCTGTCTTTTTAAGTGGTGCATTTAAGTTCAGTTCGCGCCAGACCCAACACTGATTGTTCTTGATATAAAAGCTGAGGTTTCTGCTGAGCCTGAGGTCTGGATTAAACGTCAGGACGAGATACGAAAATGTGCGATAATTTTTACTATTGTAGTCTTTTTTTATTTGCTAGATATGCTGAAATGGTCGGCATAATTTTATACTATAATATAATGTTAACATTTTTAGTACTTTTAGTACTTTCATGTACCTAAAATGGCTCAAATTTTATGATCTAAGTTAAGTTTACATATTTCACTGTAAAATTTTAAAACTATAGTGGTCAACAGACGCCTGGTGTAGTGAACACTTTCTGTATTGACAGCTGAAGTTTAAGACCAACTCGGGACAAGAAAATAAAAAAAAATAGTTTTACTGAGGTAAAACAATTAATATAAGCATAAAATGCAGGATCTCTATATCTTCTAATGTATTTAGCAAAACCTTACTTCCAATATTGCTCCTCCTTATGTAAAGCACTATAATGAATTCTAATAAAACCTTTAAAAACATAAAAAAATCTTTTTCTATAATTAACTCGAAAATTACTCGATTATCTTAATTAAGCTGCCCTGTCATTACCCTCTTAATAATAATTAAGCTTATAAAGAGAAATGAGCGAGAAAATAACAAAATGTTCCTTCGGAATAGTGAGGCTATAGGTTTTGTATAAAAAAGAGTTTTTCGTTTGTGAGTAGGGAACGAACACGGTAGCTAATTAGTGGAATTTAATTTTATTTTATTTATAGTTTGCTCTATCATTGGGTAAATAAACATAGAGTAGTAGAAATTGACAAGTTTTGGACTCATCAATAAAGAAAATCAATATTATTGACAAATTTTAACCACTCGCCAAATGCTAGTAATGTTAAATAATTATAATTAATTACATGGTGCGCTAAATAATAGAACAATAGATACATATAACACATAATATATTATGTTACAGTCAATAAAAATTAAAAAAAACCGACTTCCAGGCACTAAAATGTAAAAAATAACTAAACGGATATTTTCATTTAGAATATTATAGATATTAGATACCTAATCAGATATTTTGGAAGTCGGTGCCAATCAATGTCGGTATTACATATATTTCGATAGGTCAAATACGTTTTAGATATTCATATTAAAATATTGTCGGCTGGCGCCGGCTTCGGAAATATCTGATTAGGTATCTATCTATACTAAATGAAAACCACCGTTTAGTTATTTTTTACATTTTAGTGCCTGCAATTTTTTTTTAAGTTTTTATTTTTACATTTTTAGTGTAGACGTAATAAGCAGGTAATTTGTAAAAAGAAAGTTTTTATATTCGATTAAGCAATTTATTAAAAAAAAAATATTAGTTGATCTTTTAAAAACTGCTCGACCGATTTCGATAAAATTTATATGGGACCACCTGGGAAGTATACTCTTTGAAACCAAAAAAAAATCCAAATCGGTTCAGGCATTTTCGAGTAATCGGTGAACATACATTAAGAAAAAAAGATTCCGACAAATTGAGTGCCTACTCCTTTTTGGAAGTCGGTTAAAAATATTACCCTGTTTCTAAAATTGGTTATCACAATTGGTTTTAAGCACCTAGCACTATAAACTATATTATAATATTAGCAAAAGTTAGTTTCGTACCGTTCGAAACATTAAACTCCTGCTACTCGACTAAAAATGATAAGTACTCTCATAACTTTTTCAACCACAGCACGCTCGTACAGGATTCCCTACTGACAACACGGGGGTGATTTGTGAAACCCCTTCATACATTTCTCATTGAAATCTCTAGCGGTAATACTTTCTATGATATAAAGTGAGATGGATCATATCGTGTACTGTTTGCATCATTATTTAACTACTTGACTTTTGCTCGGGTGCGTTCCTAAATGGCTGTTGTAATATAACATGCAAGCAGATCCATCTTGTGGCCAATTTATCACTAGTACCCAATATCTTACTTCAGATAATAGTTGTATCTATTCTATGTATTAAAATTCTTCCAAATCTGTTTTCAGCTCGAAAGAGTAACAAATATCTTATTTTTACCCGTCTGTGCGACGCGAAGGAGGGTAATATGTTTATCAGTCTATCTACATAGGTATGTATTTATATATGTATATATGTATGTATGTATGTATGTATGTATGTATGTACGTATGTATGTTTGTTCCTATAAGGCGTTCTAGAGACCAAACGCGTAGTCCAATTTCGATGATTCATACGTTAGATTCATCTTAATATCGCGAGTGTCATAGGCTACATAGAAATTGTTAAAAATCAAAATGGCGGATTTCAGGTGCTAGTTTGTATTTATCTTTATAAAAAAAAATCCAAATCCATCGAGTGGGCTATCAAAATAAAGGAAAATTAATTTAGGATAAAAAATTGCTAAATATAATTTCAAATATCTAATTGAGAAAAACTAAGTCGGAGACATAAATATGTGCATACATCTCGCTGCAAGGATGAAACGTGTATGTCTCCGACTTCATAATACTTTATTCCTTCGTCAATATGCTTCTATCATTTTAGTTAGCTTTTATGAAGTCAGTTTTTCTAATTTTTATAATATGTTTTTTATACTATACTTAGCCGTTGCTTATAGTGTTTACCTTTTTCTGATAATATAATAATATAATAAATGTCTACGTTTAAATGTTTTACAATTGACCGACTTCAAAAAATGAGGAGGTACTATTTCAGTCATAAGCTTTTTCTGTACATTACCCAATATCTTCGTTAATTGTATAACAATTTTTAAAATTCCCTCTTTAATAAGGTAAGCCTCAATATCTTGGGTGATAGGGATCACATAAGACATGCATAAAATTCATCCATGAATAAATGTTTGCAACATTCATCAGGGTTACTATTTAGTTAAAAAATAATTTTTTTCATTAAAAAATTCTAAAATTTTGCTTTCAGAAGCTTTCAGAAATTAATGTTAAAAAAGCTCTACATTTCATGAAAAGTATTATTGTTTTTGCTATCAAAAACCAGCAGACTCTCATGATAAACGTGACTAAGCTCATACCCGTGTCTATGACAACTTTTATAAAGGTGAACTATTCTAGTGGCCCAAGTATTATGTTTTTAATTTTGTAGATCATATTGTTGTTTGAATGTACATATTTTTTGTTTACAGCTTTTCTTTTTCAAGGTAATAGAAAGTAAAATATTTATTATATGTACTCATTCAAACTCTTATTAATTTTCAAATTTTTGATGTACCGAAACATGTAATGAAATAGGATGAGTAAATAAGTTTCTGTACAGTTATTACAATATAATAGATAGTTTAAAATTAATAAAATGAGTTTATAATAATAATGTATTAACTAATATTTTCAGTGCTGGGGGTACAGGCCATAGTCCACGCTGGCCAAATGCGGGTTGTTTCCTTCACCGTTAAGACAAGTGGTAATCATGTTGGAAATGATTCGCACATGAAAATATCAGAGGTGCGAGACCCGGGATTCGAACTCGCTTCACTCGGTTTCCCAAGCAAACGCGTTACCACGGGACTACCACTGCCTTGTATTCCCTTCGTACTGAAGGGAGTTCCGTGATCAGCAGTGGGTCGTTAAAAAGGGCTGAGTACAAGTAACATTTTAATGAATTGGAGATTTCGCTCCGAGCTTCCATCGATGGTAAAAAAAATCTCAATATGAATTATAAAGAAAATTTATAACATATTCACACCAATAGGTATTATACTCGTAGATGTGAAAGTAGCTCGCTGTCGGTCGCTGTCGCTGAGTCGGTATCCTTTTTCTGCAAAACAGATTTGAATGAAAAATAATACAATAGATTACATTATGTAGATAGGCATTAGTTACCACCAAACTTACTTATTTTTCTGACATTCACATTTTCATTAACTGTACTAATCGCTTCATCCATCATATACTCTTATCTGAGTTACTGGCGACTCACCCTCGCTTCGGGTTCGGGTTCGTCCCTAGCTTGATTTCCCGTACAAACTTTCATCCCAATTTTAACCCCTATAAGGGATGATTTCCGGGATAAAAAGTATCCTATGTCCTTTCAAGGGTCTCAAACTATCTTTTTACCAAATTTCATCTAAATCGGTTCAGTAGATCCAGAGATTACCTCCTACAACGTCACAAACTCACAATTCACAAACTTCACCTCTTTATAATATTAGTATAGATATAAATAATAGTTCAATATGGACTTTCCAAATTTACGAAATCAACTTGTAAAAAGTTCTCCAGTACATTACCTATAGAAAAAGTTAAACAGAATTACACATACTAATTAGAATTATAATAATTACAGCAGCAGTTAATTAGCAACATTATTATAATATTAAAACAATTACCTCAATTTCAGTGGATACGTATCGTGAAGTAATATTTACGCGAAATTAGCACAAGCCATAACTTTCTAACGGGTAAATATTTATACCGTGGAGATTTGACTCATTGGTAGATGTTAGTAGCAGAGTTTGTAGTTTAATGTAGCCAATTAATTCGACTTTGATAGTAACTCTACGGTAGCAATAATTAACTTAAATCTCAAAGCAGTTTCCGTCATCTCCGACCGATTTACCAATAATGGAGTATTAATTAGTGACGTAACGAATTTTTTAATTACTATAAAAGTATTCATTTAAACATCGTATTCATTCTATATATTTTGAATCTAATTATATAATTAATTCACATATATTCAAAGTAATAAATGTGTCAAAAAAATCATACAATCATAAAAAATAAGGTGTCATCAAAAATCATTAAAAACCATTTGCAATGGATATAAATTAATTTTATTCTGGTTTATATTTGACGTTTGACGTACAACGACCCTAAAAGCTCTATATCTTTCAGGAAAAAGAAACAGTTTTCAAACAAATACAATACAAAACAAAAATAATATGTGTCTTCACAGATAATAAAACATAAGTATTATACTCGTATAAACTCGCGAAGTCTAAACTTACAAAAAACGTATGAATTAAATTATATACTTTTCATACCTTCAAAAATAAGTTAATAATTAACATCGATTAACAACTAGCAGCAAGCACCCGCGGCTTCACCCGCGATCAATCTTCCCATCCCTACCAACCTTCACAGGATAATCCGCAGGGCTAATCTAAAGATTGCCTGAAAATTTCATTAAAATCGCTCCAGCAATTTTGGAGTCCATAGGGAACATACATACACATCGATTTTTATATATAGATAGATGATTTAGGTGGCCTATATCTAAGCAATAAACTTATTAAGTCTAAAAACGAAATCCGGTTTCATATAGAATCGTTGTTATAAATGATTTATCAATTAGCGACACATGTTTGCTGCAATCAGACACGACGCCGGCACGCAATAAATCAACTGATATTTATACACGCAAGTAAACATTGCACTGTATCGTAATAATTGGTAGTGGATATAATGATTACATTATTACAATATGCTATCATAATGACTGGAAGAGAGTACACGGAGAGCAGTTTCACCCCATTCCTATGAAAAAGAAGGCGAAAATGTTATGCGAATTTTACTATAACAATAATTGTTAGAACAAGTGTAAGCTTAAAAACTAAATCTCGATTGTGTTCTCTACAGAGAGCCATATTTATGGCGTCTGTATGTTATCTGGAGGGTCTTATTGGAATTAGTGTGACTTCACATAACCATATAACCCAGTGGAAAATCAAAACACTTCTAATGAGACTTCATTTATTAAATTATTATTATAGGTAGAGTAAAAAATATAAGTACAAGAACCGATAAGCTTATATACCCTAGATTACAAAGATAGTTGGGTACAAAAGATTTATTTTACTAAATTCTACTGAGCATGGTAAGATCTCCTTGATTCGCTTTTCATCGATCGATTCACATTTTGCACTAAATGAATTTGACTACTATACGCCGATCTAATTTATTATATATTAGGGTAAAATGACAAGCTAATGAGATTAAATCCATATCAATAATTATTTATTTATATTATCTTACTGAATTTATTAATTAATTTATACTATCGTGCCGTATTTCATCATTAAATTCTCCGCAGCGTAATATGTTGCGCATATATAAGGACCAATCACTAAGAAAGTAACAATATATTTGCAGTTATTTAATGTAGCTTCTGTTGTTGCTGTTATTGTGAGTGTACTTTAGGAGAAAAACTTATTGCAGATTTTTATATGTCTATTTCTTGCTCTGTAATAATCAAAAACAATCTATCCCACGGGATCGGTACATTGTTACGAGATAAAATTTAACCTATGTGCTATTCCAGACTATAATCTATCTCTGTGCCAAACATCCAGATCCGTTCAGCCGTTCTGGCGTGATTGAGTAACAAACATCCATCCATCTAAACTTTCGCATTTATAATAGCAGTAAGAATATATCTTCGCATCTTATTTTATACGTATATAATGAAAACACTGCGAATGGTGAACCTCGGTAGCACAAACTTTTTTGCAATCATTAATATACCACTAAAGTTATGTGAGCAATTTACTGCATCTTATGGGGCTATTCTGTTCATCACGACGAAGAAACTCATCAGATCTTCACCAAATATTGATGAGACTAAGTTAAAGTTACTAAATTTCAAATAAAAAAAGAATCATCGAAATTGGATCTCATAAGGCGGAGATATTCAGTAATCCTCTTTTTGCCCCTTTTTGGAGGAACTACCCCTTCAATCATAAATCCCCGATGACAAAAAGAATGTATAAAGTTGTGAGACCTGGGTACTAAGTTTCGTCCTAATCGGTTGTAAAATACGACCTGTAGAGGAGTACCAACAAACTGACAGAGGAAATCAAATTTTGCCAGACTTGAAGCAGAGACGCTTCGCTCGCTTGGTCAGTAAAAGAATATAGAATGAGACATATAAAGATAACGTTTTAGTTTTTTTTTATATTTAAAACAAAATTAATTGTGTGATGTTTTATTTGCATTCTTTCATGTAACAACAGAGTAGACGCTAGGAAAATAGCTTATAAGTAGGACAGTCATATAGACTGGTTTTTATACTGGCTCGTAAAGTGGTTTACATGACATATCTACTGTCATAGTGCAAAATGCTAGTAGAGAGTTTACTAAGGGCCTAAAATAAGCAACGGTACGTTGCTTCTCGTTAGTTGTTAACACAAGTGGTTGCCCAGTATGGGAAAACGACGCATATTTATTTTACCCATAATATTTAGTATATTTGCATCATTATAAACTCCGTAACTATCTATCTATTTGAAGTGATTATAGGATGTATATAACTAGTTTTGGCCTGCTTCGCTTGCTTTAGAAGATATGTCGATAAAATTCCTTTGTGCCCAGTAATAACAGACCAGGAAAAAAGGTATCAGTTCAAAATTTTAATTTAAGTGGGTGTGTAAAAGTAAGAAACGCACTCTTTCATTGTTTCATCGGATATAGGTAAGTGTGATGTTATTACAGAAATATCCAATTAATGTTCCGATTGTAGTAACTTTTCACGCGAACCTTTTTCTCTTTTATGAGCTATCAATTTAATAATCTGATTTATCCAATAAAATAATGAAAATAATTATCGACATGGCTATTTATACTATCAACATCATAATAATACATTTAGTAGATAATAACGTATAACCACATTGAAAATGAAAGTGTTAACGAAGTTTTGAAAGCGTTTAAATGTAATAAAAGATTTTATATTTTATATTCTATTGTACTCATTTTTCGAACACAGTTTAATTTTGAAAGAGTTGAAAGTTATTGGTAAAGCAACGTTTCAGTGATGGCTAGGAAATTGAATATTGGGAATATCAAGAGACACAGAATGGATGTTAAAATGGTGTCGTTAATAATTGAAATTGTATTTCTCGGTACATTTTTTAAACTAAAATTCGCACGTTAAATGTTTTGTTATGAAAACTCGTAAAGCAATGCTTACTAGTTCGAATTTTTTGCTACATTCGCAAAAAGAAATATTCATCGGTGAACATTGATTACCTCTATCCTTACTATTGGTATAATTGCAAATGTGTATTTGTTGGTTAAAATCCGCTCATGCGGCAAAGTGCCGACGATTTTTTTTATAGTTCAAGTAGCTTTAAGGTCGAAAAGTTACATATACGAAAGTTTTTATCTGGATACTCTATAAGTTTCTCGTGATAAGTTTGTCTATTTATTGCAATGAATTAGGTTATGGACGGACTTCTATTTGTTCAGATTATTAAGATGTGGATAATTAATTAGAATCTCAATTAAATTTCTATTTAACATTTGAATTCTCTTTTTGTTATACTCGTAGGACTAATATAATTTTAGCAGATCTCAAAATCTTTCAGTTATTAGTCAAAATTAGGTAAGAAGAATGTACTTTAAATTTTATCATAATATTATAATAATCGATAAATAAAGATCTAAATGATTTGTATATCAATGCGAATCGTAAAACACATTATTACATATTCCTTCTTCAGAGTAATAATCCAAATTTCTAGTGTACGGTGAAAAAATATACATAGTATAAAAATATAATATTTTCTACAAACAATATTTATGCATACATTGAAAAGAAATTTCCTCAAAATGCTATATACTTGAGAAACAAAAATAGGATCAATAAGCGATGTAAAAGGGTTGGGAACATTAGAGGGAAAACCTTTTATATACCCTTTAGAAAAGGTCCACTCGAATCACTCACGAGATTCCACTACATCAAAAAATATCACCAGTATTTATTTATAAATTTCATATATTAGATGGAAAAGTTTGAATGGGAATCATAGCCAAAATAAAAATGGAACCGAGACTAATAGCACCTTTTTTGGCGCCATCTGGAACTTTGAAGGTGTTATTGTAAACTATCTATAAAACTTGTTATTAATTACATTTAATAAAAGGGTTGACTCCATACTCGTTATTTTAGAAAAATTATACTACCTATATATATATATATATATATATATATATATATATATATATATATATATATATATATATATATATATATATATATATATATATATATATATATATATATATATATATATATATATGTTGACCCACATCATCATACCAAATTTCATCAAAATCCCTCCAGCGGTTTTTCTGTGATGCGGTAACAGACAGACAGACAGACAAAAAATCAAAAAAACTATACATTCGGCCTCTATATCGATACTAAAGTCTATTTCAATAAGATTTTCCAAAAAAAAAATAAAGTACAGATTCGGTTTAGTTAGAATTTCATTATATGTATAGATAGGAACTTATACTTTAGCATTACTCAGAAAAAAATATTTGACCTAATAAAAAAGCTTTAAAAAATCTCATTATTTTAAGCATGAGATGAGTTACAAACTTATTTGTGCATAATATAAAATTAATTGTACCTGCCAAAATATTTACACTCACCTCGCCCTATCTCTTCCTGGCTTTTATCTCACATAGTGGTGGGGTCAGCTTTCTTTATTTTTCTTCTCCACTTCGCTCTATCGGATCATCTTATTATGTTTTTTTTACAGAAAATAAAAAATATAGAAAAAATTTACACTCACGAAAATACAAAAATGGTAAAATGGTAAATTAGGTTTATATGTCATTGTGATACAACTATGTACTAGGAATTTCAATATTATTTGAGTCAGGATTCTTCCTTTTGGCTTAGGTTTCAACCACTGTTTAATTAAAGCCTCTCTTGTATTGATATCGCTTAACACAAATATAGTGTATGGCTGTACGATAAATTCGATACCCGAGTCAAACTAACACTTGATCGATTTATTCTTTAGTACCTGGGCCACCAAACTTCGCTTGGAGTTTTTGGTCAAAAAAACATTAAAATAAAAAAAAACTAACTAAACATTTGAATGAATACAAAAAAAAACAAAAGTAAAAACTTTGTATCCGACGGGGATACGAATCCAGACACCTGTGTTTGTCAAACTTGCGTCTTGGCCGCTTGACCACGATGCTTATGTCCTAGCGTGCTAAACAAAACCGCATGAAAACCTTGAAAACACGCGTTTTCCCAGACATAAAACTAATCTAGATCGATTTATTGCCCGCGAATCCCCCTGTATACTAAATTACATGAAAATCGTTGGAGCCGTTTCCGAGATTCAGATTATATTGATATACATATGTACAAGAATTGTTGGTTTAAATATATTAGATTAAAATAAATTTGATTATGCTTTAGTCTTTACATAAATGTTGTAACTAATTTATCTAAAATATAAATATTTTCTTTAAACATAAAAAACTTTCAAATAACCTATACGAATCCAATATGTATACGCACTGTTACATAACTCGTATTTACATGTAAGATCTTGAACATTAGCAAAATGTGTCTAAATATTAATATTAATTTGGAAGTTTAGCGTTGGATAATTAAGATGGAATTATATAATAATATTGTATGATCTACACATACTCGTATACGTATAGGCAATTAATTCGACATAGTTGTAGAAGTTAATTAAGTCACTTCCACTATCAAAAATTTATAATTATTCTATAGAGTAAAAATTGAGGATCTTTAAGCAAAATGCATGAAAATCTACAATTTAACTTTATTTTATTTCATACAATGAGCAAGAGTGGTAAATAGAGAAAATTTAAAAACAGCTTCCTTTTAATACGTGACTTGAATCTAGCGAGAATTCCCCTGAAAGCGACACAATCCCAGACAGTGAAGCGCCTGTGTCTAATAAGATTACAATTAGCTTAGCGCACGCCTGGCCTCCTTGCTAGATAACGAAGATAATCTATAAAGTTAAAAATAATGCTTTAAATTCTGATTTAAAGCATTAGCATATTTAAAGCAGTCTGCTGCTATTATAGGTGTGAAAGTTGGTATGTTTATGTGTGTGTTACAGACAGTGCCTAATCACAAAATTATTAATAAAACCTTTGTCTCTCCGATAATCATGATTGCTGTAAAGCATTTGAAAAATCCGAAAGAAGTTTTATTTAAAATGTTAAATATTCGCGTAAATCTAAAAAAGTATTATGTTTGTCACCACTATTTTCACGCTGGAACATCTGGTCGGATTTCATTGATACAGATAGACTATATCACCTGGAGTAATACACAGGTTACTATTAAATACCTAGAGATGCATTCGTAAGACGCTTGTATGTTTAACATTATTTTAACATAATGAACAGGTAAGCAGTGGTAGCCCAGTGGTAACGCGCTCGCTTGAGAAACCGAGTGAACCGAGTTCAAATCCCGGGTCTCGCACCTCTGATATTTTCATGTGCGAATCATTGCCAACATGATTACCACTTGTCTTAAAGGTGAAAGAAAACATCGTGAGGAAACCTGCATGTCTGAGAGAACCGAGCAAGTTTTCGAAAGACATGTGAAGTCCGCCAACCCGCACTTGGCCAGCGTGGTGGACTATGGCCTGATCCCCCATGCATTGAAGGGAGGCACGTGCCCAGCAGTGGGACGTTAAAAAGGGCTGAATACAATGAACAGGTATATCATTATTATCTAATAATATTTTAATGTAATAAAACTTAAAATAAAAGGTAGGTATATACTCGTATATAACATAAAAATTGTGTTATCGAAAAAGAGTTGCGGAAATATTTTATACCCTGAAGAAAAAAATTGAAATTGTTTTTTTCAATTCAATGTTTAACTATGCCGAGGTAGCTTTTCCATGTAAAAGCAATACCCCGAGGTCTCGAAAACGAACTGAATGAAAACGTTGTACGAAAGGGTTGTACTTTTTGAATATCTCCCTGATCTATGTACAGGTAATAAATATCAGATTTTCGTCATACAATGCGAATGAAATTCCCCAATTAGTTATAATTAACTAACGTTAGTAATATAGCACCCAAGTATTATTATTTTATTGACTGTCTCATTAGTCTAACACTAGGGGCTACTTATAGATGCCTGCAGATCCAGAGTTACAGTCCTGGGTTCGATTTCCAGATCAAGCTAATATTAGTTAACGGGTTTTTTTGTGTTTTTTTAGTTGGACAAATCGCGGTGTTAAATCCTCGTGCGTCAGAGAACACTTGTACACTATAACAATATAAAATCTTCACTTTTCAGCATAGTTGACTAGTCTCACTTAAATTGACTGCTCTGGCCAAAATCGTTGAGGAGTATATTATTATACTTGCTTATATTTCACAACGGAGAAGTTTCAAAAGTGAATAGTATGTGCGTACCTTTTTGTGTATGTGTGTTTTGTTACTTCTTCGCATTTTTATGAACACGATTTAAGTACAGAAGTGATTTCCAATATCCTAAATTAATACAGACACAGGTAAATCGACGTATCTGCCGATCTATTCTAACAAAACTAACTTCGAGTAGAATGGTTAGGATTTTTCAACTCTCTTTCAATTGGAATCCAGTTAAAACTGGGTGTAATTGTTCTCTTCTAACTTTCCACAGAAGAATTAAATACCTTTGCAAACTCACCCTGAAGACACAGTTTTAAATTGAAATAAAAATGAAAAATAGCTTGATTTTGCTTTCTCCACAAGAATCATAACGATTAACTTAATTTTATATCTAACTTATTATTTATTAAAGTAAAATCAAAAATATCTATCTATATATATGTTCATACAAAAAAATAATAAAGTACACAAAAAATAGTTTCAATTATACTTTTTTAAACTGTAAAGATATAAGACCTAATACGTGTACATAGTAGACGTATGTACATTTTATATTCTAAGGCCACATTAGAATAAGCAATGTATAGACTAAACTACCCGCACGTTCTCATGTAGGTGATTAGGCTCACCTACTAGCTTACAGCTTGCTGTTAAGACACCACGTCCAACTCACACGACATGAATATATTTCAACGGCTCTTTCAATGTAATAAAGAATTCTCTTTATATCGCTTCAAGAATACAAATTTGTTAAATTCTTAATCACAAGAAACCTCTTTCTACTTGAATATTATAAAAAAATCTAAATTTCTACTTGAATGTTATAAAAATATGAAATTTATATTCTATAAAGTATCTACAAAAGATAAAACGTTCTAAATAATTATATTACTTACATGAACTCATTCAAATAAAATATCTAATTATTTTATTTAACTTTTGCTCAGTTTCATTTCATTGCATCGATAGCAATAAATAATATAGAAAATTTAAAAATTGCTACGCTTTAAAACGTGACTTGAAGTCGATAGAGATTCGTTTCATTGCTTTTATCCGGAAAAGGAGTTCTGTTCTTATCCAATTACTTTGAATTTTCAGAGTACTTGATTAGATACTTAAAGTTTGGTGTTAATGTACGTGAATCTTGTCATTTATCCCAATACTCAAGAGAGTATAACATCTTCCTCTTAACATTTATAAAGTCCGCTATTCACAAGTACTTGTTCAATTTTAAAACAATAAACGATACAAGAATATTAGTGTTATGTTAAAGGGATTTACAATTACTAGATAAATTAGAAAAAAATATTGACGAAAATTCTCCTTAAAAATCGTTTTAAAAGACCTTTTTTCTACACAAATTCTTTATTGAAAATAAGAGATCACCTCGAGATAAACCCTACTTATTGAAACCGTTTTAAGTATTTTAAAACTCGGGTTATTGCCATCGAAGACATCGCATTATACTTTCTTAGATTTACGCGAATATTTAACATTTTATATAAAACTATCTTTGCGGATTTTTTTGTGGATTTGTTTTGATTTTTGGTTCCCGACGTTTCGAATGCTTTACAGCAATCATGGTCACGGGAGAGACTGAGGTTTCAGATGTTTCAAAGGTCATGTACTTGTTACAGACAGTGCCTACCCACAATTTTATAACATTATTTCAAAAAATTTAAAATGGCGTCATAGTACCTTACAATATTTATTAATTTTAATTCTAAACATTCTAAAAAATGATGATTTTTGTAACATATTCAATTATAAAACTTATCAAAAATTACAAAATGTACCCGCGAAAAAATCGGAAAAGATCGTTTCATTTAAAATAACATACGTAATTAAAATAATATTGGAAGCATATATACGGTTTAATTGCTCCTAAAAAATTAAAGCAATACTATTTATGAACTAAATTACTAACCAAATGAGTTATTTACTGGTAATTATTAAATAACATATTCCATATTTACGAGATTACCCTAGTAATCATGATAATTAACCACAAAATTATTAGAGTAACCACTGTAATGTATACTGTGAAATACATATATTTAAAAATGTGCCTTACAAAATTGTACTTAATTTTTTCCATTGTTTAAAAGGTAAAATTAAAGCTAGCTATTATAAAGCTATATATTATTTAAAGCAATATATTACTTACATATCGATTGCCTCTATTCTTTCCCACTAATTGATGGCTATTGCTGGGAAGATTTACGACGTCTATACTCAGTAGCGATCTTAACTAAGCAGTTTGGTTTTCAGCTCTGCGATCCCCAAAGGCCACCTGTCTCTGTAACTTAGAACTATGTAAATTTATAACAAAACTTGTGGAAAAGTGAGAATAGATCTAGAAAATATATAGATATTTTAATACATTCTTAGAATATTGGATGAAGTGTAAGTAGTAAGGAATTATGTTCGTCTTAATTACGAACAGCTTACTTTGTCTATGTGTTGTGTCCATTTTTATTTGGATTAATAGGTAGTTAATTATAAGGTAATCGTAAGCTAATGAAAGCATTTTAAATAAACAAAAAAAAATCCAAATCGGTTCAGGCGTCTTCGACTAATCGGTAAACATACATAGAAAAAAAAGGTTCCGACGAATTGATAACCTCCTCCTTTTTTGGAGTCGGTTAAAAATACACAAAATACACTTTTTCATGTCATATTTGCGTTGCCTTTGTCAGTTTATTTAGAAAAAATACAAAGGTCATGAAAAATATAATCTAAATCAGCAACGTTATCTTTTAAAGCTGAAAATATTTTCGACCTTTTAGATACATCCCTAACTGAGTTAAAATTACAAGTCTATGAGAATGTAGATATATTCATAACTAGTCTCGATATAATTATGTATATAGCAATCGAAAGTCTTGGACATTACCTAAAACAAGAGTCCAATCTGGGACCCCAGGATTGAGAGCCTATTTGAGAAAACATCATAAAATCTCGATATTTATCGAATTAAAATTAATTTATTTAGTACTTAATATTATTTTTATGAAATCGATAGCACTAACGAAAATACTAAAAACCAAAAGCCAATTTTACATTTGCAGCCAAATATATCACTGCCTAGATCTAATATGTACGAGTAAGTAAGTAAAGCTATTAGTTGTGGTATTTTTTTTGAACTAGCGACTCACCCTCGCTTCGCTCGGATCCGTCCCTAGGTTGATTCCCTAAACAAACCTTTATCCCCATTTTCATTCCTTTAAGGTATGATTTCCGGGATAAAAACTCCTATCCTTTGTCCTTCCCAAGATCTCAAACTATCGTCTTACCAAATTTCATCTAAATCCGATCAGATTTAGATGAAATAAGCTTATTCGGTATAAACAAACAAAGAAACAAAAAAAATTTTCCTCTTTATAATATTAGTATATGTAGATAAAGCCAAGAAATTTACTTATAATATTTCCTGTAGTTATTGATGGTGATAGATCATTAAAGTTAACAAGACCGTTGAGATTGAATGCTTCTAATATTATTTCTTGTCACAACGTTACCACTTTACTACAATTTTATGCATTCAACGTGCAAATGCATTTTGCGACATTTTCAATATGCAGTAAAGTAACAACTAAGTGTCCAGCATGCTTCTTGATATGTGAGAAAATTTATGAAAATTAACTTTTATAATAATTTTTAAGTAAAATATTGTCCATTTATTTTTTTAAATACAGTATTTATTTTATCCTGAGGAGCATAAAAATACACTAATTATTGCGTTCTTATCAACAAATAGTTTTTACTAAGTATCGAAAGCAACGAAAATAAGACACTTTGTGATTGAACCAGTGTTATATTGAAATAAACCTAGCGAATGATTTTTTATATAAATTGTTTTTCATATTAAGATATTAGCTTTAGGTAGGTCTTGTTATAGAAGAATTTTGTACTTTTTGATATAGAATTCAAACATTTTTATTTTTAACATATTATTATTTTTTTTGTTGGGTGTGGTGCCAAGGTCGGCCCTAGCTACGTCGACCAGTTTTGGTCCATTGTACCTCAAAAATTTTTAACATAAGTACAGCTTACAAAATATTTACACACTGAAATTTCATAACGTCAATGAATATTACGGACCGTGGGTTTTAGAATTTTCTATCGTTCAGACTTTTAAAGTAAGAGGGTCAAGCGGAGTCATTACACAATGCAATTATATAATGCAATAGATTAGATTAAACTAGGCATTTAGACGCTCTTGGGCGACCAAACAAATGTTGATATATCATTTTTTTTCTTCTTCTGCGTGTATTTGCAATCACCTAAGGTTATGAGCAAATCTGTTCTGTGGTACTATCATGTGGAGTGGCTTCCCATTGGAAGCATCTAGTCATCTGCTGCCAAGAGCTACAGGTCTTCTAGCTCTAGGATATGATCATATAACAAAATTATAATTCTTTTTATAGAAAAATAGAGTATTTTTATAATAAGACCCAAAACCAGTGGATAAAGTTTTGTAACTTAGAAGTGCAGAAAGCAGAAATTGCTTACAAAACTCTATTACTTAGTATTCATGCTGCGACTATACTGCATATATCCGGTAAGATAAAGTTACACAGTATATACATTCTAGGTTAAAAGCAAACTTTCTAATAGAAGCTCCTACATAAATTTAACTTATTAATATATGGAATGTCGTAAAACTGGTGAAGCGTTATCAGAAGAGCCAAACGCATTAGTTTGAATCAGTTAGAAATAACCGCTAATGCATTTTGAGTTCCAGTAGAGAAGTTTTCCTATATGTAACTATTCGTTAGAAGATTCTTTGAAAATAAACTGTTAATAAATTAAATTATTTGAAAAACAAACATGACAACATTTTCAAGTCATAAGTTAAAACTTTTATCTTTAAAACTTTAAAGATTTGATCACCTATAGTTATATTTATAGCAGAGCGCAAAATAAGTACAACTATCACTTCCTATTGTAAAATTAGCAAATTCCATTTTTGTAAAGCTGTCATTGAATATTTTTATTTTAACTAATATATATACACACTAGAGATTCACCCTCGCTCCGCTCGGGTTCATCCCTACTTACGTTTTAACTTTTAGTATAGATTTCTCAGAAATGAGATATTTTCCCGCGGTAAAAATATCCTATATGTTGACCCGGATAACCAGCTATCTTCATACCAAATTTCATCAAAATCCGTCCAGTGGTTTTACCTTGATGCGGTAACAGACAGACAGACAAAAATTCTAAAAACTATAGATATATTCGGCCTCTGTATCGATAATTTCAAAAAGATTTAAAAAAAATAATTCATGTACAGATTCGGCTCAGAATTTTATTATATGTATAGATATCATGATCTGAGAAAAAAATCATACTTGTAAATCATATTACTAAAAGACAATTCAAACTTAACTCTCATTAACCGTACATATAATATAGCTACAAATTTATAGTTTCTAAGTCATTTAAGGTTTAATGAGATGCAATTTTCGCTGCTATGTAGTTGTTAGGTGAAATAATTTAGCTGTAAATATTCACTCAAGTGCAGCTACGCTTTATACTGAGTTTAACGAAGAACAAATTGTTATGATGAGTTTCAATCGATAAATAAATAAATGTTGGGACATTAACACACAGCACCATCTAGTTCCAGGTAAGCTACGAGGCTTGTGTTATGGATACCGGATAGTTGATACACTACACATATATAACTTTAAATACATACATATTACAAATATAAACACCCATGGCTGGAATACAAACATTCGTGTTCATCACACAAATGAATGCCCTCAGCGGGACTTGAACCCGCGACCGCTGGCACAGCAAGTAAGGTCACTACCGACTGAGCCAAACGTGTCGTCGATAGATAAGTAATTGTATAGATAGAGCTTGACGGGGAAAAGATTATTAAATTCAAGCAACAGAAATGTCAGTCAATATTTATTGACAGAATATTAAATTCATACTATTTCGATTGACAGACAGCGTTATAACAACATTGTTTTGAACAATCTGTTGTTAACCTTAACCATTTATCTCGCTGGAATTTCCGGTATTTATTTCGGATATTACACCGATCTCGTGTTTTTCGCCCTAACATTTTGATCACCCTCAGAGAGAGCTATTTGATGAACTCCAAGTATATTTTTACGTTAGCCCATAAAAACGCCTTTGGTCGTATTGATTTTTTTATCGTAGAGACTAAAATTTTATACCGATCATTATACAGTACTCGTATTTCTGAATCGGTTAATTTAAGCCAAGGGATTATTTGGTGCTAGAATTCGAAGAAGTGGCGATGTTGTTATGTAGGCCCGAGGGCTTCTCACTATTTCATTTGTGTTTAATATCCTGGAATCGATAGTTTATTTTATATCCAAATATTATAATGCATGATTACTTAATAGGTATATAATAAACTTAGATTTAATTATATTAGGTAAATAATTTTAATATCAGATTGATAAAATTCCAGATATACTATCTTACATGTAAACAATAATTTTAATTGCTTTATAACAGTGTAAGAAAATTTCACTTGGGTTCGTCGCTACTTATGTTTTAACATTTAGTATATATTTCTCAGAGATAAGATACTTTCCCGCAGTAAAAAGTATCCTTTGTGTTAATCCGGATAACCAGCTATCACCATACCAAATTTTATCAAAATTCCTCCATTGATTTTTCCGTGATGCGGTCACAGACAGACAGACAAACATTCTAGAAACTATAGATTCCGCTTCTGTATCGATAATATTGACTATTTAAATAAGATTTTCTAAAAAATATTTAGAGTACAGATTCGACTCAGAATATTATTATATGTATAGATTATTAATTTTCAACTTTTTCATTAACCCCTCCACGAAGCGGACACGCCGGCGTGTCAGTTAACAATAGATAATCTTAGAATTTTAATTAATTTCTTAAAAATTACCTGGAGGTGTTAATAACACAAGTTTCGTATAGGTACATCCAGAATTGTTGCGTGTCGTGCCAAGACTTTTTCTTGTAGTCGGAAATACATATACGTTTTATATTTGCTGGTAGTATTGCTACATGCTATCTATGTATTTGCCAAATTTCACGTAAATCTGTTCAGTTGTTTTAAGATAAAAGTGGTGGTGAAAAGGTAATAAAGAGACATAAGTCTTATCATTTTATAATGAGTTATACCACATACCACAATTATACCTATTATTAGTGTGGATAATGGATTAAAAAACAGTTAACCCTTACATAAAAAAGCAATAATTTAAAGTTTAGTGGGGCTATACCTGTACCACATTAACCTACTTCACCCAGAGGCCCGAGACCACGGAAACGAACTGAACGGAAACGCTTTCTGAGAGGGTTTTCGTTTGCGAGCTTGTGGCTCCGCCAATTTGCCTCGCGGGGATTACGCTTTTGCTACGTTCTTTCTAAATTTCAAAATAACACTTTTATTTGGGTCACTAGAGAATTGTTATCAATTTATAAAATAAAACTACATATTATGTCTTTTCTCCGCATATCATTTATCACTATTACTTGGTTATATAAGTATACTAGCAGAATCCGCGGCTTCGCTCGTGCTAAAACTGCAAAAAAATCTCTAAAAGGGTAGTTTCATGCAAACTTTCACTCCCTATTTTACCCCCTTATAAATTGAATTTCGGAAAGTGCTAAAACACGTATTTATTTAATTTTATTGAAGTCCATTAATACTAAGTTTCAAGTAATTCTGGTCATAAATATTTTTTTAGATCGTAATATTATGTTTTTTCTCGTGGGAATTAGATACGCTCCCGCAATAAAAAGTAGCCTTTGTCATTCTCTAGCCCTCCAAGTATCTCCACATAAAAAGTCACGCCAATCGGTCATTCCGTTTTGACGTGAAAAAAGGACGAACAAAGAAATAAACAAACAAACACACTTTCACACTTATAATATTAGTATGGATAACTGCCTCGGTGGTGTAGTGACTAGCATGTACGGCTGCACACCCGGAGGTCCTGGGTTCGAGTCCCGGATCGGGCCAAGTTTAGTTATCGAGTCTTTCTGTATAAGTAAGCCTCAGTAGCAGCCCGGAGTTGGGAAGTTGGCGGTGTTTCACCCCCGTGCCTCGGAGAGCACGTGAAGCCGTCGGTCCTCCGCCTTAACTCTCACTGGTCGTGTCGAGCAGTTGTCCCACCGGAGTATGAGAGTGACAGGAATAGAGAGTGCTCTTGTGTCTGCGCGTACACTTGTGCACTATAATATCTCCTGCGTAGTTGGCTAGTCTCAATGAGATTGACCGCCGTGGCGGGAATCGGTCGGGAGAACATCATTAGTATGGATATGTTTGAGCGATATCTTCACTAACTATACACAAATAATTATAATAGTTTTAAAAACTAATAAAAACACTTCTTTTTTAGTTTTTTTTTAAAGGGAGGGTCACATTATTTACATATTTATGATTATGGGATGGTATGCCCATGAAGCTTCCCATCGGCTTATTGGATTTTAATTAATAAGGTGTCTTTAAATTATGCAAACGTTACAGGCTAGGTTTCGTTTTTATAGTTTCGTAGAGACAAAAATTCATACTAAATTAAGTGGTATATCCCACATTAGATCTTTAAAATTAAAACATATATTTTTTCTACATTATTTAACAGATATAAGCTCTATTAAGAACCTCAGAAACTAATTGTTTTTTTTTTACTCAATTTAAGGAAACTCGGAAGATATACATCATTTTATATTCTGCGTGTACTACGTTTCTCTTTTATTTGTTTTTATTGTTTTTATTTAGTTTTTTGTTTGTTAAAAGATAAAAGGCACTCGTCGAAACTAAGCCCAAACTCGAAGAATTCAACTATCCACTTCCTAGCTCCTATAAAATTATGAATTCTATCAAATTATTGTGCTTTATCCGAAAATCTCACAAACGTATAAACATTCTAATCGTAATAACAAAAAAAATAATTAAAATACACTTAAATATTTTCTTGCATAGTTGCAAGTACAAATTTAATAAAAGTTTGCTGAACACAAGGAGGTACTCCTGGTATGATATGGTACCAATAATATAATCTCAAAGTAATATCTCTACTTTTTTAAAGTTGGTAACGAAGTTATAGTGATCGACAATATTACTACTAAAGTATTAATGTTTCAGCATGCATTCATGCTTATACAACAAAAATAATTAAATTGTTAATGTGAACTTTAAATTATCAAACACGTATTTAATAATTAGTATACAATGCAAATATAATATTTAGTGGTTTATATATGTAGGATCCGGGAAACCAATAAAAGCGTTTATAACAGACTAATAACTATTTATTCTATTTAATATTTTCTTAGATTTACGCGAATATTTGACAATTTTAAATAAAACTATCTTTTCGGATTTTTTCGCGGATTTATTTGGATTTTTGGTTCCCGACGTTTCGAATGCTTTACAGCATCCATGGTCACGGAAGAGACTCTCCCGAAAAGATAGTTTTATTTAAAATATTATATTTAAATTATAATACACAGTTTTCATCCTTATCGTCGTGCCGCCATTATCACAAAGCATCCTTCTTTTCTTTTATTCATCTTTCATTCCGTTCCATTCTTAAAATCATATCATATGTCTCTTTTTACTCTTAAAATATAATTTCACACATATTCATCTCGCAAATCCCACATGTATTAAACTTTATGTTAATTTTGTTTACGTACGACTATTATCTTTTTTTTTTTTGTTATTTAAATTTACTCAAACTTTGCAATTTTTCTAATAATAAGTTATGAGATTTTTCTACTCATTTTCCATTTTAAATTATTATTTATTGATATTCTTGTATATAAATTTATTTCGTGTATTTCAGAAATAAGGTTTTGCTTTTTAAGTTTATCTATAGGTGTCTTTTTTGAAGCACTCAATTTTTAAAATTTAAATCATTTTTTAAAATTAATTATTAGAGCCTTCTATCTGCTCTCGTTTTTGTGGTACTTGCATTGTCGCCAATGGGTGTTAAGCTACTAAATGAACTTCTACGCTGAGCAAAGCGCGGTCGCCCAGGTAATAACAATTTTATAAAAACAAACATCTTAAAAGTGAAAATCTATATACTAGTTTACTTGCTGTGCCAGCGGTCGCGGGTTCGAATCCGCTGGAGGCAGGCATTCATTTCTGTGATGAACACGAATGCTTGTGGTACCCAGTCATGGTTATTTATAATATGTATATATGTATTTAAAGTTACTTATGTGTAGTGTTTCAACTATCTGGTATCCATAACACAAGCCTCGTAGCTTACCATGGAACGAAATAGTGCTGGATGTTAATGTCCCAACATATTTATATTTATTTATCGTACAAATATACAAATTTCTATTTCAGACAGTGAATTTGACTTACAAAATATTTTATAATGTAATTGCGAAGATTTCGACTGTAGTATCTATAATAACATAATAATGTGTCTGCAGTGTATCTTTTCTCACTCACATAATAACGAATATATTTTTAAAAATAACTTGGCAGATAAATCAACAAATTATACTGTTATTCAAAAAAATATTTAATATCTTAAGTTTTTATGAACGAAGAAATCTGCCAAATGGGAGTTTGACGCTTGAATGAAGAATAATTATTGTTGTATATTTTACATAATATCACTATGATGTTGAAATCTTCTAATTTGCAACAGTAATCGCGTAAAATGACATATATATACTTACAGACGGTCTAAAAAATATTTTAAAGATATATTTTTATCATATATTTGGAAAATCCTAAAAAACTAACTATTAAAGTTGAAAAAACAATAAATACATTCTAACAATCCAATACTTGGCAACCTGACTTCAGATTAACCTATATACACACGACTTGAAATTCACTGATAGTACTTCTTTTGTTTTAAAGCGCCTCTTTTTGTTTGATTGCTAGGGGTTGGCACCACGTTGTCACCAAGATAAACAGGCTTAAATCCAGTAAAGCTCCGCGCTGAAAACTTTTGCTTATCTTTCGAGTTAGGACAACACAAATAAACTACGCATGAATTTGTTGGACGATGGGAAAATTTGTGTATCAGTTCAGATTTCTGTTATCCATATTTTTGTATTGAGTAAAATGTGTTCAGATAAAAATCAGCATTCTGGACCACAACCCAATATGCAATGCGTGACACTTATATCTCTCGGTAAAATATGGGAGTTAAAATAATTTGTTAAATGATATTTATTATTGTATTTTTACCTCGTTGCATGACGGCGTTATATGTGAAAAATATTTATGTAATTTTGTTTTGGTTTTTGTACGTCACGGTTATGTTAAATATACTTTGAAAATATATCGTTTATATCTACTGTAGATTTGAGAGAAAATATCATATTATAAAATAACAAAATCCAGTATTCAGCGAAAACGCTTTGCTTTTTTTACTTTAAGCATTGAACAATGATTATTATTATTGAATTATTATAGAATAAGCAAGAAAGGTTATCAATTTTTTATCCTTATAATTACATTTCTTGTACTTTAGTTTTTTACACCTGTGGCGTTATTTTGTCATCGAAACTTTTCTGAAAACACACAAATAACTTTAGCGACAATTTTAAATAAATTCATTTGAATCTTTTTCCATTATAATCCTGTATATTATAAATAGAAAAAGAATGAAACAAACGAACGAAAAAACTTTGTTTCATCCTGTATCATATTATTAGTAAGTAATACACCTTTATAACAGACCCGTATACAATTCTAAATTCAAATCTTTACATGTAATAAAATTGTAACGAAGCCGAATCTGTACATTAAATATTTTTGGGAAAATATTATTGAAATAAACATTATTATCGATACAGAGGCCGAATCTATAGTTTTTAGAATTAAGAAGAAAGAAAGTATTAAGTTTTAAACCAGAGGTAGTAAAATAAACATATCCTACTAATGTAATAATTATTAACGCCAAAGCTTATGAGGATGTATTGATATATGCTTGTTCTTTGAGGAAAAAACCATTCAACAAATTTTGATGATGCTATATGTTATAATATCAATAACATATAACCAAATCTATATTTTATGAGGATATAGTAATACATAACGAAACTACTAGTAATACATAATGAATAAATAACATACACGTATAAATGCCAGTTTAGAATAAACAAAATGTATTGCAAATAAGCCATTTGTGAAAATCGACTTCATAAATACGTTAAAAAATATTCGGATATCTATTTCTATCAAAATCATAGTAAACAAAAGTTTTTATAAACATAATATCGAAATACACGGTATTTTAAAATGAATATACATAAATAAATATTATTTCCTGCAACACTGTTTAAAAAGTATGAAAATAATATTTTAGGTTGGTACACCAACAGCTGTAAAAATTATGTTATGCTCGGTGAACAAGCGAAATACGAAAGAGCAGTAGGTACTAGGCACAGTGCCAAAACTCTTGTTTAGGAGTTATTTGACATAGACGCCGAGTGCGGTGGTCAGTTATAATAATTTAGCTCCTATTATGAATATTTACCATACGTGTGTGTCAACATCATGAAACCTAATTAAATATCCACAATTCATGTAATTTATACTGCACATATTGAATTAAAATTATATAAATATAATTAATTATTAATTATATTTATATAATTTTAATTATATAAATATATATAAAAATAAAATAAATTTATACAAATAAATATAAAGTTTTAACTAACACTAATCTATACATATAATAAAATTGTAACTAAGCCGAATCTGTACATTAAATATTTTTTGGAAAATCTTATTGAAATAAACATTATTATCGATACAGAGGCCGAATCTATAGTTTTTAGAATTTTTGACTGTCTGTCTGATACCGAATCACAGAAAAACCACTGCAGGCATTTTGATGAAATTTAGTATGGTGATAGCTGGTTATCCGGGTCAACATATAGAATATTTTTTATCGCGGGAAAGTATCTCATTTCTGAGAAAAAATACAAAAATTGCTATGTAAGAGTATAGTAATATGTAAAACCTAAGAATTTGGTTTTTGGTCAACTGAACGCGGGCGAAGCCGCGGGCAATGCTAGTACATAATATGAAAATATTTTGTTTCCTATTTTACTCACAATGTGTATGTAGATTGTTATCCTCTCTAACTGATCCTTCTAAAGTATTTTCCATAAAAAGCGGCGATCAATGATTAATATAAATTAGCAATTATTGTCTAGATATTGATATCTATGAGGTTTCAGGAAAAGTTATAATTACTTGTGCTCAACAACAACAAGAACGGGATTTTCAGGGAAACCAATATAAAACTTTAATAACTAAAGAAAATATGTACATTATGAAGAGAGGTTCTATTTTGGGGTTTGATTTTTTGTAATTATAATTTTTATAAATTTATTTTCTAACTCATATTTCGTAGGTGCTTCGGTTTACTCATTTAATTTTAACGATTTTAGATGACCAAAATGCATCCCATCAAAATATCCTGCATTATAAAAGCTGACAAGCTACTTTTTGAATGTTGCTATTCGTCCGATAGACAGATGGGGACAAATAAAAAATATATTATTACATATTTATATACAGCTACTTCTTAGCCCAAAATTGAAACACTTCTTCGGGACACGTAAAATTATACCCCAACTTCAGTTCTTATTTGGTTTTGTCCTTAATTTCAAGAAAAAATATGACTAATCAAATTCAGATATGAGATTTTTGATATCACACATGATATAATTCTAAAAAAACATATAAAAATATTTATTTGTATTAAAAGTTACTCGAAATATGAGTACAATGTACATTAATGTAGAAAAAAATATATGATTTTCAAAAAATGTTAAAAGAAACCCGCTTTGAACTCTATTCAAAACGAACCAAATGATTTTCCTTATGTAAAAATAGCTCAAAACCGGCGTCACGAAACAAAATTCGATAAATGAACCCGCATCCGGAACATTGCGGACAAAGTTTGATGACCGCGTAACGTCTATCTCAACGTATCCACTTTTTCATTTTACACAGCGGATTTCTACTATTGAATTTCTGTCTGACTATATTTGTGCTTTGAAAAAGCTGTAATTGTCAAATCAAATAAAATCTGTTAAATGAAGTTTTAGTGAAAAGCTTGATTTTAGACAGCGTTAGTTTAAAATTATTTTGAAACACAGGTACTAGGTAGGGATATAAAAAAAATTCTGATGAGAGTGGAAAATAGGGTTCTTAAAAAAGTTTTCAGACTTGTTAAAGAAAGATACTTAAAAAATAAAAGGAAAATTTTGTAGTACTAAAATTTTGTATATCTTTCATATTTTACATTTAAAAATGCTGTTCTTCTTATGAGCTTAGACCAAAGCAACATGAAACACCTTCTTCATCGAAAATTGATGTATCTCCGTGACTAAAAATCGGTCATATGAACTATATTTTTGCTATGTTATAAAAAGAAATTTATTTATTCCACAGTTCATTCATGAAATGTAACTTAATTACATTATAATTATAAGTATTGAAAAAATGATCCAAGTTGTTTAAGTTAGAACAAGTAGTCTGGCGTTTTAATTAAATTTTACTCCAAGGTCTTGTTGTAAAACTACTGAATGTCGTGTTTATTGAAATATAAACATATGCTAATATTGAAATTGACAAAAAAAACATGGCCTTGAATAAAGCAAATCGAAAATCAGATCAATTTGTCTGTTCATAAAGCAAAGTAAAGTTTTATATCACATGAAATCTCTTTGTATCGCTACACGAAACTAAAATATTCAAATCCTTTACCAACTAAGAACAGGAAATGAATATTTCATCACTAATTTGCATGATATTCTTAACGTTTGACCTTTTCTTATTTACACTGAAAACATAAATAAATTACAAACTTAATTTTTAATTGGATTGTAGATTGCCAATAATCTAATGCAGCTTTAAAAAAAAAAATGTAAAAATGTAGCTTTGTAGAATATAAGTCAGCAGCGTGAAAATTTACGGTATAATTTTTTTTTTTTTTTGGTTTATACAAAAAATCGAAATGCCTATTACGATCGATGTACGATGATCGAACGATTAATTTATTCGCCTGATATAATGGGACGTGTAATATCAATTAATGTGTAGGTGTATAAAAATATTTTAATGCATTTCTTAGTTCTGTTATTATTTTTTTGTATTTAACAGGATAAAGAGCTTATTTTAAAACATTTTTAGTGGATAGGGTCATTTACATGATCGATTCTTATAGATTTCGACAAAAAAAACAAAAGGAAAGAATAATCAAAACTATATAGATATATAGAGAATAATATATCACAAATGGACATCTAATAAGATTTTATGAATAAAATAAATGGATTCCTCATTTTTTCCTTGAGTCGGCACCGCCTTCGAAAATATCTTATAGGTATATTTTGCCTTTTGATACTTTTTGTGCTTCAAACATATATATATATATATATATATATATATATGTATATATATATATATATATATATATGTATATATATATATATATATATATATATATATATATATGTTTATCATAGTAAAAATACACTTCATAAGAATATGAATAATAATACAAAGATTTTATTCTGATCTGAGATGGTAAGCACTCGTAAGGTACGCTCTTACAGGTGTTTGTACATATGTACATTTCACAAAGATTATATAGTATATGCTAAAATCTATATCAAAATATAAGTAAGTCTAAGATAATTTGACAAGTAAATTATAATAGAACTGATTAATCTTTAAAATCTTAAACACAATTACTAATTAGATTTGCGAATTTGTTTAGACTAACAAAATAAAGTATTTTGTTAGCTTAAATTTGTTTTGTCAACATAGCTTATCTACGTTAATATTATATATATATATATATATATATATATATATATATATATCTCCAATTAAAATACGCCCTAAATACTTCTCTCTTCTACTTCAATCTTTGGCTATTTTCCTGCACTTGTAATAATTTCTCATTAAGTCTATTAAAAATTGAAATACAAACGAATAAATTACGGAAAAAAAAAGCTCAAAAATATTGAATAAGTCTTTAAAATTATATCTATCTATATTGTAAATAATTCACAAATTTTTCTCATAAAAACAATGTCAATAAAGGAAAGCATCTTGACCCAACACACTCTACAACTTTGACGATTACTATCAGCCCCGTCCTAATTAATAAGGGGGGTTTTAACAACGGGGACGTGTCGTTTTACCTTATTAGAGCAACAATCTACTGGGTCGTAACTATACAATATAGAACGTTCCTCTGTCCTTTTAACTCCAAATTGACACTTTTAAAGTAATTTTGCTTCTTGTTCTAACACAATTTCCTTAATAAAATATTTAGTTAGAAATCAAGACCAATTTTCTTCCAGAAATACATAACAATAAGACAATACATCTATACTAATATTATTAATGTGAAAGTGTGTTTGTTTGTCTTTCTTTCACGTCGAAACGGAGTGACGGAATGGCGTGATTTTTGTATGGAGATAGTTGGAGGGCTGGAGAGTGACATAGGCGGTTTTTTATAGCGGGAGATCATCTCATCCTCACGGTAAAACACTTTATAATACAATCCAAAAATTTATTTCTGATGAGAATTACTTGAAACTTGGTTTTAATGCTCTTCACTACAAATAAATAAGTACGTGTTTTACATACAGCATTTTTCGAAATTCATCCTGTAAGGGGGTAAAATAGGGGATGAAAATTTTATGAAACCTAGCCTACCTTTTTAGATACTTATTTGTAGTTTTAGCGCGAGCGAAGCCGCGGGTTCAGCTAGTTTACCATAAATATATTGAAATGATAAAGCAATATTTGTGTATAATTTTATTCTAATAGGTATATTTTATACGGCAAAATAATGACTACAGAGTTTTGTATTAGCTTTCGCTTGGGTATGTCCAGCATTAACGAAAGGATACTATATGTTAATTAATAAGATATTTAATAATAATAATGGAACTCCCGACCGACTTCAGCTACAGCGGCCAATTTCATTGAGACTAGCCATCTGCGCGATAGATAATTATAGTGCACAAGTGTACGCGCAGACACAACGTGCACTCTCTATTCCTGCCACTCTCATACTCCAGTGGGACGACTATTCGACACAACCGGTGAGAGTTAAGGCGCAGAACCGACGCGCTTATGTGCTCTCAGAGACACGGGTGTGAAACACCGTTAACTTCTCAACTCCGGGCTTTTACTGAGACTTACTAAACAGAAAGACTCAATAACTAAACTTGGCCTGACCCGAGATTCGAACCCAGGACCTCTCGATGCGCAACCGTACTTGCTAGCTACTCCACCACCGAGGCAGCTAAATATATTTAACGATATAGTTTTAATAAATATATAATACGTATGTAGGTAATTGATTTGTACAAGGATACTGTCTGTTATTTTAAACGTTAACAATAGTTACAGTCTGCTGTCGTTTTTTCTTTACTCTATATCTTTCGTTACCTTTTGATATGTGAATAAAACCTTTTCTAAAAAACATATTGTGAAATGTTGGTTGAAAGTTACAAAATAAACCAACATACAATATTCGTATAAAAATAAAAAATGTAACTTTGAATGAATAAAAATGTTACCAAATATTTGTTCTATACCATTGCTACGAAAAATTTATGTATGTAAAAATTATATGTATTTTTAGTTACAAACGAACAGTAAGTATCGTTCTAAAGTATTAAGAAATAATAGGTACCTAGTTAATATTGAATACATTATAAATTGTTTTATATGGCTTATCTAAAATGAAGATCGCTTAATTAATAAAAATATTTTTATTATATATGTTGGAGGAGGTTTCGTAATATTTCGACGACACGTTTGGCTCAGTTTGTAGTGACCCTACCTGCTGTGCCAGCGGTCGCGGGTTCTAGTCCCGCTGAAGGCATTCATTTATGTGACGAAGATGAATGTTTGTACTCCAGTCATAGGTGTTTATAAGTATTTATAATATGTGTGTATTTAAAGTTATATATGTAGTGTATCACCTATCTGGTATCCATAACACAGGCTTCGGAAGTCGGCTTTTTTTAAGTCTTTATTTTTCCATTTTTAGTGTAGACGTAATAAGCAGGTAATTTGTAAGAAGAAAGTTTTTTAATAACATATTCGATTAAGCAATTTATTTTAAATAAATATTTATTGTTGATTTTTTTTGAAACTGCTCGACCGATTTCGATAAAATTTAAATGGGACCTGGGAAGTATTCCCTTCGAAACAAAAAAAATCCAAATCGGTTCAGGCGTCTTCGAGTAATCGGTGAACATACATAAAAAAAAAGATACCGACGAATTGAGAACCTCCTCCTTTTTGGAAGTTAAAAATTTGAAGGTTAAAAATTAATAACTATTGTTATGGGTTCTATATTCTGTATACAATACATTACAGTCATTATTTAAAAAAAAATATTTTATGTACAGATTCCGCTCAGTTACTGTTTAACTATATATATATATATATATATATATATATATATATATATATATATATATATATATATATATATATATATATATATATAAAAGTATGTGTAGTATATATATATTATACATATGTGTGTGCCTGTAACCGTTATAAAGATATGTATGATCATGACAAAAATTTGGTCCATATAGGAAACAGTATCCGAAGTCATGTAATTCAATATACTTTAATTATACTTGTAGCTTTATAGCTGAGCTAAAAACTTAAATCGATCCATACTTAAATATTTCCTGTTATATCCTGTAGAAATAAATATAAAAAGCTTATAATTTGAGTTTTAACCTAAATGCTTTAAATGGCTTGATATTTAATGTCATCTCATTATTAAGTATTTCATACAACAGTTTAGTTGCAAACGTGTTTGTAACGATATGTAATGTTATTTTAATATTATATGAGTCCCATAAGTACTCGCGTTAATGTTTATTATTTTATAATTTCATTTTACGCTGAGAATAAGATTATTATTTAGTAATTTCTATGAACGTTATGAAAATTTGTTGTCATAATTCTTTTGTCTTTCATAAACAATATAAAAGATTAATTATGAAGTACAAAAAGGATATTTTCAATATTACATAATATCTGTCGTGGAATGTCGCTGACTAGCATTGCTTCGTAAATTACAGGTTGAGAGTTCGATTCTCGTATGAGGTAAAATGTTATATTTATCAATCTGGCTGACTGTGGCTATGAAAGAGACTACGCTCGCTACGTTCGGTTCCACATATTTTTTCCTAGTATTATTGGATACGAACTCAACACTCCGTTGGCAGCTTTGAATTTCAGACAAAATGTGAGGATGGTTCGAACGAAGACTTTGTTATGTAAACTTTGTTATTTGACGACACTTTTGGCTCAGTTTGTAGTGACCCTACTTTCTGTGCCAACGGTCGCGGATTCAAGTCCCCATGGGGCATTGATTTGTGTAATGAGCACGATTGTTTGTACTCAGTCATGGGTGTTTATATTTATAATATGTATGTATTTAAAGTTATACATATGTAGTGTATCAACTATCTGGTATCCATAAGACAAGCCTCGTAGCTTACCATTGACCAGATAGTGCTGTGTGTTAATGTCCCAACATATTAAAATAGACAGCACATAGAAAAAAACACTTTAATTACGTTAATTTACTTGAAAATTTGTATAATTAATATCAAATATTTATATAACAGTAATAATAATAATAGTTAGGAAAGTGCTATAATATGTAAGATCATCAGGCATCAGTTAAATTAAGGTCAATGAAGGATAGTCTAATACTACTAGATAGCTGACGCCAAGACCCTCTAATTAATATCCTATAGGAATAATTTGAGATGAAAACAGATCGTGAATTGATGTTGTCCTTTGTTACGGTACCTTCCGGACCGTATTAAATATCTTTATCAAACTATGTAAATAAAATACGCTCATATAAATATACGAATAATTTTGTTTACTTTTGCACTAATTAAACAATTTGGACTATTATTATAAATGCGTAAGTTTGTATGTGTGTATATGCATGTAAATGTTTGTATATGTATGTTTGTTACTCCTTCTCTTTAAATTTAGTTCGAAGATATACAGAGTAGTAACATACCTACTTGTTGTGCCAACGGTCGCGGGTTCAAGTCCAAGTTTTATATACCAAAAATGAATTACCTGCTTGTTTTAGCTATACATTATCCCGTAGTGTTATTCCTATTGAGTTTATCTTTCCGTAAGTTTCTACTTTATTTTACTATAGTTATAGAGTTTGCGCAAAAATATCTGAAAAATTTCCATCGACACACAAAGGGCGGTACGCCAGTATCAGACAGTTTTTTTATTACTTCAAATATGTATAGCAGATACAACCTGTACGTGATTTAGGTGTATTGATAAATCTGAAACGCTGTTTAATTAACATCTAAGTAAAGCGGCCTTAGGTAGTGAATCTATTGTACTCCTAGATATGAATAAAAATCGGACACGTGCGAGTTTGATCGTCACTACGAGGTTTCCGTGATATGAGAAAAATATTTAATATTTATTTTATGTTTTAAGATATTAATTTGTTACATCAAAAGAAAAATAAAATTAAAAATAAATTCGTTAAAAGTATTTTATAACTTTTTATTTCAGTTTTTCCTATAATTTTACTCCTATGTATTAAAAGTTTAAAGTTTAGTTAAATTTATTTGTTCAATTCGTTAACCATTTGGCTACGGAACCTTAAAAAGTTATTTATAATTCATTTCAGTACACGTAATTCCATTTTCAATCACTATATTTTTACACTGTATTAGATCTAGTACAGAACCTACAATGTCAGAGCGTATGATAAATACTTTATTCATTACATGATATAATCTTATAGGCCTTTTATTAAAATCTCCATATAAATTAAAACTTTGAGAAAAAATAACTTTGTTTATAACCTTCCTTTCCATTTGATAATATTTTTTGTTAAACTAAAAGGTTAGTTAATTCTGGAATAAATATAATAATAAATCCACCCGATCGATTTCGGCCACTCAGGCCAATCTCATTGAGACTAGCCATATGCGCATTAGATATTATGATATCTTCTGCGCAGATTGCTAATCTCAATGCACTATAGTGCAACACGTGTGTCAGTGTGCGCGCAGACGTAAGTGCACTCTCTATTCCTGTCACTCTCATACTCCGGTGGGACGACTACTCACACGACCGGTGAGAGACCAATAGCTTTACGTGCTCTCTAAGGCACGGGGTGAAAACCGCCAACTTCCCGACTCCGGGCTGTTACTGAGGCTTACTAAACAGAAAGACTCAATAACTAAACTTGGCCCGAACTCAAGACCTCCGGATGTTCAGCCGTACATGCAGCCACTACACCACTGATGCAGTTAGGAATAATTTATTAAAAATAAATGCAGCCACTACACCTAGGAATAATTTATTAAAAATTTTTTTTTCATTATAGTCGTAGTATTTCATTATAGTCGTAGTTGTATTAATATTCGACGATACGCTTGGCTCAGTTTGTAGTGACGCTACTTGTTGTGCCAGCGGTCGCAGGTTCAAGTCCCGCTGGAGGCATTCATTTGTGTGATGAGCACGAATGCCTGTACTCCATGGGTGTTTATATTTATAATATGTATGTATTTTAAGTTATAATATAATATGTGTAGTTTATCAACTATCTGGTATCCATAACACAAGCCTCGTAGCTTAGCATGGAACTAGATAGTGTTGTGTGTTAATGTCTCAATATATAAAAAAAATGTGCCTGATTTCGATTAATTAAAATTAAATATTTTGGTAACCGCTTTCTAAATGAAATGAAAAAATGTTATATTTCGCTTGGCTTATATTTCTTTCTATTTTATACATTTTTGCACTACAATTATTGACATATACCTAAAAGAAAATCTTTATAGACACGGAAAGCGAAAACCAAATCTAACTAGTGACCACTGCATTCCTATTTATTTACCTAGGAACTCTAAATTGTGAAAACTAAGGCAAAAAATTTTTAGTGTTCTCATTTTCATTTTTATTCAGATATAGTAACAATATATTTTGAAACAATAAGCAAATATTAATGCTGAATAAAGTTGTATGTTTCATATTGAATTTGTGAACGTTTCGATTACGATTGTTTGATTGAAACCATTATTGTGGTAATACTTAATAAGTATGTAGAATAAAGCATGCATATAATAGAAACGTTTCATGAGTATCCACTAGATATTACGTGGATTGCGGCTTTGAATATTCATTATTAAGTTTGCATCTAGTTTATCATTAGTAAAACTCATATTTGAATTTAGCCAAACTAATTTTTTAAACGTATTGACTTATTTATGTGCTTTTTTTAATCTTCAACCATTTACCAGTAAATTTTATAATACTAGCGTTTTCCTGCGGCTCCACCCGCATAGTACATTAATCACCAACATATTATATACTAAAACCTTCTCCGAAACACGCTACATCTAATGGTATGAGTATTATTCCGATCGGTTCAGTAGTTATCGCAGTATAACCGAACAAAAAAATCAGCTCTCCATTTATTAGTATAGATTTCGTCCTCCCAACGACGCGCTTGGTAGCCAGACCACGTGAAGATAAACAGAGTTTGATGATGACATAGCGAGCGGCACATCACAATTTTCATACATAGTAAATAAAGTATAATATGGAATTTTGAAGAGGGTTAATTCAGTTCTCGGTACAATATTATTTTTTTGCTACTTGTTTTGTTTGGCAAGTGTCTTAATGACTTTGATTCACTTATAATTAACTTGTGTTAACAACAATTTATTTATAATAAAGAAAATTACAAATATACTTAATTATATATACAGATGTACACTTAACAACTATTTAATTTTGTGTAGTGTATTAATTAATAATATCTTCGCTGTGTATGGTATGGTATTATATTATATATGATATAACATAACATGGGCACATACATATATATAATATGTAGGTATGTATATGACTATAGGCAGAGTAAAGAGAATATTAAGTTGAGAAAATATATTAGTATTTTTTACAATTATATTACAATATTTGATACATGCCTTCAAATTCTCAGAAATTGTTTAAATATAAAAAATTTTTTTTTTTTATAAAACTATTTTTGCTTAGTAAGGAATAAAATAACGATACTTATATATTTTAAAATAAAAAATGATGCTAATAATATTAAAATATATAATTATTTACTCGCAACACTCTCAAGGCAATAAAGTGAGCTATTCTGAGTGACAGAAATAAGACGGCGCTGACAAAAGCAGTATGGAAATACTAAATAGACAAAATAACCAAAGTGTCTTAGCTACTGAGTATTATGTAAATGAAGGCGTAGTAAGGGAGGTCCCATGAATATTCATCCGATAGTCATTACAAAAGTTTCTTTGGCTTGGAGCGAGTTAAAAATGCAGTGGATTATAATGAATTTGTTCTTTAAACATTTTGATGAAACTTTGTTCTTATGTATTATAATAAATATTTTAATATTTTATTAATAAGTCATATTATATTAATTAAAGTTTTTTTTTTAACTAATGATACAAAATAGAATGTATATCTATTTTCATATGAATTCATAAACCGGCGACTTGTTTTCGCATCTCTCGGGTGCATCCGTGTATGCCTCACACTAGCCTAAGTCCGGTCATATTATTTCTTCAGATCGGTGTACCTACTAAATCCATACTAATGTTATAAATGTAAAAGTGTGTTTGTTTGTTTGTTTGTTTGTTTCTTTGTTTGTTTGTTTGTTTGTCTTTCTTTCACGTCAAAACGGCTTGGCGGATTGGCGTGATTTTTTGTGTGGAGATAGTTGGGGGGCTGGTGAGTGATAGGCTACTGTTAACCACGGAAGATTATTTAATTCCCACAAAACACGTTATAATACAATACAAAAAAATATTTATGATCAAAATTACATGAAACTTGGTAGTAATGCTGTTCAACGAAATTAAATAAATGCTTGTTTTAGCATTTTTCGAAATTAATCCTATAAGGGGGTAAAATAGGGGATGAAAGTTTGTATGAAACTACTTTTTTATAGGTTTTTTTTAGTTTTCGAGCGAGCGAAGCCGCGGGTTCTGCTAATTAAATAAAAAATCTGTGTACTAAACTCAAACCAATACACACATTTAAAAACTTTTGCCAATATAATAATAGTCCGCCGTCCGGTCATATTATTAAAAAATTTACAGTTTTGTCTTAGTGTGTTGTTTTTTTTATTAATTATTATTATATGTTTGCACACCAGTAGCCAGTAGTTACTGACTACAAAAATATTTGATTAAGTATTTTTTATATAAATAACCTTGTTCGACTCTTTCATACTTTTAGTGCCTTGAATTATATATATATTTTTATAAGATTTTTTTGTAGCTATTTGATATAAGCTATTTTAAGTTTATATTTAAAAATAATAAACTAAATCTAATGAATACTAAAACTCAGACATTCGCCACTCCTGATTTTATCTTCAAACGTCTCTAACACTTTATTATTTATTACTTACGTCTCTTGGATACCTTTCGCATTTAAAATATTAACTAAGCTTATAAGATAATTTAATTTTTTAAGCATAATTTTAAATCCGTTCTGTTTTGTTGTAAGTTTCTGAAGTACCTATTTGTTTAGACATAATGAGAAAGGTTAATTTAATTCGCGTTTAATATATTATTTAGGTGGATATGAAATAACACTATAAATAAATAAATAATAATAAATATGTTGGGACATTCATTCACACAATCTAGTTCCATGGTAAGCTACGAGGCTTGTGTTATGGATACCACATAGTTGATACACTACACATATATAACTATAAATACATACATATTATAAATATAAACACCCATGACTGGAGTACAAACATTCATGCTCATCACACAAATGAATGCCCCCAGCGGGACTTGAACCCGCGACCGCTGATACAATAACTTGGGTCACTACAAACTGAGCCGTGTCGTCAAAAAGGCTATAGGATATTACAATCTGTTTTCCTGTGGGAAAAGTTGTCTTTCGTTGGAAAAAAGTAGCTCAGTTTTGGGCGACACATCGGTCTTCAGACTATCTCTATACAAATATCACAGCAACCCGTCACTGCGATTTTACATAAAAATTGAACACGCTTTCACATATTTTAAAACAATAAGATACTACGCCTCTATATACTTCACTTTTTTAGAAGTAAATCTAAGTATTTTTTTGATTTAAAAATTTGTAATTATGCGAAATCCGGATTACAATACAATAATTTCATACAATCAAACCGGACTGCTGTTAGTGTGAAGAAGTGGAAAATATGCCCTAAAAACAATCAAACATAATATTTTCTTTGAAAAATGATAATAAAAAGAAAACAATAATAAAACATTTGTCACCAATAATGTGGTGTAAAAAGGTTTTGGTCATATTCATTTTTAAAGGATATATTTTATCCAATTAGCCTCAAGAAAGAATGTACCAATTACTTCTTAGATACAATTTACAGACTACCATTTACCATTGTACTGGTAAGTTTTTTTTCGTTTAAACTAAAAACCAACATAACTGGTTACCTATAAAACAAAATGTGCAATGAAAAGAATACGTTATATCAATAACCGTTTAGATAACGTGGACAATAGACGTAAAAATGATAACAGCGTAACAAAACATGCTATCAATTCGAATGTTGAAGCAGCTCATAAGCGTTTGGTTTTATTGAGTCCTTAACAGGACGTTACAAAATGAAGCCTCGGTTCATGTTATTGCTATATAGATTTTATTGAATGACAGTATTGATAAAATCATAGTTACTTCAACAACATCTATTGTACTATGCCACTCCATAGATTTAACATATACTAGCGACTTTTTTTTTTGACGTTAACACACAGCGCCATCTAGTTCCATGGTAAGCTACGAGGCTTGTGTTATGGATACCAGATAGTTGATACACTACACATATATAACTTTAAATACATACATATTATAAATATAAACACCCATGACTGGAGTACAAACATTCGTCATCAAACAAATGAATGCCCCCAGCGGGACTCGAACCCACGACCGCTGGCATAGAAAGTAGGGACACTACAAACTGAGCCAAGCGTGTCGTCAACTGACTTACCCTCGCTTCACTCAGATGCGAGGTACGATTTAATTTTCTTAAGCGGAATCCTAGTTCTTCTTTTTCGATCAAAGTAGCCTAAATTACTCTTTATGACATCAGCTATCTGCTAATGAAATCCCCGTTTCGGATATTAGCCATTTAAACAAACAGACAGACATTTTTTTTTAAATTATGTTTTTCTTATAAGTACCTACCGTACATATGCATTTTGTAAAAAGCTGTTATTTTGACATTACAGACAGACACTTCATTTTTATTTATCTGCATGTATGTGTAAAGATAAGTGCCACTACTTTAAATGACGTAATAATTATAATATCCTCCTGACCGATTCCGGCCACGGCGGCCAATCTCATTGAGACTAGCCATCTGCGCAGGAGATATTATAGTGCACGTGTACGCACAGACACAAGTGCAATTTCTATTCCTTTTACTCTCAAAATCCCATAAGACGATACTTCGACACGACCGGTGATTGTTAAGGCACAAGACCGATGGAAAGTTGTTCTCTTCGAATCACACACACTTATTTCACTTTTATAAAAATATAATTTTAGCAAACTTACTCCGAAAGAGGAGACCTGGTGGTCAATATTAACATTATTTCATGAGGTTCTCGAGCTAATGACTTGTGGTGTAGAAGGCAGAGCATATTTTATCTATACTACAATAAAACAGTAGAAGTCGAATGTCTGTACATAGCAAAAAAATGCTAAAATCCGAGTCAGGGGGATGTAAGAAGACAAATAGAACAAATCCAGATTTTTTTCAAATTTTTTGTTTCTCTGTCTGTTTGTCTGTTTGTACGGGCTAATCTCCGAATCTATAAGACCGATTTAAATGAAATTTTGCATGGTGGTATCTTATATCCCCGGGCAATACCTTAGATACTTTTTATTCCGAAAAATTAAATAGTTCCCATGGGATAGTTAAAAAACTATAATAACTTATACAGCTTAGTACACAAAAACTACTGATTGGATTTTAATAAAACTTTACAATAATAATAGTTCATACGTGACAACTATAAATCAGTTACTTTTCATCCCGGAAAATTAAAGGGTTCTCGTGGGACAGTCAAAAAACTATAGTAACTTATACAGCTTAGTACACAAAAGCTACTGATTGGATTTTGATTAAACTTTACAATAATATAGGTAATACATACATCAGAATAACAAATAGGTTACTTTTTATCCCGGAAAAATGTACGGTTTCCGTGGGATAGATGTTTCTGTTTATTTGTAACGTATTATGTACACAACATAAACCCCAAAACAATAGTTATCAAAAAAATTGTCTGTTTCTCTGTTTGCCTGTATGTCTGTTTTTTATATGCGCGTTTCACGCGAAAATTAATGAACTGATTTGAACGTTTGGTGAAGTGATAACTTATTACTCGAGTCAACGTTTAGGATACCTTTTACTTCAAGAAAATCTTTCTTTCTCACTGGAAGATACAATAACTGGTTTTATCGAGTCCTCCCTAGAAACCTTCCGCTGGCTAAACCTTAAGACATACATACATCAAAACAATATACTAAAAAATTTTAGGTCTTGAAAAGTCCTACAGGAAAGTTCTGAATAGTATATGTATATCTCCTAAGCAATATCTATTCTTATCTATACCTATAATAAAACTAACTTAGTCAAATCGATGTGCGCGTTTCACGCAAAAAGTACTGGACCAATTTTAACTAAATTTTGTATAGTGAAAACTTAGTACTCCGGTCAACATTTAGGATATCTTTTACGACAGGCAAATTATTCATTCCTACGGGAAAACGCAATAATGGTAGATCAAAACATTGTACAAGAAAATTGTAAGTCTTAAAAAGGTCGATAGAAAAGTCAGTTATCTTCTTACATCCCGTAAGAAGAAAAATAGGACAAATCCAGGTCTTTTTCAATTTTTTTGTTTCTCTGTCTGTTTGTAGGGGCTAATCTCTGAAATTTGATTTAAATGAAATTTAGCATGGTGGTACCTTATATGCCCGGTCAACATCTTAGATACTTTTTATCCCAGAAAATTAAAGAGTTCCCGTGGGATAGTTAAAAAACTATAGTATCTTATACAACTTAGTACACAACAACTTATGCACCTAATTTAGTAATATTTAACATTCTGATACCTTATATTTCCGATCAAACAACAGGTTACTTTTCATCCCAGAAAAAGGAACGGTTCCCGTGTGAACTAATAGATCTCTATTAGTGTTTTTCTAGAGGCGAACCCGAGCGAAGCGAGGGTGAGCCACCACTATATAATATTATTTACTTTATAAGGGTCTTTAAAATAGACTTCTTATGTTAAAACTAGTTATTCCTCGCAGCTCCGCTCACATCATAAGCTGAGCGGCTGTAGTATATTATGTAGAATAAAGATAACCTATGTCCATCTCCATGATGCAAACAAGTAGACTTTGGCAAAGTTTTATCAAAATCTTTCACACTTTTTATCTCTGCCTTTGTCTAGAAAAAAAACTCTATATAAGTATTCTATAATCGTAAATAAGCAGCATCTAATTTAAACAAGTACATACAAATGCTGGATAACATCTTCAATTCAATTTACTGGATTTTATTATAATTTTAAAGACTAAAATATACATGTTTCAATTGCAATTCATTCTTGGTTTAAAACAATCGCGACTCAGTTGGTCGTGAAATAACGTAGCATTCATACCAGATGCTTTCCACTGAACAAAAGAAAGATTCAAAAATATATGAAAACAGAATTCGAAAGTTACATTAATGGAAATCAAAAAGTAATGGCCATATTTTGTTTTTTGACTTTTGGCTTTTAATTTTGGATAATATGTCATAAAAAAATTATGAAATATAATTTATATTATATTATAATATTAGCATTGCCCGCGGCTCCGCCAGCGTTCAGATGACCAAAAACCTAATTCTTAGGTTTTACATATTAGTATATTCTTACATTGCAGTTTTTGTATTTTTTCTCAGAAATGAGATATTTTTCCGCGGTAAAAAGTATCCTATATGTTGACCCGGATAACCAACTATCATCATATCCAATTTCATCAAAATCTGTTCAGTGGTTTTCTCGTGATGCGGTAGCAGACAGACAGACAAAAATTCTAAAAACTATAGATTCGGACTCTGTATCGATAATAATGTCTATTTCAATAAGATTTTCGAAAAAATATTTAATGTACAGATTCGACTTAGTTACTATTTTATTATATGTATAGATATACATATGTACAAAAGAAACAGTTCTGAACTTTTCGATTTTCCAGCTGTTTTTTTATGGGTTTTCGCTATTTTTTATACTTAAACCACCCCTGACCCCAATAAAGTAAAAAAGAATTATCCAAATCGGTCCAGCCGTTTTGGAGTTTTAGCGAGACTAACAAACAGCAATTGATTTTTATATTTATAAATGTAACTTATGATCCTAAAGAAATATATATTTTTTTCTAAATGAATATGTAATTTCTAATCAAAATAAAAAAAATATATCTTAATAATCATAGCACTTAGTTAATTGCGCTGTGAAAAAAATATTATGTAAGTTAGATCTTTTATATTTACTATGAATTTCTACTACATGAAGGTAAAACAACGTGTTTGAAATTCTAAGCTGAGATATTTAAAGCACAATAGTGTAAAAAAAATATATTAGAACATTTCCTCGTCAGACTAAACATTTACAATTAAAGCTACTTCAAGACAACATGAAAGAAAACTCCTCGATTTTTCTCTTCCATGCAACGTCAAGAACATTTAGTCGTCAAGCAAACATGGCTAGTTTAACGTACCAGTATTAATAACTTTATCTCTTTACGATAGGGTCTTTAATCCTTTAAATCATTACAATATGTAGTAGATTTGTATATTAGATGTGTACTGTTTAGTTAAAGACTGAACCCAAACAGAACATAGTAAATTGTACACATTTGGTTTTGCTAGATAAATAAAGCTGGCACAACGGTATCTCTGTAACCTTATCAAGCGCGGATCCAGGGGGGGGGGGGGTCATTGGGGTCATGAACCCCCCCCCCCCTAAAGCCAAATATACTTTTTAGAGAAGTTTGAAGTCTAACAAAGGAAAGAATAAACGGATAACATTTCGATTTAACAAAAATGGTTATTATAAGTATTTTGAAGATTATATTCCCCTAGTTTCATGAATATCAAAAAGTTTTTGCAGAAATCTATACACATATAATAAAATTGTAACTAAGTCGAATCTGTACATTAAATATTTTTTGGAAAATGTAATTGAAATAGACATTATTATCGATACAAAGTCCGAATCTATAGTTTTTAGAATTTTTGTCTGTCTGTCTGTCAAAGCCATATAACCCCCCCAATAGAAAACTAGATCCGCGCCTGGTCCGATTTTGCTAAGTTACTGTTTTATTATATGTATATGACCAGCCTATGATCCCCCCCAAAATTTTACTCTGGATCCGCGCCTGAACCTTATGATAGATGCATAGTACTCTGTTGAAATATTAATGTGAACTAAAAAGCTGTATAAAACTGAAGTATTTATTTTGCATTCAATCATTGCATACATAATAAAATGGAGTAACACATAAATTTTTATTGTTTGTTTGTACCGAACAGGCTCCGAAACTACTGAACTGATTTAGATGAAATTTGGTAGGAAGATAGTTTGAGACCCTGGAAAGAACATAGTTTGAAGTTAGTTAGTAGAAAGTTTTTATCCCTTATGAGGGTGAATATGGGGATGAAAGTTTTTATGGGGAAGCAACCTAGGGACGAACCCGAGCGAAGAGAGTGTAAGTCATTAGTTTGTTATATAGTATTATTTATGAACGTTTCCTTAGTAGAAATAAAGGTATATGCTTAGGATACCTAGCTTATAGCAAATTAATTAATCAATATAAATATCCACTATATATACCTACAACCCCTCTGTGAGGTGGGCCGCCTCCCACTGCTTTTCTGGGATTCGCGCCCAGCTAGGTTGCCGGGCGCTAATTACACTTATTACACTCTAATGCAAACTCTCTAAGAAATAGATATATAAATAATACTCTTGTAATACTACTAAGAAGTAAGCAAATTTTCTGCAATATGGATAATTTTAGCATTAATTCGCAAAGAAACAGTTTTGTCGCACTAACGTTCATCGCACCTTGACTTGTCGCAATACCGTCGAGCACTCAATATTCGGTCTGGTGCCTCGCTACTCGTTTTAATTACGAATGAAAATTGGAGTCAAACGACGATTTCTCGTATAATATTTAAGTTTTGTAATGAAACATTTAAAATTCTTTAATCATTTTAATGTATCAGTAACTATCTCTGTAAAAAAAATAAGTTGATCTATTAATACTTTCTTAGATTTAAAATTTTTCCGCGGATGTTTTTTGATTCACAGTTCCCGTCGTTTCGAATGTTTTACAGAAATCATGCGAAATCAACTTTTTCTAGATAGTTTTATTTAAAATTTAATCTGTTGCTTAACAAAATTGAAGTAAATTATTTCAATTTTCTAATCTACCTTGCATTTTTTTTAGGAATTTTATAACCTTTTGCCTCCTTTATTTGTTTTTTAGTGGGCGGTTTTGTTTGTTAGTGGGCAAGACGGTGAAGACTACTATAATTTGTATGAATAATCATAATAATTGTTAAATATTTTAAGAAATAAGCTTTGGCTTAAGCAATTAACTTATGATAATTCGTCGGAGATAATTAAAACTTTAAATTGCTTATCTATATAGAAGAAAACTCCAATAAGCAAATGAAATATTCATCGAATGCAGAAACTTCCAAACTAACTAACAACTGCAATATTGTGGTCATTGCGAAGCAAAAGTGTGATAAAGCACAGTGGCTGTCTGTACATATGCTTAAACCTATTTCGCGCTTTGGTTTTAACTTCCCATGGAAAATTAAAATTTCGTTTTTTATATCTTAATTCTTATATTTAATTGTTTGTTCGAAATTTGTTTGATGACGTACGTCTTAATGGTTATGTGAATAGTTTTAAATTATGGTATTTTTATCCCTTAGGGAACCACTCTAGTAGATTATAGATTTTTTTTGTTAAATAAAAACTATATTGTGCCTAAATGATCTTTTTGTTTGTTAATTAATCACACTATATATATATATATATATATATATATATATATATGGTATGGTATGGTATGGTATGTTCGGGCTGGTTTCCGCAACTCGACGACTATGCGCCTATTTTGCGTGTGTGGGAATTTAAATTCTCGTTACTCCTGCCATCCCAGTTCCTCCAGGAATTTCAGCAACTTCTTTGTCTTGCCGAAGATTTCCGGGAGTGACCTAGGAGTGCCAAGATGTTGAGCCCGGTACTCCGCTACACCTGGACAATACAAGATCACATGTGCAGCCGTTTCATCTGCCCCCATGCATGCCCTGCAAAGTGGACTGTCAGTTATACCTATATTAAATAGATGTTTATTATATGGTCCGTGGCCGGTTAAGGCCGCGGTTATTTGCCTAAGTTGAAGTCTGTTAAGTTTGATGATACGGTTCGACATTTTGGCATCAATGTTTGGAAGCGATTCTTTCGCCTGTCTACAGTCTACAACTTCACGCCAAACGTTGTTGTGTTGGCGTTTAGTTCGTTGTCGAATTTGGCCTTTGAGCCAGCAAGAAGGTAACGAGACGATGGGCTCTGGTCCTGTCGCCGTCATGTCCGAACCCCTTCTTGCTAGCTCATCTGCCCTATCGTTCCCCCACGAGTTACTATGGCCTTTGATCCATTGTAAGGTGATCTCATTCCGGTCACTTACCTGTGTCAAGGCCTTATGACATTCATAGATCATACCTGATGTGGTAGAATTACTATTTAATGCCTGTAGTGCTGACATGCTGTCTGATAGTATGCGGATGGAGCAGTCTTCCACCTTCTTCATCGCAATTGTTCTAGCTGCCTCAAGGATACCTAGACTTTCAGCTTGAAACACCGTGTTGTAGGTACCTAGAGGTATTGAAGTTTTAATGTTTAGATCATCGGAGAAAATGCCACAGCCAGTCCCCGATTTGGTTTTCGAGCCGTCGGTGTAGATTCTTAGGTCCTTGCTGTCGCGACCCTCACATGTATCTTCCTCCAGCTGTATTTTATATTTTTTGTCAAAAATGTATTTTATTTGTATTCCATCATTGGGTGCTCCCATGAGAGGAATGTCTTTGGCAACGTCTATTAGGATTTTTGTGTGTGGAGTGCCTGTTTTCCTTAGCAGTTTTTGACTATCTAGTCTTACCGCGGTAGTCGCAGCCTCTTGTTGTATAAACAAGTGAAGCGGTAGAAGGTTTAGCATGGCTTCGAGTGCTGCGGTTGGTGTTGTTCTCATGCAGCCCGTCACTGCCATGCACACCAACCTTTGCCAGCTTTGTAGCTTGGTTTGTGCTGTGGTCAAAAGTGTTCTACGCCACCATATTAAGGCACCATAGCTGATCATAGGTCGTATTACCGATGTATATAGCCATAGAGTTGTTTTGGGATTGAGGCCCCATTTTTTACCTATCATCCTTCGGCATTGCCAGAAGGTGATACTGGCTTTGTTTAATAAATTGTCTAGGTGTTTAGACCAATTTAGTTTGCTATCCAGAGTGATTCCAAGGTATTTTACCTCTGTGGTTAATGTTAAGGTGGAGTTAAAGAGTTTCGGCAGGGTGTAGCTTCCTAGGGCTCTTTTGTTTGTGAACATTATTAGTTCTGTTTTGCGTGGGTTGACACTCAGATTATAGTCATAACACCATTTTTCGACTATATTCAGTGCTGTCTGAGTTAATTCACAGACTGTACTTGTGAATTTGCCCGTTACAAGGATGGCTAGGTCATCTGCATAGCCTATCGTATAATATCTGTTGTTGTTGAGCAGGGTTATTAGGTCGTTGACTACTAGGTTCCATAAGAGGGGTGAGAGTACTCCTCCTTGAGGACATCCTTTGGCCACGATGGCACCTTGTTTGTTGCTGTTACCTAGCCTGACCACTCTATTCGCTAGCATATATTGGATCCAGTCAGTTATTGTTGGATTCACCTTGTGTCTGCTGAGTGCGGCTTTGATACTAGTGAAGTTGGTTTTGTCGAAAGCACCTTCAATGTCAATGAAGGTGCCCAGACAAATGTCCTTTGTATCTAGTGCCTCTTCAATTTTGTATATTATGAAGAGCTGATTCCGTTGATTTGCCTGAACTATAGGCATGTTGATTCCTGTGTAAGGGTGTTTTTGCTAAAGCGTTATCTCTCAGGTGTCTATCACATAATCTTTCCATAGTCTTAAGTAGGAATGATGTGAGACTGATTGGTCTATAGGATTTTGCATCCGAGTAGTCTGTTTTACCTGGTTTCGGTATGAATATTACTTTAACCTCTCTCCAGGTTTTAGGCACGTAGCCAAAAGCCAAACATGCCTGGTATATTTTGTTAAGTATGTGGTGTAGTCTCGGGCCTCCCCATTGTATAAAGGCGGGGTAGATTCCATCTAGACCCGGTGCCTTGAATGGTTGGAAGCTTTTGATGGCCCACGTTATTTTCTTGGGGTTTATGACCTCTGACGCAATTTGCCAGGAGATGTCTGTTGCCTTGTGGTGTATGTCTAACCACTTGTGTTCATTAACCATTGTGCAGTCGGGAAAATGCGTCTGCAGAAGCACTTGGTGTGATTCTTCTAATGATTTGGTATAGGTGTTATCTGGTTTCCTTAGTGAACCCAGTTCTCGTTGTGACTGTCCGGTGAGGATTTTCCGGATTCTGTTAGCCTGTATAAACGATTCTATGGAATCACAGTATTTCCGCCATGCACGGTTCCTCCAATATCTTATACGTTTTTTGTACATGGCCTTGACATTCTTGTACTGGTCCCAATCTTGATCGTTATATGTATTCATAGCCCTGTTGAAGGCTTTCCTAACCTTGGTTCTAAGGCGTTTTAACTCTGGACCCCACCATGACCGTTTGTCCGCTGGGTTTTCCGGAGGGTAGATTAATGGGCAGGTTGCCTCATAGCATGTGTTCATTAACAGCGTTAATTTGTTGACTAGTTGTTCAATGTTATCAGTGTCTGTTACCTTTTCCGGATAGTCTAGCTCTCGCAATCCCTCTATGAGTAGTTTGCGAAAAGCCACTTTATTGGTTTTCCGGACGTTCCTGAAGGGTTGGGGGGGTATAGGAGTAAGTCCTAAGTCAAAGCGTATCCACCTGTGGTCCGAGCAGGAGGCCTCGTCGGACACATGCCAGTTGGATATCAGTTTGGCCCCGCCTTCGTTTGCTAGCGTGAGGTCAATAATGGTACTGGCACGCCTTGTTACAAAAGTAGGTTTATTACCTGTGTTAATGATATCTAAGGTAGTGGTTGATAAATATTCAATTAAAGTCTTACCTCTGTTGTTTGTGTTTTCGTTACCCCAGATCGTGTGATGGCAATTTGAATCCGTGGCAACGATGATATCTAGCCCTTCTGCTTCGCAGTAGTTTACGAGACGCACCAGGTCTTGGGGGGGAGGGTCCTCTCCATCCGGCATATATACCGAAGAGAGGACCACTTCCCGTGACGTCGTCGTAGTCTTGGCTGTTTTAATTGTGCAGATGTCTCTAGAACAGAAATCGGTTAGGATCTGCACAGGAATGTTATTTGTAATGTAGATAGCGGCCCTTGTTTGGGGTTCATTGCTTGTTATTATCTTACCTTTGAGATTGTTTAATCCTTGTATGGACCCTGATCGAGATAACCAGGGTTCCTGGATGAAGGCTACGGCTGTGTTATTTACCTCCAACCACTTGCGTAGCTGTCCTGTAGCGGTGAGACTGTGGTGGAGGTTGATCTGGAGGGCTCGACTATTTGGTAAAAGGGACTCCGTCATCCGAGTCATCCCCTGTACCAAGGTCGAGTTCCTCTATCCCCTGAGCCCAATCCCCGATGCTCTCCGCCTCATCACTGACGCTCGCCATTTCGACGTTCGCCTGATCGTGCGGTGCATCGGCCGGATTCGCTGATGGGAGGTTATTGCCCCCGTCACTGGTGCTGGGGTGTTGAACCTGTTCGGTGGTGTCCATTTCCATGGATGTATTTTTGTCCTCGGTTTGATCCGGTGGTGTTTCCGAAAACCTGCCCTTCTTTACTTCAAATTTGACGTAGACGGCGCCCAGCAAGTAGCAAAGCTGCCGTCCTCGTTCCAGTATAGCAGTGGTCAGGTCCTCTGGTATGCTGACCACAATAAATGTTCCAGCGGTTTGTTCACGGGCGGAGTGCAGTAGCCACCGTTCGACTCCCGCCCACGGGTTGAAATAGCGGAGGGCCTCACCTATTTGTTTAGGTTCGACTTTCCCCGGTATTAGTATTCCGCATCGGATTTTCTTTGGGAGGTCCGACTGCTTTTTGACCTCGACCTTAATCCCGGATGTTAATGTGTGGCCATGAATTGCTGATTTCAACCAGTTCATGGCTTCTATGTTCATACACCAAATCTGTAGGGATCCGCCAAAATAGGTGGGTCTGCCTTGAAAGGTTGGTGGGTCTTTAGCTTTGGCCTGAACTAAGGCCCAAAGTTTGTTGTTCAGCAACTCTTGGGTTTCCTCCGCCTGTTCCCTGGTTAGGTGCCCTGAGTTACTTGCTGTAATGGCTGCTATTAGGTCTGATTTAGCAGCCTCTGCATAGCTTCGTGGAGTTGCGCCTGTGCGGGCTTTTTTGTTATCTCCACTAGGCGTTGTTGACTCGTCTGGTCTGTGTCGCTTGTTGGTCCCGCTGCCTCCGCTGGCGGAACCGGAGGTTTCCGCCTTTTGGGGCTGCATACCACTTGCGCACGGTTTTGGGTCGGCAGCATCTGCCGAGGTGTTGGGTGTAGGCGCCTCCGTGGTTATTCCGGCTCGCCTCTTACGCTTCCACCTGGCGGCTGCGTTCGGCCTCTTCCTTAGCCTCTTCGCTGTTATGTTTCCTGCTTCGTTGCCGGTGTTCTGGTTAGGTTCCCCTGGCGGGGGATGCCTGTTAGTTTTACGGGAAGTTACCACAGTCCATGGTCCTCCTGCTTCTTCCGTACTCAAGTGAGTGGTTGTGGATGCAGCCGTGGCCGCCTCCTTTCCAGCCTTCGCGATAGCCGTTGCTTTGGCGGACGGGGGCAGTTCCAATTTCTTGGATGCCTCCACGTCTACCTCAGCGTTGGCCTTCGCTGAGCCGGTCCGGGGTGCCGATGGAGCATTTCCAACCTCCCTCTTCCCCTTGTCGGTTGTTTCAGCTGCAGTCGAAATTGGGGGGGCCTCCAGTCGCCTGGTTGCCTCCTCACCTCTAACGCTTGCAGTTGCTGCAACCGGTTTAGGGTGGCCCGGAAGTGATGAGGAGAGGGGGCCTCGTGTGGCCTCCACTGACCTCATTGTTTTGTTTGGGCCCGGTAGGGCGGGCTTAGGGACTTTGGGTTGCCCCTTAGTTCCTTTGCCAGCCTTCCCTTTGCTGCCCTGTTGGAACGTAGCGTGGGAACCTCCTACAGGAAGACCTGTGCTCGGCTCACCGGACGCGTTCGTACTTGGTGTTTTTGTAGGGGCTTCTTTGGGGTTTCCCTCCGATGCCACCTTTGTTTTATTTTGAATGAATCCTGTTAAATCCATATTTGTATTGTTTTGTTTTCATCTGCCTGGCTTCCCACCCTCCTCGGAGCCCGCAACTGGGAGTGCTCTATGAGCACTAGGACTACCAAGCAGATATAGGTAAGAAGGGATGGCGTACAGTGCGACATCTGGAGCTCAGACGCACGTGCCCGAAGGCCGCGTGCTATGTGTGGCTGGAGGACCGGATTCTGATCCACCAGTTGTTCCACACACCCTTACTCCATCAGCATGACCTTCCGCTTCCCCCCCCGTACCTCACCTACGGCCCTCTGACGGGACGTATAGCCATTTCCCCCGGGCTGGTTAGGCTCGGGGGTACTGTTTAGCACGAACTCGGGACCAAAGGGGCGTGTTGTCGGCTGGTCTGGCTCGACTCAACCTCCCAGGACTCCGTCATCCGCACGTACAGCGCTCAACTGCGCAGGCTCTAGCGCAGGTAGGTGTATCAATGTAATTAAAATAATAATTGATAGACATACATAAATAACGGGCTATCTTATTTCGGTGCATGCCCAGGCACATAGATATGTATAATAAATTATGATAAACATACATATATTTTATTTTAAAAATACTATAATAGTCATGGCCCACCTACTTGCCGTGATGTTTTAATATAATACGGTAATATTGATTGTGGGGAAAACAGTAAAAGTAGACTACATATTAATAGTTTTACGTATATTACATACACTATATATTCCCCTGGATTGAACCGTCCGGTGGTTTCAGTTATGTCTATTTCGGATGGAAATAGACCTATAACAGGGCTGGCAACCTCGAGAAGGCTAGTCCACCGAACTTGTCTTGGGGATCTTTGCGACCTGCGCTACTCCCAAGACCAACGCCCCCCTACCATCTCTGAAGGAGGTGGTAGGGTAGGCCTGCACCTAAACTACCATGCAAAGCCATGTCGTACGGAAACCGCAAAAGCCTAGGCCCAGACCCGCCCCTATATATATATATATATATATATATATATATATATATATATATATATATATATATATATATATATATATATGTATGTGTGTGTGTGTGTGTGTATGTGTAATCTACTACTCGCTCGCGCTAAAACTACAAGAAAAACTCTAAAAAGGTTTCATACAAACTTTCATCCCCTATTTTACCCCCTTATAGGATGAATTTCGAAAAATGCTGAAACATGTATTTAATTAATTGTATTAATACCAAGTTTCAAGTAATTCCGATCATAAATATTTTGTGAGTTGTATTATAACATATTTTCCCGTGGGAATTAGATAATCTCCCGCGGTAAAAAGTAGCCTATGTCATTCTCCAGCCCTGCAACTATCTCCACAAAAAAATCACGCCTATCCGTCACTCCGTTTCGACGTGAAAGAAAGACAAACAAACACACTTTCACATTTATATTATTAGTATGGATTATTATAAATGTAACTGTCAGTGGGTGAATGTGTTTGTTACTTGTTGTTGTGAATCGGAGTAAAATTTGTATTTTAGGTAGCTTATATTTTTATATTCTTATCTACGTAGACTTCTTATCGTACACCTTCCGCATGAGCGGAACCACTAGTGAAAGCAAGTCTGTTCATATACAAAAAAAACCTTTTGCAATATTACCTGATACAGATATCTAAAATCTTAATATATAACAGTACAATTTTATTTACTATATATATATATATATATATATATATATATATATATATATATATATATATATATATATATATATATATATATATATATATATATATATAATAGACGATGTAATTTTCCCACTACATTTACTTCATCTTATTTAATTTTATCACCGTGTAATATTTCATTATCAGTGTATTAAATATCGAGGTAAAAATGCTTTAACATTTTAAGTATCAGTTATAGTGACCAAGAAATCCTTTCAAGTTTTAGTTTTTTGAGACACTTACAAAATTCGCCCCACTCTTTTTTGCTACATGAATATTTATTAGGGTCGTTAACGTCGGCATAAGTTGGCCAGTTTCCCTCTTAACTAAGTAACAGTGGTTCCTGAACAAAATGGCTTAAATTTTGGACGTCTTGCTTAAGCTGCAACCTCAGTTTCGCTTCTTTATAGGCTATACTTTAAAATAGTGTATAGTATATCTCATTTACATAGTTTCTTTAAGCTTTATACTATTTATTTTATGCTTTGGTTTAGAATTCTTTATAATTGAAATTTTATTTCTTTTTTTATATCATACATATGTTTAACAACGTTATAATAAAGTCAAGTGAATCTTTAATATAAAATATGTATATATGTATGTAGGTCTATGACAAATAATTTATACCAGAATGACTAAAATCTATTTTACTTCAATATTCGAATTTCAAATATAATAAAAACTTTTATAGCTTTGTTCTCAATAAACCAAGAACATCAGATGTTCGTAAACGTCTACATTGAATGCAGTGTGAGTACTTAACTAATTTGTTAGAGCACTTAAAAAAAACTTTGAAGATGCTAGAACGTGATTTATGTCGGAACAGGAAGTTTTACTTGCTTAAAAGAATGGCGCTTTTAAAAGTTTCACTAATTATTACCAAGAAAATGTAATTTGTGAATTTGTGGTTCCTAAGTAATTAAGGTTATGCAATATTAGTGAAGAAAAGCGAGTTTTGTATATTATAAGTTTACCTACAAAGCTTCCGCTTCGGAACGATTATGAGCTTATTAAGCCATGTGCGAGCTTTCCGTTAAATATATTAGTGTTGGTAGCAACTAAAATAAAACTTATATAATAATATTATTTTAGATAATTTATTTATTTTTACTTAATATTTTTAAATACTTAATTAAAACTGCTAGTGTTTCAACATATTATCTGTACTAATATTATAAATGTGAAAGTTTGTGAGTATGGATGTTTGTAAGTCTTTCACGCCAGAATGGCTTAACAGATCTGGATGAAATTTAGCACAGAGATAGATTATAGTCTAGAATAACACATAGCCTACATTTATCCCGGAAAATGTACGGTTCCCGAGAGATAAGCTTGTTTTTGTTTTCCTAGAGGTGAACCCGAGCTAAGCAAGGGTGAACCGCTGGTAATATTATAATATGGTGAAAGAATCATAAATAATGCTCGGAAGACGTTTGAACTCCGCCAACCCGCATTTATCCATCATGGTGATGGCAGTTTTGGCCTAATTCCCATCACACTTTGCTTTTGACGGAGGCCCCTGGCCAGAAGTGGGTCATAAAATGGCCTGAATCAATCAATTGTAAAAATTATCACAATAATTAAGTTCAAAAGCTCAATTTAACTATTTTGAAATCAGATACAATAATTTTATTTATAAATAGGTATAAACTATCAAAAGATATGAGATAATTTCGCCTTTTATTGTTATACAGTATCAATCTTTCTTTGTAATTTACCACGAAAGCGCGGTATGCGGTAACCACGTTATAAAGTAAGACGTGCTCAGAATAGTTTGTTTGGATAAACATTTTGTTTAACGTTGCAAAGTTAACATGATGCTACAGAGAATTCTATTAAATTTAAATTACTATTTCTAAAAAAACATATTAAAATAATTGAAAATGACATGTAATTATACGTAATGTTATTAAGAGATCGCTAATTCAGATCACAGGCTTCTATTAAAACTGTTACGTTTGAAAAATGAAAATTTAATAATTTACTGTGAACATAATTATTTTTTTTCCTTTTTATCCGCTTCGATATTTCATAAGAAATAACTAATGGAATCAATAATTTACATCGATTGTTGGTTACAGGACTATTAGTAAAGTTTGAGTGAATTTGCTCTCAATGAATGATATATAAACCTTAGATTTACGCAAGTAATTGAGTTTTTACCCGACTGCGATGAAGCCTTTACATTAAAAATAACATTAAAAATCAAAATGGCCTTAGGCGCCAATTTGTGTGTATTGAAATTTTTTTTGATCAATCGAATGGGGTATCAAAATACAGGTTTTAAAAATATATACAACTTATATGTTTAAAAAACAAATCAAGTAAAAATTGTTAAGTAAAACTAAAAATGTCTAACTGTAGGCTGGGTCAGTTAGACCCTAAACCGATTGCATAAAAAGCGAACTAAAAAGATGCAAACTAAATTTCATTCAAATCTGTCCAGTCATTTCAGCCAGAAGGTATAACAAACATAGACAGATACAAAATTTGGATTTATAATTATACTCCAATGTAAACACTTTGCTCCCGGCTACGTCAGTCCAGCGACCAGTCGCGCAACCTCAAATGACGTAATACCAATGTCCTATCCCATGCAAATAAACTAAATTCTAATCTAATAAACTAAACTAAACCCCATCTTGTTTGGACAAAAATGGACAGCCGGAGGCGATAGCGAATTAAGAAATATGTTTTAGCTTATAATTTTTTTTAAATTAACAAGTGTAAAATTGTTAAAATATTTTATCATTATCATCATCATAATTAGTTTTAAATATTTCTCTATATCTTAATTAATATGTCAGGATTTATACTTATTGTATCCGAGCCCAACATTATCGGCGAAAGCAAGGCAGCTCGTCGTCGATGTGGAGAGAATGTCCTGTTTGACGTCCTAAGTTTCGCTGGGTTGGTGAAGAAGTTCGAAAAGACCGATTTCGATTGAAAAAAAGCAGGATAGAAACGGATAGCCAAACCTAGTGTAGATTATCGGAAGGTAGATATATATCATTGAGATCGAGTTCGCCTCTAGAAAAACAAAAACAAACCTATCCTACGGAAACCGTACATTTTTCCAGGATAAAAAGTAGCCTATGTGTTATTCTAGACTATAATCTATCTCTGTGCCAAATTCTGGCGTGAAAGAGTAACAAACATCCATAATATTATTAGATAATAATATAATTATTATCCGGAAGCCAAGATCCACTTTGGTCACTGAGCCAGTGTAAGTAAATAATCATTATTATATATATATATATATATATATATATATATATATATATATATATATATATATATATATATATATATAATAATAGTAACGAAAATAATAAGAACGAAAATTTATCTCAAATTTATTTAAAATATATTTTAACAGATGTATATATATACATAACTGTTAAAATATATTTTAAATTAATTTGAGATAAATTTTCGTTCTTCATAATAAGAACCTATGCTATAACAATTCTGCTTGAAACGATAATTAGTAACGCGTATAGCCTATTTCCATTACGTTCATTACATCCTAAATGTAGACATTAATTTTAGATATATAACAACGTGAAGATTTTAACAGTATTAAAGTATTTTTAACTCTATTGTGCATAATCAAAAGAACTATAATCCTAAAATGTAATGTATTATAATAATCTATACTATAATCAGTTTGTTACTCCACACACGCGCCAAGTTACGGCTAATGACGGAGACACTCAAGTTTTATCAAACTCGAACATGAAACGATTTCTATCTGTTCAGAATTATGGCCTTTATTTAATTATCTAGTTCAAAATTTCTCTAGAACTAATGAAGAATAATTGAATACTTGACATTTTTTGTCACGTCTTAGTTGAAATATGTTAATTGAAAAACCTAAATAATTCAAAAAAAAACCTAAGTAATGAATTAACTGGAAGTTAAATTGAGATTTTGTTATAAAATTTTATTATTTTATCGTCTAAAAAATTTTATGCTTTAAAATTTTAAAGAAGTTATGACAGCTTGAAGAATTAATTACATCAAACTTCCGACAAAATTATAAATTATATTACCTACTCTTGCTTTATAATTTGTATATAATATAATAAACTGATTGCTTTATAATTTGTATATAATATAATAAACTGACACAATAGACGTCCTATCAAAATAAAAAAAAATATGATTTATTTATGATCCAGTTTTTTCCGAATTTCCCAATTTTTACAGGCAACTTTCCAATTTTTCTAATTTAAATTCATTGACGCCAATCCGAAACTTCCAAATCAATCAGCAATTGAACATGTCTATAATTGTAGCTGAAAAAGCTGTACTACTGAGATTTATGAATACTTTATATTGACATACATTTCGTATTGACCCACAACCCGGAAGATATACGACAATATATTTGAGTAAAAACTTTCATTCAGCGTAAATTTATATTCGGGGAGATGGATTTGTCACCTCATATGTCATCCTTTTGTCGATGCCAACCAATATATGCGTAACAATATGTAAAACCGCTTACAGTTTCCATACAATATAAAAGTTTGTCAAAATAATTGAGAGTTTGCGAGATGCTTTATTTATTAGTTTAATTTATACCTACGGCTTCACTCGTATGATAAGCGGAACGATGAAATAACCTAAATTTATCCTTAAGATACTTGCCCGATTTCACCAAGGTCACCTAAATTTAAGGGATCCCCTAAGCATGGTTAGGGGGCTGTTAGGGGACAGTTTCTGTTTCACCGACAGTTAGGGGTCACCTAAATGTTACAAGGCCCCCTAAATTTAGATGCTCGAAATATGGGCTTAAAGACGATGGTAAAACGAAATTTAATTTAGTGGCTAGTTTAGGGGAATTTTAAGTTAGGAATCCCATACGTAGGTGGTAGCTTATGGGTTGTTGGTGAAATCGGGCAATCCCTCAACGACCGCGGACACGCCGGCGTTACAGTAACAATAGATTTCTTAGAAATTTACCTGGAGGTGTTATAATTTTAATAAGTTATTTAACTCTCTAATACTTCACTTTAACGTCTTTTACATTAGCATAAGAATTCTTTGGTGTGTAGTTATATACTAGTAATGAATAGAAAATGAAATTAATGTTAATGTTATATTTTGGTCAAAATATAAATTTACATATCTGAAGTTTAAAGTTTAAAAGTAATACATACATATGTACATATTATATGAGATAGAGAAACTTTCTACTCCACAACATATAAAAAAGTATGGTAAAACTTATATAGAAGATGGTCTTTTGCTAATATTTTTTTGAAACCTAGTAATATGGACACAATAAATGAAACATGCATATTTTAGTATTTTACATTTATATGATTATATGGCTAGCTATAAATTATATACATATTTATACATTAAAATATGTATACATTTAGTACGAATGAAGCACAACACTTTCTTAGATTTACGCGAATATTTGACATTTTAAATAAAACTATCTTCTCGAGAGATGGTAGAGATCGAGATACGGTCTCTCCCGTGGCCATGATTGCTGTAAAGCATTCGAAACGTCCAACCAAACCTCAAACCACCAACCAAAAATCAAAATAAATTCGCAAAAAAATCCGAAAAGATAGTTTTATTTAAAATATTTTTTTATTTATAACAAAAAGTCCATAATAATAATAATGTCCTCCCAACCGATTTCGGCCACGGCGGTCAATCTCATCAAGACTAGCCATCTGACAACTACTCGACACGACCGGTGAGAGTTATGGCGCGAGACCGACGGCTATACGTGCCTTCCGAGACACGGGGGTGAAACATTGCCATCTTCCCACAGATCCACCTTTACAGAAAGACTCAATAAGTAAATTTGGCCCGACCCGGGACTCTAACCCAGGACCTCCGAATATGCAGCCGTACATGCTAGTCACTATACCACCGAGGCATTTGGGTAGATAATATAAAGTTTCCATGAATAAACTCGTATATACAATAAATATTCTGGAAAAAACACGCGTAACCTATTTCCCAGTAACATGAGACCCTTGTCATTTACTCGTAGTGGGTACATTTGAATAGAATTAATCAAATAAATGAAATTACCCCAAACTCGATGAGTTTGCCGAAGTAATGAAGGGATAATATTATTATCCTGATTAGATTATGATTTTCTTTTTTTTATTATTATCAAAATAAGTATTCAACAATAAATACACAGAAACATACACAAAAATTACATACAATAATACAACAAAATAAAAACATACCGACATAATGTTTATTTATTATTATTAATTTATGTGTAACTTTGTCTATACTAATATTATAATTAATATATATTATATATATTCTTTCATCATCACATACCTAATCAAATATTTTCGAAGTCGGTGCCAGCCGATTCAAATGAGCAGGACACCGACTTCGAAAATATTCGATTAAGTATCTATAGTTAAATGAAAACTACCAATCAGTTATTTTTTACCTTTCATTGATTTTTTTTGAAGTCGGTTTTTATTTATTTTTTAATTTTAGCTCGCTTTTAACGCATTCGGTTTATTTTTACTTTTTTTACAATTTTTTATTTGTACTTGTACATATTAAAATATTTTGAACATTTCTATTAGATTTTTGGGCATTTTATAATGAAAGTAAAAATAAGTTTATCAATTTTAGCTTTTTCATCCGTAGTGGCACAGATCATAATATATCTAATAAATACTATACTAGCAGTAGTAGTATATTTTCATCTATAGAGAAAAATATTTCATTTCTGAACTATCTCAAGAAACGGAAATATGAAATAAAATGTACTTATCGCCAACTTATCTTCTATTTTGCGCCATTATTTATCTAGAATAAGCTTCCTTTTCAAAAATGTATATCACTAAAACCACTATTTTTAAAATATTCACTTTCGTTTGTAAGCTTTAGTTTAAGGCTTAAGTTTTAAAATCTCTAAATTATAGGATTTTAATTTTCTAAAAGTTTTATTTTATTAAATAATTTCCTTATGAAAACTTTAATTATTACACACACATACTTATTTTATGCATAGTATAGAAATACTTAATATTTGAGTGTGTTCAATTTAATGAATGTTTTAGCTTTTGCCTGCGGCAAACAGCTCACGTGATTCATTAAAAATAATAGTTAAAATAACACAATATCAATTGCTGTAGAACCAATGAATAAATGCAGCTAAGTAACCAATAAAATAATTCAGACTTAACTACATACTTGGTACTATATCATAGGGTCATTATAATTCTAATTTGTGTATTCAGCCCCTTTTTAAGGTCCTACTACTGGGCACGGGCCTCCCTTTAATACGAGGGGGATTAGGCCATAGTCCACCACGCTGGCCAAGTGCAGGTTGGCGGACTTCACAAATGTCTTTCGAAAACGTGCTAGGTTCTCTCAGATATGCAGGTTTTCTCACGATGTTTTCCTTCATCGTAAGACAAGTGGTAATCACGTTAGAAATGATTCACACATGAAAATATCAGAGTTGCGAGACCCGGATTTGAACCCGCTTCACTCGGTTTCCCGAGCGAGCGAGTTACTACTGGGCGGTCACTGCCTTTCTGATTTACTGGTTGATTTTTCAATTCTTAGATTAATCCGTTTACATTATTTAGTCGCTTTTGTTAAATGTATATATTTTCTCACTTTCAATAGTGATGACAAAACATTTTGAGTTAAAGACTTGTTAACGCCAATACAATTTTGGCCACCGCAGTGGACTACAGTCTAAACCCTCTCACATTAGGAGTGGAATCAGCCCTGAAAACGTTAAAAGGGCCCAATCATTATGGAAAAACACAGATTTTTATGACATTTAATAAAAAGAAAATTAAGGTCATTGACTTTATCCAATTTTAGATTTTCTATTACACTGGACTACTAGTTGCATTTGGTTTCATAGTGGTTAAGCAATTACGTCGATAGTATACGCTATTCGTCCGTTTGGAGCAACGTAGTGAGTAATTTGGTGAACTCATCACGTTCAATTTAACCATTAATCTCTTTTACATCATGTCTTTAAATTTTTTTAATACTTACATTGTTTTTGTTATGTTTCTTATATATTTTCAAGTAATATTTCATTTGTTTGATTGAATTTTGTATCCAAATAATTATAAACAAATTATTAAATATGATTTACAATAAAATTTGAGATTTTCCTTAGGCTTATGATGAAAGTTAAGAACTTGTCACTATTATTATTCCTTGACATCCATACAAATATTATAAATGTGAAAGTGTGTTTGTTTGTTTGTTTGTTTGTTTGTTTGTCTGTCTGTCCTTCTTTCATGTCAAAACGGAGTGAAGGATAGGCATAATTTTGTGTGGAGATAGTTGGAGGGCTGGAGAGTGACATAGGCTACTTTTTACCGCGGTTGATTATTATCTCATTCCCACGGGAAAACACGTTATAATACAATCCAAAAAATTATTTAGAATCAGAATTACTTGAAACTTAGTATTAATGCTCTTCGATATAATTAAATAAATAAATGTTTTAGCATTTTTTGAAATTCATCCCATAAGGGGGTAAAATATGGGAAGAAAATTTGTATGAACCCTACCTATATCTATTTAGAGAAGCCACGGGTTCCGCTAGTAATTTATAATTACTTTTTGAGTGAAGTTAAATTATATTTACCAAATCTAAGTGTTTGTAAAGTAATTGGAACGTCTTGGGCATTGTTTGATGTATTTAATACAGAAATTAAGTGCCGTATTTTTATAAATATAATAAGAAAACCTTGTCCCGGGTATTTTGTGCAGAAACTTCCTTATGCTACTCCATATGTCAATTCTGCATGCATTTTATTCGACCAACAAATAAAGCATATGCTTTATAGTACGCATAATTGATAAAATGCTAATCTATATAAATATATATAAAAAATAAATAAAAAAATCAGGTTTGTTCCAACACTTATATATAACTAGAGAACTGTTAGACTTTTCATGGTTTTTAATTTGTTGGTTTTGTCTGCGCCCCGAATAGCAGAATAACTATTAAACCATCGACGAAAAAAATCACGAAAAAAAAGTCTATTCCATACTAAGCGTCAAAACGTACCTAGGGACAAACCTGAGCGAAACGAGGGTGAATCGCTAGTACAATATATTAAAAAGTAAAATTTCATAAAAGAATTAAGGGACAAAAAATCATGAAGAAAAATCAAAAAGTTGCCAAAGTCAAGTTTAATTTTATTCCATAGCTTCATGGAACAAAAAACTTACATAAGTTGATTTAATTTTCAATTATCTATGACGAATGAATTTTTTAAAGAATTTATTTTACAAATATTTTTAATAAAAGATGTTTTATTTAAATATCTTTAATTGAAAACTTAATAGCAATAATAAGTAAGAACACTTGTCTGTCTATATATTGACCAAAGTCTGTAGTACCTCATACAGCTCATTGTCTAATGTGTATAGTACCTTAATGAATAGGACACATGTCTAACATAATCAAATTACTTTCATTAGTAGAGTATTGAGGGAACTCTCTATGATTAAAATTAATTTGTTTTCAAAATAACTGTGCGACTACAATATCTATACATATAATAAAATTCGAACAAAGCCGAATCTGTACATTAAATATATTTTGGAAAATATTATTGAAATAGACATTATTAACGATACAGAGGCCGAATCTAAGTCTTTAGAATTTTTGTCTATCTGTCTGTCCGTTACCGCATCACGAAAAACCATTGAGAGATTTTGATGAAATTTGGTATGATGATAGCTGGTTATCCAGGTCAACATATAGAATACTTTTTACTGCAGGAAAATATCTCATATCTGAAAAATGTATACGAAAAGTTAAAACGTAAGTAGGGATGAAACCAAGCGGAGCGAGGGTGAGTCGCTAGTTTTACAAAATGTAACATTGTATGTGTATGTTTGTTACTCATTCATGCTAAGACGGTTGGATGGGTTTTAAAGAAATTTATTATAGAGATATACAATATAACCTAAAGGCACCCAAAGACACACCCTTGTGAAGTGAGAGAATGTCGCTAGTAAAATTACATAAATAATAATGTATAGTATAATTTGCTCTTATCCGTACTTCGTACTTATCATTGCCTTTGAGATTTACACTTTAATCTACATCAATTCGACTGAGATAAGCCAGAATTCGTGGCATATTACAATGAAAAACGTAAACACACACGAAACCAAAAACAAAATAAAATTTCAAACTATCTATTATATTAAAACAATATACTTTAAATTTTCAACTTTGTAAGTATAATGTATCTTAGATCATATAGGTAAGATGAATCATTGTGTGAACAATGTTAGCTGCGGGCAAAAGCCACATTTCATCATAACGACCGCCTTCGGACAAAGGATGCGGTGTCGTTCACGTGAAACACCCTTTATGATGTTATTTTAATTGCCTGCATTGATAACGATGAGGCGAAATTAATTTAGCAAAATTACGAAAATACGAGAGAATTTATTATACTATTTACACAATCCTTTCAAAATTACGAAATTTAATTACATTACCTTTACAAAAAGGTAAATCGCCGATCATTTGCTACATTAATTAGATTTAGAAAGCTTCATTTTACAATTTTGTTGATAATAATTATCAAGTTTCCCTTTCTTTCTATATTGTGTCTGTATGTCTCGAAATGATTATCTAGATATCGTGCTACGAAGATCTTGCATATACAAATTGTACTGTGTAGTATGTAGGTACATATTTATTTAAAATAGGCATCTATTCTAAACATATACAAAAAGTGTAACTAATCGCTGTTTGTACATGGAAGATATTATAGAAAAACTATTAATAAATAAGACCCTTTAGGGTCTTTATTAATGCAATAAAATCCAAAACAATGATTATAAGAATTTTTGTCTGTGTGTTTGTGCGCACTAATCTTAGAAACGGCCTAACCGATTTAAGTGCGGTTTTCACTAATGTATTGTGGTAAACTTCACTTAACATTTAGTATTGTTTTATTTCAATCGGTTCATAAATAAACAAAATTATATAAATATAATAATAATGCTTTAGTAAAATAATTTTTATATTAAAATCGACCACAATATACAAAAATAATGCCCTACCTACAGAAAAAAAAAACATATTTTATAAATAACAAACAAATACATTATAAAAGAAAAATGTCTTCATTTTTTTATTGAAAGCACCAAATCTTGTTTATAGCTAGTAAAAGAGATAAAGAAAATCGATTAACAAATAGAAAAGTAAAAGGTACTGAACTGTCTCGTCTTCGCCTATACACGAGTATACTCGTATATAAAATATTCCATCCAGCCATTCCATTAGACGTGGAGTTTTTTCTAGAAATGCATATGAGGCCCCAAGGAACAACCTAAAACAAAAACCTTCATCCGAGAAAGTCATCCGAAAATCCGCTATCAACTGGTAAATATATCTCGTATATCGTAACAAACATAAAAAAAATAAAAATCGAGTTCCTCCCTTATCAAGTCGACCAATAAAATTAGGGACATAAAACGACAAATTTCCTTATTTATCTATTTTTGAGTCCTGTCTTCAATATATTGTAATGGTAAAACAACACTGGCTCAGAAGTGGTTCCATATAAATTAAGATCAGCACGATCTTAATTTATATGGAACCACTTATTATTTCCCAGTACTTATATACAAAATTTACGTGTTACGTTAACGTGTTATTATTTCCCAGTACTTATATACAAAATTTATCGACTAAATATTTTAGAAGTAAATAATATAATGTAGAAGTGTTCTTAGTAACTAAATTACACTTAATGTTGAGCTTACTATTCATCAATATGTAAGTAATTGTACACAACTGAGATCTATTGCATATATAATAATAAACTATTACGATGGTGAAAATTACAAGAAATGGGTTTATTACAATTTTGTTTTATCTATCGTAGTTACGATACTGATATAATAAATAACAAACATGATGATACAATATTAAAATATTATTCTAATTACAAACCTAGTTTGATCACCCAGTCAATCTAGTTTGATAATTTAAATTAAAATTACACTCATCTCGAAATAGAATTAATATAATTTCTTTCTTTCTTATTTTAAACTAGCATTGCCAGCGGCTCCGCCCGCGCTCAGACGACCAAAAATCAAATTCTTAGGTTTACAGATTAGTATATTCTTACATTGCAGTTTTTGCATTTTTTTCTCAGAAATGAGATATTTTCCCGCGGTAAAAATCCTATATGTTGACCCGGATAACCAGCTATTACCATACCAAATTTCATCAAAATCCCTCCAATAGTTTTTCTGTGATGCGGTAACAGACAGACAGACAAAAATGTATCGATAATAATGTCTATTTGAATAAGATTTTCCAAAAAATATTTAATATACAGATTCGGCTTGGTTACAATTTTATTATATGTATAGATAATAGCTTTTGAAACATCAAACCGTTAGACAGATTTCTAAATCTATGGTCTCTAACCGGGACTATGTTTTTTGTAAAGCATTCGAGACGTTAAGAATAAAAACTGAAATTAAAACCGCTACAAAATCCGAAAAGATAGTATCATTTAAAATAACATAGAAACACGTTATCACTGTAAGATGCTAATCATCAAAGAAAGATTTATAACATTTCTAGTTATCCTGTATGGGGTTTATCTAGACCAGCTATACTCAACATGCGGCTCGCGGGCCGCATGCGGCCCGCGGGGCTTTTGTTATTGGCCCATCTCAAGTTACATCTCAGAGTTGGCTCCCGTTTTAAATTGTAATTACTCAGAGTTGTTTGATAAGTTCATCGATTTTGAAAACGATACCAATCTAGAAGTTCTGTTTAAAGAAAAAGGGAAAACAGACCATGACTGAAACGTGTTTGTGGCCCTATAAAAAAAAGGTTGAGTATAGCTGATCTAGAGTATAGCTAGTAATACTAAGACAAACACTAATTCCATCCAGAAAACATACTCATTTCCTCCATAAATCTTTTAGCATTGTGTAAAATACTTTAAAATTACGTCTGCGTATCTTAAAATTATTCACCTATATATTTGTCCTTTTCCTAAGCGAAAACGGTTTATACGAGGCTCTTGGCACAAAGCCCGTTCCAACCGCACTTTTACATTTCACTTGCTCGCCACAAAGCATTTTACTTCCATCGTTACGAATATTTGCTTAATGTTATGAGGATACTAAAAAATTTCAGCTTCTGATACCTATATCCTTGTATTGCAAATTTCCAACAATTATACTATCCTATTCGCGATTTATGTGTAATTATTTCATAGTTTTACAAATTTCGATTTCTTTAGGGTTGAATATCTAAATATCACCGCTTTAAGTATCTCGCAAGGAACTATAAAGAATTCCACCACATAAACTACTTATAGATATATTGATACTGATTGATATAATTTATTAAATATACAGTTTTATATACAAGTACACAATATAGCTATCGCCCGGCTAATGAGCATGATTTAAAGCTTAAACGATTCTTACCCAAATCTTCTACACGCCAGTGTAAGTCTTCTTAAAATAGGTTCAATTAAATTTACAGTATACAAAAAACAGACAAATTCATTTTTTGACAATTATATCCATCCATTCTTTATCCATTTTTAAGTATTGATTTAGTACAAGTAGAATATTTATAGTATTTATATATGTAGATTAAAATTAAATAAATTATCCTATTCCTAGATTGGACAGATATTTTGAAATTATTGTAAGTCTACAAATTTCATTTATATGTACTAGGAAACTCTCAACATTAATAGATTAAAAAGAATTCTCTGAATTTTCTAAAATGAGATACGATATTAATTTTAATCATTTACACTGAAAGCCATCGAAATATGAGACAAGAAATATAAATTGCCACTGTAGCACAATTTCAGACAGAATACGCGATGAGTTCCACGAACTCATGTAATTCATAAATTGACAAGCTTAAAGCTTTGTACAATAATTAAATTAAATGTTGTTTTATCACCAGAAACATTTAATTCTACATTTCAATAGTCTTAAGTTTTAGAGTTCCGTCAAAAATTGTAGGATTCCGTTCAAAGTGATATATACTTTTGTACCTCTTTTACCTTTTTTACCTTTTTTACCTTTTTTATCTTTTTTACCTTTTTTACCTCTTTTACCTATTTTACCTTTTTTACCTTTTTTACCTCTTTTACCTATTTTACCTTTTTTACCTTTTTTACCTTTCCGTACCCGAATGATGCCAACGGAACCCTATCACTAAGCCTCCGTTGTCTATCCGTCAGTCAGAGCGTTGTATCTTACGAATCGTATTAGGTAGAGATTTGAAATTTTCGTAGAAAGTGTATTCCTATTGCCACTATAATAACAAAAAGAAAAGTAAGATGGCGAATTTCATAAAGTGCGCCATGCAAATTAAAAAATCATTTATGCTACCTTCGTGTTCGGGTCCCACTCGCATTTGACCGATTTTTCTGTCTTCGCCATTTTGAAAGACACCGAAAAATCGCACACCGATTCATATCTTAGATGTATAATATTACAAATTCTGTTTTCAGTTTTCTTTTTTTTTATATTTTAGTTACCGCTTTCATTTATAAACAATTATTTGTAAATGTATCTTGCATCAAAAGCAGTAAATATCTTTAGATTCTATAACCATAAAGTATGTAAGAACTACGTAATAAATATTAGCTAACAATTTTCGATTATTTTATATACGATCATTAGTGATTTCCGCCATCAACGGCCGCGTGCGTCTCGAGGTACCAAGCCATAGCCTATGTCTTACTCCAGCTCATATTTTATACGTGTACTAAATTTTATCTAAATCCGTCCATCCGTTCAGCTATTTTAGCATAAAGGACGAACAAACATCTTTCAACAACACAAAGAATCTTTTAAATTTGAAAATGTAGTCTAATGTAGATAATATTATATATATATTTAGTTTTCATTTCTATACACCATATATATGGCTTAATAAAACAAAATCAGTTCAAAATCAGTGTCACGAAAGAAAAAGGCTTATCGGCTATTAGCCATATCTTCCAGTTCACTAACCATTGGCTTGAAAAGTGTACCCATTACTGAAAGATGAGTACTAAGTTGAAAAACATAATGACTTTCAATTGAATAACGAAAAAAGACATGAGATAAACCATAATATTACATACATCCATAATATATTCATGCATCTATACTAATATTATAAAGAGGTAAAGTTTGTGAATTGTGAGTTTGTGACGTTGTAGGGAGTAATCTCTCGATCTACTTAACCGGATTAGATAGATTAGAATTTGGTAAGAAGATAGTTTGAGACCCTGGGAAGGACATAGGATACTTTTTATCCCGGAAATCATCCCTTAAGGAGATGAAAATTTGTGTGGGGAAGCACGCTAGGGACGAACCCGAGCGGAGCGAAGGTGAGTCGCTAGTATTTTAAATAAATTTTAAATCTTTTCGGATTTTTTCGCGGATTTATTTTGATGTTTGGTTCTCCGATGGTTCATGGTCATTGGAGAGACTAAGCTCTTAGATGTCTTAAAAGTTATTGTGTAGTTGTTTAACAAATAGTATCTACTCACATATTAATTATTTAATGATTTTAAAGAAACGGAAAATTGTCACCACCTACTTATTACAATATTTGCTAATTTTAATAATTTAAATTATATATTTTATAAGTTTTATAAACGAATTTTATAAAAAAAACAATAAAATATACCAAAATATCAGTACTTATAACTATATTAATATTTTATATATTTATTATTTAAATTACTAACATTTGAAATAAATTTAAGAAAATTAATATTTTTTTGTTGCAACTAGGTAGGTACTTATTTATATTTAAAGTTTTTCTTAAAAACTATCGGCTTAAAAATTAAAAACTTATTTATTGCATAGTAGATTTAGTGGTAATATAACTATATATATATATATATATATATATATATATATATATATATATATATATATATATATATATATATATATATATATATATTTCTAATAACTTTTAATTATTTATTTACGTTAAAAAATCTGAAAATAATGCTTGACGTTTTATATTATGATTAAAACTATTATTTTTCGTAAATAAATACAAAATATACAGCAAATATGTACAAAGTACGTACGTGTTAATACACTTTCTAACTTTGGAACAAAAATCCTCTTTCATAAAGTCTTTTCGCTAAGACCCTTTCCTCGACCAAAGAGCTTAGCGCCGGATGAAAAGAGCTAATACGTCACGATACACAACCGTTGCTAATATAGATACACGAAAAAAAATATATTTTAGATGGTTTCCTGTATTACATTACTACATCGATCAAAGGCACAATTTTTCTATAATGATTCGTCATTTTTATTGCATGTAAGATTTTTATCATATTTTTATTTTATAGTAAAATAAGTATATATATTTCGTTGCCAAAAATATCTTTATAGTGAAGTAAGTAAAATCTCTCACCTCAAATAATATTTTTCTTTTTTTGGACTTCGTAAAAAAAAACATGGTTAGTGTATTGCTCATTTTAAAGTTTAGTATTATTACTTAGCTTCAACTGCATTATGTAAAAGAAATCTAAGATGAGAATTAAATATTATAATTGTAGATAAAAAAGATTAAAAATTATAATGTAGATTTGCAAAATACTAGTTTCAACGTACATAGTTTCTAATTTAAATTTAGATAAACGTAATGAATTAGGTTCTATCGAGTTGAGCTATAATGATTAAACCAAACACAACTCTTCTTTAAAGGGTACTAATATATCTTGACTAGGAATAATTAAAATACGGCAAAGAACACGGATAGGTATATTACAGTACAATTCCCGCTATTTTAATGGATACTTGGTTATTGGTAAGACATCCTATATTAACAAGTGCGCCACACATATTACATACAGGCTACAATTTCAATGCGAACAGGGTTATCGAAGAAAGACCATTCTTGGGAATGGGCCAGGAGGCCTATACCTTATTCTGGATCTTTGCTTACGGATCCTCTTCCTCTGCAGAATTCAAAATTCAAAATATTTTATTCAGCATTAAATTATTACAATTTTTTACTGAACGTCATTTGTCTACTACCAGTTCGGAAAGACAAAGCTTCAGACCTGAGAAGAACTGGCAAAAGAAACTCAGCGGGACTGATATTATTTCATTACCTTTTTTTATAAAGTTAAATTATAATTTACAATATTTCTATCAATTTGAAGTAGCCTGGAGGCGATCATTTCATTCCCAAGGTGTGCCATCTCCTAAAGAATCATTTATTGTATAATATCCTTTAGCACACAAACGTTCTTTAACATTTTTTTTTTGAATTTGGCGATAGAAGCCTTTTGAACATTTTCTGGGATCCTGTGAAGAGAGATGTCTTGTGCAGCAACACTATCTGTCTGTCCTATCTTCAAAGCAAAGTAATTTTTCATATCTAGAAGGTTATGTGGTTAAAATATTGATATCATGGCAAAAACTCTAAAGAAGGAAAAAGTAATAAAACTTTAGGGATGATCCCAAACAATAAACGTATTTTAGAGATACCTTTTTGTTTTTTTTTCCATCGTATAAATAGTAATAACTATAAGTGTCAATCTTGATATAACTTTATTTTATAGTTACTTTTTTTACCTAATAAAAGGATTATAAGGTCTAAGAAGAATGTTTTTATAGCTAATTATGTTTTATAATCATTCCTAGGGATGTGATTTTTTCTTAAATGAGACCTTAATATGCAAAGATTGAGAAACTCCTTTTTTTTGAATTTTGTTAAAAAATTATCGAAGATAAAAAACCATACTTAATATTTATTTTTAATAGATACTCTCTAGTTTATTACCAATATATTGTACAAATAACAGGACCCTTAATATACTAGTTCGACTCGAACTTGATTGATATTTTCTTTCTGTTTTCATCAATATAAGGAAAATTGGTAAGTGAGAACTTCCAAGATTCCAAGCATTTACCGTTAAATGAAGGCATTTGTTTTATCCCATGTACAGTTCATTGAATCATCGCTATGAGAAATATTCAATTTACAAAGCACGAGTATGACGAAAGCGGGTTTAATTTGCCGTATATTCATCATAGTACTTAACTACTACAAAATTCTAGTCCAAATAATATAACTTTTACCTTTATTTTAACAAAGTTGTTTTAAAGATGAATGTTGTTGACGTAAAAGCTAATTATCATGGTATACTACCGACATACATTTATTTTTTATTTTAAAAACAGTAAATACTTTCCGCATAGTTAAAATTTTCATATAAACCTGTAATGTATCTTACAGAATCATTTTCTAGAAAATAAATAGAGTTCTAGTTCAAATGCAAATATTATGTTGTAATCATGTTCTGTTTTATGAAAATGCCTGCGATTCCCGACACTCGTACAAAGAGAAACTTTTTACAAATTTCAATATTATTTTCTGCAGGAAACATTTGGTTTTCTCAGAACAAGTTTCATTACAAGTAATTTTGTAATTATTTAAATTACAAATTACGTACTTAGGACTAATACTGATCTTAATAAAAATCACATAAGTAATTTATGAATAACTAGCGGCTCACCCTCGCTTCACTCGAGTTTGCCTCCAGGAAAATAAAAACAAACCTATCCCACGGGAACTGTAAATTTTTCCGGGATAAAAAGTAGCCTATGTATTATTCCAGACTATATTCTATCTCTGTGCCAAGTTTCAGCCAAAGAGGAACAAACATCCATTCTCACGAACTTTCACATTTATAATCTTAGTATAGCTATAGATAACAAATTCACCTGAATAGAAACTACTCTCAATATAAAAAGTGTCAAATCGAATCGTGATAATGATCGTAAATTTTTTTTTCTCAGAAACTTTTCATTTTACGGATAGTTTTTTTCTATTATATTTTAATAAAAGAATGAACATGCGCTTTAATATTACATAGAATTTGAGCTCAATACAATGTCTACCTCAAAAAAGAATTTTCAAAAAATAAACTTAAAAGTGTAGACGTGCCTTTTTTTTAAATATTGTTACATATGTAGGTATATATGTATATTGGTTATATTTTAAACACCTTAAATACTATTAACATACTAAAAAGTATTTGGTTTATATTTTCAATTTAAGAATATTAATATTTATTTATAAAATTAAAACATTTTTTTTAATTATTATGTACGTACAATTTATACAATTTCGACCCCTTTAAAGTTTTATTAAAATATATTATATAGCCCATATTATAAAAGTGTATATTAATGCATAAAAAAATAAAAACAAAAAAAAAACAAAAACGAAACAAATAAGAAAAGAAATGAAAAAATGGTTTATTATGCGTATAAATCGGAAAATCTTTGAAATTTCGCCCTCTCGAGTTGTATACTACATTGTTCCAGCTAAAACTTTCCAACTAGGAAACTGCCAATTCGTTCAAGTAGTCCGTGAAGCAATATCTTTTCTTTTTTAAAAACTGGCAATGCTGAATTTCCATCCTATTTTACTCGGAAGTTCAAATTTTCGGATGATCATTTTTTGGAATGTTCTGTTCATAGCAAACTTTTTTCAGACTGCGCCAACAAGTCTGATGAATGTGTCGCATTTTATTTGTATTCTGTAAATCTATATTTGAAAGCTTATACTACTGCCAATGTATCGAATTTCAATTGATTCAAAATAGGTTAAAAATAATTGGTGGCATCTTTAAGATGAGCATTTCATTTAACATTTTTTCTTTAATTGACATAATATTATTTACCATCTTTTTGCTAGTAAGATGAAACAAGTTGCTAAAAGTTGTCCCCGCAAGCGTTAATTAAACATCCCACTTCTCAAAGAGATTTTTAGCCTAAAAAGGAATTAATTTAAAATACAACAAACAGTCAAAAATATTAGAGCTAGTACTAACATATTTCAAAAAATGTAAATATAATAGATGGTTATATCAAAACTTATTTTTTATGTAATCGGTTTACCTTTAAATGCTCCACTGAAAGCACCTGGCTGCGGGGATGGATGCATGAATATCGTACGTACGTATTTTCATGTCAGCCTAATATACGCAAATAGACCAATCATTTGTAAAGTTCAATATGTTGCAAGCGTATGTAATTGGGTTGTTTATTGCACAGATTTGTAGGAATGAATGTTTTGCTGAATAAAAATGATAAATATAATTGTAAATCATTTATGTCAAAAAATGAAACAAAATAATTAGAATCAAATCTTATTTATTAATTTTTAGGGACAGAGTTACAATAAAATGAAATAGTTACATTTACATTAGAAAACATTAAGAAAACTTAAATAATATTATAGCAACCACAAAATCTGAAAATAATAAAAAAAAAATATTCTGTTAATCAAGTTTGAAATGGAAACAAAGTACGTCTATGTAGATAAATCAAATTGAAACGTCTGTTTGTAATGTTAAAATAACAGCTTTTTACTATGAAATTATTTACGGTACTTACGCGAAAAACGCAATATTTTTTTTGCCTGTTTGTATATCTATCTGACTGTCTGTCTGTTTATTTATTCCGCCTAATCTCCGAAACGGCTGGACTGATTTTGACGGGACTTCACTGGCAAATAGCTGATATTATAAGGAGTAATTTGGGATACTTTAATTTTAGGAAAAGAATTATAGTTCCACTCAAAAAAATTAAAACGACGAGGACGTAACGAGCGAAACTTGGGTAAGTCGCTAGTATTTTATAAGAAGAATAAAATATACCCAAAAAAAACAAATAACCATACCTTTTTATCTCAATTCTTGTTATGTGATGGGGATTGATTAAACAACGCCCTAACAAACAATATAAGTTCGATATTGAAATTGATGTAATACACTTTTCGTAGAAACAATCTTTATAAAGGATATCAATATATTTTTAAGTTTATTAAGATTGTTTCTTATTTTTTTGTAAATTAGATACTTCAAGAAAATAGGCTCTGTAAAATGTTATGCTAAAAATATTTTATAGGTCCGATTAGGTACCCTCTCACAAGTTAAGTGCGTAAGCGATCCTTCGAGGCTCCATTAAGACGGGGGAGGGAGTGGGTAGTACTGGCTATTCTGATCAGTGAGTCTCACATAACCACCTGTATGTATGTTACTGTACACCTGTATGTATACTTTAGAGTAATCTAAGTAAAAAAAAATTGACGACACGTTTGGCTCAGTTGGTAGTGACCTTACTTGCTGTGCCAGCGGTCGCGGGTTCGAGTCCCGCTGTGGGCTTTCGTTTGTGTGATAAGCACGAATGTTTGTACTCCAGTCATGGGTATTTATATTTATAATATGTATGTATTTAAAGTTATATATGTGTAGTGTATCAACTATCTGGTATCCATTACACAAGCCTCGTAGCTTACCATGGAACTAGACGGCGCTGTGTGTTAATGTCGCAACATTTATGTATTATTATTTAATAACCTACTTTTATTATAATAAAACAATGTGATAATCAAAATATTTCGTGACATTTTTATTTGGTACTTAATAATATATAACTTTCCTTTCTCTTCTCAAATGTTCCATATACGTTAAAAAAATTATAATTATTAAATATCCAATTATGTTATTTAACCATTAAGTATTTACGGTTTAATTTTATCATCATTTATTTGCCATAATTACAAGTTCAATTAGAGCAATAAATCAATTCGGCATCCGGGACAAAGCAAAGACTTATAATTGCGTAAACGAAGGGCTTTCATTACGTATCTTCCCAGTTGAAAGGTTAATTTTTGAACCTTTGAAATTTAATTTTAATTTGACACTGCCTATTTCACCCTTTTAGTTTTGAATATTACCTTAATTGCACTCCAATTTATCTTAGATCGACGGTATGGGTGTTGTTTATGAGCTTTATAAACAATTTTTCAAATAAAGATTGACATAATTTCTGATTTATACAAAATAATGATTATTACACAATCAATTAATTAAAAATATTTGATTTAAATTGTCTAATTGCGTCAGTCATTTAATTATCTTGTTAGCTATTATTTTATATTAAAAATAATTTATGAGTATTATTAATATAATCCCATAAATGTTTATCTGAATTCTCAGAATACTTATTAAATTAGTATAACATTGTTAAATAAACAAAATTTAACATAGATTTTGATGCTATGCAACGTAGACATGTTACGTTTTACATGGAGTAACAACATTAAACAAAGCTTCTACAACGTCATCAGTTTAAATAAATCAAGCGTTGCCTGTGATGCACGTACGCAGCTCAAAGGCATATTTACTTGACGAGACACATCAGTCCTTTAACCCCCAAAGCGATTACCTGTCAAAGCCAAACCATCTAATGAAACTATTAAAGGTTTACCCTGGTTTATAATTGCTCTTTACAAACATGCCAACATCTATGTATAGGCCCAGTGTTAACGCGCTCGCTTGTAAAACCAAGTAAAGCAGGTTCAAGCCTCGAGTCTGACACTTCTGATATTATACATAAACTAGCACTGCCCGCGGCTCCGCCCGCGCTCAGGTTCTATGTTTTACATACATATTAGTATACTTCTTATATTGCAGTTTTTGTATTTTTTCTCTCAAATGAGATATTTTCCCGCAGTAAAAAGTATCCTATATGTTGACCCGGATAACCAGCTACCATCATACCAAATCTCATCAAAATCCCTCCAGTTTTTTCCGTGATGCGGTAACAGACAGACAGACAGACAGACAGACAGACAGACAGACAGACAGACAGACAGACAGACAGACAGACAGACAGACAGACAGACAGACAGACAGACAGACAGACAAAAATTCTAAAAACTATAGATTTGACCTCTGTATCGATAATAATGTCTATTTCAATAAGATTTTCAAAAAAATATTTAACGTACAGATTCGGCTTGGTTACAATTTTATTATATGTATAGATGCAACCTCTATATTATATTATAAATAAATGTAAGCTCTATATTTCAAAGAGCAACTGTTGAGTTTCTCGCCGGTTCTTCTCAGCAGAACTCCTTTCCGAGCCGGTGGTATCTTCCTCACGGACTGACTACACTGACGCTTTCATTAAACTGACGATTCAAAAGTACTTGTAATAAATAAATAAGTCTAATTGAATAACGTTTATTTCATTTCATATATGCGAGTTATTTTCAACCCGAATACCACTTATCTATGGATGAAGGAAAACATCGTGAGTAAATTTGCATGTCTGAGAGAACTACTAACTACATAGTTTTGTTTCTTACGTTGTGGACTATGGTCTGATCGCTCTCACAATGAAAGGAAGCCTGTGATCTGCAGTGGAACTATAAAAAACCTGATACTAATACATATTTTATAATGTCGTAAATGATTTAGTGTAGTATTGGTATTTTTTTTACCAAACACTTCAACCATAGCTGACACTTGATCGTGGGAGGGCAAGAAAGTATTTTGGCACACTTTGGCACCACGTCATTAAATTGTATTTTAGTTTATGTTAAATACATAATACGTATATGGTAAATAAAAACAATATAATTTAAATTGTTTTAATTAACTATAAATAGTTACAGTCTTGTTATTTACCATGAACAAATTTCCATTCCTTTATCTATACTATATTATAAACAGTTAAAGTTTATGAGTTGGTGACGTTGTAGTGGGTAATCTCTGGATCTACTGAACCGATTTAGATGTTGGTAAGAAGATAGTTTGAGACCCTGGAAAGGACATAGGATGCGTTTTATCCCGGAAATCATCCCTTAAGGGGAAGAATATGGGGATGAAAGTTTGCATTGGAAAGCAAACTAGAGACGACGCCGAGCGAAGCGAGGGTAAGTCCCCAGTATTATAATAATAAAATTATTATTTGGTGACTATTTCGTTAACATGATATCACATTTTATTAATTTTAATATAAATTTAATTACACAAAGAATACCTTTTTGGCGAGAAATAACTGGTAACAATGAAATTACCCTTAGATATAAATAGGGTAAAGTTATTTTATTTGGTATTTTTGCATTCCTTGCCACCTTGTCCTTAGAACAGTCATTATTTTCACTCTACCAAAGCTAGCGCTAAATTCAATGGGTAATGTACATACTCGTATGTAGTGGAATATGTAAAACCAACTAGAATGAAAGCTACCCGTTGGTCCATTCATAAGTAAAAGAGTAAGTAAAAGAAATACTAATCAACAAATTAAAAACACATTTTAAATTTATAATATTATGTAAGAATGCATAACATTGCTTGTTATATTTTCAATGAAATGTATCTTCACTATTATAATTTCTTTTGTTAGCTCTTTCCAGTAAACCAACGGTGTATTTTTCTTTATTAGCTCAGCACTAATGTTTTTATAATTATAATAAATACCATATCCCGGTTTCAGATTAGTCATGAGTTTGAATTTACTTAAATATTTATTGAAAGGAAAATTCTAGGTTTTCATTTTTAAAGCGGAAATACTGCATACTGCTGGATTCGAAAAACCTAGAATATTTTGTAGAAACAGCTTATAGGTTAAGTACCTACATACAATACGAGATAATAAAACTCTAAATTTACTTCTTAGTAGCAAAATTATATTGTATTTTTATAAGGTAATTATAAAATATATACAATAAAATAATAATGTCCTCCTGATCGATTTTGGCCACGGCGGCCCATCTTACTGAGACTAGCCAACTGCGCAGGAGATATTATAGTGCACAATTGTACGCGCAGACACAACGTGCACTTACTTTTCCTTTAACTCTCAAAGACCTATGAGATGATACTTTGACACGACCTGTGAGAGTTAAGGTGCAGGACCAACGGTCATACGAGCTCTTCGAGGCACATGAGTGCGACACCGTAAATCCAACTCCGGTCTACTACTGAGAATATTTTAACAGAAAAACTCAGTAAATAAACTTGGCCTGACCCGGAGCTCGAACCTAGAACCTAGCTACTAGACCACCGTGGCAATTACATAGACTGTTCTCAAATATTAGATAGTTTAAGCTTCCAAGTACATAGATATTATATCCGAGAAAATATTACGCCACTGAAAGTATCTTTACTATTTTTTCGCACTACACTCAGAGTTAACTCAGATCTACCTACCTCGTAAAAGTAAACTTCTAAATAATTTTATTAGAAGAACATATTTTTTTACGATATCTTTATACATTTTAAATTAAAATTATACCTAAAGTCATCTGCTAATTAAGTATCTATATTATATCTAATACCTTTAAACAAGCAAATCACGTACATTTATTTATTTATTGATATTGGAAACGGCTCTACCAATTTCGCTGAAAATTGGTACGTGTGGTTTTCGGGAGCGAAAAATCGATCTAGATTAAACTTATGTCTGGGAAAACGCGTGTTTTCGAATTTTCATGCGGTTTTCTTTCGCATTATTCCACGCAAAATATGATCGCTAATTTCGGACGTTCGCCCAGGCACTATACGAGTATGTATAAATAGGCAAAATAAAAAAATTCATTACCTTTTTCTCGTCTGTTAGTCAACCGATTTTCTTTTTTAATTATTTGTTTAGTAGATATTAACGAGTTTCAGTGTTATCTATAAAAAATTTAGAAACAATCGGTCTTTTTTATATAGATAGGTAAAGATATAACAGTTAAATATTATTATTTATTCAATAATAATTATGGTCCAATATCGACCAATGAGGTAACACTAGTCGATGCAATACGTTGGATTGAATATTATGTAATTTGGTAGGCTGTACAAGTTTACACCATTTTATAACTGTGTAACTACCTGTAAAGTACATTTTATTGCTTGTTTCAGCTTTAATAGTATTGTAGAAACTTCTGGTGGCCTTTATTAAATAAATATACACTCGTAATAATTATACGATATTCCTTTCTATCTATAGATATAATAAAATTGTAACTAAGCCGAATCTGTACATTAGATATTTTTTGAAATTTTTTATTGATATAAACATTATTGTCGATACAGAGGCCGAATCTATAGTTTTTAGATTTTTCTGTCTGTCTGTCTGTTACCGCATCACAGAAAAACCACTGGAGGGATTTTGATGAAGTTTGGTATGGTGATAGCTGGTTATCCGGGTCAACATACAAAATATTTTTACCACGGGAAAATGTCTAATTTCTGAGAAAAAATACAAACACTGTAATGTAAGAGTATACTGATATGTAAAACCTAAGAATTAGGTTTTTGGTCATCTGAACGCGGGCGGAGCTGCGGGCAATGCTAGTTAATATATATTATATATATTCTTTCATCGCGGGCAATGCTAATAGTAAATAAGTGTAAAATTGATTGAAAACTACTTTTAATACCCCTTGCAAATAGAAAACATACAAATGGTAAAAAAACCCTCAATATTTCAGAACATCCATATTAGCTTTATTTACACTTGTAAATTATTCAGAAAATGCAAAAATAAATAAATTAGTACGTCATTCGTAGTACGAGCTTATCATATATGTATAGTTATGCGTCGACAGTTGCAGTGAGCGGAGAATGGGTTGAAATCCTTAGTCACCGTAACCATTTTTTGTCTACTCCACAATGGAGATGAAAATAATATAAAACAATCTGGTAGCTAATTAAATGATGCAATAGACGCTAAACCGGTGGATGATGATGACGACACGTTTGGTTCAGTTTGTAGTGACCCTACTTGCAGTGCCAGCGATCGCGGGTTCGAATTTCGCTGGGGGCATTATTTATGTGATGAGCATGAATATTTGTACTCCAGTCATGGCTGTTTATATTTATAATATGTACGTATTTAAAGTTATATATGTGTAGTATATCAACTATCTCGTATCCATAACACAAGCCTCGAAGCTTACCATGAAACTAGATGGTGATGTGTGTTAATGTCCCAACAACAAATTTATTTATAGACTTGGAAATTAGAGACTATAAATAATATTGTCTTTTAAAAATAGGTATTCTCTAATTTTTATCATTTAAGGAGCAAATAAACGAAATATTTTAACTAAGGAAAATTCATATGTAACATATATGGAGTCCTATTTTAACATTTACGTACTAATTAACTTTTATTAAAGCAATTTTTTTATAAAAAACCATCATATATCTTCGTTGAATCGTATTGGTAGTTAAATCAACTTGTGCTTCGATTTACTACGCAGCGCACATACAGTATATCTCATTCAATCGAACAATACAATCAGTTTGCCGAGCCAATAGGTACAACTTTACCATGACGAAACTAAAAACAACAATTGATTTGATTTTATTTACTATGTATACGTTTTCATATATTTTTCGCGATTTATACAAAGAAAATATCTCTATTGTTTAGTTATCTATATATACATACGAGTATAATAAAATTGTAACTAAGCCGAATCTGTACATTAAATATTTTTTCGAAAATCTTATTGAAATAGACATTATTATCGATACAGAGGCCGAATCTATAGTTTTTAGAATTTTTGTCTGTCTGTCTGTTACCGCATCACGGAAAAACCATTGGAGAGATTTTCATGAAATTTGATACGGTGATAGCTGGTTATCCGGGTCAACATATAGGATACTTTTTACCGCGGGAAAATATCTCATTTACGAGAAAAAGCACTAAAAAGTAACAAATAACTGATTGGTAGTTTTCATTTACTATACATACCTAATCAAATATTTTCGAAGTCGGTATGCTTTGCTTTGTATGGGCTGGCACCGATTTCGAAACTATTTGATTAGGTATGTATTTAATAGGTAGGCTTTAATTACTTAGCCAAAGCACACCGACTTCGAAAATATTTGATTAGGTATGTATAGTAAATGAAAACTACCAATCAGTTATTTTACACTTTTTAGTGCTTTTGTTTGAAGTCGGTTTTTATTTTTTTGTTAAAAAGTTTTTATTTTTCCCTTTTTAGTGTAGACAATAGTAGCAAAGTAAGGATTCTAACGTGTTAGGCTTGTCAAATCAAACAAAATAAGCCCAAACTCAAAGTATCTACTATTAGCCGTTGAAGAGTTCCACCTATCCACCTTCTGGCCTTGCCATCAGATCAGGTCAACAACACCGAACCACTGTACTATCAACGGAAATAGAAATACTTGCAAAGTTTCAAGTCAATATGACAATTAGAAGTAGGTTAAATTCATCATTCGCTATTTTTCCACCCTTAGGCGTGGTATTTTTTTTTTTGAAATTTAAATGGGACCAATCTGGAAGTATACCCTTTCAAACAAAACAAAAATTGTCCAAATCGGTTAATAAATGACGGAGTTCTGAGGTAACAAACATAAAAAAAAAAAGCATACAGTCGAATTGAGAACCTCCTCCTTTTTGAAGTCGGTTGAAAAATACAAAAACTGCATTGTAAGAGTATACTAATATATAAAATCTAAGAATTTGGTTTTTGTTCATCTGAGCGCGGGCGGAGCCGCGGGCAATGCTAGTTGTTTATAAGTAGATATAGTAGCACAACTTTTTGGAGACATATGAGAGTTTTTCATCTATTAAGAGATGATATAGACGGCGATAAGTTTTTACATTTTCTATTGATACTATACGATATAAACATACTTTTATATCCTCATTAGAACTGATTAATAAAGCTTTCAAACTAATAAGTTTAGACAAAGTCGTTTAAATTTGTCTTGACAGTTAAACTAAATATTTGTATGAATTTGTATGGTTTTTGCATGAGAAGTTAAACAAAAGTATAAGCTCAATTACTACAAATTGTTTACAGCTATGTTTCAAAAACAACTGCAATATGTAGAAAAATAAAATGTATAGTTTATAATAATTTATATACATAAATAATTTATAACGGATAGAGCTCAACTGACATTCTTTGAAGCCATTAACGAGAGAATCGAATTGAATATACGAGTAACAAATAGAACGTACTTGTTCATATAATAGGAAAATCACCATAATATCAACTTAAATAAGTACATATCTATCATATTGAGCACTTCAATGTCTTGTGAATCAAGTTTTATTGGCGACTAGCTTTCGTTTCAAATAAAGTAACGAGGGATATTAATTTTTTTTTAAATTAAAATTATTTAAAGTACAAATGCTGACTAACAATTATTTTTTTCCAATATTTACATTTTAATAGATATTTTTATAAATAATGTTTCTCACACTCTGAGGTATTTTTTCATAAACATTATTTCATATTAAGAGTATACTAATTGTAAGCCTAGAGAGTACAGAATCATACCTTTGATCGATGAAACATACAGTTGAATTGTATAATGAAGTTTATTCCAACGCATGGAAATTGCAGATTTTATGACTCCCCATTTGACCGTTTTAGGAAATGTAAAAACTTTGCCACTCGCCTCTATCAGGAAAATGTTACTTGCGGGTACTTTTTAGCGTTTTATTTCATGATGTCGTCATGATCTAATACCAATAAAAAATAGCGGCAATGGTGCAAATTAACATAGATTTAAAATTCAATTGTGTATTCTATAAATACAGACTAAATAAACCTTTAAAAAATTAAATAAAAACCGATTTTAGGCACTAAAATGTAAAAAAAATACTAAACGGGGGTTTTCATTTAGAATAGATACCTTATCAGATATTTTCGAAGTCGGTGCCAGCCGATGCAAAGCAAATCTAATATATTTCGATACGTAAAATATATATTTGCCTATTAGATATTCATATCTTAAAATGTTGTCGGCTGGCACCGACTTCGAAAACATCTGATTAGGTATCTATTCTAAATGAAAACCCCCGTTTAGTATTTTTTTTACATTTTAGTGTCTGGAAGTCGGTTTTTATTTTTTGTTAAAAAGTTTTTATTTTTCTATTTTTAATGTAGACGTAATAAACAAGTAATTCATAAGAAATTCATAAGAAGAAACTTTTTTAATAACATATTCGATTAAGCAATTTATTAAAAAAAAAAATATTTATTGTTGATTTCTTTTAAAATTGCTCGACCGATTTCGATAAAATTTACATGGGACCACCTGGGAAGTATACCCTTTGAAAAAAAAAACCAAATCGGTTCAGGCGTCTTCGAGTAATCGGTGAAGATACATAAAACATAGATTCCGACGAATTGAGAACCTCCTCCCTCCTTTTTGGAATTGAAAGTCGGTTAATTAATATATACCACAGCTAAGACCATGTTTTTCATAAGCATGGGTCTATAGTATATTTGAACGAAGGCTTAATGACTATTTATTTTTTATCAACCGACTTCAAAAAGAAGGAGGTTCTCAATTGTACTTTGGCTAAGTAATTAAAGCCTACCTATTAAATACATACCTAATCAAATATTTTCGAAATCGGTGCCAGCCCATACAAAGCAAAGCACACCGACTTCGAAAATATTTGATTAGGTATGTATAGTAAATGAAAACTACCAATCAGTTATTTTTTACTTTTTAGTGCTTTTGTTTGAAGTCGGTTTTTATTTTTTTGTTAAAAAGTTTTTATTTTAGCAACTAGCCTTTTTGAATACATTGTTTGAAATGAAATCTTAATATTAGATTTATAAAATTGATAGGGTTTATTCTCCATAATTTAGCAGTTTTTTATTTAGAAAAAACTAAAATAAATTGAAAAAAAATTGAACTCTCAAAGTTAGGAATATTAAATTAACAAAGTTGCTCATGATGTTTTATTTTTATTGGGACTTATAGAAGATTCTGTTAAAAAATATTAGGTATAACATCGCAATAAGGCCTCGCTATTAGACTACTTTAGTAAAAAACCACTATCATATACATTGTTGGTAGTTCGTCTGAACTTGCAAAGTTCAGTCTAAAATCTCTATTTATTTTGTTAAATCCAAATAACTTTTGTACCGTTAAATATCGCTGGAGATCGATTAAATCGATAGGTATTGAAGTTCTTGATCCCCCTGCCAACTTTGATCCACCAGTCATGTTACACGCTCCATATATATAAATAAATATAAATATGTTGGGACATGAACACACAGCACCATCTAGTTCCATAGTAAGCTACGAGGCTTGTGTTATGGATACCAGATAGTTGATACACTATACATATATAATTTTAAATACATACATATCATAGTATAAATTATAAATACCCATGACTGGAGTACAAACATTCGTGCTTATCACACAAATGAATGCCACCTGCGGGATTCGAATCCGCGACCACTGGCACAGCAAGTAGGATCACTACAAACTGAGCCAAACTTGTTGTCAAAATATGTGTGTATATATGCATGTCTATTTAATTGTAACACGCCTTCACAATGCACATTCTACATACTTATATAAATTACTATTTCTTGTTTTTACATGTTATTATTCTGTCACAGCTATCTCTTCTTTATTATTATTTGATAACATTTACAGGACTCACAGAAGGCTATTTTAATTTATAAGATATTAAGTATGACAACAGTTTCCAGTCAGGCATTAGAAGAAATAATAAAGTTATAGATTTTACATCTAGCTATGGAACACTAAAAAGAGATCAAAAGAACAGATGGTACAATACTGGCATGATAGCGAATGAATCTATCATCCATTAGTGAATGTTTGCTGTAATTAGACGCCATCTCTCAGATACTCGTGATAAATCGGCCGACTGACACACGCTAATCAAACTTGTATTGGGAAATCGTTGCATAACTGTTGTAAGCAAGTCCAAAATGACATAATAACGTATTTGTTTTTATTTAATAGTACTTGTAGTACTATTTTTTTATTATCTTATCTTTTTTTTATTTTTTGTTCATAGATAACAACACAGGGCTTAATAATGTATCATTTAACTAAATTTCATTTAAATCTGTCCCACTGTTTCAGCGTGAAAGAGTAACAAGCAAACATACATACATACACGTTTTCGCATTTATAAAAGTATTGTGATGCGAATTTTCGTATTTATAAAATCAATGTGATGCAATAAAATTTCCTAATTTTTATTGCAAGATATTATTTATTGATTCATCACAATTGGAACTAGATAGCAAATGTTAAGTAATATTTCTCATTTAATAAGATTATACTCGTACAAAAGTACTATAAGTTAGCCACTAAGTATTTTATCTCTTTGTTTTCATTAGCAAGTAAGCGATGTTCACAATTTAATTTTGGAAAAGTTAACAGAGTTTTGCTTGCAAAACCATCTTTCAAAGAAGCCTAGGAAATTGAATATAACGGACTTCGAGTGAAAATTGAAACGATGTCAAAAGTTTAAGACAAGATTTTAATGTAAATACAGGTTGTGCTAATTAGTTTGTAATTCTATTTTTGTTTTAAATATCCTTCTCCTTAATACTTTAGACAAATTCACATCCCAAAAGAAGGCATCCATTTTAACACAATCATGTACCTAATACAGAGCTAAAAATAGAAATAAACAAGCCCCCTCGGTACGGTTGTGTAATAAATGTAATGATATCCTTAAATCAATTCCTGGCACTGACATTTTTTATGACTCTCCGTCAATTTTTAGAAATAAGTTATTTAATTATTATAAAATGCTTGACTGTTAATCTTAATTATTGTAATTTTTTTTGTTTATAATGATGATTTTACTTTTACTTCTTATTATTATGTATTATTATCAATTTCTTTTGTATTATGACATTTATCTATAATAATAATTATTATTATTATTTTTAAATTTTTGTACTTTTAATTCATGAATATTTAAATGCTACTTATTTATAATTGACATGCATATAAGGTATATTATTATTACATTAATTAAATTAATAATGTTTCATATGTATGTTGTAAGTGTGCTTTTTACAAATAAATAAATAAAATACGTAAGTACTATAAAAACAAGTATAATGACTATAAAAAATATGAATCTCATAGAAGACTAACTTCTGCCCTCGGCTCTGCTTATTTGGTTTATTTATGTATTTGCCTCGCTCCAGGAGTAATATTGTATTGTAAGAGCTAAAAATGTAAAATAAAACTTTATTTTCATGTTGTGTAATATGTATACATAATAATTTATTATTTGCATTGCTTGTATATGAGTATATCTTGTACGAGTATATCCAGTACAATGCTTATTCCCCTAAAAGTACACCAACAAAGACTTTGAAAACAAATAGTATGTCGTCAGTATCGTTTTAAAAATGTCATAAAATTTAAAATTCAGAAATGCAAACGTTTGTGCAATTCGTAAGCAAAATAGCTTTCCGTTGTTGGAAGTGTTGCAGCGGTACGTGCGGCTGAGAGGTCGTTCACGAGAATTGAAACGGATTCTACCGTGGATTGTTCAGGGTATTACGAGATTAGTTTGCGACTAGGTACGACAGAATTCGAAACTATGGGTAAATAAACTTTTACAATTGCAAATTTTATATTGGCCATTCTTATCATCGTTAAATTTTACATAATATTATTATAAAAATAATATTTAGTATTTTATTTTATAAATTAAACCTAATTCTTCTATTTTCTAGCTGCAACGTTAAAAGTTATGCAAAAGTAAGGTAGTAACCGTTCCGATTATCAGTTATTGAGAAATGTGTAGAAAAATACACAAATATTATAATATACATAATATTATAATGTACATATGTAACATTAATATATTGTGTATATTTTACTAGATACTCATATTTAATTATACTTGTGTAAATTCGTCTTAATTTATAAATAACACTAAATGAGGTACATTAAAGTATGATAAGTATGAGGTACATTAAAGATGTGGATTTTTTGTCATATTTATTTAAAAATAATTCGATAAGATTCATTGGAAATGATATGACATACAAAAAAAATAACGAAAATCCGATGTGAAAACCCTTTCTTTGAGTTTGAAATCACACTTAAGAATATAATTATTGTAGCTACAAGTATCTCAGTCTTCATTTTATAGATTTGTTTACAGTTTACTCCTCACTCATGTTTCATTGATATGTTATATGATAAAATAGTGTTATGTAGAGTCAAGCACAGTGTTTACTATTTGATAACAGCAATTTGCAAGATTTATCTTATAGAGAAACAGTATTAAAGTAAATATATTATCTTATTTATTTATCCCGCCACATAGCCTTGCTTTTATTTATAAGGCAATAAATATTTTACGAATATATTATAACGGGTTTGGCATTTGCGATAATTTTTTTACTTTATTTAAGTTAACATATTAAATCAGATAAAAGTGAAAGATATTTATGCTATGAACAGGTAATGTGTTTAATCTTAGAATGTATTCAGCCCTTTTTAAGGTCCCACTGCTGGGCACTGGCCTCTCTTCAATACGAGGGGTCACTCATCAGGCCATAGTCCACCACGCTGGCAAAGTGCAGGTTGGTGGACTAAGCATGCCTTTCGAAAACTTGTTAGGTTCTCTCAGACATGCAGGTTTCCTCACGATGTTTTTCCTTCACTGTAAGCCAAGTGGTAATCATGTTAGAAATGATTCGCACATGAAAATATCAGAGGTGCGAGACCCGGTATTTGAACCCGCTTCACTCGGTTTCCCAAGCGAGCGCGTTACCACTGGGCTACCACTGCCTTATTTACATTTACACATTTTATTATATACATTTGTATAATAAAATAGCAACAAAGTGAAATCTGTGCATGATTGTTTCATAAACGTGTTGTGTACAGAATACATGTACAACATATATTAAATACTAAATATATATTAAATCTGGATAATAATATTATAATATATATATAAAACATAATAGAACCAAACCAATTGTTGTTTATTTTTTTGTCTATTTGTATGTATATCTATGTTTATTTCACGCAAAATCTATTAAGCGGTTTGTTACTAAATTTTGTGTAGTTGTGTTTTATTACTCGAGCCAACATTTAGGATACCTTTAATACAAGAAAATCTCTCATTCCCACGGGAATACCCAATAAATAGCTCGGTGAAGTTGTCCGTCACACACAAATTTTAATAATTTATTACACAAAAATATTAGTAACATGGTTAAGAATTAACATATTTGTGCGGTAAATTGTATCATTTTCAAAAGAAAATCAAAAATTTGGTTCGGACGCAAGTCGTTTATCTATAGGTATCTATACATAATATAAAACAAAATGACTGTCTGCCTCTGTTTATAGACTTCTTCATTATTCACTTCTTTTCAACAAGAATAATGATATCGTTTTTACTAACTTTTCTATCTATTTACAACGTACTTGAACTACGCGCCTTGATCTAGAGACACATTATCCGCAATATCCATACTAATATTATAAATGTGAAAGTGTGTTTGTTTGTGTGTTTGTCTTTCTTTCACGTCGAAACGGAGTGACGGATTGACGTGATTTTTTGTGTGGAGATAGTTGGAGGGCTGGAGAGTGACATAGGCTACTTTTCATCGCGGGAGATTATCTCATTCCCATGGGAAAACACATTATAACACAACCCAAAAAATAATTACTTGAAACTAACGTAACGTATTAATGCTCTTCAACACAATTTAATAAATGCGTGTTTTAGAATTTCTCGAAGTTCATCCCATAGGGGGGTAAAATAGGAGATGACAGTTTATATGAAATCTACCTTTTTAGTTTTTTTTTTTTGTAGTTTCAGCGCGAGAGATTTTTTTAATATTTAATATATATATACATTTATTATTATGTATTAAATATTATAGTATTCCTAGGTATACTAAAACAAGGTGTTGATTTAAATCGCATCGTTAAGCGGTTTGGCTTTGTCATGTAACAGCTGTGGTGCTTGAAGGGCTTATGTGAGTCAGACACTCGACTGCAAACAATCCTTTGTGTTCTGCATTCGCTAGTAACGAGCGAAACGGTATCGTGAATTGTTTAGGTCCACATCGTCACTAAAGTACTCGTATATGGATCACATCATTAATATTTAAAAACTGTATATTGTAACTATTTATTCTTTGTATACCTTCGTCGTCCCACCAGAGTATGAGAGTGATAGGAATAGAGAGTGCACGTTGTGTCTGCGCGTACACTTGTGCACTATAATATCTCCTGCGCAGTTGGCTAGTCTCAATGAGATTGGCCGCCGTGACCGGAATCGGTCAGGAGAACATCATCATCATCACCTTCGTATAATAAAATGCAAGATTTCACTGTATGTTGGTGTCAACAAGTGATCCTGCGTCCCATTAGGACGGGGATCCGTTGGGATTGAGTGGCTAATACTAGCTTTTCTAACCGTGAGTCAATTCACGTAACCCTCAGTATATTCATATTACAGGTGGTTGTAAATGCCATGAAATTAGCGAATCTACGTCTTAAATCTTAAACTTAGCTTTAAACTCTTTTCGAACCTTATATTGTTATTATTATTTACTGTGAGGTTATGAATTAAAATGAAATAAATTGCATATAATATTTTTATCAATTTACTATTATAGTAACATTACAAGCTATTATTACAAATTTTTACACAACTTTATTTTGAAAGTTCAACAATTAATTAAGCTCTTTAAATTGGAAGTGTTTCTATAATGATAAGGAAATACGAATGAAAATGATAAAACCATTTCATCTCGTTTAATTTTTAGATAATAATTTGGTAGTCATTTTTATTATGGTTATATGAATAATTAATCTTAGGTTTGGCTAAGTATAGTTATTTTTAATAGTAGCCTGGAGTTGGGAAATATACGGTGTTTCGCACCTATACCTTGCCCCTCAGATAGTACGTAAACCGTCGGTCCTACGCATGATCTTCACCGTGATATCGTCTTATTGGACTTTGAGAGTGGTCTGAATAAAGAGGCACGCTGTAGCTGCGAACGTATAGATCTTTACAGATTTAGCTTATATTGATCTTAGTACTTAAACTATAATTAGGTTATAACTAATTCCCTTTTTTATCCAAAATATTTCTAACTAGCGTTTGACCCTAGCTTGATTCCCCATACAAACTTTCATTCCTATTTTCATCCCCTTAAGGGGTAATTTTCGAGATAAAAATATCCTATGTCCTTCCCAGGGTCTCAAACTATCTTCTCACCAAATTTCATCTAAATCGGTTTAGTAAATCCACAGATTACCCCCTCCAACGTCACAAACGCACGACCTCACAAACTTTACCTTTTTATAATATTAGTATAGATGTTATACATATTGGTAACATCGTTCTGATTAAACGATTAATAATATTTGCACAATTCCAATAAACTGGTAACAATATACGTTAAAATTTCACTGTCAACATAAACACGCTGAAACAAATAACCCACGTTTTTATTTTACATTCACCACTAGGTGCTTTGAGCGTTAAACGAAAAAAATGTGCTGACGATTATTCTGTGAAATGTTTCAAATTAAATAAAAACACAAGCTGATGATTATAATTTAACTTTGCTTTATTTATATGATCTAAAAACACTACAGTAAATACATAAATAAAAATAAGTATCAATTTGATATATATAATAGTATATTATTATTATATAATGTTTGTTTTATCTATACTAATATTATTAAGAGGTAAAGTTTGTATGTGAGGTTGTAGGGGGTAATCTCTGGATCTACTGAACCGATTTCGATGAAATTTGGTAAGAAGATAGTATGATACTCTGGGAAGGATATAGAATACTTTTTATCCTGGAAATCATCCCTAAAGGGGTTGAAAATGGGGATGAAAATTTGTATGGGGAATCAACCTAGTAAAATAAAAAAACGTAAATCGGTATTTAAATTAAATTGATAATTCATTTCATTGTATAGGTAGTGTATACCTTATTTTACCCATATAATTTTACCGATAATAATACTGTTAAATGATAAATAATTAATTGAATAATAATATGATAAATAATTACCAATGTGTTGTTATTATTCATACTAGTGAGTCTATAGTATATATGAGCTAGCCTCATCAACTATTAGTAACTTGGCGACCGAGTCTCGTTCGGCGTATTTCGATAAAGAATGCTTGCTGAAATGCTTTTTTTTTCAGAAAAGACTTATAAAGCAAAACCTTATCTAAACACAAAAATTTGATCTAAATCGTTACAGCCGTTTCCGAGACACACAGAATCAAGTCATACGGATATGTATAAGAATTGCTCATATAAGGTTATAACATTAATATAATGGAATATTAGAGTAAGTTCTAGTTACTAGGACATACCGAAAGTAATTGCGATCGATAGCAAATAGTTACATTTGAACGAAATGCGTTGTCTGTTTACACTACAGTTCTACACGGTCGCTACAAATCCGATTTGATCAGACGTAAAGGTACGGCTGCAGTATTTCAAATAAAAAGTAAGACGTTTCCCGGGCTACTTTTCCAACGATTCGACAGCTCTATCGTTGAACAGTTTTAGCCTAAACAATACTCTAGAATAAATCGGTAAAGCTTTTCTAAAGAACTACCTTTAGTGCGAGACTTTGTTTATCTTTTATGTTTGATATTGAGTTTAATTATTTTGTATGTTTTTTTTTCAGCTTATCGTCGTCTACTGCTGGACGGAAGCCGGCCTCCCTCCCCCATAAAACAACCATCCGGATTTTGGGCAGCCCGCATCCTTCCTGTACCTGCCACCTTTTTCAACTTGTTGCCACCTTGCAGCAGGGCGTCCTACACTACGTTTGCCTAAGCTCAGTCTCCACTCTAACACGTGTTAACTCCATCGGTCATATATACGCCTGAAGATATTATATATAATAATAACAACTTTATTCATAAATAAGGAAATTGAACATAGAACATAGTAATTTTTATAGTAAAGGCTTGTACAATTCAATTTCATACAGTTGGGTGAAGTACCAGTATAACCAAGCAAGGATTACATTGCTTGCTAATAAATATAATCTGTATTAAGGAGTAACAATAGATATGACTACTTGACTAGTCCACTTCCACTTCAGCGTGCTTATTCTGCGCGCGATGTCATTTTGGATGCCATAGAAACGCCAAGCATCGTGCGTTCCATTACTCGCTGAGCGACTTTAAATTTGTGGACCAGTCCTACGATGAGTGTCCACTTTTTGACTCCGTAAATCTACATTACAGGACGCACTGATTAAAAACCCTGGTCTTAAAGAACTGTGGGATCGACAACTCAAAAATATGACGCATATATTAAATTGATTTTAGAATACAAAGACAAAATAAAGATGATGTAATATGTATACTTGTTCTAAGCATGGATGCAAAAGTGTATAATGACTGTAGAAATTTTTGTTTTTTTTCTGAAATAGAAAATGAATACTCTTTTTTTAATTATTTACCTTATTATACTTTTTTAAATCGTATCTCTAATATATCCAGTTCACAGTTATCTTCTGAGAATATGATTTAAGTCAATGCTTGAATTAGAAGATCAATCGCTAGCACTTTTTATGACAAACATAAAACAGATATCATAATATTTTATACCACCATAAAATGACAATATGAATATTCAGTAAAATATTTATTTTGGTGGTAAAATTCGAATAATAATAACAGATAAAATAAAATATATAGACGGGATAGTAATTGTATAAAGTTTTATCTATACATATAATAAAATTGTAACTAAGCCGAATCTGTACATTAAATATTTTTTGGAAAATCTTATTGAAATAGACATTATTATCGATACAGAGGCCGAATCTATAGTTTTTAGAATTTTTGTCTGCCTGTCTGTCGGTATGCCTGTCTGTCTGTCTGTCTGTTACCGCATCACGAGAAAACCACTGGACAGATTTTGATAAAATTTGGTAAGATGCTAGCTGGTTATTCGGGTCAATATATAGGATACTTTTTACCGCGGTAAAATATCTCATTTCTGAGAAAAAAAACAAAAATTGCATTGTAAGAGTATACTGATATGTAAAACCTAAGAATTTGGTTTTTGGTCATCTGAGCGCGGGCGGAGCCGCGGGCAGTGCTAGTTATTTACATAAAAATCGTGAAAGAAATCTAAGGAAATGTCAAGTTATTAATTTATGTTCTAGTCTGATTACTGGGATTAATCCCAGTAATAATATTAATATTAGATGGGTTAAATACTGCAGAAAATAAGATATCATTTCACCTGTATGCTTAGCAAATGAAAAATATTTTATATTGAATATATTTTTACCTAAATTTATCGCGGATTTACTTATAGGTTGTCCTAATAAGATATGGTGAAAAATTAAGGTAGCCTTAAACCTAACAAATTTAAAAGTCTATTTTTTTAATAATTCAAAGGCTTAATAAATAAAATATTCAAATCATAATTTACTTTATATAATTAGAATTTCACAAGCACTTTAGAAACAATTTAATTTAAGAAGAGTTACTCGTAGTATAGACAGTCCGTGAGGAAGTTAACACCGGCTTGAAGTGAATTTCTTCTAAGCGGAGCTGGCGAGAAACTTAGTATAATGCTAATTTTGATGTCAAATTACAGTATTTCTATACTATTCTATATCTTCAATACTTTATTTTCTAAAGTCACAAGAAAAAGCATGTAAATTAAGTATCAGTTAGTTCTAAATATAACTTTTAATTACACAAGTGAAAATGGATTTTCTAAACATTTTTATAAAACTTTATAAAAAACTTACATCAATAGTAAGGCAGTTGCAAATTTAATAAAATATTTGGTTTCCCGTGTTCGTTAGTCTCCGATACCTTCGAACTCAGTTTGGAGTGGTGTGGATTTTCGTATGTATATTATTTAACGAATTCAGCCAAAAATTATATTCAGAATGACTGACCGGCTTACCTGTGTTAAAATTTCAACCTTCACTACTGCAATGTAAGTAAATATCTACACTCTACATTGCATACAGCAGCTTAACAATAGGAAAAATTCCGAGTATATTTGGTACAAAGATAGTAGATAGTATACAGTTCAAATCGATTTCTTTTGAAATTTGACAATTGGAAATTTCCTCCTTAAAGTGTCCTCTCATCGTCTGTTACACAGAACAGTAGTATCATAGGATGTTACTAGGAAACATGAATGTGAGTGGCTTTGTGAAATATTAATGTTCTTGCATTTCATCTGTTTTGGTCAAGTTTGGTCAACATAATATAATAAAGGGTAACGGAAAGCTATTTTGAATTGTACCGGAGCTTGTTTCTGTTTGTAAAATTATTGAGGATGAGTCGGGTTAAAACCCCCACCCACTATTGAAGTTTCAAAGGATTCAAAGGTTCGTCTATCTTAAACATCACCGGAAGTCTGTTCAACTTGTGTCACTGGTTACACTCTTTTTTACCCGACTGTGGCAAAGCCTAAACGGAGGCTTATGTTCTATGTTCAAAAATATATTATACTACTTATACGTTTAAAAATAATTTGGAATAACAAATTATTAAAGAAAACTCAAATACTCTAACTAGCTAAATCTAAAAAGCTCTAAATGAAACATTTAAAACGGCTAAAGAACATACACTTAAACACTATAATATTTGTTATTAGCATAAAATGCCTGCGGATTTGTTCATCGTAACATATTTAAAATTAAATTCGGAACAATATAAAGAAACAGTTGTCAACATATTATGACAATTAACGACAAGAACAGTCAAATCGTCGCGAGTAAGAGATCGATCCGAGAAACCATAATGAGTTAAAAAAATATTTTTAAGCCCAAAAACAGCGCTCTGTCGCTCTTACACTTTCGTAACCAATTTCTTGAAAGCTACCTAAAATCACAAATGTACTTCAAAAATGACAGTAAATTATATTCCACTTCAAACACCCTGTCCATTAGTAAAAGCGGAATAAAATTTCTTTTTGAAAACACAGAGGAAATTGTCCCCAGTAAGGTAAACATCTCATGAATAATCTCTATAGTTTCTTATTCTGAGTCTAACTTAATACATTAAACTTAATATTAAATACAAATAAAAACTTAAAAAAAAAAACGACTTCCAGGCACTAAAATGTAAAAAATAACTAAACGAGGGTTTTCATTTCGAATAAATAGCAATTTATTTAAAAAAATATTTATTTGTTGATTTAAAAAAAAACCGCTTGACTGATTTCGATAAAATTTATATGGGTGGCCCCACCTGGGAAGGGAACCCTTTGAAACAAAAAAAAAAATTAAGTCGCTTCAGGCGTTTTCGAGTAATAGGTGAACATACATTAAAAAAAGATTCCAACAAATTGAGAACCTCCTCGTTTTTGAAAGTCGGTTAGTAATTAAACTAATTAAATACAACTAATGTATAATGAGTAAGAGGATTGGGCTTTGTATAGCGGCAAGACCGCGGCCACTTATAAAACTTATCTTTATAAGCAGGTCTTGACTTCTTCAAACCTCGGACAAAATCTTATTTCTGGAAGATATGAAATAGATTATTTTTCAAATCCTTTATTGAGATCATACCTCCTAAGAACATCATTATAACTTAGTATTGTAACAATTTTGAATTTGAACTTACAATTTAGAAGGAAATTAATTTCTATTTTTAAATTATCTCAATATTGAGTTACAATACTGTTCGTTGCATTTATAGTTACAAGCTTTTATTTAACATACAACGTTTGTTAGTTTATCCACTTTCTTTTGTCCTATAAAGTTGAAATTTTACTTGTTGGTTCAGTTCCGATAACACACGGACACAGACACAAAATTTCTTATACGCATTCAATTATGATTCAATTAACTTAAATTATTATAATGTATCCCACACCATCACTTGTAAGCACCATAACTTTCAAACAAAAAAAATAGATATATAAAATAACTAGCAGTACCCGCGTTCAAACTTCCGATCGCTAACAAAATTCACAGGATCACCCGCTGGGCTAATCTGAAGATTACCTGAAAATTTCATCAAAATCGCTCAAGCTGTTTTAGAGTCCATAGGAAACATACATACACGCATCGATTTTTATTTTATTTTTTCCACATTTTTTTTATTTATTGTTCGGTAAAAGCAGTCTTTTATGAAAATTTTGTGACACACCGACTGCAGCGCCACCTACCGGATCCATTTGTAAATTCAAACCTTACAGAGACGCACTAAAACGTACACAAAAAAATATCATTAAAATCGTCCCTACCGTTGAGGAGATGATCAGTGGCGCACTGACTGCAGCGCCATCTACCGGTTCCAATTGTGTTTTCAAACCATCCTATCCAGGAGCCCATTGAAATATACACACAAAATTTCAAATCGGTCCAGTCCTTTAGGAAGAGTATGTTAACAAAAACACGTACAGAAAAATTATATATATTAAGATAGTAAAAATAAACATTTATAAAAACAAGGTTTTAAAATGAAACTAGTTTTCCAGATTTCGTCGAGATTTTATTTTATATTTTAATTCCCTAAATCTAGATCTGAAAAGATAGTTTCATTTAAAATGTGATATATTCCCGTAAATCTAAGAAAGCATTAAATAAGCATCTATTTTACTTCGATAAAAAGAAAAAAAAATAAACCTATAAAAGCTTGTTTTTAATTATTTATTTTTTTATTATACCTTTATTTATTATACTCTCGAAGGTAGAAAGAAGTAGAATGTACTCGTAAGTAGGAGTTCTCTTCTTCATGTTTGAATAAATACTTCAATTGCTCTTATTTATATATTTATGGGTATACTTTACTCGCAAAAAAAAACCTTTAAAACAAATAGCAAATACCTTCGGGGCAGTGCTAATCAGTCAAATTCATCGTTTTCATATGTAAAACTGACAAATATTTATAATAATAAATATACTAAATTTATTCAAAATTATTGACTCAACACTTAAATCAAGTGCTTCAAGGACAAATGAAATTTTCACCAGTGTCAAACTCATAGCCAAACAGCGAATCTGACCAATATACTCGTGAGGACTCGCCCTTTTTAACAATTTAATTATTTTCATAATAACTGTTCACAGTTTTTATATCCATGAACAAAATAAAACACTTGGGAAATAATACACAATTTTTATTCCTTATAATTATATCGAGAGGAAATTATTGGTGCATGTAATTGTGAATACAAACGACTCGTTACGAAATAAAAAATATATGGACTTCACATTTTGTAATATGTTTTCAAATTTCTTTCGGTTTAAAGAATGAGTTCAATCTATATATATAAAAGAAAGTCGTGATAGTTACACTATTTATAACTCAACAACGGCTGAACCGATTTGGCTGAAAATTGGTGGGGAAGTAGCTTAGACCCAGGAGACGGACATGGGATACTTTTTATCCCGTTCGATTGCGTTCCCGTGTGACGTGACATAAAACTCAAGAACGGCTGGACCAATTTTTATGATATTTGAATTTTTGGATTTCTCTTAGTCCGGAATAGGATAATAAGTATTAAAACATCAGAAAAATTAACGAAAAAAAATTATATGGCTAGCGCTGTCTAATAACTATTTATCTCTATTTAAAACGTACCTAGTTTCACTATAAAATTGTATTTTTATTGATCCAAGACATAACAATTTTTTTATGTATAAGTTACAGATTTACCTTTTTATCTAATTAAATAATTTTAAATAATTTAAAAGGGCGATCCACAAACTTTAACCCTATACAGAAACGCACAGAACGATCTTTAATGACAAAATTTCTCTTATATTTTAAAATAGGTTCAGTAAGGCTAAAATATTTAAAGATGGATTTAAAACTGTATGCCAAAATGAAGAGGGCATTAACATAAAAGTTCCTCTCAACGGAGTTCCCTCGGAGAGCAACGGAAATGCAATAAAAAGACTCAAACGTCAATTTATCCCAAGCAGACGAATCGATTATTTTTAATTTGAAAAGCTACTATATGTATTTATAAAAAATCTTTTATTTTTTTTTATTTGAAAAATGTTATTACATACGAGTACATATGTATGAATATGTAAAGTTTCGTGTCCGTTCTACTAATTATTGAGGAGCGCCCATAGTGAGACCACATTTATCATTTTAGTTTATTTTAAAAGCTTGTTCAAATATAAGCTTATTGAATTAGCTTGCAAAACTTCAAAGTTGTTAGTAAGTGTTTTAATTTAGCTTGGTAAATAAATACTAAAATAATAAAATAATAACTAAGCCGAATCTGTACATTCAATATTTTTTGGAAAATCTTATTGAAATAGACTTTATTATGGGTACAGTGGCCGAATTTATAGTTTTTAGAATTTTTATCTGTCTGTCTGTCTGTTACCGCATTACAGAAAAACTACTGGAAGGATTTTGATGTAATTTGGTATGGTGATAGCTGGTATTCCGGGTCAACATATAGGATACTTTTTACCGCGGGAAAATATCTCATTTTTGAGAAAAAATACAAAAACTGGAATGCAAGAGTATATTAATATATAAAACCTAAGAATTTGGTTTTTGGACATCGGAACGCGGGCGGAGCCGCCGGCAATTCTAGTCTAAAATAACATAAAAGCTTACAATAAATTACTAGCTACGTGCGAGCTTGTTACCATTAAAGCATTAGGTAGGGAAATAATATATCAGAAATTAAATTATATTTCCGTACAAAAAATGGGTATATTTATTCAACTGTATGATCAAATGTGGAAAACTCTTAAATAAAAATTCTATATAATAAAGCTTCGTAGACCTGAACGACGTATTGTTCGCCAAAAACCTGCACTGAGCAAGAACGTTTTATAGAGCAATGAGTAAACCATTTGAAGAAATCAAATAAGAAATATGTGTATGAATAATTTAAAATGCTAAGTTAATGCAGAGGATAACTGGAATATATATCGAAATAATACGAGATTTCATAAATCCGTTTTCATCACGTAGTTCACGCAAATGCAGTTTCAAGATTTTAATGAATATTAATATGTAAAATTGTACGTTATATGTAAAAACAGGAATGCTTTAATAACTTGAAAAACTTCAATTCTAGAAGAGCTTGTTGTAAATACGTAGTTTTCAATACAATTAAAACTTATTTAAATATATATTGATCGAGTATAAACTTTTTAGTGAACGCTAATATTTCTTGAAATTGTGTGAGACTGTACCGGTTTAATTTTAGCTTATTTGTTTAATAAATACATATTGTCTCTATTTGACGACACGTTTGGCTCAGTTTAAAGTGACCCTACTTTCTGTGCTAGCGGTCGCGTGTTCGAGTCCCGCTGGGGGCATTCATTTATATGATAAGCACGAATATTTGTACTCCAGCCATGGGTGTTTATATTTATAATATGTATGTATTTAAAGTTATATGTATGTGTATAGTATATCAACTATGTGGTATGTATAACACAAGCCTTGTAGCTTACTATGGTGCTGTGTGCTAATGTCCCAACATATTTATTACTAGCGACTCAACCTCGCTTCGCTTGGGTTCGTCCCTAGCGTGCTTCCCGATACAAACTATCATCCCCATTTTTACCCCTTAAGGGATGATTTCCGGGATAAAAAGTATCCTATATCCTTCCCAGGGTCTCAAATTATCTTCTTACCACATCTAAATCGGTTCAGTAGATCCAGAGATTATTCCCTACAACATCACAAACTCACAAACTTTACCTCTTTATAATATTAGTATAGATTATTAAAGTGTGTGGAGAAACGAAGACAAGAACAAGGATGCCTGAATATATGTTCATGTGAAAACGTTGTTTGTAGTATTCATGTATTAACTAATAACACATTTATTTATCGCAGCCCAGCTTTTAAAAATTGAGGAAAAAAGAAAAATCCCTTCTTTATTATACCATTACATGTCAGCGTCGTTTTGTATCACAAGCTGTCATTTCCCCCTTAATAATGTTACCTTTATATCCATCTTACTTCAGATATTAAGGACACTCGCTTCAAGTTTGCACTTAAATATAAACGAAATCGAATATTTTGATCAATATAAAAATACGCTTTATATGGGCACCAAAACAGTATGTAAAGCATAAAACAATTTTTCATAAAAAAGTGGCTTACATAAAGCTTACATTTATGGCTTATCACCAGCGGAATATGTTTTAAAAGTGTTTTTGTCGATTTGCTTAGGTACGGTATCTCTCTTAATACGAAATTAATGCTTAGACATCGTTTTGAATATTACGTTTCTCACTAATAATGAAAAATAAACAAAGAGCTAAAATTAATGTTTTCGTCATAAAACTTGAAAATATTTTTATTAAAATTATATTTGCATATACAATGTAGAAAATAGATTGCGCCTTTTTGGTATTAATCACGAAAGTGAGCAAAAAAATTCCATACAGGTGACTTTATAAAATCATAAGTTTTTTTTTGTAGAAAAAAACGTGTAGAATACATGGTAATATTTCATATTTCCTAAATTTACTTCGTTGAACATATATTATTGGTATTTGGTATGGTAAATAAAATATAAAAATACGCCAACTTCAACTTGATGCTCGAGTATGCATTAAACATTCATACGTACAACTAGCATTTTACCGAGACCTTTTAGAGTTTAACGCTTCACGTTTTATAGTAAGCCGTCCTCAAATTGAGTTAAGCAGAAAAGTAGGATAAAAATGTGAAAGTAAATAATAATAAAATATAAAAGCCACACTTTTATTTCATTTGTATAGCGAAAATCATAGTATATAGTGACGTATTAGCTTCTTTTATTCGGGTCTAAGCCCCGTTGCCGAGAACCAACTCAATGAAAAGATTTCCTGAAAGAGGATTTTTGTTTTCCAGTTTGTATGATGAATTTTGGTGTATTTATCATGGTAAAGTTATTTCTCTTATTAGTACAGTTAATTGGCTTTTGATACTTAATAGAAATGTATTTTTATTTATACTCTATACCTACTCGTAGAAATAAAATAAGAGGTGTTTTTGATTTTAAAATAGCTATTTAGCTCATAAGGTTATTTGTACCAAAGCTCCAACATCTATTAAAAATATTCTATGTCTGTTATTTAAAACTAGAGGCTTTAAACATTAGCATTTTATACAAAATGTGACTTTAAGCGTAAGGTTTCGTAAGCTTTATTCAATTATAATGCTATCTTTTGATTTCTTCTAAGAAGGCGCCTACGTATTTTGGCTTCACAGATCTTTTGACGATCACTTTTCAATAGACTATAAACATTTATTTCAGTTTAGATCAAATAAAATATTTTAAAGTTGAACCTATTTAAATTTTCTTAAGAGTTATTTCACAAGATATTTGATCACGTCCACAAAGAAGAAAATAATATGTCAGGACAAAGGGAAATCTTTCTAATAGGCACGTAAGTCTTTTACCTTCGAGAGTCAACAAATACGTGCCTGGGTCGCTGAGACGTCAAATAGATATATATTATTTGTTTGTATATAGCAACGGACCTTTCTGAAACACTTTTTAATGTTTTATTAATCTTCACGAAATCCTTCTTCAAAATAATCATAGATGTATGATAAATCAATATATGTTAAGAATTACACAATTTACAGAAAGAAAAAATAGTTTTCTTCTGACCGAATTTCGATCATGTCAGGCAAGGTCAAGTGAGACTTCATCGATACTAGTAACACGGTAATGTAATGCATACAGTATTCCAACTCGGGCCTGTGCTTGAAATAATTACCTACAGCCGAGCGGCACGTACCCACGCGACAGGGCTGCTATAAATTTGAGATTTGAAAATATTTGCGCCTCGACTGAGACGTACGGAAAGCTTTATTGTAAAATTTAATAGTATAAAGAATCCGCATTCGGATAAAAAGTTTAATTAAAAATACTTTAATTTTTATTTTTAATTTAATTAATTAATTTTTATTTTTAAAACATACGATGTCTCGATACTTTTTTGTTTGTCATAGCGAAGTTACGGGAGGAATAAAATGTTTATTTTTGTATCAAATTATAAAAGTTACATAACATAAACACCTTATACAATTTTCGTATTTTATTTATATTATATATATATATATATATATATATATATATATATATATATATATATATATATATATATATATATATATATTCGATCTGGCAGCCCCGCACGGTTGTCAACCGAACGCGACGCGTGTAGGTATAACTCGATTTCCGACGATTTGTATGAAAATGAAATGCTGTATGTAATATTACCGTGCTAGTAGTCTATAGATTGCCGGGAGACAGTATAGAACATAAGTGTGAGTGTAAATATAAGTACACTTGATGCCCTTACTCATGGTCTAATGGCTAGTAAGTTGATATTTCCGAAGAAAGATCAATGAACAGGTCCGGCGGCTTTACGTAAACATAAAGCCAAGATAGAGGTAAGATGTAACACATACAACTTCCCAATGTTAGGCTATATAGTTGTCTTTGTACCAAAACCGCGATTCGAACCTACGACCTCATGATTCGCGAGCAAAATTAAGATAAGCATTCTCATCAACATTAAATGGATTTATTTTAGTGATGAATATTATATTAGACTGCTTTTATTTAGCTGATTTTTTCTTACCTCATCTGCGTATTGCGCCACATAAAAGCAATAAAATGGTTTTCGGAACACTTGTTGCCCAGTTTTACCTATTTCTTCATTAATACGGCATAAGCGGGTCACACTTTCTTCGCTCCAGTTCTAACTATATCGCACGTCTTCTAAAATCACACCGCTCCGCCGCAATTTCTGATATGAGCTCAAATTATTCAACAAACCTCTAGAATAGTTAACATTGACATAAGTATCTAAAAACCTGGCCAAAAAGAAAATTATATATTAAAAAAAATATACTTCTATGTATATGCAGGTAATAGATTATTATTAATTTCACTGTATATTTTTTATATAATAATCTTTTTGTTATTATTTATACATTTATTTTTATTTTTTAATTTAACTATATAAATAGTTTTTTTTTTATTGGCAACATTTCATTTGAAAACTTTAAAAGTTTATAGTTATTTGACATAACGGCCCAATACGATGTTATAAATACTGTCTTCAGAAAAAAAATACTATGTTAGTTAGCGAATCATTTTTTCTCTGGCGAGCAGCCGATCAGGACAAAGATAAGTAAGCTTGATAATTGTTTAAAGGATAAGGTATTCATTTATGATTTTTTTTTGCTGATATATATCTTTGGTTATATATAAACTACTTTGTGATTATAATGCCTACAATAATATAAATTACTAGCGGACCCGACAGACGTTGTCCTGTCTACACGTCTTTAATTTGAAAATTTCAAACTTTTTGGACAAAATTGTGAATCTAAACCATTCCCAGATCCCATTGAACACACACAAAAAATTTCATCAAAATCGGTCCAGTCGTTTGAGAGAAGTTCAGTGACATACACACTCACAGAAGAATTATATATATAAAGATTGGTACAGTTTAGTTTATCTTATTTACCGCCATATATATAAAATGATAATTATAATTATTATATATTAAAGTAATATTGGGTATTTTGAAGCTTTTGTTACCTATATATTTAAAAAAACCTATCACAGGCATAACAAATAGAGAGACATGTTTGTGGTTTAATATAATAAAATATACCATAAAAGCAGTTTATGAACTAAAAAAAACAATTAATTGTGCGAAATTTCAAATAGAAACTAGTTCTTTTGGAAATACGAACATATAAAATACCACATAATGTATGACACGTATGAGCTCTATTATTCTAATTGACGTTTATTGAATTTGATGTGATCGCGGTTGCATTGCGGTGCGCAGTGTGTGGTAGAACCTCATTTAGATCTAATGCTACAATTTCATTGTATCACCCTTTCTGTTATATTACTTGTTTATTTTTTTATACTACATATAAACTAACTTCAAAGAGAGGAGGGATTTTTTATCTATACATATAATAAAATTGTAACTAAGTCGAATCTGTGCATTAAATATTTTTTGCAAAATCTAATTGCAATAGACATTATTATTGATACAGAGTCCGAATCTACAGTTTTTGGAATTTTTGTCTGTCTGTCTGTTACCGCACCACGAGAAAACCACTGGACAGATTTTGATGAAATTTGGTATGGTAATAGCTGTTTATCCGGGTCAATATATAGGATACTTTTTACAGCGAGAAAATATCTCGTTTCTGAGAAAAAATACAAAAACTGCTTTGAAAGAGTATACTAATATGTAAAACCTAAGAATTTGGTTTTTGGTCATTTGAACGCGGGCGGACCCGCGGGCAAATCTAGTTTTAAATATAATTTTCAATAAAAACTACTATGTATAGTGAAATAATTGTATATTTATTTTTAAATGACTTCACGATTAACTCCCTAGTTAAAAGTATTCGCTAAAAATTTGTGTTTCGGAGATCGTTAAGCTAGCGTTTTTTGAAGATATTGTCTTTCCCAGCGGACAGGGTTTTAATGGAAATATAATATTGTTATTTTTATTTGCATCGTCTGAAATACAAAACTTGGCAAAACCGGCCATTATCCATACTTACTTACTAATATTATAAATGTGAAAGTGTGTTTGTTTGTCTTTCTTTCATGTCGAAACGGAATGACGGATTGGCATGATTACTTTTTATCACCAGAGATTATCTCACTCCCACGGGATAACACGTTATAATACAACCAAAAAAATATTTATCATAAGAATTACTTGAAATTTGGTATCAATGCTTTTCAATATAATTAAAGAATTACGTGTTTTAGCATTTTTCTAAATTCACCTCATCATAAGGGTGTAAAATAGATAATGAAAGTTTGTATGAAACATATAGTTTTAGTTTTTTTTTGTAGTTTTAGCGCGAGCGAAGCCGCGGGTTTTGCTAGTCTATGATATAAAAATGAATCGCTGAATGTGTTGGTAAGCGCAAATCTCGAGAGCAGCTGAACCGATTTCGCTAATTCTTTTTTTAGAATATTCCTTAAAGTACGAGGATGGTTCTTACGGAGAGAAAAATTTAAAAAAATGCCTGAAAAAGTCTAAAAACAATACTTTTCTATACTCTCATACAAAAGATTCGTAACAATACTCAAAAGTCAATTTGAACTTTAATACCATACCATAAAGTTTAAGTGTTAGTGGAGAGGTTCCGGAAAGGTAAAACAATTGAGTGACGTTAGTATCGTATAAATATTAATGTCTATATTTGTCAATATTGTTAACAAAAAAAATTAAAATTTATATGACTAACGCTGGCTAATAACTGTTTATATCTAAGTATTTAAAACGTACCGAGCGACGAGCCCGAGCGAAGCGAGGGTGAGCCGCTAGTAAGTAATAAATAAATCTACGTGTCATTCGATTAACATTTATGCTAGTATGTATCGAAGTACAACGCAAGCGGAGTCACGGGCAAAGGATTAGGTACATAGGTTATAGTATTGTGTAATAGAATATTCAAATAATGTTGCATTTCCTCCAGAACCCTGAACTAACGAGGGCGAGTTCTTAGTAAAGCATAAAACTTCATGAAATCGCTAAGTTTAATTTTAACCAGTTTCAAAATTGCCTACGAAAATAAAACTGTTTCACGTACAAAACAAACAACAATACGATAAATTTATAGTTTCCTCATAACATTAAGAAGATGATCGCGGGAAAGAAATAAAACTCTTTGTGATAAACGAGTGAGATATAAATGCGGTCGGACTTTGTACAGAGTTTTGTTCAAACCATTTTCACTTACAATTTACTTCACATCTAACTGCAAAGATCGTACGGCTACCCTTATCGTTGTTTATTATAAAATACGGTGTCTACCTGTCGCTTATAGCTAGGAAATAAATAAATAATAGCGAGTGACTGCCTTGGTGGTGTAGTGGCTAGCTGTACGGCTGCACACCCGGAGGTCCTGGGTTCGAGTCCCGGGTCGGGCCAAGTTTAGTTATTGAGTCTTTCTGTATAGTAAGTCTCAGTAACAGCTCAGAGTTGGGAAGTTGGCGGTGTTTCACCCCCGTGCCTGGGAGAGCACGTAAAGCCGTCGGTCCTGCGCCGACACTCTCACTGGTAGTGTCAAGCAGTCGTCCCACCGGAGTATGAGAGTGACAGGAATAGAGAGTGCACGTTGTGTCTGCGCGTACACTTGTGCACTATAATATCTCCTGCGTAGTTGGCTAGTCTCAATGAAATTGGCCGCCGTAGCCGGAATCGGCTAGGAGAACATCATCATAGCTAGGAAATTACTGGAAGTGAGTAACAAACAGGATCTGTCTTTCCCTGTAATATTTTTTTTTTAATATTGCTTAAGTGCTACTTGGGTTCGCGGAAAAGGAAGGTTTTACTCGGGCGCATTAAGGGAATTTAAAGACTTAAGATTTCATTTATATTTTTTTCTAAGTGAAACAAAAAATATTCATATCTTTTAAAATATGCATTTTAAGTTACAAAATAATAGTTTCATAGCCCTCATAACAAGCCATCTTATTTGATAAATTACATAATTCCCATAATATTTTAATTTTATCACTAGCAACCAAACTCTATAGGTATATTTTCGTTTTAAAAAATCACCAAAAAAACAGGAAATAACAAATAAATAAATAGACATATGAGTGTGACAGATAAAGTAATTGAATTTACTTTAAATGGAAGTCCGTAATCTATTGTCAAATGACAAAACAATATCATAGTATTGGATTAGTTCATTTTCTACATATTATTAAATATTTAAGGTATTTTATCTTAATACATCTTGCTTATTTCCTGTGCCCCTCGATTTGACTTTAAAAAAATAATATAACTTTATAAAAAGTACAAAAACAAAAACAAAATTATATCCTACGAGAATCGTACATTTTTCCGGGAAAACCTATGTGCTATTTCAGACTATAATCTATCTTTGTGCCAAATTTCATCCAGATCCGTCCAGCCGTTCTGGCTGAACTTAGAGTTTAACTATCATCATCCAAATTTTTGCATTTATAATATTAATGGGATAGTGAGATGAATGCTCAAAATGTAACGTCACGTAATAAAAATAAAAATAAGATAAGTAATAGACGTAAGCGTACATAGACGGACATTTATGTAGGCGTACAACTTTGACATAGGAAACGCTGTCATAAGAGAAAATCCGATAAATGTCACAACGTCCGGAGCGTAGCGGTCACGAGCATTGTATGCGAGTGTAGCTCGTGGAATCTCTTAGGGCATACTCTTCACATTTTAGTTTAGTTTATAAATAAATATTTTATTAAGGAAACACTTGGTAACTAGTACCTACTTATGACTTTGCACATATTTTTATTAATTTCCAAACTGCTTATGATAACAATTAATAATCTTGAATCTAATCAGATGAGATGAAATTTAAAGTTAAACAAAAAAAATACATTGAAACCTGATCATTCAGCTATTTAAACATAGGCAAAGAATAAAAAACTTTTATTTTGGTTTCCCTTTCCTAACCACCTTACATTTGCAACTAAATGTAATTTCATATAACTCAGTTATTTACCTGTCTATCTCTATTTACTAGGCCTACAGGTTCAATTTTTGCACAGCTTTAATATTTTCGAACAGATAAAAAATTCGTAGTATACGTTTTTATTCTCTAAAGCTAATTCAAAAAACGAAATACATAACAAATATCTATTATCAAGAAAAAAAAACAAAATCCTATTAGGCATTTGTACACGTGAATATTTTTGCGAAATAATATGATGTCGTTACATTTGTAATTAGCTTAAATTAATTCCGAATGGTTGCAATGTAAACAATTAAAAAACAAAGCGCCAAACCGCATCCATTGTCCAAAGGGAGTCGTTATGATAAAATGTGGCTTTACTGGACCGCAATTGTTCACGAAACGATTTATCTAATCTATGTGATTTAAGATAGGTTCTGGATATTGTTACAGATAAACTCAAAAACCTGTATTAGGGCGTTTTTTTTTGTTATTTTACTTAGATTTTTTAATATTTGTTTATTTATTATATTTATTGAATTTTAATTAGAAGCTTTTACAAGGTGAAGTAATATTTTTTATCTTAATTAGTTTATTAACTTAATTCAAAATTATTATATTGTGTTAGGATGATAAGGTTATTTAAGACATACTTGTATATATAGTATAATTTGAAGGAAGGCCTGTTCCCAGCAGCTATTAAAAGGGCTGAATTATTACAAAATTATGATATTTCCTATTATTCATTCCTTAAAAAAAATTTAGATTAAAAAACAATAAGAAAGACTTTTAACCATTTAAATGTATAGGACTCGTCAAAATTAATCAAATGAGCCCAGAATTTTAAGAGTTGTTAAAGCATTAAATAGATCCACAAACATATAGAAATATTAAATCGATATCATGACTATAATTAAAAGTAGGTTTGAGATCGACTTCATGGAATTGATAGATAGTTACAAATAAAGTGTTTTAGAAATGAAAACGAAATTCTTAAATACTGTGTTTAGAAGATGGAAGAGGAAAGCTAAACTTTAAATTTGTTATTCGCTGAAGCCGCAGTGTGTATCAATCTAACTGCCTCACCGCAAGGATCGATGTTATATATTGAGTTAGCGTCTATTTAACAAGATTTTTGTTTGCTAACTTTGAAATTTTTCAAATACACGAATTTTTGGATGAAATGGCAACACTTAAGAATATGGCTATACCGAAGCTGGAGCGAGAATTCAGAGCACCCAATTTGTTAGTATTATCTAAAAAGGTTTTATTTTTCATCTAGTACAAGTGGAATGTTTTCATCGAGAAGTGGAACAGCAGGAAAAAAGGAACTTTTATCTATTTTAATTTTAGAAACTATTCTACTAAAATATGTTACTGAATTTTTATAGGTCTTTTTTCTGTAAAAAATTATGTTATCTAAGTGATTGACATGATTCTAAAGTCGTAAACATTGTATGCGAGTTGTATCATTGTACTCTCTTACTTTAGAAAGATGGAGTAGAAAAATGTGCAAAAAATAAAGGCAGTAGCGCTTGATATAATATCTAAAATGACAACTTATTATTATATTACTATTTTCTATATATATATATATATATATATATATATATATATATATATATATATATATATATATATATATATATATATATATATATATATATATGTATATGTATATATGTATATATGTATATATGTATATATATATATATATATATATATATATATATATATATATATATATATACCGTTAAAACGTATTTAGAGACGAATCGAGGGATATACCCACTACTTTATTTATCTTACATTATTAGCTACTCGTCTTATGATCTTTTACTTAAATAGTACGTATTTTACACCATATTTTCATGAATTAAAAGTTATTTTATACTAGGCCCTTAAAAAATGCCTTAATACATACGTATATGATTCAGGCCTATGTAACTATTGTAATGAACATCTAAAATGGCTTACCAACCGTAGGTTCAATACTGAAGAAGGATTTCACTTTGTAAGGCCACGTTTCCACACAACAAGTTAAATTTCTCACATAACATATAAAAAAATTGAGATAGAACGTTTCAACGACAAACGACTTCAGTAAGAAAATCTAATGCAAATGAAAAACGGCACAAAAGCCGTATCGCATGAATATTAAGTAGTAATTACAGAAGTTCTTTTTGATTTTTACTCACTTCAAAGAACTTTTAAATTACCAACTGAAAAGTACCGTGGGAGATTCAAATTATATGCAACATATGTAATCAACTTCCCGACTAAGATAGGCTTTATAAAGTATTAGCGGCTCACTCTCGCTTCGCTCGGGTTTGCCTCTAGAAAAACAAAAACAAATCTATCCCACGAGAACCGTACATTTTTCAGGGATAAAAACTAACCTATGTGCTATTCCAGACTATAATCTATCTCTGTGCCAAATTTCATCTAGATCAGCTTAGACTTTCCTCATCCATCCAAACGTTTTTATTAAATTATTATGATTATTCCATAAATATTTATAATATTTATTGAATTACCATCATTATTTAAATATATTTATTCAAAACATAGTGTTTTCTCGGTAATAATCGAATACCGTAAAGTAATTACTTCTTTTTATGTATAAGAAAAAAATGCAATGAAAGTAAATCTATTAAAGTATTCGTATAATAATCTAATTTCTTATACAAATTACAAAATAAATGTACACTGTATATACATATCAGTCCATCTGCGTGATATTGTTCCTATGATAGTGTACGGTACGATGAAAATATTCTTCTCCTACAAATATATTATACATAATAAAATTAGATTAAAAAAAGGGTAATGTTTGGAACAAATAATAACCTTGTTATAACACAGCAGAATAACACCTAAGCGCTTCCTACTCCTTGCACTCTAGCTCCAACTTTCTATAGGATTTTAAGTCCTCAAACTTTTGTAATGACTTCAAATCCAATATGGAGAAAAAAATACGAGATATTCACAAAATTATAAAGAAATTCACAAAAAACCAAACCTATAACATACATTATTTTTAACCTCTAATAAGTTGTAGCGCAAACATTAGACAATATAAAAATTTTTAATCCATTATAACATATAATATAATACCAAAACAAAGTTATATAGTTTACTAGCATTGCCCGCGGCTCCGCCCGCGTTCAGATGACCAAAAAACAAATTCTTAGGTTTTACATATTAGTATACTCTTATATTGCAGTTTTGTATTTTTTTTCTTAGAAATGAGATATTTTCCCGTGGTAAAAAGTATCCTATATGTCGACCCGGATAACCAGCTATCACCATACCAAATTTCATCAAAATCCCTCCGGTCGTTTTTCTGTGATGCGGTAACAGACAGACAGACAGACAAAAATTCTAAAAACTATAGATTCGGCCTCTGGAATCCGAATTCGGCATCCGGCATCGAAAATAATGTTTATATCAATAAGATTTTCCAAAAAATATTCAATGTACAGATTCGGTTTAGTTACAATTTTATTATATGTATAGATCATCACCTTTAATCCCGAGATTAAATTCCTATTTGACTACTAAAATAAATTCTGATTAATTAATATAAGCAATTTAAATAATGTGGAATACCAACTGTTAATTGTTTTCTCTACCATTCGAATAACCTTGATGAAAATAACAAAGCCTCATACAATTTTTACACGTTACAATATTGAATCGCAACAACCATAAAAGGATGACACATGACGTGACAAATCCATCGCTCGAAGTGTATTCGTTGAATAGAATTTTTAGTGAAATATTTTGCCCTATATCTCCACTCTATTGTGAGTCCGTACGAGTACATTTATTTCAATAAAAAAGTGTCAATAAATCTAAGCGGTAGACTTTTTCCGCGCCAGTTCCTGACAAGCTCAATCTGCTATTGATTTCAAGCAATTGCAATTGCAAATTGATTGAGCAAGTAATACGGTCAGTGTGAGTGGAATTAAAATAGTGATGTATGTTCTTTGAGAAAATTGAAATACAATCAATTATAGATTGCAAGCGTGAAGCAAACTGGATACGGTGGAAATTGTTTAACCATTTTTACGTATCAGGTCACTGCTCAGTATCTTGTAGGTATTGGTCATAAGTCTTTCAGTGCATTTGAAATTTACTTAAAAAAAATATGTCACTTCTCAAACTTTTCTATTATTTCATGAATAATACGAAACAAAACTCTAATAAAGCAAAAATTAAAAAACATAAATATAATAAATTATGTGGGTAGGTACGTTACAATTTTAAACAAACCATTTTTTTACTTTCATGATTAAATGTTAAAATAACATACGTCATAATATATTATTGACCAAATGATTCTATCGTCTACGCTGAGTAGCACATATCCGAGATTTCTAATTTTCGACGCCCAGACTCTCTACATCAGGCTTAATGTCATCAATGACATTGATATCACTCATGTCGACTTGTAAAGCGTCAATTCTCTGCAGCATATTTACAAATATCTCTAATTTATCATAGCCTCGGCGTATTAACAACAGCGTAAATAAAATAAATAAGTTGGAACATTAACACACAGCACCATTTTATGGATACCAGATAGTTGACTACACATATATAACTTCATATACATACATAATATTATAAATAAAAACCCATGACTGGAGTACAAACATTCGTATTCATTCCACAAACGAATTCCCCTTAGCGGGACTCGAATCTTCGATCGCTTGCACAGCAAGTAGAGTCACTACGAACTGAGCCAAGCGTGACGTTGTAAGAAATATATTTGTCAAAAATCTTCAATCAGCAATAACGCCTATCGCCTGTTATGTGATTGTATAGTGTACCAGTCGATTTCACTGTTTCTATGAATAGTCTACTTAATAGAACAATTTTATGCGTCGTAAAAACCTCGTCGTAGCGTACGAAACGTAATTCAAATGGGAAAACTGCTTTTGACAGAAAAGCTTTATCATTTGCATCTATTTCTGAACGCTATAACTTTTAACAGTGATTTGTTTAACGCCAATTTCTACGAGTATAATCTTGGTTTTGTTATTAGAATAACCGGTTTATTTTAATTTGTAAGATCCCTGATCAAAAACCATTCACATTAATTGGCTTTAATCTAATCTTTATTGTGTGTATTTATTTAATTTAATTTTTATTGTAACCGGTTTGAAGAGTTAAATTTTTCATTATTTTATCCCGCTTTAAATTTTATTTAAAGTTATAATATTATTCACAGAGCCTAAGCTATTCAGAACACTCAACCAAAGTTGTTAAGATTTCTTAAAGGTTATCGGGATGAAAAGTTCTCCTGGAAGTTGTTGAACTACAATAACAATGAGGGATGAGAGTCACTCATACTAATGTCATAACAAACTTAATTAAGTTAGAATAAGTAGAATACCATTGTTTCCTGAATACGCTTAATTTTGGACAATTTCGTAAGTGATCTTACTCAAGGTTAGTTTAACTTTCCTTTTAATAACGATACTCAATTAACATTTTACATTAATGTACCTAATTTACAATAATAAACAAAGCAAGAGTGAATAGGTGGCTACTGAATTAGTGCGACTTACCATCTACGACTACGTTACCACTTACCATCAGGTGGAACGTAGTCAAGCACTAATTCAGAATAGTATAAAAAAAATTGCCAAGAAATTAAGCTTCAACAGTCTACAGAACTTGCAGACATTCAAAGATTATTAATTTAAACATCGATCGCCTGGTAAAGTTTTTAAGGTGTCGCAATAATTTCTCTAAGTACCGAAAAGTCAAAAGATTTAAAATCAACTTAGTGCTATTTTTCAATAAAGAGGTAAATTAAAGTAACAAAATGTCGTTGAACCTCCTCTGCGATGTCACTGCAACGCGGAGGAAATATTGAGCTACAATGAATTCTTGATTCTATTTATTTTTGTTGCTTCTGTAAGCAAATTTCAAGCACACCGACCTAGCGAGATTGTAAATCATTATATTTAATTTCAAAGAGCCCGTTCGAGGCGGCCTCGCTGTTGCCGTTTAATTTAAGCATTGAATATTGCTTGATATTCGACGCGTCAGAAAATAAATAAATTATTCGCCTTTCCTTTTCAAGGACGCTTCGCTATGGAATACCCAGTCAGGACTGGAATAAATAGCAACTTTAATATAAGAATTCGTATAAAATTTTTCTACGCTTTATTTTAACGTAGTTTTTTATTTTATACTTACAATTGTATTATTATCGATATTTTAATATATATCGCGAAAAAGTGTTTTCTTATTGTTTCATAATTTTGTTCAAATTTTTAGTATATTCCGTTGTTTCGTGAAAGAAAAATTAAGCAACAACTCTACGAACCAATAAATCATAATTTTAAATTATATTATTTATTACAATATAATCCATACTTTAATATTATAAATGTGAAAGTGTGTTTGTTTGTCCTTCTTTCATGTCAAAACGGAGTGACGGATTAGCGTGATTTTTTGTGTGGACATAGTTGGAGGACTGGAGAGCGACACAGGGTACTATTTACTGCGGGATATTACCTAATTCCCACGGGAAAACACGTTATAATACAATACAAAAACAATATTTATAATCAGAATTACTTGAAACTTGGTATTAATGCTTTTGAATAAAATTAACACTTTTATTTAGCATTTTTCAAAATTCATCCTATAAGGGGGGTAAAATAGCGGATGAAAGTTCGTATGAAACTATCTTTTTAGAGATTTTCTGTAGTTTAAGCGCGAGCGAAGCCGCGGGTTTTGCTAGTTTATAGTTATATTATAAATGAAAAGAGTATTGATATAATTATCAAAATAATAATAAAAGCTACACATGTACATGTAGGTAATCTTACCATTAGATACACATATAAACATATACAATTTTGCAATTTATTAAACAAACGAAAATTTCATTTAATTCTGCATTTTAGAATATTGAGCAGCATTTTGTAAGTGGTAAAACTAAACTGATTATAACTAAAGCCAACGTGGTCTTCTCCTATAATACCATCTTAAACTAACCGACGCAAACAACTTAGATATTGGACTTGAAACTTAATCCTTTTCGTCGAGGATATTCAGAAAATCTTATATATCCTATTTTCCTCGCTCTTTCAATAATATATTTTATTTAACTGATATTTTTGTGTATAACTAGTTTCATGCTCCGACATCGCTCAACTTATTACATCGTTATTCGTAGTACACATGCATACATACATTCATGCACATTTACAATTTAAGTACTTACAATTCCAGCTTACTATGGTTAAGTACTTTCAACGGCCTCGCTGGTGTAGGTTTATTTAATGTTAATAAAAATGTTATAGAGTTGTGACACCTACTTTGAAAGTCTAGATCATAGTTAGGTATATAAAAACTCAATGCCCTAGATAGATTTAAATTATTTTCATATAACAAAAAGTAATCTTCTAAATATAATTAATATTTAAATAGTTTTAGGAACAATAGATGTTCACTTTTATGTGCACCGTTTAATCCGACCACAATAATAGTGGCCGAAAATTGGTATTTTATTCCGCATCAAGCTCGTAAAGGAGTCGTAAATGTTGTTTATACACTTGTTAACGATTTAATCGACACATAAAACATTTTAATTAAATTTTGGCTCAATTCCCCAATTATATAAGGTTACAATATATTTGCATGCCAATTAATTTTGGAATTTACTGTTGACAATATATACACTTATAATTAACAACCTTCAGCCAAATTTTTTGATTATAAAAATTATAACAAAATATGTCAAATAATTTTTTAATGTTTTTTATCATTTTAAATAAAACTATCTTTTCGGATTATTTCGCGGATTTATTTTGATTTTTCGAATGCCGTTCCGAGTGCAAATTTTGTAAAATTATGGGTAGGCACCGTCTCTAACAAGTGTATCTAATACCTTAGTCTCTCCCGTGACCATGATTGCTGTAAAGCATTCGGAACGTCGGGAACCAAAAATCAAAATAAATCTGCGAAATAATCCGAAAAGATAGTTTTATTTAAAATGTCAAATATTTGCGTAAATCTAAGAAAGAATTTTTATTATCTTTGTTAGAATATTTTATTGGTTCAAATTACAGTGAAATAGATAGCATAAAAACCTTATTCACGTAAAACACACGACAAAAGGCACTTGTGTGTTTCACTTTTTAAACTCTGAAAAATGCAATTCAACCCCTTTACCCGAAAATAAAAAGTATATTAATAACTAGCATAAAAAACAGAAACAAATCTAACCCATGGGAACATACATTTTTCCGGGATAAAAAGTAGCCTACGTGCTATTCCAGACTATAATCTGCTCTGTGTGCATCTGTATGTGTGCTCTGTGCCAAACATCCAGATCCGTTCAGCCGTTCTGGCGTGATTAAGTAACAAACATCCAAACATCCATCTAAACTTTCACATTTATAATATTAGTAAGATTAATAACAAATTCATTGTAGTTCAACTTATAAATAATTTACACAAATGGATGAAACCGAACACCCTCGTTTGACGAAAAAATATAAGTGTTTTATGATAATCTGTAGTATTTTAAGCCATAGCTGTGCTTTAGGTTGATAATATAATTACAATAGATCATTAAGAAAAAACTTATAATAACTAAATAAATATTACTAAATTCTTATACTACTTTTGTCGCAAAAATATTTTTCCATGAAATATGTAACTTAAAAATATTTCTATAATATTAAGCATCGGGTTAATTCAATGAACTGCGAGCAAGATAACACGAATTTCGCCATTTAATGGTGAAACCACACTATTTTTATCACATCGTTACTATGTTACATACGTATGTACGTATGTATGATACATATTAAAGATTTATAACGTACTAGCAGAACCCGCGGCTTCGCTCGCGCTAAAACTACAAAAAAAAAACTAAAAAGATAAGTTTCATACAAACTTTCCTATCCTATTTCACCCCTTATGAGATGAATTTTGAAAAACGCCAAAACACGTATTTATATATAATTAATTAGTATATTAGGTAATTATATTGAAAAGCATTAATACTAAGTTTCAAGTAATTCTGATCATAAATATTTTTTGGGTTGTATTATAACATGTTTTTCAGTGGGAATGAGATAATCTCCCACTGTATAAAATAGCCTATGTCGCTCTCTAGCCCTCCGACCATCTCCACACAAAAAATCACGTCAATACATCATTCGGTTTTGACGTGAAAAAAGGACAAACAAACACACTTTCACATTTATAATATTAGTATGGATGACTGTAATAAGTATTTACTATACCTGATAATTTAAAAATGAACAAATGAGTTTAAAAATAAACTTCACAATCATCAAATCTAACAAATATAATAAATAACACAACTCAATCACTAATAAAACTGTATGAGTACTAAATACATAATATCACTTTTTGCAAACAAAAGCTAACAAAATGATGATAAATGATATTATAATAAAAGAATACCGCAACATTTATTAGGTTAGGAGAAGTACGAGATATATTTCCAATACAATAATGCATTGTAACTGACTACTGTATCAATATCGGCTGATTTATCACGAGCAGCGGAGATCGCGTCTAATTACAACAAACATTTGTCGCTAATGGATGATTCAGTAATTCCTCGGTCCGCATTACGATCGATGTGACATTGTTATGTCCATTTGTGGTTTCGCTATAATATCAGGCTTTGTATACATACGAGGATGAGTATTAACTTGCAAAGTAAAATTATATTTTCTAGACTTGCTGTTATTAATAATATGTGTAAGATATCTGAGTCATGTAAATATACCTAATCATTTTGTAACATTTTACTTTGTTATTGCCAATTATTTGTTTTTTTTTTATGATTAACGCTTTTAGCTTTATCTTCTTTCAATGATCATTATAATAATTTAATTAAAGTCTTAAGTAAAATTTTAAAGTTAATTTTATCTATTATACATATTTGTTAGAAATTGTATTTAACATTTCATATATTATTGTTTTAAAGACGGAAATTTTATCAATGTTGTGTATGCCTATAATTAATTATTGTACTAGAATAAGTAATCTTATGACATAATAATTTAGAATGTAGGTACAGTGTATTGTTGGCATATCTTGCAAATCTATAAATATAATAAAATTTTAACTAAGTCGAATCTGTACATTAAATATTTTTTGGAAAATCTTATTGAAATAGATATTATTATCGATACAGAGTCCGAATCTATAGTTTTTAGAATTTTTGTCTGTCTGTCTATCTGTTACCGCATCACGAGAAAACCACTGGACAGATTTTGATGAAATTTGGTATAATGATAGCTGGTTATCCGAGTAAACATATAGGTTACTTTTTACCGCGGGAAAATATCTCATTTCTGAGAAAAAATACAAAAACTGCATTGTAAGAGTATACTAATACATAAAACCTAAGAATTTGGTTCTTGGTCTTCTGAACGCGGGCAGAGCCGTGGGTAATGCTAGTAAATAAATAAAGTCTAGAAATCATTCTAATTATAGCATATATTTACCATTATTAGATAATTCAGTAATTCCTCAATCCGCTACGTCATTGAGTTGAATTGTGATGTTGTTATTGTGGTTAGCACGGTCTAGTGGGTCTATTGATAACAACTAGTGTCCGACCGAAGCTTCGGCTTCGGCTTCGGCTTCGGCCACCTTCGGCCAAAAAATCCACCTTCGGCGAAACATTCGGCTTCGGCCCAAAACCTGGCCGAAGCCGAAGGTTTCGCCGAAGGTCCGAGCGACCGTCGAGATTGAACGAACTGTTACGAAAGTCATGAGGCGGCGGGGAGCCACTGTCAAAATATCACATTGCATGCATCAAAACAAGTTCGTACGTGTATTTAAACGAGTGTTTTTGAGAGAGAAGGTTAAGTACAAATATGCTTAGTAAAATAGAATATTATATTATTCTTATAACTTGTTGTTTGCAAAACAGTCATTACCTCATTAGTTCTATTGTTATTGTTACATTTATTTTGAAATTTCTAATATTTTCTAAACTGTGCATTTAATTGACCAACATTTAATTATTTACTAAGAAGTTAGTGTTTGTTTATTTTATTTATTAGTCTAGTTTTGGTCTAGTCGAGTAAAACAAAGACTGATTGGTCTAATTGTAATTTATGAATTACATAATAAAGAAATGATTATTTTTTACCAGTAGGTAAATCACAAAATCACAAACTTTTATTTATCTCTAAACCAAACATCTCTATGATATATCATCAACTTCTATATGAGACAGTCAATATAAACCTTCAATATTGAGGTTATTTGAGGCATTGATACAAAATTAATTACTGAGTGCTGAGAGAATATAAACCTTCGGCTTCGGCTTCGGCTTCGGCCGAAGGTTGTGGCGATAGCCAATTAATCGGCTTCGGCTTCGGCTTCGGCCAAAAAGAGACCTTCGGTCGGACACTAATAACAACAAATAATATATCTATACCTATTTAATGGAATGATAATCCTAGCTTATTAATTTTTGGTTAGTTTGTTTTTTTTTACACTGTAACTGAGAGAACAACGTGATTTTATATAGAGATAATAAATACTTTACGTAGGCCGTCCGTTTACAATTTACCTTAAAGAAATTTTCCCGAATTTTACCTTATTAGTGGTAAGAATTCTAAACTCAAAGAAAGTACGTTATTAGAGTAAGAATTATCTTATATTAAAATAATTTATGTAATTGGTACATTTATGTTGTTTAAACATGAATATCCATATCCATACTAATATTATAAATGTGAAATTCTGTTAGTTTGTTTGTCTTTCTTTCACGTCAAGACGAAGTGATGAATTAGCGTGATTTTTGTGTGAAGATACTTGAAGAGGTCTGTGCGTGACATAGGCTACTTTTAACCGCGGAAAATTATGTAATTCCCATGGAAAAACACGTTCTAATACAATCTAAAAATATCAATGATCAGAATTACTTGATACTTGTTATTAATGCTCTTCAATAAAATTAAATATATACGTGTCTTAGCATTTTTCGAAATTTATAATATAAAGGGATGAAATAGGGTATGAAAGATTGTATGAAATTACCTTTTTAGAGATTTTTTGTTATTTTAGCGCGAGGGAAGACGCGGGTTCTGCTAGTTATGTTATATATGTACATAGATTTAAAGATATCAGAATAATTTTAACTAAAAAAATGTTGTTAATCTTAATCCTGATCGTTAGTTATATGTAGGTACGTCAAGTTAAGAAAATTATTATTTACACACATATTATATGTTTATGAAGAGTACACAACAATAACCAATTAAATAGTGTTACATCCTGTTAAACCCAAAGAGCTTAAACAGGATGTGTTCAACCAGTGTATAAAAGAGGTAAATATAACGAATTGAATTTATCATCTAAAGACCTACGAGTATATCACTAGTTAGGTTAGGTTGACCTATACCCCCCCCCCCCCCCCCCCCCAACGTGCGTTCACCTTGTCGTGGTGGAGGGGTTCAGTAGTGCCCGGCAACCCAACCGGGCGCGAAGCCAAGAAACGCACAGGGAGGTGGCCCACTTCGGTGGGCGGTGGGAGGTGGCCCTTTTCGGAGGGCGGTGTACCATGCGGGTTGCTCCTGGTGCAACCCCGTGGTTGTTGTGGTCTGCTTCGGCAGACCTGCCGTCGGGGCGTCGTAGTTGAATGCGTAAGCGATCCTGCGACGCCCCATTAAGACGGGGGAAGGCTTTGTTGGGTTTTAGTGGGTAGTACTGGCTTTGCCGGTGAGTCCCACACCTCGTGCGTAAATGCATTTCCCAACGTTAAAAAAAAAAAAGGTTAGACCTATACACAAAATAGTTGAAAGATACGTCCATGATGTTTTCCTGACCAATTTCGGCCATGGTGGCCAGTCTCACCGAGACTAGCCATCTGTGCAGGAGATTTTATAGTGCACGAATGCATGCGCTGACAGTGACACACACACACAAGTGCACGTGCAAGACACAGTGAAAAGTGCACTCTCTATTCCTGTAAATCTCATACTCTGATAGGATGACTTGCCCAGCAAGAGATCAGACGCAGCACCGACGGTTTTACAGCTTTCCAAGGCACGGGGGTGAAACACCACTTTCTAATTCCGAGCTATTACGGAGACTCCCTTGACAGAAAGACTTAACAACTATTTACCTGACCCAGGACTCGAACCCAGGAGCTCCGAAAAAACCGTATATGCTAACCACTAGACCATATGCATATAATATACCTATGCGAACTTATAAATAAATCCTAATCGGAACATGAATTAATTCATTTAGATTCCAACAAGGAAAAGGAAAATAAATCTGCTTTCAAAGTTTATATTTGTAGGTCCTATGTACGAGTATAAATGGGAATGAGAACAACAAAAAAATGAAGTAATTTGGCACTGTTCATTGATTTCTCAAGCCTTAAATGTTTTAAATCATAATCAATTTATATTGAAGCTCAGTGAATGCGGTGTACGTAAATCATTATTATACTGGTGCACATCAGTGCAGTACTTTAGAAATTATACATTGTTTTTAACCGACTTCCAAAAAGGAGGAGGTTTTCAATTCGTCGGAATCTTTTTTTTATGTATGTTCACCGATTACTCGAAGACGCCTGAACCGATTTGGATTTTGTTTTTGTTTCAAAAGGTATACTTCCCAGGTGGTCCCATATAAATTTTGTCGATATTGGTCGAGCGATTTCTTAAAAAATCAACAATAAATATTTTTCTTACCTACAATATTTTAAGATATGAATATCTAATAGGTAACTATTATGTATTTTACGTATCGAAATATATTAGATTTTCTTTGCATCGGCTGACACCGACTTAGAAAATATCTGATTAGGTATCTTTTCTAAATGAAAACCGCCGTTTAGTTATTTTTTACATTTTAGTGCCTGGAAGTTTTTTTTAAGTTGTGATAAGATGATGATGATGAATGTAAGCACAGCAAAACATTTGCTCTTGCAAGTGCAATCCTTGAATTACGTCAATAACAGCAATAGTTGTGTTGAAAACTACTAGTTGGTGGATGATATATCTAAGGCAAATGATTTCTAGTCATGATTTAAATACAGTTCACCTTATTCGTAGTTATGGTCACCTTTTATTCTAATGGTAATAAATAAATTCAACAACAAGTTTCTTATAAACTCCACAAGTAATAACAGAAGATTACTTCAGCTTACATACTATTGGCCTAAGAGCCTGTGAACGCCAGACCTTCGTCATTTTATAAAAGCTGAAATTTTGTCAGCGCATGCTCCCAACACAGATAAGAACGATGGACCATTATGAAGTTCAGGCTATGGTGGCTTTGGCAGGTACACGGTACTAAAGGTGTGTAAAATACAGATGTAAATTGGTCAAAAAATAAAGTGTGATTTTTTGGTATTACCTTCAGAATATTATTAAAAATCACGTCATTCAATGCCAGACACTTAACATCGTGGCAAACCCTTGCCAGACACCCTTTTCATGAAATCATAATTCTACTTTCGTTATAGCATAAAAGCTGATTATTATACATAATACTTGGGTGATAATTAGATGATTTATAATACTGCTAGCATAGCATTTATTACACACCATATAAAATAAAGTCAATTCTTAGCGCTACAAATCTGGTGACCATTTGCAACATTTTCTTAGAAATGCCTCCCAACTTGTTTGGAACATTTTTCATAAGTCATAGTGTATATATATATATGTGTGTGTGTGTGTGTGTGTGTGTGTGTGTGTGTGTGTGTGTGTGTGTGTGTGTGTGTGTGTGTGTGTGTGTGTGTGTGTGTGTGTGTGTGTGTGTGTGTGTGTGTGTGTGTGTGTGTGTGTGTGTGTGTGTGTGTGTGTGTGTGTGTGTGTGTGTGTGTGTGTGTGTGTGTGTGTGTGTGTGTGTGTGTGTGTGTGTGTGTGTGTGTGTGTGTGTGTGTGTGTGTGTGTGTGTGTGTGTGTGTTAAACTTCATTCTAATCCGACTAGCCTTTTCAACGAGAAGGAGTAATTGAGATATATAAACAAACACACACACATATACGAGTATAAACTTTCGCATTTATAATAATAGTGTGATACAAAAATAATAGGTATTATTTATTTCGTACAATTTAAAATGTTGTTATAACTTTATTTCGGCTTATGGTTTGCAATAAATTAGAGTGCAACGATTTAGCTAACAGCGATAACGAGCCAGCAACTCATTAGGAAGTAAATATCAAATTAAATGATACTCACAAAGCCTCAACAGCTCACGCGGTTTTCGTAGTTTGTAGAAACTATAAAGATTTTCCACTCTAAAGTTAATTAATTAATTAAATTTTGCTTTACCCAATTATACCTAAATGTAGAAGACTTTTTCGACATTTTAATTCTAGTTATACTACATACTAGCGACTCACCCTCGCTGCGCTCGGGTTCATCCGTTTTATCGTCCGGTTTACTCATTTCTCAGAGAAGAGATATTTTCCCGCAATAAAAATTATCCTATATGTTGACCCGAATAACCAGCTATTATCATACCAAATTTCATCAAAATCCCGTCAGTGGTTTTTCCGTGATGCGGTAACAGACAGACAAACAGAGACAGACCGTACCACCTCCATTTTTATTATTTTGTGATGGTTTTCTGTGTACATTCCGCGGTAGTACCTACAGCCTAACGCAAATCGATAAGTCTAGTTTCAGTGAATACCTCAAAGGTAATTTCATATAAAGAAGATAAACTCCACAGTTATACTGAGTGGCACCATTACGCTTATAATTTTGAAGACAATATTTTTAATTTAAAAAAACAATTATACTAGAACAAAATAATTTAAAATTCCACAACTGCTTTATTTATTTAACAAATAACAAAGAAATAATTCGATACAAAAACAGCCGTACGACATTTTTTCTGGACTCATGGGTCCGTTTATATTATACACCCCCGGATTTTGGTCGCAACAATAAATCGCTTTGAGAATAGTGAACTATACAAGGAAATGATATTATAGGGAACAAATACGTGCACACTTTGTATCCACTCACGTTTTACTATCGTAGTCAGATGGAATAGCAATTCGACACGACGTGTACAGAAAAATATACCTAATACTAATTTTTAAATTTAGAGATAAAAAATGTGTGGCTGTCTATTGAATGATTTTGATATATTAATATGAAAAAAAAATTTTGTATTTAAAAATCATTTTAAAAGTCTGACTCAATCTATCACAAGCCAATTTTCGAGATGACGGCCATTATATAATCAATATTTGTTAAGAGCGAGTATCGAATAACAGGAATACGTCGTCCAAATATTTGTAATTAATTACAATTTTATAATTAAATGCTTAATATATAAAATTTAAAAAGTAATTAACTGATACTAAATGATCCTGATCCTAAAAATAAAAACGTACAGAGAATATTTAAAAAGGCGGTTTATTTTTTGAACAAATTAAAAAACGAGGTCGTACTCAATTCTGATGTATGTTTTTTTTGTGTATGTTACCTGATATTTATTAATTACAAAGCGATTTCCATGGCTTTTTTTAAAATTAATAACCCTAGGGTGATTTTTAATCTACATATATTTTAAATTATATTTATATTTATAATATGTATGTATTTAAAGTTATGTATGTGTAGTGTATCAACTATCTGGTATCCATAACACAGACCTCGTAGCTTACCATGGAACTAGATGGTGGTGTGTGTTAATGTCCCCACATATTTATTTATTATTATTATTATTTTACGAGAAAAATGTACTTTAATGTTAATGTAAATGTACATTAATGGTAGAGTGATTACTATTAAAGTGATTTTTTAATGTTGATATAAAATAAAATGCTCCATAATTAAAAATAATTTATACTTGTTAGATATTAAAATAATTTATAATATTTTCAAAGCGGTTTTCTTTTAAGCGTATTACGCTCCACATAAAAGTGTTTATCACTGCATAGTAGATAAAAAGGCTCTTTTTTAATTTAATCATATGAACATTATTTCATTCATTTCTATTGGAACTAGCAGATTTAATGAACTCTTTTACAGTTTTGAAATCTACATTGAATTATAGATAAATTTATTTTTATATATTTTTTTATAAATTCATAATATAAAGACGCAGAAAATATGATGATTTTTCACCCCATCTAAATTTTCTGCCTTTATCATATTAATCAAAACAATAAAAAAGCTTTGTTCGCAGATGTGTCTACTTATAATAGAACAAGCCATCTCGTGAGGGAGAACGATATTATGACCCAAACTGGTAATGGTCAGATATACGTAGTATATAAGCCTTAATGTTAATAGTAAATAAATATTGCTTGAAATAAATGATTAAATAAATAAAAAATAAATAATGCAATACAATAGACACTTTTTAGATTTAACCATTAAAATCATTTAAATAATATAAATTTGTCTGTTAAACTTTTTGTTGCTTAAATATTCAATTGGTGAGAGTTAATTCAAACACTAAGGGTCAATAATAAAGTTGGTAGACAGAACAGAAATTGGAATAAAACTTGCCAAATAAGTGAATTATTTTAAAAATACCATGTCATTTATTTGCTTGGGATGTGCGAAAGTGATCAAAAATTTCAAAAAACAAACTTAAAAAATTGTTATATTATGAAGGCATTCACTAGCGACTGGACTGGGTTACATTAGGTATGTGTGTTATATTTATGAACATACAATTAATACTTTCTTAGATTTACGCGAAAATTTAAACTATATATTATATCAATACCTGCACGGATTTTGCAGCGGATTTATTTTCATTTTTAATACTGAATTTGAATGCTTTACAGAAAATTCGAAGTTTTTTTTTCGAGTTTTTTTAAAAATAAGAATATACATAGAATTTCATTAAAAAAAACAGAAAAAAAGAAAAATAAGAATAATAGTCCCACGGAGTTACTTTCGCCAGTTCTTCTCAGAACTGGGATATTTTTTTTGACAGCTTAAGCTGTCATTTCGGAAAAACAAAAAAATATGTCGACATGAAAGTCTAATAAAAAAGCATGAAAAAGAATATTATAGACCAAATAAATAATATGCCCTGCTTAGTCTCTAGATGCAGTTTATATGTTATTAAATCAATATATTTTTCATAGTATGTAACTACTACGTATGAGGTATGTATAATAACGACGTTTCATATATACCTAGTCGTATTTACATGTATGTACGAGTAAGTATATAAGTTATCTTATTTGAGGCATTAGAATCCCAGAAATTATTCATGGGTAGAATCAAGCACCACACATTAAATTTTACTTACATGTAGGTTTCTACTGTAAATTGTTTATACCAAAATAGATGTTTACGAGACAATAGATATTGGTGCCACAAATTACATAGAAGGGTTGCTTGAACGTAAATGTTGTAAACATAGAGTAATAACTGACAAGATAACAAACATGTAGATATTGTAAGCTTATCTCAGAATAGAGAATTAAAATCCATAATTACATATGTACGTATATATGTATTATATACCAGTGGCGAAGGCTCCATACAAGACGTCTTACCTTAAAATTATTTTACTATTATATTATATATATATATATATATATATATATATATATATATATATATATATATTTCTGCATTAATACGTATATAAAAAGCTTACCTCTGCAAAAATTTCACCCTTCGCCACTGTTATATAGCCATACAAGTATGAGGTTTCGCTTTGCACAGGCCTCTAGATAACTTCCGTTTCTATAGAACTAGTTACAGTTATCATGGTGTTAAGAATAATTGTATATTGTTGGGCATAATGTTAAATCTAATATTTTCTAAAGTTTAATTGATAGTATATAAGATTGTGTGATATGAAACATATCAAATAAATTGGTTATGAAGTAAAACACAAGCTTTCATTTGCTAATAACTTCGACTCAGTCATTTTATTGTATGTACCGAATATTTAAGTTAGTAATTTTCTTTTAAATTAATACATTATACATTAGCTTTTGTTATAGGCTATCCACCAATTTTGACAAGTGAAAATTTTGCAAAAAAAAAATAACAGAGAGGCGGTAATTTAAAAATCAAAAATATTTTAATTTTTTAAACACAAACACTGCCAAGTGTGGTCTCGATCACGGAGCGTTGGGAAATCCTATATATTTATTTTAATCCTAACCCTATTTCCCTTGCGACGTAGATAAGGCGAATGTTACGTCATCTTCTTCCGGTCATAACAAAATATTGCGTGTGAGATGACGTCTTCTTACCCTCTAACTATTATATTGTAATGTATCTCTGCTAGACCTCCTTTACCCCTTAGAAGTTAAGCCAATACAAACATTTGTTCTATACTGAGAATGAACCTCAATCGACCGACTTAAAAACGTAACAAGAAAAATGCCCCATCGTAAATTATAGGATAGATACTCGTACCTATATATTTCACCCCCTTAAGGGATGATTTCCAAGATAAAAACTATCCTATGTCCTTCCCCGGGTCTTTCAACCTGGTAGGTCCTCAGCATACAGGTTTCCTCATGTTATTTTCCTTCACTGTAAGACAAGTGGTAACCCACTTCACTTGATTTCCAAAGCAAGCGCCACTGGGTTACCACTGCCTTAAAAAAAAACAATATTAATTTTAACATTATAATTACATAAAAATAAAAAATGTCCACTGTAGTCTCTAAACATTAGAATTGTTTTCTAATAGATTAAAAACAAAGTTAATATAAAGGCACCACGTTATATTGACGAAGGATTTTCTTCTTTATACTACCTTCATTCTTATCACACTTCCATTACTCGATGTTCTATGATGTAAACCTCATGAAGCCAATGTACGTCAGAACTAAATTGATGATCTTAGGATACGAAAGCGATGTTTCGGAAATTATATTTCTCGAGCGAAATCGTTCCCAGCTATCAAAGGGAAGAGATTTCAAAAGCTTTTAAATATTTAATGCCAATATTGGCTCCGTTAGAATGTTATTTGTTTTTGTTTGCTATTTACTTGAACAATACCGATGCTCTGTGATTTCTAACTCTTACTCACTCTTTGTATGACATTTTTGGTCTTAAGTCTTGTAAAAGACTATTATTTATTTTTTTACAAGCAATGCAATAAATTTATCTTCATATACATACTATAATATAAATGTGAAAGTCTGTGAAGATGGATGGATGTATGTTTGTTACTCTTTCACACCAGAACGGCTGAACGGATCTGGATGTTTGGCAAATTGTTTGGAATAGCACATAGGTTACTTTTTATCCCGGAAAAATGTACTGTTCCCGTGGGATAGATTGTTATTGTCTAGGGATGAGCCCGAAGCGAAGCGAGGGTGAGCCACTAGTACTCTATACCTCACAAATTCTTTGTATAAAAGAATAAACATTTGATTACATCTCCTCTTACCAGCAATACCTATATATTTTATGTAAAATAAAATCCGGTAATTAACGTTTTAATAATTTTCATGTGCTACTCAAAAGGACAGAAATGTCAATTATCTTGTTAATGGATTCAAGAGAGCCATTAAAGCAAAATTTACTTCGCCGACCAGAAATAATTTAAAGGAAACTTTTACAACAAACCAAAAGATATTGTATGAATAAAGTCGAGTAACATTTTCTGAGGCCTGTTTAGATGAAGCGCATAGAGTAGCATAATTTCATGAAGATAAAAAAAAACATAACAAAGTAAATTAATGCTAATTTTGAGAGCACAATAAGTTAACGATAACGATTCTTAACGATTACTGCTAATAAATCGAGTAGGAAATTCAATTTGAAACAATATTAATACTTTTGTAAAACTTTTCCATAGTAAATAAAATATTTTATATAAATCTCCCATATATTTTGTGCATGTCTGCTGAGTGTAAAAACTATAGGTAGATAAATAGTTACATCTACAAACTTCCAAGATGCTCTTTCCTCACCGCTTAACTATACAATGGGGGGTCGTTAATGCACGTTCCTGAAGTACTAGAGGGAACTCACCTACCTCAAAACTAACTTAAAAGTTTCCGAACAAGAGCAACGGAAACATTGCTACTTGCATCCCCAAAATAACTTAAAAAATCCATACTAATATTATAAATGTGAAAGTGTGTTTGTTTGTTTGTCCTTCTTTCACGTCGGTGGACCGACGGATTGGCATTATTTTTTGTGTGGAGATAGTTGGAGGGCTGGAGAGTGACATAGGCTACTTTTTACCGCGGGAGATTATTTAATTCCCACGGGAAAACACGTTATAATACAATCCAAAAAAATATTTATGATCAGAATTACTTGAAACTTGGTATTAATGCTCTTCAATTAAATTAAATAAATACGTGTTTTAGCAATTTTTTGAAATTTATCCTATAAGGGAGTAAAATAAGGGATGAAAGTTTGTATGAAACTACTTTTTTAGAGATTTTTTTGTAGTTCTAGCGCGAGTGAAGCCGCGGGTTCTGCTAGTAACTAAATAATTTTAACAAGATATTCGACATTCGTGTCAGTAACAAATAACCATTCACGCTTTAAATACCTATAAATTGTTGTATTCTTTTTTATACAGCTATTATTTGGAAGATATATTATGTTTTTCTTAAATTCTGTTGTCCTACAACGATTCTTTTAAGAATGAGTTGTATAATAAATAGTCCACATATAAATTACAATGCTTGTGTAGAAGTGTACGATACAGTACTTAGAATGCCGCGTATATAAGGCTACTATTTTGTTACCACAGATCAAAAACATAGTATAAGAAACTTGTGAAAATGACATTGTTTCTTGAAAAAATATAGGTTATTTAATGTAGTATCAAAATCATTTTCTCTTATAATATGGGGAATCGATAACGGCGTCGATTTTAGAAAAAATGAAAAGATCAGTATAATAATAATAATTTGTATATTAGATAAAAGTGCGACGATTAGGATAACTGCCACAAACACAATTATAAAAAAAAACATTTTTATAATAAACATATTACCATTACAATTAACATTTTTATAATTTATTTTTATTTATTTAGTTAGAATTATTGTAACAAAGCTCGTAATCAATAGAACATACTTAAAGTATAAAATAAAAAACATAAAAATGTAATATAAAAACTTTTGATGCCACTTCTAACGAAATATATCCTATGTAATGCTACAACGGTAAAATAAAGTAGGCAAGTAGAAATAGTGGAAGCAATTTTTCTAGTAAAATACCATTATTCTTTGCACGTCTGCTACGCAATTAGCTCGAGCGTTTCTTGTTGCCACAATGGCAGCGGTTTGCTTAGACCCATAACGCAGAAGGCGTGTCTAATTCTCTATCAAGTGTTTTCTTAAAAGCTTAATCCTTTGACTGAGATAATAATATTCTACAACGCTCAGAAATCTTGGTAATATTTTAAAGAATTCTTACTTTCTTTTACAAACGAATTAAAATCATAATCAATTATGAAAATATTCATTAATTCATTATCGCACTGCTATTGTAAAAGTGATAGCCCGCATGTGTACATTTGTTACTCGTTCTCGTTGAAACGGCTGGATAGATTTACGCCCTACTGGGTTGTCAGACGCTAATGAGCTTCCCACAACGTCTAAATATGTTATGTTTATTAAGACGATATATTATCTAATCATTACATCACGTGGTCACGAAATGTCATACATGTTATTTTTGCTATTAATGATATAGTTTGTAGGAAATCAATTTGACTATAGGAGCCGTGTACATCACAGCACAGTCTGCTTAGGTATATACTAATTTATACATATAATAAAATTCTAACTATGCCGAATCTGTACATTAAATATTTTTTGGAGAATCTTATTAAAATAGACTTTATTATCGATACAGAAGCCGAATATATAGTTTTTAGAATTTTTGTCTGTCTGTCTGTTACCGCATCACGAGAAAACCACTGGACAGATTTTGATGAAATTTGGTGTGATGATAGCTGGTTATCCGGGTCAACATATAGGATACTTTTTACCGCGGGCAAATATCTCATTTTTGATTAAAAAAATACAAAAACTTCATTGTAAGAGTTCTAATATGTAAAGCCTAAGAATTTGGTTTTTGGTCATCTGAACGCGGGCGGAGCCACGGGCAATGGTAGTACCATATAAATTCGTCACGGCGTCAAACGGTAACAAACAATTTCTTAAGTAACTTTCATGTTTATAATGTAAGTACTAAGGAGCGCATTTTAAAACAGAGTTTCAAAAATTCAGTCTTTAAAAGGTAAAAAGGATTTAAATAAATAAATAAATATGTTGGGACATTAATACACAACACCATCTAGTTCCATGGTAAGCTACGAGACTTGTGTTATGGATACCAGACAGTTGATACACTACACATATATAACTTTAAATACATACATATTATAAATAAATCTAAACACCCATGACTGAAGTACAAACATTCATGCTCATCAGACAAATGAATGCCCCCAGCGGGACTCGAACCCGCGACCGCTGGCATAGAAAGTAGGGTCACTACAAACTGAGCCAAACGTGTCGTCAAACTCATTTAAAATAAGCAGAGAAATAAAGTGCCTATTTTTAAAGTAGGTGATGCCTTTACAACATCTATAAATATATATATATATATATATATATATATATATATATATATATATATATATATATATATGTTTTTCATAATGACAACTTTATTTAATTAAAATTCTATTTGAACATAAGCATAAATTAAATTCAGAACGAAGTTCTTGATAAAATCAGTACATGTACCGACATTCGAAGAAACACTATTAAACTTATCTATGTACAATCATATCGTGACATGTTCTAATTAAAGTTATAATTGTACGTGCTTAAATATAACTTATGGAGTAATAATAATAAAAAAAAATGTATCAAAGGGCTTGCTTACAAAGTTTATTAAGATACGACAGAACATAATTTAGTTTTTACATGTTTTTACTTAAAAATGCAAATTTAAAATTATAATTCAACTTTATGTTATGTTGAAAATGTACACTATTTTCACATATATTAAAAATACTGATTTTTGTTTAAATCTTACTAACTATATAATAATTATGTGATTTGACATTTAAATATGTTTACATATTACTTAGGTAAGCAATAATTATTAAGAAAATTATCCCACTCACTTTAAGAAAATATTATTTAACTTAAATGATTGTAAGCAAATTTTAAGAATTCACGGTTCGGTGGAAAAGACAATAGTTTACTTTCAAAGGAATGCCTGCCCCGATCGTAGAAGTCGTATTGCTTCTTCGATCTGCTGCCTCTTGTACAATTTCTTTACAAGCTTCAAAGGGGTATTTTATTTGAACCACAAACGTATTTTATTGGAGCGAATTCTACTTTTAAGCATTCAAGTTGATTTTGAACAAGCAAATAACTGAAAAGATAAACATGATACATGAGTAAAATTCTGCTTACAACGCAATGAAAGCTATTTTATAATTTTATATAAGTATTTTATTTAAAATATAATATTTTGAAAATTATTTAGTATATTTTAACGTACTCTAATATGATAGAGGATATACAATGGCAGTAGTGGCCCAGTGGTAGAAAGCTTGCTTGAGGCTTCCCCAGCCTTAAGGAAGCCGGATCAAATTCGGGGTCTCGGCCTCTGATTGATATTTTCTTGTGAGAATCATTTTTATCGTGATTTCTATTTTATGATATAGGAACACATCGTGAGAAAACCTGCTTGTCTGAGAAAACTTATCGAGGTTTCGAAAGTCATGTGAAGTCCGCCAACCCGCACTTAGCCAACACGGTGGTCTGTAGTCTTATAGCCTCCTATTAGACGAAGATCCGTACCCAATTACGGGACGTTTAAAAAAGCTACTGGCTGTCTACTATTATGATATGTAAGCAGATATATGCATACTTATACAATTAAATTACTAATGAACATAATTTATAATGAAGTAATGATCAATAAATAATAATAGTAAAACATTAATCTACTCAGTCATGTAGTGTTTCGATTTCATATAAACAAACTCCAATAGATAAATTAGTTTATAGAGACTCTGTTTGCGCAGTCTAAAAAGAGAAATTGCATATCGATTTTTAATTAATTTAACATGAACTAAATTGCCTATGGAACTGTGGATACAGTGAATTTGAAAGTTTGAACGCCACTAAACATTTTCATGCCTCATTTGGTACCTATTTTAAGTTATCGTATTATTATCTCTATATATCAATACTTTATACATAATTGAGTAGATTAAAGTAGCTATGAAACTGAGTCCGTATATCAAATATCTACGTTTAAAAACATGAGCTAGTTCATTGTTTTATTTTGGGAAAGAGACGAAATCAAAATTGAAGTTTATTCTACGAGTAATACCTATATGTTTCGGCCTCATTGCTTGTCAGTCCTAGTACTATGGAAATATTTGTTGAATAAGAATTTTGCGCCGAGAATGATGCGAGCATGATGCAGATGGAAGGTAAGCTAATTCGGCATCCGTGCTGATTAAGTGACTTCATATTAATACTAGCAGAACCCGCGGCTTCGCTCGCGCTAAAACTACGAAAAATCTTTACAAAGGTAGTTTCATACAAACTTTTACCTCTATTTCACCCTCATAAAGGATGAATTTCGGAAAATGCTAAAACACATATTTATTTAATTTCATTGAAGAGTATTAATATCAAGTTTCAAGTAATTCTGATCATAGATATTTTCTTGTATATAATTTTATTACAAAACATAGTAGTACAATGTGATTTTGTCAACGTAATAGAAAACAGTCCAAAACGCTAACAATCATAATTACTTCACAATGAGATGGCGCATTTCGCGGACTAATCTAAAATTTACTACCAACTCAGCTTGACCCAGTTTCCACAGCAAAAATCCAGTCATTATTTCAGGTCTTATTTCAGCAAAATTGCAGTTATAATTAATTGGTATTGTATTTGTTGTATGTTTTAAGTCGCTCGTAAAATCTAAACATCTCTCTCAGTTGCTGGTAGATTTCGGCAATTTTAGAGTACACGCGACGTTGTGTAGAGACGAGTGACATAAAACCCAAGCATCCAGGCATGAAATTAAACAGCTTGCACTAAGTTGTTAATCGTCTGGACCACTGCCAACTCCCAATTTGAAGGAATTGCTGACAATCCGGCAGAATTCTGGCAGTATCCACTAATTTAGTGCATGAAAGAATGGATGATAAAAAACTCGTTCTTTAGATTTAAAATGCTGCGGCTAAAAATTAGGTCAAACGCAAACTTTACATAAAATAGAATGGACGTCATTAGTGCACAGTTAAATGTTTTACGAATTCATAAACACGTTTTATATGAGCTCGCATAGAACCATTCATATAATAGGGTGTATCAAACAAATTACACTGCTTTATGTTAGCCTTTCATTTTAGTTAATGTTTTTATTTTAAACGTAAATATAAATAATAAAACTATACAAATAATATATGAATAGAGTTTAAAATTTTGAGTAAAATTGGAATCAGCTTATTAAAAATGCATTCAAGTAACTTCAATTTGTGCTTACAAATTAACTTCGCGAAAAAACTATTCAAAAACATTGAATTTCAATTAGCCAGGTCGGACTCAATCACTGAGCGAGTGGGAAAGTCAATAGAAATGCTGACCAGTGTGAAGGCTTTTAACAATGGTCCAAGAGTAACTAGAGTATTAGACAGACAGATTCTAACTGAATAGATCCTAAAAGAGAAAGATTTTTAACATTCAATTCTAAAGACTTGCTACGATTAATGTTGGATTTTCCAATGTCTTCTATAAGTCATTATCTATTTCCGAGGTATTCTTTGTACATATTATATTATTTTAAAAATCTTGTCATATCATATAACTTTTTAATATTGTTGAATGATATCATAAGAAGTTCGTTAATATATAAAGGAACGCGAATCCAAGCTCCTTTGCACCACAGTCCTAATGCACTAGAAATTGCCTCTTCCAACTGCGTAGGTATGACTAACTGAACAAATACATGCAAGTTCAATCTAAAATCCACGGATGTGGTCCGAGAATTGAAAGTACCGATTCAATATAAGAATTAATTTTCGGGCTCTTCCTGTTAGGATTATTCTATAATAAATTATATTATATTTGTATTGAAAATGAAATTCAATAAACGGAAAAAATATCTTATTAATTTATTATTATTATTAAATAAATTTAACGTATTGTTAATTTTCTAAGAAGGTGGACCTCGAATCGCGAAATCTGATATAATAAACGTACCTCAAAAACAACAGCCAAACAGACCATCATTAATTTATCGTACAATATGTACGGTACGTTATTTTATTCTAGAACTCGAACTTTTTAAAGCGTCATTACAACAACAAAATTACAGGCGGTATTCTTTTCAAATAATTACTTACAACAGGTTTGATATACCGCAATAAAATTTATAATTCAATCAAGTATGTATGTAAAAAATATTTGTATACCTACAATAAAATAATGACGCAGAATAATTTTTATGAATATAAGAGCCGTAATAATTAAACTCCTTTTAATTTCGCCATCGATCGTCCATATCCATAACCTAAAACCATGACGAAGCTATGAACACTAAAAGAATGACGAAATAGTATATTATTATAAGTTATAATGCAAACTTCGAGCTTATAAAAGCAGCATAGCAGAAAGTATTTAATCGAGTGCCTTGTCACAGCTCTTCGCAATTAAGTTTAATTCGCACCGGGACCACTGCTGTTTGAAATTCGATTACAGAGGTTGTCAAAGCGGACGGGACCGGATGAGGTTTAAATTGATTCCGATACATCAGAATATTATGTGACTGCCTTAAATCTGAAATATCTTGAAAACTTTCTAAAATATTCTATAAAGCATACGTATGACAACTACGGAACGACAACAACACAACACAAACAACTACGAACGGCATCGGACAGTACAGTGAATTAATGTACAGGGAAGGGAAAGAAGAGTTTGTTTTTTTTTACTTTGAGTGCAAGCGAAGCCGCGGTTTCTGTTAATATGTATAATAAAATTAAATCAGAACATTTGCATACAATACAACTTATTTTTTATTTAATTTGTAAGCGATCTATAGAACTATTTCAAAACAAAATGTTTGTGTATTGTGTATGTATAAATAGGCAAAGACGAAAGAATTCAGTAACTTTTCTTCTCTATTTATCAACCAATTTTCTTTTTTTCTGTTTAGTAACTATCGACGAGCTTTAGTGTTGTTAATAAAAAAAAATCGAAATGGTATTATGTTTAGGTACATAAATAAGTAAAGACAGAACAGTCCAGGACCTTTTTGTCCTTTGTCCTATATTTGTCAACCGATTTTCTTTGTTTTTGTTTAATAAGTATGGACAAGCTTTCGTGCTATCAATAAAAACATATTATAGTTGAATTTCGAGCAGTGGACCAACACTAGTTTAAATAAAATATCATCCGTTATAAAAAAAATACTACATGTCATAAATACATCTGCGTTAAGTTTCCAAGTCCACTTTATACATACTTATATTATTATGCAACAAACATCCTTAGCAGGAACCTTTAGATCCCTTTAATGCCTATTTGTAACTTACATCTCATAAGCTCACCAATCCCTAAAGAATAATCTACTTAAATGTTATATAATGTTTACAGGTGGAATTAAATGCTTTTTACATGAGAACTACTAAGTTTTAACACCTCCAGGTAAATTTCTACGAAATTAATTAAATTTCTAAGAAATCTATTGTTAACTGTAACGCCGGCGTGTCAATAAAAACTATTACAGTTTATATAACAAAAATCAAAATATATTTTCATATCTTTAATGTTATTTATTCATATTCCTAGCTTAAACAAATATTAGAGCATAGTTTGAAAGAAAATTAACTATAGCGTAAATAAAGTTTTCAGGTAAGCCTTAATTGTTTTATTATTTTATTTGTTCAAGAAAAGTGTGAGAAAGTTAAGTTAGAATTCTTAGAAATTCAATTACAAGTTACCAAAGTCACTTGTACTGTGTGTTTCGTCTCAGCGGTATGAGTAAAGTTATTGGCGCTACATTCCAATTACCTTCTACATTTGTTTACTTACCTGTACCGTCAATCTAGGAGGCTTATTCAATAGTTTCTATTAAATTACATGACTAGATTGCACCATTCGTCAGATATGATTGCCATTAAGCCGTATTTCTAAAATACTAATCTCAACTTGTCTAGAATATCGTATAGGGCATGGTATGCCTTCAAGCCCACTGAACGAAATAAAATCAACAAATTATTGACTTGCTACGAGTACATACATCCTAGAAATTTCATTAAAATCTGCTCAGCAGTCATATGCTTCAAATTGGCACGTGTTTATTTTTCTTTAATTAAAATATCGACTTTTAATAAATCTTTATTATATTCTCAGCACAATTTTATTATTTTTACTACTTTTTAGTTATTCAACAAGGAAAATATAAAAATATTAAAAATAATAATTAATAAATATGTTGGGACATTAACATTTTCAACAAACAGTAAGCTACGAGGCTTGTGCTATTTATGGATACCCGATAGTTGATACACTACTCATATATAACTTTAAAAACATACATAGGTATTATAAATATAAACGCCCACAACTGGAGTACTGCTCATGACATAAATGAATGCCCCCAGCGGGACTCGAACCCGCAACCGCTGGCACATTAGGTAGGGTAGGGTAGGGCACTACAACTGAGCCAAAGGTGTAGTGAAAATAATTTTCTGAATAAGTGAACTTTTTAGCCAAGATTGCCTTTGCCGGGCATGATAATAATAAAGGGTAGAGTAAGTTGAAAGGAAAAATAGCTACCTTTAAATTTATTATACTCCATATTTCCAAAAAGTATAATATAATATATGCAATTGAAATTCGATTGTAAGCACGAACAATAGATCTTGCAAGTTTAGCACTCAATTATTGTCCAGTTGATCCCACTCTGTCCGTGATGAATTATTGACATCCAGTACAACGGCAGACAGGTATAAGCCGCAATGCGGACGGATTTAGAAACCCTCAAATAAAAGCTTTACCCATGCATGAAACTGTAAATTACTTTGAACATGTCAGCTTGTTTAATCTATGCATAAATCTTTCAGGGAACTGTTTGTACGATATATTTTTTTAAGTTTTATGTGATAAACAGTAGTGTGTACATAGTATAAATAAATCTCTGTCACATTTTTACTTCATTATAATATACATACATAGATTCAAAATAAATGGCTTAGTTCAGCTTGTGTTTTCCTTTAATTTACACATTTACATATAAATAATAAACTAGTCCTTTTCATCCTTCTCCGAATTGTAGCCTTCATATTCCAGTTGTTTGATCTGTGCAATAGTTAGGTACTTATGCAATACAAACACTTTTAGAGACACATAGTTTTATAAATTACTAGCGACTCAACCTCGCTTGGCTCGGGTTCGTCCCTAGGTACGTTTTGATGGTTAGTATGAAATACAAATCTTTGAATTTCTCGGATTTTCTGTACTATAATATACATGTATTATACATATAAACCTTCCTATTGAATAACTCTATCTATTGCTGAAAACTGCATTAAAATTCGTTGAGTAGTTTAAAGATCTAAACGAACAGACAGCGGAAGAGACTTGATTTTATATTATGTAAAGAAGTCATGATGTGAACACATAACATAGTACAAAATAAAATAATTTTAAAATTGTGTACATTTTAGTCAAACCTTTAATGACATACCACAAACTACATATATTATATAGAAATGTTACGCTACCAATAACATTAAGTCCATAAAATAGAAAGTTGACTGAATTAAAAGTTTACTGTGATAGCTGTAAATCTAATTACATTATAGAATGTAATAATAATTTAAAAAAATTATGTAAGTTTTGTTTAGTTCTGTATGTTGTTATTTACTTCCGTTGAGTTCCAAAATTTCTGAACGGAAATGTTATTGTGCTGTCACTTTGACGCTGTCAATAATGTCAACATTTAATCCTGATTTCACTCACGTTGTGCAATTTATTCTTGTTATTTTCTTATAAGTGACGACTTTATATCTCTATTTTCAAATTACACACTTGTCTGTTCTTATATAAACTTTGAGTGAACATAATTACTGATAATATCGCAAAATGAGGCTCGTAGACACATTAAAACTTTTGGAACTTCAAAACAGTCCTACAAATATTCGTAATATTTGCATTGTAGCCCACGTGGACCATGGGAAAACGACTTTGGCAGATTCCTTGATATCTAGTAATGGTATTATCTCTCAAAGAATGTCTGGTAAACTGCGTTACATGGACAGTAGGCCAGACGAACAGGAGAGAGGTATCACCATGAAAAGCAGCAGTATTGCACTATACCATGCTTTGGATACACAGGAATACCTTGTGAATTTGATAGATTCTCCTGGCCATATAGATTTTTCAAGTGAAGTGTCAACTGCAGTCAGATTATGTGATGGTGCTATTGTTGTTGTAAGTTCTTCTGTGTTTTATCAATATTTTGCATAATTCAAGATAGTTTATGTGAAATCTCATGTTTTTTTATAAAGTTATGTGACCTGTTAAAATTATGGTGTATTTTGTAACATATTAAAAGATAATTAACATGACAGATGCTTATTTTTATTTAAAATTACAAATATACAATCATAATCATAAGAAATTTTTATATTAAATTTTGTTTTAACTAAATCTTTATATAAGTACTGTCACTTAATTTTCTCTGCTTGTATTTAATATAACATTTTAATACAATCATTTCTATATGTCACAACAATTTCAGGTTGATGTTGTAGAGGGTGTATGTCCACAAACAAGACTTGCCTTAAAACAGGCTTACTCTGAGAATATCCGAGCAGTTCTTGTTTTAAATAAAATAGACAGATTAATTGTTGAAATAAAAATGACACCACTTGATGCATATGTTCACATTACACAAGTATTAGAACAAGTTAACGCTGTAATGGGAGAGCTATTCGCTTCTAAAGTTTTAGAAAATGAAGAAAACTTGATTGATAAACAGGTTAGTTATTGAAATAATAATATCATAAATAATAATAAAGTAAGTACATTGTTAAGTGACTAATTTTTCGATTACCTTTTTAAAAATGAACTTAAGCAATGCATCAATTATTAAAAAAAATGAGTATTGAAATATAAATAAAATTACAAATACCTACATAAATTACAAAATAATGCCCATAAAATATATTTCTTAATATTTTAAAACTAAAATAGATATTTGTTATTACATATAATTATTTATTTATTATAATTACAGCAAAAGTCAATGCCAAAACCTAAAAAAGTAGATAATAATTTCTATGACTGGACCTCAGCTCTGGAAGATGCAGATGACTCAAACTTATATTTTTCACCGGAACAAGGAAATGTAGTTTTTGCAAGTGCTGTAGATGGATGGGGATTCACTATTCAAACATTTGCAAAGTTATTTTCAGAAAAACTTGGTAAATTTAATTTTTCAGATTTTATTTAAGCATTTCTTTAGCTTACTAAAAAAAATTACATGTGAGCCTAAACTCACCTATCCTTAAATCTTTGTGTTTTTTAAATTAAATATTTGTTATAACTACAGCTATTTTTTTTACATTTAGCTATTTTACACAATGAATTAAAAAGACACATACATAAGGCTTCCTTATTTATTGTCTATTTATTTCTCTCATTTTGCATTAGAGAGCCCGTTTATTGAGAAAGGCTCTAGGCTATATATCATATAATGTATAGTCTATCTCCTATCTAGTCTATTCCATACTAATGGTAAAAACATACCTAGGGACGAACCTGAGCGAAGTGACGTTGAGTCACTAGTCTGTTACAATATAATATACCATATATCAACCATTTTTTTACTTTTTTTGTAGGAGTTAAAGAGGAATTGCTTAGAAAAGTTCTATGGGGTGATTTCTATTTACATCCAAAAATGAAACGTTTTATGAAAGGTGCACAAGAAAAAGCGAAAAAGCCCCTATTTGTTCAAGTTGTTTTTGATAATTTATGGAATATATATGAAACTGTAGTTATGAGAAATGATAAGGAGAAGGTCCCAATGATTTGTGAAAAGCTTGGTATTAAACTAACAGCTAGAGATCTTAGGCATACAGATACTAGAATTCAACTGCAATCTTTGATGATGCAATGGCTACCTCTATCCCACGCAGTATTAGACATGGTGTGCAAAAAATTGCCTTCTCCAAAGGAAATTTTGCCTGAAAAAGTTGAGAAGCTTATGTGCTCTCGCATAAGAGATTTTGATTCCTATCATGATGATACTAAGAAACTTAAACATGACTTTCTTGCCTGTGATAGTAGCGACAGACCTGTGATTATTTTTATATCGAAAATGTTTAGTGTTGATAAAAGTTCGTTGCCAGAAAATAAACCTAAACTTCTAACACCAGAAGAAATGGCTTTAAGAAGAGAAAAAGCTAGACAAATACGTGAAGAGAAAAAACAAAATAATACAAATTCTGAAGCGATTCCAGTATCAAAAGAACTTAACGAAAAAGATACGGAAAAGTGTATTAAGGATGAAAATGAAACAGAAGATGAAAATTCAACTGCATTTATAGCATTTGCTAGGATATTTAGCGGTAGAGTTAAGAAAGGGGATAAATTATATGTACTTGGCCCTAAACATGATCCGTCACAAGTACTTTTGAGGAAAGATTTTCAAATAGATCCTAATAAGAAATTGAAAGACTTGCAAAGTGATGAACATATAACGTGTACTGAGTAAGTTTATTTTGTTTTTTTTTAAGATAAGAATAAAAATTGAATTTTAAACTTTGATATTTTTTATAATAATAATTAATTACAATGGAAATTAGAAACAGTTACAAATACAAATTATAATAGGTATTTTATAAAATTTCATAACAAATAAAAGTAGTCAATTTTTATAGCGTAGTTCATTTTATTAAGCATTATATTTGTGTTTCAGGATAAAATCCTTATATATTTTAATGGGTAGAGAATTAGAAGAGATTAATGAAGCAGTAGCCGGTAACATTATAGGTAAGAAAATATATTTATATATTACTAGCGACTCACCCTCGCTCCGCTCGGGTTCGTCCCTACTTACGTTTTAACGTTTAGTATAGATATCTCAGAAATGAGATATTTTACCGCGGTATAAAATATTATATATGTTGATCTGGATAACCAGCTATCATCATACCAAATTTCATCAAAATCTGTCCTGTGGTTTTCTCGTGATGCGGTAACAGACAGACAGACAAAAATTCTAAAAACTATAGATTCGGACTCTGTATCGATAATAATGTCTATTTCAATTAGATTTTCTTGAAAATATTTAATTTACAGATTCGACTTAGTTACAATTTTATTATATGTATAGATTATAAAGATCTGTTGATTTTGATAGTTCTATTAATTCTGTTTTGCCACTTAGTTCACATCTTGAAAACATGATAAACTACAACTTTATATATACGCTAACGTTAGACGGAATCCTGCCGTGCATCTGTTTTTTTTTACATTTAACTTAAAACGTAACGCCTGCGTAATTTAAATTGCTACAACGCCATTTTTCGTTTAAAATCGATCTCATCCATTTGTGAACATGTTTCTTTATAACTAACCAGAAACGTGTTGTTCATCCATACTAATATTATAAAGAGGTAAAGTTTATGAGTTTGTGACGTTGTTGGGGGTAATCTCTGGATCTACTGAACCTATTTAGATGAAATTTGGTAAGAAGATAGTAGTAGAAGTAGATTTGGTAAGAAGGTAGGTAGGATATAGGATACTCTTATCCCGGAAATCATCCCATAAGGGGGTGAAAATGGGGATGATAGTTTATATGGAGAATCAATCCAGGGATGAACTCGAGCGAAGCGAGGGCGAGTCGCTAGTATCTATAATTAATATTATTATAAACAGAATTAAAGAGTCTGTTTATGATTTTCAAATAGTTACCCTTTATTTATTAATAGTTATTTTATTGAGTTCATAATAGCTATTTGCGTAATGTTAAAATGTGAGAGCTATAAAAAAAATTGTCCATATGCAATGGTTTTAAATTTTAAGGAATTTGCGAATTGTTGTAAGTCGAGCCGGGCCAAAGCTAATATAAAACTATTTAAGTATAATAATATGTATATCCTTTAGGTATAGGTGGATTAGAGGACTATATCTTGAAGACAGCAACTCTCAGTAGCACTATAGCTTGTCCGGCATTCAGTGAAATCCAGTTTGCAGCCGTACCAATTTTAAGGGTTGCCATAGAACCCACTTATCCTTCACAATTACCTCAACTAGTAAAAGGTACAAAATATAATGGTGTTGTGTTTGTCACATTATATATGTGTACTTATTATAAACGCGGAAAATAGTGTATGTATAAATAAATTATGACCTTGTGTTACTGTTAGTAACAAAATTTGCCAAAAGATGGCGGTGCTACATAATATAGAAAAACTACTACAACTCTTGGAATGTACTTAATTAGGAACTTGTATACGTATAGTAACATTAATAAGATTTTCATTTGTTTTTTATTTATATATTTTTGAAGTCAAACTTCTTTAGAATCGTTGTGATTTGAAACTCGATGAAACGAAAATGCGACACGAGAAAGAGACAAACACCTTATATATAAGATTAAGCCGGCCAGAGAATGAGATAGAATACATTACACGCTATTATGACTAATTGTTGCCATGGTAACCGTTGTTATTGTCTGACAAATGATATATAATATTATATTCTTTCCGTATATGATAAATATATGATTTTATAGAAATAAATATATGATTGTAATATGCCTAATATGCCTTATTTAATTATTGATTTGTATTTGACAAAGAAGTTTCACTTTTACCATGAGTGAATTGCATACACACACTTTTTTTTATTTTTTTATTTTCCGTGTTATTGTATTTTACATACATATGTATATTGTTTAATTACTCTAATTCACCATTTGTATTTTATAACAGGTTTACGACTTTTAAATCAATCGGACTCTTGCGTTCAAGTGCTATTGCAAGAAACCGGTGAACACGTTTTAGTGACCGCTGGTGAAGTTCATTTGCAAAGATGTCTTGAAGATCTTAAGTAAGTCTATATATTTTTTTTTATAGTTTTAGATATATATTATATAATATGTCCAGATTTTTTTTTTTGATATTGATACTATCGAATGGTAATAATACAGAATGGGTTTATTTTTTTGGAAACAAAAGTTCGCGTTCGAATGCTTTGATTAGAGAATCATTGTATTATTTCCTAGTGAAAATAAAAAGAAACTTTCATTTACGACAGATTTCTATTACATAATTTTAAGTTTTGCTTAAACGTAACTTTTGAAATTAACTTTATTAAAATTTAATATTCGATCTGATATTTTGGTCAGTTCCTAAAATATAAGAGCATCAATACCGATAATTTATAATTGCGTATCTGTCTTTTAGTTTCAAAATGTAAGAGAATACTAATGATAATTGAATTTACTTTTAGAAACTTGTACGCGAAAATACCGATATCCGTATCAGAACCAATAGTACCATTTAAGGAAACAATAATCGAACCACCAAAAATAGATATGGCCAATGAAGAAATAGATTCACAAAATATAGACAAAGGCGATGCCGAAATAGACCCGCTAATAACAATATACACAAATAATAAACAAAGTAGAATAAAAATTCGAGCCAAACCGCTACCTAATGAAATAACACTATTATTAGATCGATCAACAGATTTACTTAAAGCGATATCACGACATATAAAAACATTGCAAGGCTCATCCAAGAACGAAAAACTTGAGACCAAATTCGACGAAATGCATATAAATAAACATGAATTATCAGATCGAATGCTACGACTTATAGAAACATTCAAAATGGAGTTAGAAGGTATATGCTCAAAATTAGACCCTGAGTGGAAAAATGTCGTAAAGCAAATATGGTCGGTAGGACCTAGAAATTGTGGTCCAAATGTGCTTTTGAACCAAACTCCAGATTATAATACCAAGTTTTTGCATCACGATAAAGCATTAATAGAAGATCCAAGGTTTGAGTATGAGAGTAGTTTTGTGAATGGCTTCCAATTGGCATCATTGGCTGGACCGTTGTGTGATGAACCAATGATGGGTGTGGCCTTTATTGTCGAGGAATGGAGCTTGGATAAACGTGAGGAAGATACGTTGTACACGTTCGGACCATTATCAGGTATATATATTTTTTAATCCTAAATTATTTATAAAAATATAAGTTGTATATATTTTTCGCCAAATTCGCCATTTTAAATATAATGTTATCCATATTATAGCCTTAACACTCGCGTCATCAAGATGAATCTTATGACGTATAAATCTTTAAAATCGGTTTAGTAATCACGAGGGACATTGGCTCGGGCATATGTATGTACAATGTACATATGTATATACATACAGGTCAAAAACACATAATCCTTTTTTGGGCTTTGCCATAATTGCGTAAAAACTAATAAGTAACCTATGATGGTCCGTCTAAAGAGAGCTATGTCCAAAAAGTTTTGAAGTTATACTTCTTTTGGCACGTTTGGAAAAAAATATGAGAATAAAATTTTTACTATACGCGTGCACACCAACAGTCAAAAAGCGACATGATGAATTTAGCTGTATTCCTATTACAAACAGAGAGTTATGACATGTGACATGTGTGAGTTGTTTTGTTACGCCAAAGAAGTATAACTTCTTACATGCGTACATAAGTACACACACACATTTTTTTTGACTGATTTGAATTTAATTTTTATACTCTATACAGGTCAAATAATGTCGGCAGTGAAAGAAGGATGTAGGAAAGCATTCCAAGCGCAACCGCAAAGACTGATGGCAGCTATGTACTCGTGCGACATTGTAGTGGATCAGAGGGTATTAGGTAAGTTGTAAATAAAGTTACTACCTAGTACTAGTAAGAAAAAAATACGCTTAAATTGTTTTATACTGCTTCAATAAACCGCCATTTTCAATCCCATTCTATATCAGCACGAACTTCGGCAGCGATAATCATTAAGTTATACATAACATAATCTGTGATTTATTTGAAATTTAAAAGAAACTATGCATATTTCAAGAGGTAAGTAAATCTATATATTATTATATAAAAGAAAGTCGAGTTTGTTACAACACTTATAACTCGAGAACTGCTGTATCGATTTTTATAATCTTTGTTTTGTTGGATATGTCTTCATCTCGAATAGCAGAATAACTATTAAAAGTTCGGAAAAGATCATTAAAATTTTTTTTGAAAAAAAATATTCCATACTAAGCGTAAAAATGTACCTAGAGACGAACCTGAGTAAAGCGAGGATGAGTAGCTAGTATCTTATATTTTTTAGTTAAATAATTTGTTATAAACTATTGATTACTGAGCAATCTTTATCAGTTTCACATTTACACATTTGATTTCAAATCATAACTAATTATTCTGGATATTACAATAAGAAAACGTCGAATATTGAATTAATTTTATTCATTTGTAATTACAAATATTGTAATTAACACTAATATTTACAAAGCGATTGTCTATAATACGTTTTGATATAAATATATTATATACTAACTTAAATAGCTATAAATGCATTGAAATACACAAAAAACACTGAGTTTCGTATCACATAATTTTGTGTAGGTACATTTAAATATACTTATATTATATTCACCAAATAACTGCGTAACACCCTTTTTTATTTCATTGGGCATTTTTAGCCCATGTTTTCTTAAATCTATGGCTTTCATCCATCTGGCAAATGATTATTAATTAAAAGTATAAATAATACTATGGATTATTAAGACCTATAAAATAAAACGTATTGCTGAGAAAGGTACGAAATATTACTCTCTATTAAATGCATCGAATATTCTACAGGCTGATTATTTTTCAATACGAGAAAAAAAAATAAAAAATCAGACTTAATCACATAACTGGTTAATGGAAGCTAAAGCGTCTTGAAATTAAATATATCGTTCAAAGTCTTCGTTGGATGCAACGAGGCGACTCAGCCATCTTGAACCCAACCTACTTTTCACAACAATAAGATTAATTTCCACTTAATTGATCCAATGTAACGCACGTGCCAATTCTTTCACCTTATACCATGGGAAAGGAGGGTATTCTGACGTCATTCGTCTAACTCGTGCGGCTCTAGATCTTCTATTGTAGAAGTTAGAGTCCATATAGCTGTGGGTATGATATCGGTTGTACACGGGCTTATCGTATGAATGAGCTTGAGAATAGTCTACTTTGTACGTGCTTGTAGTGCTCTGGACACCGCCAGTGTATCTATTTGCGTTGTAACCTGAAATTAAAAGTAATTTTTTATTATTATTATTTTTAGATTTATATGAAGAAATAAATCAAGTAAAACTTTGGTAGATTTATCACATTCAACCCCATCTACATTCGAAAGTAAAATTAAATGTTCCATATTCTACAACTAGATATATCTTCTTTTACGACATTCTATAAGATAAGTTAAAGTTAGCCTTTGACTTACGGCCAAGTAATGCACTAAATCTTTGCTTTGTTCTCGCTAATACCTTTATAAATCAGCGTTGAGGCCATAAAACACTGTGTATTGCGATATGGATATTTCTTAAACGTATAGATAGTAAAGTGACTCACCGGTGTGATAAGAAGTTGGTCGGACGCACATCATGCCGTAAACTCTTATTCCTGGTACAGACGCGTACGTAGGCTGGTCGTGAGACATCGGCCCCTCTGTAAGATAAAACGATCTCGTGTACTTCTTAGAAATAAACGACCCGTATACCTTATCGAATACCATCGCGCTTTCTTTTATAAAAACTTGAATTACATATATCACAAAAAAAAAATTATTTGCGGAACGAATAATAAAGTTGTTATATATAAAACTTACCAAGTATATGAGTTTCGGGACATCTACAAATCACTAAATAGTGTGACTTGCCAGTTCGTATATTCTGGAGCGCTAAAAGGGACCAATCTCTAGGCGCGCGACATTCTCGCATCTCAGATACCGCTTCGCACGTCTTCACTAACGTAACTGCCTTCTTTGCATACTGAAATTTTAGAAAATTTAGGTTCTCTACATTTTGTTATATAATTTATTAATAAAGTGCCAAAATTCAAATTTTCTTCCTTTACAAGGATCTTTTTATGATACTGCTCATATGACTGACATTTTTAATTATTTGGTATGTTATTATCAGTCAATGCAACTAATGCTTACATGAATCATAATGATTTTACAGTGTTATATCTAAAGCTTTTGAATCATCAGAATTTATTTAAACAAATAATAATAAATAGATTTTAATGACAAATATAAACGGATGGTAGATACTATCGTATTATAAATTTTGTTCATATTCAGATCCCCTCTCATTTCTAGTACGTCTTTAAACGTGTGCATATTCTATACGCAAAATACACGAGGATACGCCCTAACCGATATAAATATTAAAATTCCACTACAAGTCAAGAATCCCTCGTAAATACAAACACTTGACCACTAAACCACTCCGACAACAGTTAGATGATTTATGATATAACAAATACCCAACACCGGTTAGACGCGATCAGTAATCGACAGGAAACTTGAGCATGATTCCTTGTATCTGATAAATCAATTTACTCCACAGTATTACCGCTAGCTACCCATTAAACCTTAGCAGCAAGGAATTATTCCTATCATGGCATAGAATGTGACGCCGTTAACTATAATGCTTGTCACCTTCTTTTTGGAATCCGTAGTTAGTCGAGTGGTATGTAAGTCATCGGCGTTGAGACTAGCGGAGCAAGGGTCCCTGTATCTCGCTGGACAAGCGCATAATGGTTGGGTGTAGTTCAAACGCACGTATACAGCGTTGCACACCTGAAATATATTATTAACTAATCATGCATCTTGTTATAGTAGAACCTCTAATTATAACTCTGGAATTAGTTATCTGTTTAACTTAATAGCTTTTTAAGTGGTTATCTTTTTATCTACATTTCAGAATAAGCAGTCTTTAAATTAAGTGTATCACTTAGTACATGTAGAAAGAATATGTAATAAGTACTCAAAATTATTTTTTATAAGTTGGTACAATATATTTAAAGAGGTTCTCGCGAAACGAAAATATCAAAAGGTCTTTCTTCTATTGTCAAAGAAATAAACGTGATTGTGGTTTTGAATTATTATAGGAAGTTTAAAGGGTTTTGTCAAGTCTTATTGCTTATACTATTCGTTTTGAATATTATCATTTGCTATTACTATACCCACAATGGGAAATTTCATTACCTGTTGAATAGCGCATTCTGGTAGTAAATAAATGTGTTGGTTGTGTGGATAGTAATGGTATTTAGTTGGCTTCGCGAGCACTGAAGTGGATCCCGCTGGCAAAGGCACCGTCTGAAATCAAAGACATGCCAATGATTAATGTTCCTTTTGTGGAGAAAATTATTTCTAAAGACATCGTGTTATTACTGTACATTCTTTCTATTGGAATAAAGTTAACTATCAAAAACGTATTCACCCATCACATCCAATAGTAGTAATATTTTAATGCCAAAGTATATTTCATGTCGTCTTTTATCTGGCAATAGATAGACTTTTTTTTACATATAGTGTGGTGTATTCGTCGGAGAGTGACATATTTTACTTTATATATCACCAAATCAAGTTACTTGTGTATTAAAAAATTAAAAAATATTATCGTTCGGTTTCAGCAGTACAGAAGATGTACTGCGCCGACCCCAAGTGATTGGGAAATGGGCAGGGAGAAAAAGATCAACTTTTGCTTTAACTTAGTTGTATTATTTGTGGTAATTCTGTCACGATCCTATTTATTGGGTCAAACACTGGCCTTTACAAAGTAAGTTGTATAATTATGCTTCCTTATAATTATGTCACTGTAAGAAGTTGCATGATTACCGATAATTCATGTAGACGTAAACCAGGAGTTTAGATAACCGTTATACCTGTAAATGAATCTAGATTTACTTTGTTAGCTATTACCCTCTAATGCTCCATGCTTTGCTTTGTTCAATAAATATCAGCTCCACTGATCTAGACAAGCTTGATTTCATCGTCACGTAACATCTGATGGTAACTTCTTACTGAGATAAAGGATGTTATGGTTGGGTACAACAATATTCGCACAGCTTTAAACTTAGTAAAAATATTACCGAATACGCCTATAGGTAATCAATAAAGATATAAGTTACATAATCTGGTGAATTAAATTGTTAACGACATAAATTATTATAATTAAACTAGCGGACCCGACAGACGTTGTCCTGTCTACACGTCTTTAATTTGAAAATTTCAAACTTTTTGGACAAAATTGTGAATCTAAACCATTCCCAGATCCCCTTGAACACACACAAAAAATTTCATCAAAATCGGTCCAGTCGTTTGAGAGAAGTTCAGTGACATACACACTCACAGAAGAATTATATATATAAAGATCTATAAAATACATCAAATTGATCGGTCGTGCATGACAAGACCCACTAATAAAATAACTTGAAATGCCTATCTTCGATATTACTGTACTGTACGTGATAAATGTTTTATTACACTACGTTAGCTATTATTTTCAACTGTTAGCGGTTTCGATTGGTTTTTTATACACTATAAATATTTGCCTTTTGACCTTCAAAAAAGTACGAGTAACTGAATTCGAATGTACGTATGTTTTTTATGTCTATGTTACGCAAAATCTTTCATGATTTTCATTTTAATAAATAGTTTAAAATGAGGAAGCTTATAGGCGGAAAATGGCATAATTTTGATATAGCAATTACAGAAGTTTTAGTAGTTTATGTAAAAATAATTATAGTAATCAAAATAAAATTAATTACAGCGTCCGGGCGGAACTGGATAATTCTTTAATTTTGTATGATTATTTGGAGAAATTATAGAATTATCTCATGTTTCTAATCTGGAGAGAGTTTCAAGGTTGTATCCTTTGGTATTATATTTTTTCAAATAAAACGCCGGACGTCACGTTCAAGTTGAACGATCGAAGACGGCTCCGATGCTTTCGATAGGACAATTTGTTTGTAACACCTTTTAGTCGATTTTCTAATCCGTATAGTAGCGTATTGTATTGTAAATTACATGTTTTTGCTCTTGGTTTAGTCTTGAAACGGTGTAAATCTATTTAACCGTCTTGAAACCCGTTACGTTAAGCAAGGTCAATATCGGTATGAAGTCAGATCATCTGATATGTTTACCTAAAAAGTTAATCTTTGGTTTGCGATCTTGACATGATCTGAACTTCGTGCAACCTGTAACAAATGATCTCGATAACGAGGTTCATTGACCTACAGACAAATAATAAAAATACAATTTGTTAATTTTGTGCATTGTGTTGCAAGTATTTGAAATATTTCATTTTATTCCTATCTTTCTATTGTACATCGAGTTTTTCCTTGTGGCTATTCTTTGAATTTAATAAGAATAACACACACACTTTTAATTTAATGCAGGAAACGATTTATTTTAGGTAAAATGGAACATAACTATTGATTCGTTTTATGTGCAGTTTTATTTTTACAGCCAACATACCGGGATGTAGACGGAAATGATCACGACAATTTCCGAATTATGATGAATCTATACTAATATTATAAAGAGGCAGACTTTGTTTGTTTGAACGCTCTAATCTCAGGAACTACTAATCCGATTAGAAAAAATCTTTTTGCATTAGATAGTCCGTGTATTGAGGAAGACATAGGCTATATACCATATAATATATAGTCTATCTATTTCATAGTAACCGTTAAAACATAACTCCCTAGGCGAGTGAGGAGGTATGAACCCGAGCGAAGCGAGGGTGAGTCGCTAGTGTTTTATATAAAATATCAAATATTTGCATTAACCTAAAAAAGTATTAAGTGAAATCAATAAAAAACATTCTAAATAGAATAATGTCATCAAAATTGCATCGTTAGCAAAAATACCAGTTATTAAGGTGATACAACATACAGACAGCCCTGCAGCTATCGGGCCGCGTATGCAAACATTACGTTCGCGCGTTGATTGACGAGTAAACACTATAATGATCAATCAACGCAATCTAAATCAGACGTATTAAATGAGCCTCATATACATAAATTGCAAATGAGATGCACTAAATTATGTTACTTGTAAATTATTGTAATATTGCATTCTTAAACATGTAATGGGAGTTTTTTTTTGTTTAATCTAATTGGACTACTATTATAAACGCGGAAGTTTGTATGATTGTTATTTCTTTACGCTGAAATGGTAGGACGAATTTTTGAATTTTAGTATTCAAATAGACAAACACCAGAGTAACACATAGGCTACTGTGAGACACCTAAGAACGCATCCAAGTGAAACAGGGGTAAGTCGCTAGTATATATTATGTACATATATGTATAACATAAACAAAATTGATAGGGCGGTTTGTAAGTTTGAAAAAAATATATCGATATTAAGTTATTTAGACGTTACCGGAGGTTTCTCAACTTTTGAAAATTTTATTGTACTCGTATATGTTCGTTCGTATACGTAGCAACTTTCAATTTTCACAAGGATTTCTGACGGGAAGAGAATTTAGATTAAGAGTGCGCCATGAGACCGCTACGATTCGGATTCGGAGGAGCGGGATTACAATATAATTATGTTCTATCGTGAGTGAGAAGTACAGAACGTTAGATGTTCAACGTATTTAAGCGTCAAAACAGTTTGTATTTTTAATTCACTATAAATTAAACAACCAATCGAAATATGAAATTTGGTAACTGAAGAAATACTTCTACGTTACCTGACAAAACAAAAATCTTACAAAAAGAGTAAGCTGTTTCTCAAATAAATAGCAATATGTGCGCAAAACATGTATTTTTCAAAACAAAAAAAAAAAATCTATAAAATAATTCACCAATCGAGTTTTCGGCAATTCAAGATGAAAGCCTGTAGTATCATTTTCCTAAATATCAAAGTGGTAAACACAGATTCTGAGATAAATAACCATGTCTAGGTACAAAATTTCCATAAGCACACTCATGTAAGTACATTCTTAAAATAAGTGTAATATTTTTAAGGCTCGTAACTAGAAAGCGGGGGCAACTTTTTACTTATTTTAAAACACCGATAAAATAGATCTCAATTAACTTAACTATGAATAATTAAAATATGTGAAGCAAAAATTGTAATTAAATTCATATAGAAAATATATGAGAGGGATAGTTACAAATTTAAAAATAAAAGTGCTAACACGCTGTATATATATATATATATATATATATATATATATATATATATATATATATATATATGTATTTTCATTTAAAAACTTTTATATGATCCCTTAGTTACATTATTACGTCGTAAATCGTGTTGTAGCATGATCTCTTTTTACCGTTATGATTGTATGTTCACTATGAAAACGTGCACTTCTATGGTGGTCATAAACTTATTGAGTGGGGTCTATAACTAAAATCTATATGTTCATTTGTAAAAATTAATAATTTTATTGTTGCCTTTAACTTTTTTATTATTTTAGTAAGTTCTGCGTACGAAAGAGAAAAGTAAAAAGTAAGAAACATATGTAAGAAAGTTGTTTCTTACTATTAAAAAATATTGTAAAAACTTTTTTTTTTCATAAGAAATGCGAAATAAACGAAAATTCTTATTAAATTATTCTGTATTTATTCAAGAGAATGTCGAATCTTCATTTAAATATTCTAATTTGTGAGATTGCACCGAACAATTGCACCGCAGTTCACGCACCGTTCGTTGCCCGCGATCTACCTCAACCAAGTTCAGAGCTCCACGTAACCACGTAATCACTTCCGATGGGAACTGATTTATGTATGATGATGCTTTATCTCATAAACGTTTATTTATTGGACAATTATATTTATGTGGTTTTTATATTGTTATGAATTTAAACTTTAGTTTAATCATTAAGATACTATAACGTCCCAAAATAATTTTACGCAAAAGATTATTCTATAAGTTAAATTAAATTAATCGGAATAAAATCAAATCATTTCTTGACTAAAAATTTAACTATATGCAAAAAAATCGGAACAATTTCTTGATCCCTTGTTCCATAAAGTAATTAATACTATTTAAATATTATTTTTAACGTAACCAATAAAAATTCAAGGCACTGACATAAAATCATGTTTAACGAGTAAAATTTTCCAATAATACAATTGAAAGGTCCTTCAATGTATAGGATCCCCTTAGAACCGGCTATAAAACTGAAAGACGAATAGACATTCCTACCATTAGATAACCTTACAAACTGGCAGCAATTAGAAATGCTTCGCCCAAAGAACACTAATTGGGAATTGTGCTGTAAAAGCACTAACAAACGGTTCAAATAAGCTAATGAACGCTAAGAAAGCTTTTATGTATTTCGCTGTACTATCTTCACAAACTACAAACTATTTTCTTAGAATATGTAATTGTGAATAAAAATAGCTATAATTTTTGATTAGATATTTGAAATAATAGATATAATGAATGTCCCATTAATATTATAAATGCAAAAGTTTGGATGGATGGATGGATGTTTGTTACTCAATCACGCCAGAACGGCTGAATGGATCTGGATGAATTTGGCATAAAGATTATAGTCTGGAATATCACACACGTTACTTTTTATCCCGGAAAAATGTTCGGTTTCCGTGGGATAGATTTATTTTTGTTTTTCACTAGGGACAAACCCGAGCAAAGCAAAAGGGAGTCGCTAGTATATCTAGACGTATCTATCTAGATTCCTTTTATTGTCTTTTATTTTTTGTGTGTTAGGGTGTTTTGTTCGAATCTTTTTAATAGATATCAAATCTATGTTGTAATACTGTTTTTTCTTCTTCATATCAACAAGAGTTGCTTCGACAGAGACTGCTGTGGTATATGATATATAGCATTATTACTGTACATACTTTCAGACTTCTGGATGATTTTGGCATATTTTATGTAATAGAGACACAAGCGTGAAGCGAGTTGAAGCTCCATTTATACGTAGTACTAGAGCTTATATATTTGTAAAGACATCTCGCCTTATACCGTAAGTTCAATTTAGATAACAAATTCCATATTGTCATAAATCGATAAAGTTATTAGTAGGTAGTAGGTACTTCGATCACAGGTTTACTTAAATTAAATATTTATATTTCCTTATCTGGCTTACAGTTAGCAAATACATGCAACAGGTTTCTCAGTATAGCGGTCCAGTAATTCAATACTTCAGGTTTCCGTTCCGGACTGCTTCCAAGTACGTAAATATTTTATGCTCTATATGCGAACGTACAGATGAATAGGGATATTCGGAATATGTGCTATAAATACCAATCAATTAGTCAATTTTGTTATTTTTATATAGAACTAGCACTGCCCGCGGCTCCGCCCGCGTTCAGATGACCTAAAACCAAGTTCTTAGGTTTTACACATTAGTATACTCTTACATTGCAGTTTTTGTATTTTTTCTCAGAAATGAGATATTTTCCCGCAGTAAAAAGTATCCTATATGTTGACCCGGATAACCAGCTATCACCATACCAAATTTCATCAAAATCCCTTCAGTGGTTTTTCCGTGATGCGGTAACAGACAGACAGGCTGACAGACAAAAATTCTAAAAACTAGATTCGGCCTCTGTATCGATAATAATGTCTATTTCAGTAAGATTTTTCAAAAAATATTTAATGTGCAGATTCGACTTAATTAGAATTTTATTATATGTATAGATTTTTAAGCTCATGTGCAAATTAAACGCCACTTTAGATAGTTTTGCTTATTAAAAATGACAAATTAATTGAAAGCTCGAGTTCTGCGAACATGAGAATGTTCGTTCCAGAGTTTTGAAGATCTAGTCTTTGTCACTAAAGCAAAAGATGTCACTTATGTCATGTCATAGTCCATAAAAACTGTTAATACAATGACTAAACAGCGCCATTGATCGGATGCAAAGCTATGAATAAAATTACACCTATTGCAGTATATTTTTTAAAAGTCATGAAAAATGGGGCCCCTCTTATATTTGAAGGGAGATCATATCTCAATAAAAAATTACACACGTTCCCCAGGGATGAATATTTCTGTTTTAAAGTGATTTAGAAGTCATTGTACTTTTTACTTAAAACGTTATTATAATATAATTCTTTTATTATCTATCTAATAGATACTATTCGCACTACATTCAATGTAGTGATTTCACATTGTGACCTAACCACTTCTTTAAAGGAAAACATTAAACATCGTATGCATAAGTAGTGCGATTCCGGAAGCCATTGTTACTATTCATGAGTGCACTCCAACCTCCTTCACAAGAAACATGTAAGAGAACAGGTTCAAACATCAAACTAAGGCTTTATAGACCGTACTACGAGTTTAAGTACATCGAATTTTAAAATACTTATTCAGTGGAAAATTATTCGAGAAGCAATATGGTAATATCAAAATTACAAAAATATTCAAGCCTAGATGCTATACCTATGACAGAAGTAGGAAAATATACTTGAAACACGTGAGAAATACTTGTTGGGTAGTAACTTTACTTGAATGAGCAGGATTTGAACCAGCGCTCTCTGCGATAGACATATTTGATCACTACGCCAAGTGTCCGTTATTAATATATATATATATATATATATATATATATATATATATATATATATATATATATATCATTATAAGACGAAATGATATCCGATATAAATAGAGTTTTAATATTTACATTTAAATTAGTATCTGCAATATAGGTAATTTAAAAAACTTCAGAAGTGGAGTATAGTTAGTGAGCTAGTTACTTCGATTCTAATACTTTGGGCAATATTTGAATGCAATTTGCTCAAAACTAATTAAACTACAGAAGTTTAATGGAATTGCACGTATGTATGTAAGAGAGTGAGAGAATTAGTATATGTGAGTTGAATATTACATCGAAGCATTACCAATTCGAATCGACAGCGCTATGATTGCGGTTGCCACTCGAATACTTAATTAATTGATTTATCTTTCCTACTTATCATGAAGGTTAAAATGTAAACACTTTGTAATATACCAAAGAAGTTTTAATTTTAATATTCTATAACAATATTCATATTTTCTGTATGTATAAACATACAGACATGTCCTAATAGATTGATTCATCAACGCCAATAACAAATAATCACTTAGTAAGGTTTTTTTTAGAAATTTAACGCTTTAAGGAAAACGATGAAATAAGTGGCAAATGTTTATATCAACACTATTTCTTACATTTACATACAGGTCAGTATTGCCCTGTTTGCCTATTCCAATAATATAGAGTGTTCATTATACATACATATACCTATCCATTTGATTATATTATGATGACAATCTCCTTATATAAAAATACATTGTATATTACTAAGTTATTTCAAAATTGGTAAAAGTATTCTTAAATGGAGAACAAAAGTACGTACTAGACGCTTATCTAGTCACGACTTGAAACCCTCCTAGTAAGGGACCCTTAATGGTACCTTTTCACATGAGCAGAAATATTCTAAAGCTTTAGTGTTGATGTATGCATAAGTACAGCTTTCGTATTAATGTGCATAATATTTGAAAGCTTTTTACAACATATTTTACCCTAGATAACCAATCTAAAGAATATTATATATATATATATATATATATATATATATATATCATGAGACATAAATATATACTTTTTTATATTTAATCTATATCTATACAGATAAATAAAGGCGATGTATCTGTTTGTAATGTCAAAATAACAACTTTTTACTAATGCATATGAAATTATATACGATAGGTAGGTAATAGGTACTTATAGGAAAAACCCAACTTTTAAATTATTTTGTCTCTCTGTATGTTCCGGGTAATCTCCGAAACGGCCGGACCGATTTAAACGGGACTTTTACTGGCAGATAGTCGATGTTATAAGCACTAAGTTAGGTTACTTTTATTTTAGAAAAAAAAAATCAAAAGAGAATTAAAATAAAACAAACCTAGAGACGCACTCGAGCGAAGCTATGATAAAGTCGCTAGTAATATATATGAGAGCATTATTTTATCTTTAAAGTTAGAGAACCTTGTTTTATATTTCTTTTTCTTATTTGTCTGTTTAATTATAGTTTCTTTAGTTTTATGTTCTTATAATTCTAGACTTAAAGCTATATATTTAACACTCATCGGCGAACGAAATGTGAAATGACGACTGTGCCTTCTAACTCCATTATTAAGTTCAATTAGATCTGCAATTATATATCGCAGGGAGCAATGATAATAATTCTACAGAGGTTGGAATATGTAACTGTTGGTGACACGAAGCATTTCATAATACTCGCTCGGACTTCTTGCGTTTATTAGTCTTATTGTGCCATTTCATATTAGAAACATCCAACACGACACTAAATAACTCAGTAATTGTTGAAGCTTCATTATTAACTCTAAATATGTGTATTACGCGGTTTTACCGTCCACTGTAATATGGCTGTTAAACGCTGCAAGAGCTGTTATAATATCTCAGAACATTTACTATATTTTCTTTATCGATCACTCCCAAGTCTCATTATAGCATTGAGTCAGAGAAATTCCAATTTCTTAGATGAAGCCCACCATGTAAAATACAAAATGTCGTTCTATTGTGGCCCGTGTTGCGGAGTACAGTCGTGACGTTTCGCATTCACGGGATGCTATCTGTGCCCACTCATTCGAAGGGACGGCTCGGAGCAAGCATACACTTGACATTTACAAGCACTTGTTTGATGGAGTACTTGTTAAACGTTATTTTATTTTCGCAGTTAATATGCTGGGTTTTGTTTATTATATTATTTAAGCGCCCTTGTAAACATCTCGCCCTCGTGGCATCTTAATGTTCTTCAATAAATAATTACTCTTGCCATCGGATGTTGCATTTATCTATTTGTAAATCGTGATTTGGAAATTCAATAGCTACACGAAGTAATTTGAAACGATCCCAGTCAGCCGACTAGCACTAGCCAATGTGCATTCACACCTACTAAAGCTCGGGTTGCGGATTGCCATGTAACTGTCGACCAAAGATTTGTTGCGCTACCTCAGTAAGAGCAAGTCTTAACGAGTTACGAATAAGGCATGAAAAATAAGTGACATAACACAAAATGAAGTAGAAAGTTAACATGTGCGTGTGCAAAAGAATGCTACTTATATATATTTTAAACTTATTTCTTTACATGGTTCTAGAAATTCTATTATAATACCTATACCTAAATATACAAATTGTAAGGAGGCTCATAAATAAACTTTCATTTGAAAACAATCGCGCCATTTCAATAGTGTTTGCAACTCAATGCGTGGGAGAGTACCTAGATAAGAAAATTTATTTTACCCCGCGGTATACAGATTCAAATTTTAATTCATAAAATAAAACACAAAGCAAACGATATTTAAATTTGATAAACTTGACGTTTTGTTTTAAAGTTTGATTCTTTGGAAATATTAGAACTTTATCAATTCAAAAACTATAAACAAGTAGATATGTAATTAAAATGTTTCATATTCATTTCATTATTTTAAAGTGTTTTTTTATTACCACAATATATCACAATAAATTATTTTACAAGACAATGGAACAAAATAACGAGTGAAAGTCAGCAGAAGATACACATCTACCGTTTTAGCACAATCTATTCAATATGTTGAAGCTAAGTTGTGTATTGCGTATAGCAATAGACTTTCCGATATCGAAGTCGGTATCGATGATGCTTCATCTAAGTATGCAAAGGCACGTGCGGTGTACAGGGAACCGATGGTCCGATAAGGCGGAACCGATCGTATGTCACGCTCACCCGAGCACTAGGCGAGTAGGCGCAACCTCACATTTTACTCACATCCCTTGTGTAATAAATACTCTAATGATACGTAATTGGCTTGCAACGTTGGACTCCAGTCTCAACGTTTCTCGTCTTATTTGTAACTATTTCAAGCGTAGTAAATCGGAATTGAAATATATTTTTGTATACAGTCATTATGTCATGTTACAAAGTATTAGACAGCCGTTATTCAGTTTATATATACATAAAGTGGAATAGTAAATTACTAGTTATACTACTTTGCGTAATGAAGCAAGCTGAGCTTGACTTTTTGCCTTCGAGTCATTGAAGCCAGATATCTGTTAGTTATTCTACGAAAGACCCATAAAGTTATCCCGTTTTAATAACTAATCTAACTTCATCATGTTCTCTGTGACACTTAGTCGATAATTTTGTTTTTCTGTAATATTTCTTCTAATAAAACCTCTCGAATAACTGATTCTAAAATAACTGTAAAAGCTATAAGATGTCACATTAAACATTATTCTATTTTTGTGTGCATTCCCCGTTACATATCTTCAAAGATTTAGTTAGTTTCTATAGCGTGCCTAGGCTCTATAAATAGATTTATAGGTATTATGAACGTTGCAGAATTTGTTCTCCTATTTACTTGAATCCTCGCTAACCATGTAAATTGGTCATACAGCCGAGTATTCCCGAGATATTTAGTATTGTTTCACGTTGGTATCTGAGTGGGCTATTCCAAAGAATATCTCAAGTTGAAAGCTCTATAAGATCCATATATCTTGGTTCTGAGTTATCGTTAGAAAGTATTTTATTAAATACATCTGTTTGCTTTTAAATTTTACGCTATTTCTTCGATTATTTTATTCTAATATTATCTTGTCTCAATATAGTGGCAATGGTAACGAAATATAAAACTTAGAAAAAACAAAAACAAATCTATCCCACGGGAACCGTACATTTTTTCGGGATAAAAAGTAGGGTATGTATTATCCTGAATTATGAGCTATATTATTGTAAAGTTTCATTAAAATCCATTCAGTACTTTTTGCGTGAAAGAGTAACAAACATTCATACATCCGTACTCACAAACTTTCATATTTATAATATTACTATGGATGTAACTGGTGAATCAGATCAATATATGTAATTGCAGTAATCATTCGTATCATGGAGCGCACTCACAACCAGTATGATACGTTATGGATATGCGAAACTGGTTGCATAGTATGACATGCGTAATATCCAATCGTGCGAGTTAAGCGTTAACCCATAAATCACATATCTAACACCAGCAGTCACGTATAACCGCCTTGCAAGGGTCACATTTCAAATGGGACCGCACCATATAACAAGTTATGGTCAATGCATACAAAATATTTTATCTCGACAACCTAAATAAGGTCAACGTTGGATCAGTTGATTTTGGTTTTGGAATTTAAAAAGCCCACATATTTATGAATGCGAAAGATTGTGTTTGTATGTTTGTTTGGTACTTCTTAATGCTGTAACGGCTCAATAGATTTCAGTGACATTTAAAATGGAGATGGCTTAAATATTGGATAAACATTGACGTTGCTTTTTATCGATGTACCTCGCGAGCGGAGTCGTCCATTAATTTGTACAATTAAATATTTTCTCACAGTAAAAAGTATCCTATATGTTGACCCGGATAACCAGCTAGCATCATACCAAATTGCATCAAAATCCCTCCAGTGGTTTTTCCAAGATGCGGTCACAGACACAGAGACAGACAGACAGACAAAAATTCTAAAAACTATAGATTCGGCCTCTGTATCGATAATAATGAGTATTTTAATAAGATTTCTAAAAAATATTTAATGTATAGATTCGACTCAGAATTTTATTATACATATATACAGACTTATATGCAGTAGCTAACTATACCTTACTGCTACCAGATTTCACATCAATCGGTATAATATACACATATACATACATTTAGTCACATTATTCTATTATGCGTTACTTTCTTACTTTTCGCCATCTGTCTATCAATTATCCTTAGGAAAACTCCAGTAGAGTGGCATTAATTGTACAAGGAAATTGCATTTGCCGTATCTATTGATTCACGTTTCCTTCTTTCATTCTTGTATGCAAACATGAGACACATTCCCACAGGAAGTACTTGATGCAAATTATAGCCATTTACAGGGAGTGACTGAATAAATTGTGAACAATGTCTCGTACTGTTTTGTATTATTTACGTAGATCATTTATGATCGCACAAAATTGTTATCAAGGCATAATTATAAGTGTCTTTGTAGATAATTCGTATTTTGTATCAACATAATTAAAAAGTATCATTTTATGTAATACAAAAGTTATATAATATTGCAATAGAAAGACGTTAGATGAAAGTTATCTTTATTTATTATAGAACTGTGTTCGATGTTCGTGTATTATGTCTATGAAATTACCTATAAAATTTCTATTTTCACTTAATATATCTTTAAATCCCTCTCTCCCGCGGCGTCACGTTTTAGTATAAATTAAGATTCTGTAGAGAAAATTTGCAAAATAATGAAAGCTCGTGACTATCTACGCGATTAAATCGATAGTAAAATAATAAGCACATCTCCTTTAACTATTTCATGTAAAGCTCTTTTGTGTCATATATTAACTTGTAATGAAACAAGTATTTATTTAACTTTTTAACTTATACCTTTTAAGAGGAATAAATACTCTAAATTTTGTATCTATGAATACGGTTTAAAAATGTCGATAAATCAACAATAATCAAGAAATAATCGATAACAATTTTACATGAAAATTATATGAGAAGATGCTACTACACAAATCACAGGCCGTCTCGCTATGACTAAGGTCTTAGTGCTCTAGGAAATTGTTCTGTTGGCGATGATTGCGCAGCTAATGCCCTGTTGAAACGCAGCGGCTAACTTCCGCATCGATGAAATTCTTATTTTTAAGTAAATTGATAGCTATACAACTGTCATTAACTCGATATAAGAACTCACCCCCCTCATTACCACTTGAACTACGCCTCCATTTTCTTCTACAATAAATTATATATACAATTTTGTTCAGGACTCTACCTAATACGTAGCATTAGAGCATGTTCTCGCTAATACGATGTTTTAATAATAGACACGTAATATGAGTTGAAAAAATCGAAAAACCTGTTATGTGACATTTGTAATTTTTTTTTTACTCCCTGCTATGGATGTTATGTATTAATACAAAGTCAAATACAACGATAAAGAAACAGACAGATAAATATATTCTCATACTTTTATTTTTATATTGTCATATTAGTATTGTTGTAGTTAACAAGTTTTTGCGAAGCATCTATCATATGGCATTCATCCATAATAGAATCGCGTAGATACATCGTTTTTATCACTTGTTCTACAATTATAAAATTAATTTCTTACACTAACTAGCTTTGACAGATATGAATTGCCCTATTTATAGTCATGACTGATAAATTGTGAACTTATGCAAATGGACACGATAATTACTCACATATTCACATTATCGAAGACAGGTCTGCAATATAGGTATTAGCTTTTTTTTTAATTATAAAAATGTCGCTTTTAAGAATAGTATTTTGCGTACGCTTCGCAAGCTTCATTGATAACATCTATTAATTCCTTCAATTAGAGCCAATTAAAATTATTACCCCCTAGACATAGTTACATGAGGTTTCTAATAATAAATAAACTCTACACTCTTATCTGATTTGTCTGTCTGTAATTTAATTAAGCTGTAGTGACGATGGTATCTCAAGAAACTTTATATAGACTGTGGCGACGATAACAAGCCAACCCTGGAAAAGCTACATGTTTACGTACGTATACGATAAGTTGAAAGCACTGTATGTACTAAGTAGGTATCTGTGCTTGAAACACGAAAAGTGGCTAACTAAATATATAACTCGATTTCTTGGAATGCACCTTCCAATTTCACTTTTATTTTATCGCAATTATATAAACTGTTAAGTGGTGTTAAGAATTCGTTGTCCGCGTTCAGAAGGCCAAAAACCAAATTCTTAGGTTTTACATATTAGTATACTCTTACATTGCAGTTTTTGTTTTTTTTCTCAGAAATGAGATATTTTCTGCGGTAAAAAGTATCCTATTTGTTGACCCGGATAACTAGCTATCAGTATACCAAATTTCATCAAAATCCCTCCAGTGGTTTTTCTGTGATGCGGTAACAGACAGACATACAAAAATTCTAAAAACTATAGATTCGGTCTCAGTATCCATAATAATGTTTATTTCAATAAGATTTCCAAAAAATATCTAATGTACAGATTCGGCTTAGTTACAATTTTATTATACTATGTATAGATAAATAAGTTCAAATTTGGTTAATAATATAGCTTTTACTGGACTATTACAAAAAAAAATATTCGTAGAACAATACTAATATTAAATAAGATGTTTTGTGACGAACTGGTAAAAGATCAATTATTACTTTTAAGGGCATTTACTTTCCAAATGCTCTTCTAATAGAGGTTTACGGCACGTACTGCCTACGTGTGTTTATGCCAACGTATTCCACTAAAAAACCTTTCGGCTTAGTGACTGCACTCGACCCGGTTGTTTAACAATTTTCATGACGCAAAGAATTTGTGCCAGATTTTCGACAATCAACGTCTATTTTTACGCCGTTTAATCGTGTTTATTGAAGAAATTTTCTCTTATTGTAATATTTCAACGCGTACGCATCGTCAATATTGTATGGTTATACCTAATTTGGATTAAATATCATCACATCTATATCTCATCAGACTTATTATTATTACTTTGTCATTTTATTATTTAACTGTATTTTGATTGAATAAGTTTAAATAAATTCTTGTGTAAATAACAAAAGTTATGTAACGTCTCACGATTAGTCATTTTATAAGTTTTATAAGTTGGCAATAGTACTGCTTTATGTTTGGGAAATTCGTCATCATATATAAAACAATTATACATGCACACTTAATGTTAGAGTTTAATAGATTTACCAATAAATAGCTCATCTAAAATGAATAACAAACAATAGACGTAAAAAAAATAGCACAAAACGCTAAAATGGAAAGCTTACAGAGAAAGGGCAATATAAATCGTTAAGACTTTTTACATTGTTACAATAAGTAACAAAACGTGGTCCGCGTATAGCGATTTATAAGATTTCACCTATAATTTCGTATCTGAGCCTTAACAATCCATATGAATTTTGATACAATTCTACTTGTAATAGGTACCGTGTGATCCAATGATTATAAGCAGAATGAGGCACTTATCTTATTTCTAGTTGTTATAACTATCGAATCTTTAACTGAATTGCTTTATAATGCATAATGATACGTTTCGAAGTAATACATCATAAATTAGATTTAGATATCATTTTTAAAGCTTATCACCGTCTCTAACAATCATTATCATTCCTCTTGTCATGCCCACTTAATATCGTAGCCCGTCGCTATATAATGACCATCTATCGAGGTCGAAAGCATGAAAGTCATTTTGATTTCACAGACTGTACAATAATCAGAAACATCAATTATTCCCCTTAACGCCTTTACGCACTACCAACCGGTAATGGTAGGTTGGCCACTCACCCAGAAAGCGTTCCGATCTGAAGGATTTCATACGGTATCTCGATATTTAGTTTATGACATCTTTAATGTTCACTCATTGTGTTCAAAGGGACTGAATAAGTACTTTATCTATGCAAGGTAAAGGTCAGCTTCTCTTGAAGCCTTGCTACATCTATACATATAAAAAAAATCTAACTAAGACGAATCTGTACATTAAATATTTTTTGGAAAACCTTATTAAAATAGACATTATTTTCGATGCACAGGCCGAATCAATAGTTTTTAGAATTTTTGCTGTCTATCTGCTTGTCTGTTACCGTATCACGGAAAAATCACTAGTGGGATTTTGATGAAATTTGGTATGGTGATAGCTGGTTATCCGGGTCAACATTTATAGGATACTTTTTACCGCGGGGAAAATATCTCATTTCGGAGAAAAAATACAAAAACTGCAATGTAAGAGTATGCTAATATGTAAAACCTAAGAATTTGGTTTTTGGTCATCTGAACGTGGGCGGAGCCGCGGGCAATGCTAGTACCCTATAAAAGAAGAGAGTTTTTGGACTTTCATTATGTACAATAACTGTCTGAGTTTAATGTTGAGCAGCTATTTTAAAAACACTTTTATAAATGAATACCTACTCGGATTTTATTTATAAATAGCTACCTATATTTTAAAAAAGGTATAACGATAATAATATTTGCTTACATAAAAGGACCACGTTCTTGAATCACTCATTATAATGTCAAGAAATTACAAAAATAAACTCGATGGCGTAACAAGTGAATTTCAAAGATGAGAAAAAGTTGACGAATGAAGATAGTATTATTCAGTCGGTAAATTTTAATTATCTTAAATATGATTTCTGTTATTAACTCAAACTATATCTTTAGAATTTTAATCTAAATAAGCCACATAATCTCCTATAAAAATTTTACTACTTTCGCCCATACTGCCATATTAATAGTTCCGAAAGCATAGTAAGAGCCTGTAACGATAGTTATATCGCGTGCGTTTAATGTAACTATATGTAACAGCTGTTTAAGTTGTTTTTAAATAACAAGCTCTACTGTCGCGTTTAAACGTATCTATACTTATTATAAAAATAAGTCCCCCGGCCGCGTCTTTCTGTCCTCCTGTCTGTCCTCCTGTCTGTCCTCCTGTCTGTCTGAACGCGATAAACTCGAAAACTACTGAACGGATTTTTATACGGTTTTCAACAATAGAAAGAGTAATTCTTGAGGAAGGTTTAGGTATATAATTTATTATGCTTTTATGTAAATTAGCTGAAATACGGCGACAAATGTTGAAGAGGTCGCAAAAAATCTCGCCAAATGGGAACTTTCCACGCGAACGCCGCGTAAACTAGCAAAGATACAGTTAAGTAATGTACTAGAGAATTCAAAATCTATAAAAATGCTACAAAAAAGTCCGCGATAGCATATCTCTATCTCTTACGGTTGACTTACAATAACCACTTTTATGTTAACATTTTTAATTAAAAACATTACGTTATTTTCAAAGTTATTTTCTTTAGTTCGGTATTAATCCTTATCCAAATGAATATTTTAGTTAGCTTAGTCATTTAATGCAGATTAAAATTGCTCTTTACACTAAATCAATCAGATGAATAGTTTTTGAGATATCGTTGTTAGAAGTAATTAGTAGCGAAACATTTTTAATGCTTGGCGAGCATTGAGATGCCTACGGCGAGTCCATCCCCTCTGCCCCGCATCGCTCGACCGCCTGCTCAAGCTATATAAACCGGGCGATGTAGCGCGCGATCCTAGGATACTTTTTACCGCGGGAAAATATCTTATTTCTGAGGAAAAATACAAAAACTGCAATGTAAGAGTATACTAATATGTAACACCTAAGAATTTAGTTTTTGGTCATCTGAACGCGGGCGGAGCCGCGGGCAATGCTAGTGGATAATAAAATTAAATAAATCATTTACTTAAATAACAGGTGCGGTTAAGAGTATATTTATGCCATATGAAATAAAAAAGATTTTTTTTTTTTGATTTTTGATAAATTACCTATTACTGTATTGAATACTAGCGACTCACCCTCGCTTCGCTCGGATGTCATCCCGACAACTCATCCCCATTTTCATCTCCTTAAGGGATGATTTCCGGGATAAAAACTATCCTATGTCCTTTCCAGGGTCTTAAACTATCTTCTTACCAAATTTCACCTAAGTCGGTTCAGTAAATCCAGAGATTACCCCCTACAACGTCACAAACTCACAAACTTTACCTCTTTATAATATTAGTATAAGGACCGATGAAAGATTATTAAAGCTATAAATATGAATTTGCCATCATTATTTAGAAATTCTTTATCTTTGTCACGTTTTGATTTCATAATGAAACGATATCCAAGGGTACAAATCTATGAATTACTACTTACTACCTTTTTTTAATTGTTTTTTTTTTACCTAAAATATTAAAAATTCTTATTTTATAATCTACTTCTAGCATAACTTAAGGTAAATGTACGTTCTATATGTACAGAATTGCCTATAATTCAAGCTAATATCTCCCAGTCCGGCCAGTTCTATTAAACCATGGCACTACATTCAGCATATCCCTTGAGGCGATATGACAAAAATAGATAATTTTACTGTCCCTACATAATTTTTTCTTGCATTTTTACCATTCGCGTTACATAATTGAAGGAAGTTTTTAACCTTTATTGATATGCATAATAGAATTGATTACATAGTAAACTCTTTATAACCCACTGGAGATTGTGGGAACGCGATAAAAATAAGGCTCAGTGAACCCTTCCAACCGTTTTTCTGTGCCTAGAGTGTTCATAATTCAATTTCATTCAAAGAAAAATATTCTTTACTTTTATTTGAATAAGTACGAATACAGCTTGTCAGAATTAATAATAAGGTTCTCTGTAACTAAGGCTTGTAATGCAGCTTTTTTGTTTTCAAATTGCCATGACATTCATTTTGCTATTTTCAGTCCGCTAATAACATAATGCTAAAGAAGATGGATACTGTGTTAACATTTATACTCTCGTAATAAAATATAAGGTGAAAACAAAACTGTCAAAAATAACTTACCTACTAAGTGTAAACGTAAAACAAATATATATTGTTATTACTTATATGGTAAATATAAATTTTACTATTAGGAAGGTGTCAAATAAATAAAAACCATTAATGCACCATGTGTATTCTGTAATAAATTATTATAACAAACTCATATATATTTTTACTAGCATTGCCCGCGGCTCCGCCCGCGTTCAGATGACCAAAAACCAAATTCTTAGGTTTTACATATTGGTATACTCTTACATTGCAGTTTTTGTCTTTTTTCTCATAAATGAGGCATTGTCCCGCGGTAAAAAGTATCCTATATGTTGACCCGGATAACCAGCTATAACCATACCAAATTCCATCAAAATCCCTCCAGTGGTTTTTCTGTGATGCGGTAACAGACAGACAGACAGACAGACAAAAATTCTAATAACTATAGATTCGGCCTCTGTATCGATAATAATGTTTATTTCAATAAGATTTTCCAAAAAATATTTTATGTACAGATTCGGGTTAGTTAGAATTTTATATGTATAGATGATATTTCTTTTTATTTGATGCAGAGATTTTGAGATTTGACACAATTGTAAATATGTTAATTTTGTAATAAAAAAAAATATTTATCTAAAAAGCAACTGTCGAGTTTCTCACCGGCTTTTCTCAGCATATCTCTGCATTCCGAGCCGTGGCAGTTTCCTCACAGACGAACAATACTGGCATTCAATTTAAAGGTTTATATTATAAACCTTGCTCAAAATGCTTATAAAAGTTTCTTTGAATATAATACATAATATTTGAATGCCCTGTATGTACATTGTAACTAGCGCCGTTTATACAGTTTTAAAATACGAGTAAGTGATGTTCTCCTAGCCGATTCCGGCCACGGCGGCCAATCTCATTGAGACTGGTCAACTGCGCAGGAGATATTATAGTGCTCAAGTGTACGCGCTGACACAAGTGCACTCTTTATTCCTGTCACTCTCATACTCAACTACTGGGACAACTGCTCGACACGACCAGTGAGAGTTAAGGCGCAGGACCGACGGCTTTACGTGCTCTTCGAGGCACGGGGGTGAAATATCGCCAATTTCCCAACTCCGGGCTGTTACTGAGACTTACTATACAGGAAGACTCAATAACTAAACTTGGCCCGACCCGGGACTCGAACCCAGGACCTCCGGGTGTGCAGCCGTACATGCTAGCCACTACACCACCGAGGCAGTTAACGAGTAAGTATGTAACCATCGACAACGAAATTCTAACATAGGAAATACAGACATATAATGAAAATACCTAAGAAAATCTGTTCAATTACGAGTATACATGAATGTGCCTATATGTGAAGCAGAAAAAAACTTGAGCTTGCATTTGTCCGCGGTTGCGCTCGCGTATATTTATGTAGAGATTTATAATTCCAACAGTTCCTTCCTCTTATTTTTTTATCCTCAGAGGATATACTGCTTCAGAAATGGATTTTTAACGTCATCTCATTTTAATCAGAATAATTATTTGCAATATTGGTGGCTGTAACTTTAAAAAACTTTTTAACAAAAAATAAAAACCGACTTCAAAAAAAGCCCTAAAAAGTAAAAATTAACTGATTGGTAGTTTTCATTTACTTTACTTAATCAAATATTTTCGAAGTCGGTGTGCTTTGCTTTGTATCGGCTGGCACCGATACGAATTTTCATACAAACCCTTTTTTACCCCTTTAATTTTATATAACCCAATATTTATTATATTATTTATTGGATATCTACCTACTCCTTATGAGGAATCTGCCTGTCAAATAAGCATTTACGTATTATAAACTCTGAGATTTCGTTATTAATCAATGAGGAAGGGTATTTCGCTTGTAATAGATCTAAACTAATATAATATACATTGGCGTAACGTTTGGCTCGGTTTGTAGTGACCCCACGTACTGTGCCAGCGAGCGCGGATTCGAGCCCCGCTGGGGGCATTCATTTGTGTGATGAGCACGAATGTTTGTACTCCAGTCATGGGTGTTTATATTTATAATATGTATATTTCTAAAGTTATTTGTAGTGTATCAACTATCTGGTACCCATAATACGAGCCTCGTAGCTTACCATGAAAATGGTGCTGTGTCTTAATATCATTAACTTAGAAACATGCAAACTTAGAGACAGTCCATGGTCGTTGCTTTGAATCTACCTAGAAAGTTTATTCTATTTATTACGCTATATACAAGTTTATTGTACGGTATAATTAAGTAAATTATTCGTTTAGAAATTTAGCTTTGTACTATACAGGAAACCTTTAATAATAATTTAAGTATTAATATTATAATAAGACATAGATATAAACGTTTACTTTTAACACCTCCAGGTAAATTTCTAAGAAATTAATTAAATTTCTAAGAAATCTACTGTTAGCTATAACGCCGGCGTGTCCGCGGTCGTGGAGGGATTAAGGGGCGTGTAGCGTATGCTATAAATAATATTGAGATATAAACATAAATAAAAAATCGCGTGTGCAATAAGTAATTATTTTAAAGATTAATTAGTATTGTTTTTGAAATTCTTTAAAAAAAACAAATCGACATCCAACCCAGTTATCTATACTACGCATCATAAAAAATTACCATCGGAAAAACTGTACTACTGATTTTATAAAAGCATTAGTTACGGTGTTTCGATCGGTGGCGATAATGAAGTTACCGATCTACCGTTGTCTCATCTAATTTATTTTATTATCATGTTACTTTTATCGTCAAAATATTAAACAGTTAGCTAGACTTACTTTTCTATATATTTCTATTAGTTTACCTTTCAGCACATATAATAAAATTTATATCTATAAATTAGATTTACTCGAATATTTGACGTTTTAAATAGAACTCTAAAGTCTCTCCCGGGACCATAATTGCTGTAAAGCATTCGAAACGTCGGGAACCAAAAATTATAATAAATCTACGAAAGAATTCGAAAAGATAGCTTTATTTGATATCTATTAATTTCAAGGTTAAACCTATTCTTTAGAATCTTTTTGCATCTATACATATTATAATAAAATTTTAACTGAGTCGAATCTTAATATTAAATATTTTTTGGAAAATCTTATTGAAATAGTCATTATTATAGGAATAGAGGTCAAATCTACGAGTATAGTTTAAAAAAAACGTATTAATCGCCATAAAAAAGAGTAAAAAAAAGTTTACAAAATCAGTAAAGCTTAAAGTAACTTATGACAAAGGGTAATAACTCAGCTAATGCTGCTAAGACCGAAATCTCAAGCAGCGCTGATTTTCAGTTACACCCAGCTCCCTAGGGTTTTGAGCGGGAAAAAGGAAAGAATTTTTAAATTTTTTGTCTGTCTGTGACCGCATTACGATAAAACCACCGGACAGATGTTTATGAAATTTGGTATGATGATAGCTGGTTATCCGGGTCAATATATAGGAAACTTTTTATTGCGGGAAAATATCTCATCTCTAGGAAATCTATACTAAACGTTAAAACGTAAGTAGGGTCGCTAATATTTCTATAAGATTATAGTCTAACTGTTAAAATTCTAGTTAATTGTAGTCAAAATGGTAATTGCCCACGTCTTGCCTCGTGCTAAATTTTAATGACATTAACTAAGTGGCTTGGTTATGATCATGTTTCCATATATGAGAGGTCACGAGCGCACCCGCGGAAGTCACGGGTTAATCGCGAGTCACCGTTTGTGTGTCAGATCATTGTGGGTCAATAGAACACTGCACCACGCTGCGCTTTCTTGCAGCGCGTTCAGATAAAATTACCTTCACACATGAGAGGATTTGACATTTTAACAAAATTCCATTCAAATGCTTGATTTATATTGTTATTAGATTCTGAAAACTATCAAAGAATTGTAATTTGTTGATAAATAAATTAAAACTTATGGCTATTCTTTAAGCTCTTCTTGGATGCGGCTGAAAAATCTTGTCAAGCATTATTATACAAAACATATGACTAAAAAACAGACTTCAAAATCGCTTTAAAATTAACATCATGCCCTTAAGAGTAGATTTGGACCGACCCTTGAATAATAACCTATTATTCAATAGATTTCGTGTTAAACACAAAAAATACACCCAATTTAGGGCGCCTACCTTTTTAGAAGTCGGTTAAAATACTTGTAAATCCTAGAGCAACAGAAACTCCTTCCAAGATACGTTTAAAAATTGTATGAAAATTTTACTAGTAAATGTAAATGTGTAAACTCTATGAATTACTTAAATAAACCTACACATGCATGAATAATTAATTATTATTTAATTCTTGCTATTCACAATATTTTCTGATGTTTGGATAGTTTTACGCGATACAGGGGATGAAATTTTACGTTAAACACCTGCTATTTTATTTTTTTAAGTTCAATTGAATTTTTGACCGGCTTCTAAAAGAGGCTGCCAGCCTTTTCGTATTTAAAAATCATATCATTAGGTATCTATAGAAGCAACTGGCAATTCCTATAATAATGAACATATGGACATAAAAAAATGTAGTAATAAATAAATTGATATAAAATAGGAATATTAGATTGATTTATAATTCAATAAAGCAGCTTGCTACCTATGTATACGGCTACAATTAAAACGTTTATATTTTAATTAATTATAAAATCCATATATAAATGCGAAAGTGTGTTTGTTTGTTCGTCCTTCTTTCACGTCGAAACAGAGTGACAGATTGGCGTGATTTATTGTGTAGAGATAGTTGGCTATTTTTTACTGAGGAAGATTATCTCATTCCCACGGGAAAACATTTTTAGAATACAATCTACAACAACCTATAATACCTATGTATATAATATATAATGTACTTTACTTTTATTACTTACTTTTTTTACATAAAACAAATAGAGAAAATTTGAAAATTGTATACGTAAATAGGTTTAATGTAAAACAATAGCAATCTTTATCCAAAACGGTTAATCTCTTGTAATAATGATCCGAGAATTGTGCTGTGTGAACAAAGATCTGTGCCTTGATTCGAGTAAAAAATTTCTTTATCGAAACCATTGAAATCACTGATCCTAGATAACACCAATTAGTACTTTCTCACATACTTATCTTTTTTTTATCTACGACTTATACCACTTTTCTTTACTTTCCAATATTATCTAATATAATTTTGGCAGAAATTAGAAATAAATATCATTTTGCTCTGGAATCCCCCAATAAAATTTCGTTAAAATCAGTTAGGCCGTTTCGAAGGTAAGCTGATACAAACAGACCTACAGGGCATTCAAACAAGTTTTTACGTTATTCAAATTTATATTTCTTATATCATGGTAAAAACATTGTGTCCCTAAGTTATGTCTGTCTATCTTGCAGGGTAGACCATAATATCATCTTGGTATTTTCGTTACATCTTTGTATACGTTGTAACCAAAATCTCGCATATTGCATGGAAGGATGACAAAATATATTATGTTGAACAAACTTCCTAACGTATAGGCGATACGAAGTCGTAAACCAAGGATCAAACCACGCAGGAGGCATGCTTACGACATCCATATTACTGCCCGAGCCCCTATAGTTTCCAATACTGAGCTCTTAAAGCTCCTGCCAATAGTGTCAATTATGTATGCTTTTAGTCAACTGCACACAAATACATACATCTATACATATAATAAAATTCTGAGACGAATCTGTACATTAAATATTTTTTGGAAAATCTTATTGATATAGGCATTATTATCGATACAGAGGCCGAATCTATAGTTTTTAGATTTTTTGTCTATCTGTTTGTTACCGCATCACAGAAAAACCACTGTAGGGATTTTGATGAAATTTAGTACGGTGATAGCTAGTTATCCGGGTCAACATATAGGATACTTTTAACCGCGGGAAAATCTCTCATTTCTAAGAAAAAATACAAAAACTTCAATGTAAGAGTATACTAATATGTAAAACCTAGGAATTTGTATTTTGGTCATCTGAACGCGGGCAGAGCCGCGGGCAATGCTAGTAATTCTATATTTGTAGAAATTCAGAAACGCTTATTAGACTTTGATACATGCAGAATTCTGAAACAACGTGGAATAAATTATAAGTTTTAATATTTCAAAACAGGACTAAGTTTTACACACCTTTACAGTAAATGTTAAAGTTGTAAAAACTATTTTATTAATTTTAGTTAACTCATTCTTACTAATTTTATTGTTAAAAGTAAAAACAAATTTCTTACTTTCCAAAAAAATTATAATAAATGCATTTGCTTATTGTCAAAACTATATTACTAATAGTAATATAGTTATATAGTTAAAAAAATGCCTCGGTCCCATGTTTTTATTTTACACTTCTATTCACAATATGTGCAGTTTTTAGGGTTCCGTACCTCAAAAGGTAAAAAGGAGCCCTTATAAGATTTCACTCTTTATTCCGTTTGTCCGTCTGTCCGTCCGTGTGTCATCACCGATTTTCTCAGGAACGAGTGGACCTAGCAAGTTGAAATTTATACCAGATACAGATATAGGTCTTTAGTTTCTATTAGGTGTATAAAAATCAAGATCCTGAGTCAACACGATAAAAAGCTATGGGTAAATTTATATTTTCCTTAATTTAATTATTCATTTTAAATTTACCTTAATTTTCAACATTTTTTACTTTTCTAAATTTTCCCTTTACTTGTGCTGTAAGACCTAGCTTTAAACCAAAATTGACAATTCTAGGTCAACCGGAAGTACCCTATAGGTTTTAGGTCGAAAACCTACATGGTAATTCCCGTTGACCTAGAATCACGAAATTTGGCAAAAGCAAGGTCTTACAGCACAATTAAAGGAAAAATTCCAAAAAATAAAAGAAGTTAAAGAAGTTGAAAATCAAAGTTAAACAGATTTCCTACGAATTTGTATTGAATCCTCGGTGGGTAAGTTCGACTCGAACTTGTCCGTAATTTTTTTTATTTTTCTTATTTATCGATATACCGCACGAATAAGCATTTGGCTAGCAAGTGGGTAAATGTGAAATATTAATCAAAAATCCTAAATAATTGTATTTTTTTTAATTAAAGCTCCTATCTGCCATGCCACTTGTGTTGATAAAATTATTATTTAGGAACGGATTAATCTGCCACGTTTTTTTTCTTATATTTTCAATATTGCGTGGTTAAGTTAAGCGTAAAGCGTCATTTTGTCGGCTGCTCTTGCCGACACGGTCTATATGCGATGAGTATCCGCCGAGTAACCCTTGGTTTCGGTTCTCAGGTTATTTCTCGTCGGTGAAAGTATTGATTTTTCTTTGATGTCCACATTAGTTATATTAAATATATTAATGCATGTATCATATCTATTATAACATAATCTAAAAATAAAACTGTAAATTAAGCAAAGAATCATAAAAAAAAGCTGTATAATCAAATATAATTACAATTAAAACTGTTATTTTCACTGGTGACATTATACCTTCTCCAAAATGTTTTATTTCCGGTTATATTAAAAAAAAATTACGTATACTTTCGTTTTTTATATATAAGAAAGTATATTACACAAGTTACTTGAAACCTGACAATAAAAACAAAAATAGTGTAATAAATATTACTTAACTGTTATATTTTATCACTTAATCTGCATAAAATGGAAATTTAGAAAATCTTTGCAAATACATTAATGATGCAACGCGTACTATTGTTCGGAAATAACCTCAACATTCTCCTTATCCTGTTATTTTCCGATTATTTCTCACGTAATACTGTATATGTAACTAACAATAGTAATTATCCAAACACATTATAATCGCCATTACATCTAAATTTTAGATATATCATTTCTTTTTTCTAATCAAGATCAGTATGAATGATAAAGTTTTAAGTATATTTATACAGCTTTTGGTTTCACAGTTCTAAATATATCGTAACTGTAAAGGAGTTGGTAATAATGCATAATTCGATGGGAATAGAATGAAAATAAAAATGATTTTACTGCACATTAAGTACTCAAAAAAATCTGTACTGAAAATATTCATTTATTATTGCATACGTTTCATTTTGATTAAATAAATATTTTTAGTCCACTTTTTAGAATTTAAAATTACAGTTTACGTGATTTATTACATATTCTATTTTTTATCTATACATATAATAATATTTATTTATTAGAAAATCTAATTGAAATAGACATTATTATCGATACAGAGTCCGAATCTATAGTTCTTAGAATTTTTGTGTGTCTGTCTGTTACCGCATCACGAGAAAACCGCTGGACAGATTTTGATGAACTTTGGTATGATGGTAGATGGTTATCCGGGTCAACATATAGGATACTTTTTACCGCGAGAAAATATCTCATTTCTGAGAAAAAATACAAAAACTGCATTGTAAGAAAGAGTTATACTAATATGTAAAACCTAAGAATTTGGTTTTTGGTCATCTGAACGCGGGCGGAGCCGCGGGCAATGCTAGTATTTTATATTATTCGATAAACTTTCTGACCTTTAGCATGACAAAACTGCGGTAACAGACAGTGTCTATGTAATTGAAAATTTTATGAATTGTGATACTTCGGGCACGACCGCAAATTCTAAAGTATTTAAGGTAGGTCGCTTCTTCTATTATATTCAAAACGTTTTGTTATTTGACTAAAATATCACAGTTAATCTTTGTTACTATTATAATAGTACCCAACTTGAAATTTTTGCAATTTTCCGTTACATTTCGAATTGAAACTCTTAATTTATCGTTAAACATTTATTCTATTAAAAGGTTTTGATGATACTATTTATTGTCACATACAAAACATCCACATTACCCCTTTATCTGCCCTTCATCATCTGTCTCAGCTCTTCTTCCATCTATACAGATAAATAAAATGGAAGTATCTCTTTTATAATGTAGAAATAAAGGATTTTTACTAAATGCATACAAAATTATATAAAGTACTTATAAATTATGTAAGTACTTAAAAAAATTTATGTCTGTCTGTTTGTACGTTTGTTCCGGCTAATCTCCGAAACGGCTGGACTTATTTTGACGGAATATTCACTGGCAGATAACTGATGTTCTATGGAATAAGTCAGGCTAATTTTATTTTAGAACAAAGAATTTGGGTCCCGCTCAAAAAAATTAGAACGTACCCAGGGACGCACCCGAGCGGAGCGAGGGTAAATCGCTACGGTAATTAACATCCTCTATACATGATTATGTATCTAGATGTATTATAAGAAGCCAACTGTTTCATTAAGATGGATGCCGTGCGATACTGGAATCGGTAATATCTCATTTTCCGTGTTAGTCGATACCAGCGAGCCCCAGTCAATGCGTAGCAAATATGCAATCAATTCTCCGTAATTAACGGTTAATATTTTAAAGAAAATGTTTAAAAATATCTTTTCTTTTGTTTTTCTTTTGTTTTTCTTTGTTTTGTTTATGTTCATTATATTACAAAATATTATTATATATTTATTATATAATATTAGTGGTTGTAAAGACTTATAAGCTAACCACATAATGTATATTGGAATAAAAAGTATTCTATGACACTATAAAATGTTTCTTAAAAAAAAGCTCTATCCTAAAAATTACCTGCATTCGTCGTTGCGAACAACCCTGTCTAGCTTACTATTGCATTTATAATAAAACTAGCGAATCACCCTCGCTGCGTTTGGGTTCATCCCTAGGTGATTCTTTAATATTTTTTTTATTTATGAACCGATTGAAATAAAACAATAATTAAATACTAAATGTTAAGTAAAGCTTACTACACATGAGCGAAAATCGCACCCAAATCAGTTAAGTCGTTTCTGAGATTAGCGCACACAAACACACAGACAAACTTTTTGAGTTCTAATCCGTAATAAAGACCCCCAATAATAGTTTTCTTCAAATATCTTCCATGTACAGATAGCGATCAATTATATTTTAATTATATGTATAAATATTAGTTAACATAAAATATATTTTTATTTCCTACAGCTGCATCGTCTAATAAAAAATAATTATAAATCTTATAGCCCATCGCCTAAAGGGATGTTTACATTTCATTCTACAGTGGAAAATTAAGATATATGTTGTTGTTTCCTCCTAACAATACAATACAAACCACAAACCGCCTTAGGAATTATTGCATCTGAATATTCTCAGTGTAGGTATAACAGCTCATCAGATTCTGACATGGTTAGTTAGAAACATCACCTGTTGTCTGATTTAATAGAAGAAACAACGAACCATTATATGATTCACATGAAAATTAAAGTGTAGATATTTTTATCATAATGGTGTTGTTGAATTATTAATCATTTCTTAAGTAAATTAAAAATATTATATATAAACTATACTTCTACACTATCCATACCAATATTATAAGAAATCTTCATAATACCTACAAATATTAACTATTTGTTTGTTTGTAGTTGAAAAACAAAAAAATTACTAAACCGATTTTAACAATTCTTTCATTAATAGTTACTACGAGTACGTGTATAAATTATATGTTTCTGCCAAACTGAACTGCTTCGGTGGTGTAGTGGCTAGCATGTACGGCTGCACACCCGGAGGTCCAGGGTTCGAGTCCCGGGTCGGGCCTAGTTTAGTTACCGAGTCTTTCTGTATAGTAAGCCTCAGTAACAGCCCGGAGTTGGGAAGTTGGCGGTGTTTCACCCCCGTGCCTCGGAGAGCACGTAAAGCCGTCGGTCCTGCGCCTTAACTCTCACTGGTCGTGTCGAACAGTCGTCCCACCAGGGTATGAGAGTAATAGGAATAGAGAGTGCACCTGTGTCTGCGCGTACACTTGTGCACTATAATATCTCCTGCGCAGTTGGCTAGTCTCAATGAGATTGGCCGCCGTGGCCGGAATCGGTCAGGAGAACATCATCATCATATGTTTATCGTGTGTGTTAGCCGAGTTGTGAAGATTTTGTCTATCAAATCGGAAAAAAATATATAGAATTTTCACGTACGCTGTCTTATCGTAGTGGTCTAAAAAAGTGGAAAAACAATATATGACCAAATAATATATTTGTTAGACCTTTAATAGATCTACAAAAAGTCCACGATACCATAAGTATATCTAACTTTTATACTTTAACAGATAGTTGTTCGCTTGTTTAGCGGCTTATATAAAATACATAATATTACTCTTTATCTAAATAAATTACCTATTTGACAATCACAAGTACTTAATAGAGATAAAAATTGTCCTGTACAGTATGTAATAATGGAAAATGAAAATAAAAGACGACTTGCGTGCAAAGATGGAAGCTGGTATTATTTAAGAGCAAAAAAAGATTTAATAATAAAGAATGGATGTTCTACAAAGTATTCAATTAATGTAACAAACAGAATAAGAAATGCAATTTCCTTGAAACGACCCTAAACGTTCTGATCAGCGTAATGCATAAGATTTACATAATTTGATTCTTAGTTACTTGCGAGGTGATTACGTTTTTCCTTTCTTTCTTTTTAAATTAAACTCGTGTCTGCGGTTCTAAGCTGGTAAGAAATGAGCTAGGGCAATATAGAAAGTTAATAAACATTTCTGACCAAATCTGAATATATTTGTGTTTTATGTATTAATGAATTTACATAATATATTATACTAGCGACACACCCTCGCTCCGCTCGGGTTCGTCCCTAGATACGGTTTAACGGTTAGTTTCTATAGAGATGAGATATTTTCTAGCAGTAAAAAGTATATTATATGTTATGGCAGATATCATCATACCAAATTTCATCATTTGTCCAACGATTTTCTCCTGATGCGTTCCCAGACAGACAGACGAAAATTCTAAAAACTATAGATTCGGCATCTGTATCGATAATAATGACTATTTCAATAAGATATCCCAAAAAAATAATTAATTTATAGATTCGACTGAGTTAGAATTTTATATACATATATATGTTGCATAAAACAAATGAATCTAATTCAATATTTACGCCACATAATTCTTCAATGTGTATGTACCATGTACTCATTACAACTAAGATGATTACCTTCAGCTATTACATCTGTTCGCTAACTGCGCCTGTAAGCCTGTGTTATTATGCCTAAATTGTTGCAATGCTCATTTCAAATGTGGCTAATGTCATAGCATACAATGACTATTTTCTGCGTAGTTTCTGCCATATACGGAGATGAAAAGTCGCCGTCCCAGTGATTGGTTTGAATAATCTCACGGTACGGCGTGAACGAGTAACGGGTCCAGCGCTAGCATTACTCTAACCTCCTGACACACATACAGTGTCACCGAATTGATCCCTTAATTTGATTTAACCCTTACTAAAAACGACAAAAATACTATTAAATTTGACGACACGTTTGGCTCAGTTTGTAGTAACCGTACTCGCTGTGCCAGTGGTCGCGGGTTCGGGTCCCGCTGGGGGCATTCTTTTGTGTGATGAGCACGAATGTTTGTATTCCAGTCATGGGTGTTTATACATATTTATAAAATATATGTATTTAAAATTATATATGTGTATGTATCAACTATCTGGTATCCATAATACAGGCCTCGTAGCTTACCATGGAACTAGATGGTGCTGTGTGTTAATGTCCCAACATATTTATTATATTTATTTATTTATTAAACTGTTAAAAAAACTTCATTAACGATATTAACAATAAGAATATAATTTACAGGTTTAATCGCAACATCAAATATAAAAATAAATTAGAGAGAAAGTATGATCAGATAATTACGTTCGTAATATGCACATTTTATAGTTGGAAAAGTAGAACTTTTAAAACTTATTCTTGTTAAAACTGCAACCAATTAAAAATACCATATTTATTACAAAAAAAGCCGTACTTCATTTACGTAATTGGTGAATATTTATAATCAAAAGTTTTGCGACTATTAGACACTCTAAAAAAAAATGTTTGTAGTAGTATTTGACTTACTTCCGTTTACCGGAGGTAGCTTCCTCACAGACTTACTATCTTCAAAGTAAATTGACAAATTAAAAGTGCTTATATAAGTGTAATTGAATAAATAAATAAAAATATCTGAGTTGAAAAGTACATTTTTATAAGAAAGGTACACTCACTGACTTCAAAATCTTGATGTGCTATTTCCTATTGAATAAAAAACTGGTGAAGAAAACTTTGCAAACAAAAAAATACTGCCAAATTAATTGCTTCCTTTTCGAAGTCAGTCAAAAATAGCAATGATCACTATTGACATGGTCTCACTTCACTTAAATCTATACATACGAGTATAATAAAATTCTGACTGAGCCAAATCTGTACATTAAATATTTTTTGGAAAATCTTATTGAAATTGACATTATTATCGATACAGAGGCCGAATCTATAGTTTTTAGAATTATTGTCTGCCTGTCTGTCTGTCTGTTACCGCATCACGGAAAACCACTGGACGGATTTTGATGAAATTTGGTATGATGATAGCTGGTTATCCGAGTCAACATATAGGATACTTTTTACTGCGGAAAAATATCTTATTTCTGAGAAAAATAAAAACTGCATTGTAAGAGTGTACTAATATATATAACCTAAGAATTTGGTTTTAGGTCAACTGAACGCAGGCGGAGCCGCGGGCAATGCTAGTGTGTTTATAAGATTTGTAAGAAAATAACATCTCTATGACAAAAATCCAGCTAACCGTTGCGCCGTTGCAGCGTGAATGATGAACAAACTAACATAAAAACTTTTTCATACATAATATCAAGAATGATAACTGTTTATTTGATTCTTCTCCTAAACACGCTATTGTACTTCTTATTAAAAAAATTAATTGTTAACTGAACCTACTAAGTAATTGTTTACATTTTTTCTTGTTTTTTTTTTTTTTGGCATTTGTAACTTTTTTTCCGTATTTCAATTTAAGGTCTGACTGAGGTTACGGTTACGGTCTACTAATTCTCCGATCTAAATTTGGCCCTTCATACAATGAAATCGGTTCAAGTTCTTACTTGTATACTATACTTATATAATACAACGAGTATCTTTACGAGAATAGTACTGTAACGAGAATCTGTTATATATTTTACTAGCATTGCCCGCGGCTCCGCCCGTGTTCAGATGCCCAAAAATCAACAATGCAGTTTTTGTATTTTTTTTTTACAGAAATGAGATATTTTCCCGCGGCAGAAAGTATCCTAAATGTTGACCCGGATAATCAGCTATCATCATACGAAATCATCAAAATCCGTCCTGTTATTTTCTCGTGATGCGGTAACAGACAGACAGACAGACAGACAAAAATTCTAAAAACTATAGATTCGGACTCTGTATCGATAATAATGTCTACTTCAGTTAGATTTTCCAAAAAATATTTAATGCACAGATTCGACTTAGTTACAATTTTATTATATGTATAGATTTAAGTAACGGGAGTATTCTGGCATTGATATACGATTGTATGAAGCGGTAAGATTTACAATTGCGGTTTTTCTTACCCCCTACTTACTCAAAACAATTTCTGTTGCTGCTAATAACCGCAACGCTAACGGTTAGATTACTACTTTGATTTGTTATATTTTACTAAATAAATCCTGTGACCACTGAGGCGTAAGGGCACTCACTGGCTGCACAATATTGCGAATTCTATCCATAGTATGTTTTGTTATGGATATAAGAAAAATTTTTTTGTTCTACCTTTTAGTAGCAATTACAGTGAAAATAAATCGAATATGTAGGCTTCTGATGTTTTATTTAACCGAATCAAAAAAGGTTTTCTAATTTCATCTAATATTTTATACATACAATATATTGTATATACTCGTACAAACGTTTTTTTTTTTAATTTTTACTATAATAATTTATATTTTTATAATATTATTCTAGAACTAAAATGAAGTTACATCATTTATGAAAATTACATATCATATTATATGATATATTTTTTTGTTTTAAAAGACTAGACATAAACTCAGACACGAAAAAAGAAATTATCCTATATGCACGCAACAATATCACAAGAACGTTGACCGTTAGTAACATACTCGTAGGTATGAAAATTGAATTACTGTTACAAGCAACACTAGCGCCGAACTATGATAAAGTTGTCTATAATGAACCCGATACACTATCATGGGCATCTATGTACATCTTGAGGTTCATACAAGTTACCAGCAAATCATATAGACTGTAGGATAAATACGTGAGAGCGCCGAGAAGCTATGTCAAAGGTGAAGTGATACACGATCGCAGCAGATCTTTTAACCTTATACAGAGTGTATTTTTGCCGACTCCAAAAAAGAAGTAAGGGTATAATTCGCGTGTATGTTTTTGTGTATGTTACACAATATATTCATAACTTTTTAAGCAATATTTTGTACCTCAAGTTTGAATACTGTGCCATTAAGCTTACTTTTCTAAATCAATTTAATAAATAAGTTAATTACATATTTTCTTCTGAGCATTTTTTCATGAAATAGAAATACCGAAACATAAATATAATTTGTGTGTAATGAATAGAATACAAATGATGTGTAATACATAAAGACGCATTAGTATATTATTATCAGATTTGGGGAATGTGTTTATTGACAGTTCAATGGCAGTAGAGAAGACGTGAAAGTGACCATTGAAACTGCCCGATCCAAAATCCAACTAACAAAGACACTGCCTAATAACCCATGTGGTTCTTAAGCAGTAACTCATTTAGTAAAATGAAAAGGCTATTTCAATACCAGTTTTATTCTTTATTGTTATTCACCTCGAGGTAGTCTTACAATAGCATTTAAGATTATCAGACCGGATGATGAGTCTTCGGGTTAAATTCTATTGCTTTCACCCATTACCATGTCTCAATAAAAATTGAGTTTACCAATAGGTTCCTTATGTAATAATAGATAGAAAATAATTTAAAAATCGACTTATTCTCATACATACATTTTGTATTTATTAAATAAGTATAAGAAAGCAGTGTCTTTTGGCAAATGTTGTTACTAATATATGTCAATTCAGATCATAGTCTATCTGTGTATCATCCAAATCCAAGACTCGGAGTAGCAAAAATACATACATACATATTCGAACTTTTGCATTTGTACAATAATATTAATGTGATACATAGTACAAAATATATATTAATGTATTAAATATGTATATAGAATAAATTATCCTTGTTGTTTGTTTTATCCAAATAATTGTAATTAAATTCGATTTTAAATATTTATAATAATTATTTGTATTATATTTTGTATGGATTGTTGAATTTTCATACGAAATTTTCACATTTTAATGAAAGAAAAATTATAATTGCATTTAAATAGAAAATTATAGCACAACTAGCATTGCCCGCGGCTCCGCCCGCGTTCAGATGACCAAAATCCAAATTCTTAGGTTTTACATATTAGTATACTCTTGCATTGTAGTTTTTGTATTTTTTCTCAGAAATGAGACATTTTCCCGCAGTAAAAAGTATCCTATATGTTGACCCGGATAACCAGCTATTACCATACCAAATTACATCAAAATCCCTCCAGTGGTTTTTCTGTGATGCGGTAACAGACAGATAGACAAACAAAAATTCTAAAAATATAGATTCAGCCTCTGTATAGATTATAATGTTTATTTCAATAAGATTTTCCAAAAAATATTTAATGTACAGATTTGGCTTACCTACAATTTTATTATGTGTATAGACTAGGTTTAGGGATAAAGTTATTTACCTTTTTATCATTTTTTATTTTATGCTACATTTGTTTTCTCCTTTCACAAAATACCATAACCTTTTTCTAAAGAATGTATGCCCATTAAAGAAAAAGAAGATATGCTCAGAACATTATTTACATTTCTATATGAATAAATTACATGTTTCAAAGTTTGTTTCATTAAAGACATGCGTTTCGTTAATTAAATTTGCATAAAAGATAGGTATATTTTCAATCTTTTTATACGAACGCACGCTAAAACAAAATTTTGAATTCGTGTAACTTATCCTTGCGACATGTACAATAACAGAGTATGATTTTTATTGGATTTATAAAAGGAGAAAGTGTTTCAGTTTAAGTAAAAGCATGTGAAAGTTTTATATAATCCGAAAATTCTTGCGCGATAAGGAAGATTGCAAAAATTTCATATCACACTAAGTAAACGTACGCTGAGATTATTTCCGTGAAATCCGCTATAATATATGTTCTGTTATGACAGCTACATAGGTGCGTGATACAAATAATAGTCATCCACTGCTGCATCTTTAATCGATTGTTCTTCAGATATGCAAACTGTGCACATACTAATATGACAACAATTTAATATACATCTTCAATAAAGCTTTGTTTTGCTTGACATCGGCTTTCATTGAACGATATATCGTTTGCTTCCGGCTTAGAGTAAATAAACAGCATTACTAGTGTAGAGGTCTGACGGCACGAGTTAATGGCACGCAGATTTCGTTTCGTGCGTGTAAAGCATACTCGGACGAGAATTTGCGGGCAAACTTTGCATTCATTCCGGGCTACAACATAGTGGCATGAATAAAGTTTGACCTGCGTCAAATCAGGGAAAATGTCAGTCAAGTGATACATACGTGCGCGGTTCTAAATGTAGGCTAAAACTTTCGTCCGCTTATAACTATTTTAACCGCAATGCAAACAACACAGCGGTCACGTATCCAAGATTGTGACCAGAATCCCAGTGAGACTCGCAGATCATTTATACCGAGATCTGTTACGATGCTAATTTTGCGGCGAAAAGAAAACCGAAGAAATTGTGTATAATCGACAATCCATTCTCACTCAGCACTCACTTTAGATTTTAATTATAAATGACTTTCGAACGTCACCTTCCCACGTTCGCATGCTCCAAATACTGCTAATGGTATTTCTTACCAACGGATGATCAATGGCTTTTATCGAAACTTAAATTCTTCGACTGCTGCAATTACGTATATGTACATATCCGTGCGTACTGCTCATTCTAGTTTATGATTCTTCTTAGCAATAAGATATCAGTGAATAGTAATAATAGCAACTCATTCTACCTCCGATGATATTGCTTGAGTCGCTATCTTACAGTTAGTAGTGAGAGGCGATCTTTTAAGTATAGGTATATCTACAGTCCACTTTTTGTTGTAGTAGATAGCGCTATTTATCACTGATGCTATCATTATAGCTTCGAAACGAAAAGTGAACTTGTTTTTTTTTCCTTTTGCACGTGATCCTAATATAAACTCTTCCTTTCGAACTAAGACAAATTTTATATTATATTTCAAACCAATCAACATATTGAGATACTTTAGTGATGTACATTCATTAATGACGATTAAGATTTGGCTCAGCGAATCGATGTTTGACGAAACACGACGGTTTGGACAAGGAAAGGGAAAAAAGCGCATACCGCTAGTTGACACAGTGCTTTATTGAACACGATTCCGTTGGTCACAGCGCAACGGTAGGCCAGTTGATACACTTTTTAGTAATAATATCGTAATCGACCCACTTCTTAATAATCCATTCAATCATTCCAACTCGCCTTCCGTAAAAGATGCATTTCTTTTTAAAACGCAAATAGTATTGTAGCTTTTTAACTGTTTACGTGATTATTTGGTATGATTCATATAAATATGATTCATTTTGCTTTATTCGTTAAAATAATGAGATGAATGATAATAAATATATTAAAACATTGAACAAAACAGATTTAACATAATATATGTATATGCTATTTGTCACAGATTTTTAGTTGGCAACATTGTTAAAATTGTAATGTAAATCCTGCTGTAGATTAAATTATTATCTATTAGTGCACATTAAATGTTCAAAAAGATCAACAAAGGTAGTTAGTTATTCATGAAACATAATTATCATAACAGTGTAAAATCTTTCTAGTATATGTGTAATATTTCAGTTGACTATAACTTTTCGCACTTTAAATTACTGTTAGTTCAGTACATGTTATATTTTCTGCAAGTAGGTATAATGCCTGTACTACTTTCCTAATCCTAATTCCAGCCAAATATTATATCTTAAAAGTTATTCATAGCTTGTAAGCTCGTTTATGATATGAATTTCGCAGTAACATAAAAGTATTGTCACTCAAATATCATCATCATCTAACGGTAAAACTAACATATTTGCACGTACAGCATGTGCAGATTTGACACGATGGCCCGATTTCAAAAGAGGTGTCTTAGATAAGACGTCATAGTATAATCTTTGAAGAATAAAAGTAATAAGAAACTAATAAGAAAATATATGGAAATGATAAAAAATCCCTGTCATAGACTATACATATAATAAATTTGTAACTGAGCCGAATCTGTACATTAAATAGTTTTTGGAAAATCTTATTGAAATATACATTATTATCGATACAGAGACCGAATCTATAGTTTTCAGAATTTTTATCAGCCTGTCTGTCTGTGACCGCATCACGGAAAAACCAGTGGAGGGATTTTGATGAAATTCAGTATGATGATAGCTAGTTATCCGGGTCAAAATATAGGATACGTTTTACTGCGGGAAAATGTCTCATCTTAGTGGAAACTGTACTAAACGTAAAAACATAATCGCTAGTCATGTATAAACCTCTATATACATTACCTCTTTTGTTAAATTATAAAAGCTTCAGTGTTTTAATTAATAAATTACAGTACAAATTAGGCTATAGTTTATTAATTAATGCTAAACCTAAAATCAAGTGCCGCTAATGTTTAATTAGAAAATAAATGCATTACATCATTATAAGCTATCTCTATACAAGGAAGCTTGTGAGCCGTTACGTTTTATTGCATTAATACTTGCACTTAATGATAACCTGCTGCTTCTTATTATCAATCAACTTTAAGTTTATTATCTGAAAATATCCTAGGATACTATCTTATAGTAAACGCTATTTCTTCAATGTAAAGACTATTTTATTATAATCTGATATTTACAATTTACAGTTAAGATTTGAATCCCTCGTTTGAAATGATACTACATTAATGAGTTACATGGCATTCGATTCCTCTTAGATTAATTTCAAACGCTTAATCAAATATAACGTATTATAAATTGAATATGGTTCTGCTCAACACAGTCATATTGAGGATCATTAGATAAGAAACAGGACAGTGTATAAATTACTTCCGTTTTCGTAACAGATAAAAAATCTGATGAATTAAATTAAATTTTCACTTTAGAATTAACCTGAGATTAATCTCAAAGATGCCAAATAGATAGCAAAGCTATTTTAATCATACTTCACAATCGTGACGATTGCTTTCAACACTTCGAATCACATGTAATTTGTACTCGGATAAATTCCGAACGAATACACAATACCAATTGACTTCTGATTACGAAACTCTAATCAAATTTTTTTCTCCTTCATTTAAGTTTTGCTATTGAACTGTTAGATTTAATTTAGTAGCAATAGCAACGCCAAAACATATGTTATTACGTATCTATCGTCATGATCTCGTCGGTTATTTAATTTCACTTTCGATTATGTTTTAATGAATAGAGGGGTCAAGTGTACTAGTAAAATTTCGCCTCGGACTACTTATATGTAATAATAAATATTACGTGTGCAGTGGTGTTAATGTTATATGATATTTTATTTTTTACCATTTGGACTGCTAATTATAACTGTTTTTCTTTTTTTTTTTAGGTAAGTTTCAGTGATTAACAACGTTTCAAAGAAAGGTTTGTCAACTGACTCTAGTATGAATTTGTATGACAGTACTATTTGTTCATTATTTTTATTGTTTCCCTCGTATAGTCATTATCAAAATGAAATACGTTGAGTAGTCTTGTTATTAACCAGATCATTTAAATGTAAATTTATACTAATTTCAGATATTTTATATCTTAATAATTAATATGTAGGTGAATAAACAAAGATTTTTATTATAAACAGAAAAATATGCAAAAGAAAGTAATATTTCTAACACGCGTAATGCACTATTTTCTATTAAACTACGTTGAATGCTACTAACATCATACATATTATATGACGTGAAGAGAGTCATTATAAGACAGTTAAGACGTTACAATTTAACTTAAAGAATTTAGCATCGTCATCATAAATGACTGCACATTTCCCATGAATAGAGAATTTAGAATGACGATGAACTCAAAAGATGGGGCATTCAAAATCGTCTCATAACACAACAGTAAATAATTTGTTACTTTCACTTGAAACTTTTCTATGCGACCATGAAAAGAAATTAAAGAAATATAAGTGGGGTGTTACTAATGACCGTTAACGTTGACATCTTGACTGCAATTATAACTTTGTGAATTCTAACTATTAATTAAATATTATTGATCTCATTTCTCATCGTTCTTTCGAATTATAAAATTCTTTATATTTCCACTAATAAGCTACAACATGACAGATGAATACCTCATAAAGAATTGCACTTTTATACTAAGCCATCGTATATTTGTTTTATTGACATAAATTAACTGATTTTATTCAATGTCAACACATTATAATTCAACTGTCATAGAATTTTACCATATGTATTCGACACTTACTGGTCGTTTGGCTCCAACCCGCTGGTGCTCTAGATACTTAAGTAATGGTACTTTTCGCAATTTACTGAGAGTGAAAATCATTTCTAACAACACTGACCACTAAATTAACATACTTTCTACTGCCATAAGCTACATCATTATCTTTAAACTTTTATCTAGATGCCATGAAGATATTTTCTAACTGGACATGCCTAAAATTTTTGCAAAGGCTCATATACCATAAACTATAGTCGGACATGATTCCTAATCTATTCTTAACGATAGTTTGTAACAAAGCGACTATCTGTATTCTCGTTATTGTGCTACTTTGTAAAAAAATTTAGGTAGAAAATATACAATCACGTACTTAAATTATCTTAAGTAGGTGCAATTCCCCTTTAGCATGAATAATCTAAAATCATGATCTAACTAGAAGAATTGCAACAATGCAACGTATCTTCCTGTAATTAAGTTCAAATTAACGGCTACTTCACTTACGAACAAAAAGTGAAGAGCGTATTGAATCGCCACATCCTGTATCTCCTTTGAAAGAAAAACTAATTAAATATTTATACTTAAACATAAAACAAAGTACAAACTAAACAAAACAACTAAAATGATTTTGAATGATCGGCACTAACGTAACTCACACCTTCTCACTTTAATAGCCAATCATTCATTTAAAGCTGACACTAACACACCTGCCTAATTATCTAATTCTAACATGAAAGACGCAAGCAAACTATTTATTAAAAACCATTTAATCATATCATTGGGTGTGTGTTAATAAGCTTTGTAACTATAACGAGCTCAGAAATGAAATGTGATCGTTGAAGCGTAAGATATAAAAAAAAAATTTAGCGAGGCATTCACTGCACGGCTTAAGACCAGACGAAACCCGAGTCTGACCAAGCCTGTTTCCCTTTACATAGACCTCCAGCTGACGAACACGAATCAGACCAAGACCCTTCGGGGTCTGGTGCTCATCGCTACCATACACGTAACATTTAATCGTCAGGCGGTCGATCATAGATCATCAATCCATCGGAACAGTCCGTACGTGAATGGCAGCTATTATAATGGTTTCTAAGAGTGGAAGTGAATTAACTACACTGCTAGCTAAGAATGTTGATTTCAAACTTGATTGACATGTTCAGTAAAAATTATCTAGAATTATGCATTATGCGCTTAAGACACAAAGTAATATTCAGATATTTTCATTCTATGTATAACTAATTATAGTTAACTACATCTTATCAAATACAAAAAATTTCATACAACTTTTCTATGTCACTCCTAGCTCTTATCAATTTAACTAGAATCGAAAAATATTTGTAACAATTTAGATATATGTTTAAAAATATCAGTTCATCCTGTTAAAACGAGTATAATGTAAAATACCAATAACAATTACAATAAAAGATATATTTATTTATCAATTCGTCTTTGACTACCGTACAATAATAATTTGTTTGTTGAAAACATATCGGTACAAATAATGGATTCGACACACTTTCTACTATTAATCTGTTGGTTTCGCTTTCGTGAATTATTTATATGTTTTGATGAGTCAGCGATGTTACTTGCATATTGTACTTCCACGTTGTAAATCTATGATAAAAATAAATTCCCTTATTGTTTTGTAAAGTAAATTCGTTTTAGTTATTTCATAATCTGACTTTTCTTTAACTTAATAAAGTTACATAATGTTTAAAGCATCATTAGACGCGCACACCATCTCAAACCTCGTTATTGCTAACATTTTATACGGAGATTTATGTTTAGACATCCGCCACTAACGGTTATGCGGTTAGCCTTCATTACGCAACCGTCTGAAAAAGTTAGAGAAACGTTAGCAGAGCTCAGCTTAAGCCTGTCAGTCCTTATAAAGAACCTATATCCCGTAACTGTTTATTATTCCATGTATATGTATGGTATATACGCATCGCTGCTTTAGGCACGTGTTTCCTTTACTCGATATACCACCATAATAGATTGATTGCTCGATGCTTCACACTATAATCCTAGAATGTAGGGAAGAACCCCTTTTCGTCATCTCAGTAGACCAACAGGATAAACTACCACTATGCCACATATTTTTACCTTAACCAGATTCATAAGCTAAAGCCTTCATAATCTATACATATAATAAAATTGTAACTAAGTCGAATCTGTACATTAAATATTTTTTTGGAAAATCTTATCGAAATAAACATTATTATCGATACAGATGCCGAATCTATAGTTTTAGGAATTTTTTTTGTCTGTTACCGCATCACAAAAAAGCCACTGGAGGGATTTTGATGAAATTTGGTATGGTGATAGCTGGTTATCCGGGTCAACATATAGGATACTTTGTACAGCGGGAAAATGTCTCATTTCTGAGAAAAAATACAAAGACTGCATTGTAACAATATACTAATATGTAAAACCTCAGAATTTGGTTTTTGATTATCTGAACGCGGGCGAAGCCGCGAGCAATGCTAGTGTTAGATAAGCTAAAGCCTATAGGTACGAAATTATAAACTAAGTTTTCGTGGCAATAATAACTTGTACGTGAAATTTTTAAATTGTATGGTGTTCTTTTTTAACCGACTTAAAAAGGAGGAGGTTCTCAATTCGACTGTATTTTTTTATGTTTGTTAGAACTCAGAACTCCGTCATTTATTAACGGATTTGGACAATTTTTGTGTTGTTTGAAAGTGTATACTTCCAGATTGGTCCTACCGACTTACACTTACTCACACCGACTTCGAAAATATTTGATTAAGTTTGTATAGTAAATGAAAACTACCAATCAGTTATTTTTTTACTTTTTAGTGCTTTTGTTTGAAGTCGGTTTTTATTTTTTTGTTAAAAAGTTTTTATTGTAACCAGTAGTTCCTAGTTTTCGCCATTTACACTTTAGAACCCTTATCATTTAACACTGATAATAAGTAAAAGGAAAATGACAATCAGTATCAACAATGTTAAAATTATTATATAATAAATACAATAACTGATGGCCTTGAATTGAAAAGTCAATGTCGGTCGTCGCACGCGGTGATGCACAAATTACCGCGTCACACGGAAACCTGTCTCGATCGCTACTTCGTTTCTTTCGTAATATAACACGTGTGATTGCGAACGATTAGCAAGTTTCATACGCTATCAACGTAATACTCCCATCAACCGGAAGTCGTCCCATCGTTCTATCAATGAAATTATGGTCCACTCGTAACATCCGTGTCTTTATTATTAACTTAACTTGTTGCATCAGGCCTATATCCCACAGGAATTACTGGATGTTTAAGAATAGGCCAATTTCACTCTCCGGTTCATAAATATTCTTTTTGCTAAAATCACGCGAACCGCTGCTTCGTTGCTGCAAGAATGCAGGTCGAACCAGAAAACACCTTTTAAAATTACATTAGTATTAATTATTATTTAAAGCTAGCAATCTTTCCTGAATATCCTTGTGATTTGCTTTTGTAAGTGACTACTATAATTTTAAAACTTCTAAGACTTTTAGCATCAATAATAAAAAAGATCATATTATTATAATGGATATTACATTAAAGTATTTGTTTTCAATTAATTTCGTATAAACAATAAGTTACGACTCCTCTGATTAGGTTCTGCGGAACCCTTAAAATTGTTTTTTATTTTTTTTTTTAGTCTTTATCAAATTAAGTGCAAATTAAATCGACAGACAAACAGACGACTTATAATTGAAAAAGTTATTATATTTAGATATACTTAGTTTACGAGTATCTTAATGTCTATATAATATTATTTTTAATTAAAAAATATATATGAAATGTCCAATTTGTGTTCAAAATGAAAGTGATTATTACTTACTGAATTATGAGAAGCTTTAAATTGATGAAGATTTGAATTTATATCGAGTTATACAATCAGATATACTTTCGAATGGTAAAAGAAAAGAAAATATTGTTTTATGGCGTTATTCAATCTTAAAAGTAAAAAGAACGGTTGCGTTTAGTTGCTGTACGTCTTCAATAATAATACCTATGCCCAATAAAAATATTATATTAGTTATTTATAATTTGGGAACCTAAACACTTACTTTCATATTTCAATGAAAATAAAAAGCTACCTAAATACCTTATTTTTAGTTTCAATAAAGATTTTAGTATTTATTATTATTATAATTAATTACAAGTCATTTTATTGTATGTATGTGTGTGTGTGTGTGTATATATATATATATTATATATATATATATATATATATATATATATATATATATATATATAGAAAAGCACAAACGGATCTATCCCACGGGAACCGTTCATTTTTCCGGGATGAAAAGTATTTAAGATGTTGCCCGGGGATATAAGGTACATGCAAAATTTCATTTAAATCGGTCCAATAGATTCGGAGATTAGCCCGTACAAACAGAAAAACAGACAAACAACTCGCTCGGGTTCGTCCATACCTACGAATATGTTGTATTATCTCTTTAACCATTTGTCCAAATTATATGCAGTAAAAGGGAAAAGTCTTTTGTTTTAAACATTTTAGACGATAAATTTACTTATTTTGATAAGAATTCATAATTGTTGATAATATGACCAATAAACATGACCTACCGATTTAAATTATTTTTTTAATATAAAAAAACTACTTTTTGTGACTTAAATATAAAAGTTAGACATATGCTGTCGCTGACTTTTTTGTAGGTATTATTAAGCTCTACAACTTTTCTCTAGAACATAATCATATATTTCTCATCGTTAAGGCAGCGTTCGTAAGAAACGATTTAACTGCCTCGGTGGTGTAGTGGCTAGCATGTACGGCTGCACACCCGGAGGTCCTGGGTTCGAGTCCCGGGTCGGGCCAAGTTTAGTTACTGATTCTTTCTGTATAGTGAGTCTCAGTAACAGCCCGAAGTTGGGAAGTTGGCGGTGTTTCACCCCCGTGCCTCGGAGAGCACGTAAAGCCGTCGGTCCTGCGCCTTAACTCTCACCGGTCGTGTCGAGTGGTCGTCCCACCGGAGTATGAGAGTGATAGGAATAGAGAGTGCACGTTGTGTCTGCGCATACACTTGAGCACTATAATATCTCCTGCGCAGTTGGCTAGTCTCAATGAGATTGGCCGCCGTGGCCGGAATCGGCTAGGAGAACATCATCATCATAGATACTCGTATACCATAAATGCTAACATTTCCTAAATTTTACAATATCACAGTTACAAAACTACATAAGTACCTACAATAAAATAAATGTCAGCAATCAGAGCCACAGCAGTATTAAGTCGCATCTAACAATAGACGTATTATTTTACTTCAATACTTTCCACTACATTTTCTGCTCAAGACTATTCCAACCTAGTTCTCGGATTGTACCTAAGGTACTATACCCCTTTCTCTTCCAATCGTAAGATAGATACGGCTATCGACTTTCTACCTGCAATGCGTACTGATTAATTAGACACGATTAGTATTAGATTCGGTTTTAACGATTCGTTTGATTATGTTATAACTCATTTTAGCAATACGGTTCGAGATAATTGGTTTCACTAAAGTAAACAATATCGTTATTATTCCGTAGTTCCGGCTTGTCTTTAACTGATGCAATTTTTACTTAACCTAATTTATTTTATTTTGATACAGATAGATATTATTTGTGGCTCAATATTGAATACTAGTGAATCACCCTCGCTTCGCTCGGGGTCGTCCCTAGCTTAATTCCCGATACAAGCTTTCATCCCCATTTTCAATCCCATAAGGGATGATTTTCGGGATAAAAAGTATCTTATGCCCTTCTCAAACTATCTTCTTACCAAATTTCATCTAAATCGGTTAAGTAGATCCAGAGATTACCCCCCTACAACGTCACAAACTCACAATCGCATAACTTTACCTCTTTATAATATTAGTATAGATTAGACATATTAAGTATCTTAGTTTGGTCATGAATTTTTAGAAAAGCTCTGTTTTTATCTATGTACACGTATATTTATTATCTAACATTTCCATGATTATAAACATTACATACTTTACTATTGTGCTTTTAATATTTTTTATTAAGTTATCATAAAACTACCTCACCGTTAACTTAAACGCGTAAGAATGTATCTTATAATAGATAGCTGTTCATTTTATGTAATGGAAACTAATTAAATATATTAATTCATTTAGCTGTTTAATGTCATTACAGTAAAATTACTGACACTAAAACTTTACGATATACAGAAAATACGATAAAGTTAATTTTATTGTTGTAGCAAAACTAAAATATAATAGTAATTATTTTTTGACTAGCGACTTACTCTCGCTTCGCTCGAGTTCGCTCTTTGTGCTTTTTATCCAAATCTCACATAACATACACAAATTAAATACGTAATAACAATGAGTGACGACTCGTTTGGCTCAGTTTGTATTGACCCTACTTGCTGTGCCAGCGGTCGCGGGTTCGAATCCCGCTGGGGGCATTTATTTGTGTGTTGAGCACGAATGTTTGTACTCCAGTCATGGGGGTTTTTATAATATGTATGTATTTAAAGTCTATATTGTGTAGTGTATCAACTATTCGGTATCCATAACACAAGCCTCGTAGCTTACCATGGAATTGGATGGTGTTGTGTGTTAATGTCCCAACATTTTTTTTATTTATATATTAAATACCCCCATACACACTTTCGCTGTTATAATAGAAGCCCGATTACTATTAATCAAAAAATAATAATGAAATAACTTACGTCAATAATAAATAGTTATCACTAATGGAGGTCTATAAATGGAATTTCTGAAGGAGAAAGTTTTAATATTGTTCTTACAGAAGCCAAAACATTTTTTCACCAAATTTTGCGGACATTGCATTTGTGACCGCAAGTGACTAATGAGAAGAAAGTATCAAAGTACGTCTTCGGCATCATTACCATCTTTTTTGCATAATTTCTATCAACTTTTTTATTTTTTACCCGTAACTCTTAGAGGATCGGTTTCTCAATGATTTAAAAGCAATTGAAAGATAATTTTATTTAAAAAAAGTTGTCGCGTCAACTTTTAGCCAAATAAAATTACTTTTTTATGGATTTAAAAAGTTGACATTTATATTTTTAAAGCATGACTAGCATTGCCCGCGGCTCCGCCCGCGTTTGTTGACCAAAAACCAAATTCTTAGGTTTTACATATTAGTATACTCTTACATTGCAGTTTTTGTATTTTTTCTCAGAGATGAGATATTTTCCCGCGGTAAAAAGTATTCTATATGTTAACCCGGATTAACCAGCTATCGTCATACCAAATTTCATCAAAATCTGTCCAGTGGTTTTCTCGTGATGCGGTAACAGACAGACGGACAAAAAGTCTAAAAACTATAGATTCGAACTCTGTATCGATTGTAATGTCTATTTCAATTAGATTTTCCAAAAAATATTTAATGTACAAATTCGACTTAGTTACAATTTTATTATATGTAAAGATATTTATTTACGTTTATAACACTGTCCGCTAAAATGATATAAGGTGAATTTTAATAACATTCGAAATTTTTAAAACCTACTGAGTTAGTTGCCTTTAGCTAAACTTTATTATAATTACATAATATGAAAACGTATTATACCTATATAAGCATCTGTGTAAATAAAGTTCAGTTATAGTGCGAATATTTTCTAACATATATATTTTTTTTAAATAGCAAGCACAGCGTAAATTAAAAAGACATTTATAAGTTTCTTTTACCCTTTAGCTGGCCAGTAATTTTATAAAGTAGTTTTTACGCATAGTTGACTGTAAATGTGCTTAGCGAATGAACATCACGATTTTTACTCTATAATTGCCATTTTTTATTGTAGTTAAGTATAGTATTGTATGAATTTAATGGAGTGTGTGTAGAGACACTTTTGATAATGACTTCTTAATATTCAGCCGAGATTTATCGAATTATAATGATTCTGTAAAACATTTAAAACTACCATTTTCTCACGACTCCGGACGCGTACTTCCATAATATATTGCTATATCTTTAAAAGTTATAGCTTATGTATTATTCTGATGTAGAAGCTATATTACTTTAAAGTTTCATCAAAATTCATTCAGCAGTTTTTGCATGTAAAATAGATTTTTATGTATTCATATAATTGTTTTATTTTTGATAACAATAATATCTATTTTGTGTTCTCATAGAGTTTCCACTTAAAATTAAAAAAATATTCCGAACTATTATTACGTAATTATAAATTTAATTATTCTATCTATTATGTAGCAAAAACTTTTTAATCGACTTTGTTTTAAATGAATAGTTATTCATCTAAGACAAAGTCTAAACAATCTGCATTACTTCACCACTTTATGTGAGAATCGGCATTGATTAATGCATTGGTCCGTAACTTTTAACACGAACAATTTATAAAGCTTCTTAGATCTGATTTATACTAATTTTAAGTATATTAACCTGATAAACATCATATAACCACTGTTTTGATAGTTTTTGCACATTTTAAATATAAATTTGTCAAATAATAGGTAATAATATCGTAACTATTCATACTTTACTAATCTATGAAAAAAACTCGAATAATTGAAATCACTGACCTCTTTATTCGTTTGTTCGTTGATCTTGACAACGTTGTGTTGCGGTTTGTCCCGCAATGGTAAGTAGCCCTCACGACTGTCCGCAGATTCCGTTACGGTGCTCTCTGTCAATGTCGTTGATTCTATCCCCGTGTTGGTGGTACCGTCTGTAGAGTGCGTCTCCATTAGAGTACTTAAAGTTGAAACTATATCTTTAGCAACTTCAGCCGTTGCACTCGACACGTCGGTTGGTATTGTTTCTGTAATTTCGCTGTTTGTGTTAACAGTCGATTCTGTTTCCGAAACCACTGGAGTCTCCGTAGTTCTCACTGGCCGTATAGTGTATCGTTTAGGCGGCTTCACCGTAGCAGTAACGAAGTTAGTAGTCGGCACGGCCGTTTCAATTTTCAATGTTTGCGTTGTTTTGGAATCGACGGTCGTGTCCGTGACGACATTTTTATGGGAGGATTTTTTCGTTTTCGGAGGCGTAGATGATGTTGGACGAATTGCTGATGCAGTCGTTTTAATTTTGTTATGAGATTTTCTACTTAATGTCGTAGGACGCTCTTGAAGTGTTGTCATTGTAGGGCTATCTTCTAACGTGGTTTGTACGGTAGGTGGGGGTCGCCTGTCCGCGGGTGGATCAAGGATCGATTGTTTAGGGGTTCTAGAGGGAGGGAAGAAGTAGTCCATGACGGATGGAGACTTGTTACGGTTATTGGGAAGCCATGACCAAGGGTTGAAATCGATTAGCCGGGGACGCGGTGAATCTGCGGTAGCGGCTGCGAGGGCGGCCAGCGCTAAGAGAGCGAACATTGAACGAAACATGGCGCGGCGTGCGCGTGCGGCCGCTATGACGATCGAAGCGGGACTGCGCAGGCGTTGCAAACTGAGAGCCCACCACCACTCACTGAATTGTTAGGGTCGAGATGCAAATGCAGCCTACAGGGATATATCCGCAAGGAAAGTTGCGGAGTATGCGGTCATATAAATTCGAAAAGCTTAATGTTTTACAATGCGATTTCAACTACGAGGTTTGGTAGTGTTACTTTATTTATATTCAAGTATAACGTTGGCAAGAATTCGTTTTAATTTTATTTTTACTGCTTTTATACTGGAATTATATTTATTTAAGAAAAAATTGACTTATTTAATATGTATTAAATTTGCCCTTGGAATTACATGTTTTGTTACATATTGTGTTGCATATTTATCTGTTAATCATATTTAACTGTTAACTGATACTCAAATTACTATATGTAGACATAATAATTATTTTTGAAATATGCAGTCAAGTCATTAATCAATAGTAGATATGCAGATGTTAAAATTTATAATTATTTTTAAAATTATAAAAGGCTTTACACTTAGAAATACATAGTATGTGAATACAATAAAATACGCACTACCTCGCGAAACCATCTTTTATTGGCAAATTAAAATAACATAAATATTTAAAAAAGTCAACAAAATTTCAGTTTTTAATATACTAAAATCAACATTTGTTTTGCAACAAAGAAAATTTAGTTTTTGCGCACCGCTGTTATCAGCAATATCGATATGTATAAACACGCCTACTACGTAAAAATGAACCGAATAATTCGGCCGAATGTTCGGTACGGTACATTTTGGACCGAATGTTCGTATTCGGTTGAACCCATATTCGGCGCATCCCTAATCAATAGGTATAGTAAAACTTTGTTCAATATTACTTCACAAGATACCATACCTTTATCATGTTTATCCTGTGGTATTTACCGCTATCCAATCATAGATAAGTTATATTAGAAAAATCCAAAACAACGTCTGTCGCCTAAAATTGATAAAGAATCGAAGAGTCACCGCAAACCGTGGTGATCACTTCTGTACGCTCTAATTGAAACACCTTAATATAACTCACCTTTTATCCCACGACCAGAGACACAAAATGTAGACCACTAAATATGCATGACTTGGCGTAAACATTATTAGAGTCACTGGTGTTACGCGTGAGACGTACAATTTTTTACTTTCTATAATTGGTAGCGAGTTATCGTCTACTTATCAACCTTTTTAAAAGTAATTTTGTACTAATAAATTAATTTGTTGAACAAATATAAAGTCAAATCTCTTTAAGTGATGTACTTATAGAAACAAGAACAGACAGATATACTTAATATTAAGCAATTTGCACAAAATTTTAGTTCGATTGATTAGATATTAATTACTAAATATCTTAGAATAGCGTTTAATACATATGTAGTTTATGTAGGTATATAATAAATATATAATATGTTCAATTATTAAATCAATGAATCAAACAAAAGCCATCAGTGTGCTCATATGAAATCATAATACCATGACTAAATACAATGTGTACGTTGTAAATAATACAACGTGTTGAACGTGTTACAAATTGAGTAGCTGGAATCGTTGTACCTTCTTACTTTACATTTTCTTTTTGAAATTTTCCTTTACATATGGTATTTCTCAGTAAAAATGCTAGGTCTGGGTCTAAATCTAGCGCGTATTATTCTAACGAAAACAAATGTGTGCTTAAGCGAACTTTAGAATTTGACAATAACAGAAAGGTGTTACAATTTGTACATATATGTATAAACTAGCAGATCCCGCGGAAAGAATAAAATGGTAGGTTTCATACAAACTTTCATCCGTTATTTTACCCCCTTATTCGATGAACTTCGAAAAATGCTAAAACACGTATTTAATTAATTGTAATGAAGAGCATTTATACCAAGTTTCAATTAATTCTGATCATAATTTTTTTTTTTTGGATTGTATTATAACGTGTTTTTTCCATGAGAAAGAGATAATCTCCTGCGGTAAAAAGTAGCCTATGTCACTCTCCAGTCCTCCAACTATCTCCACGCAAAAAATCACGCCAAACCGCAAAGCTGTTTCGACATGAAAGAAAGACAAACAAACAAACACACTTTCTCATTTATAATATTAGTATGGATGTTGGTAAATATATGTAGTAGCTTTTCTTGTGGCTTCGCACGCGTGTGTGTTCCTAGATAATTTGCAACCGCTCAACGTAGACCGATTTGTATGCAAACCACAAAATGTAGTTTCATTTGTGTCATATGGTTTTCACAACGTCAATAGTAACTAATCACTTTAAAAGTTAATATAAGTTCCTTTATCAAGTGGTAAAATAAAACAATTGTAATTTTTTTTCAAAACAAGCTTTCTCGCGACAAGCTTTTATATCATCATAGAAATTGTGTAATGTAATAAATTGATGGGTTTGATTTAATTTAAAGTTTATTTTCAAATATTTTTTTTACAAATATTTTTTTTTTTAGATAACTAAATAAAAATGAAAGGGTTTGCTGAGAAGAAAGCGAATAATCGCTTTCTTCTCAGCAAACCCTTTCATTTGATATCTATATTATGGGGGTGCAAAAAACGTAGTTTGGCAGTCCGCCATATTGGATTTAGAATGACGTTACTTAGCTAACCATACATTATCATCCAAACTTAACCTGTATTAATCGGTTGAGGGTAACTGCTTTAAAATTCAGTTGCAAGATTTGATCCAAACTAATTTTAGACGGCAAGTTGAATAAAAGCTTGTAATAATTAGGGAAAACAGCATTCTGTTTTTTTTTTAAATATTCTATCAATATTAATTTCTTGAAAAATATTTAACTTTCATATTAAATTACAAAAACAGTCAAAATCCGCGTTTTTAAATATATTTTATACATATTTAAAATCAAAATAAATTCGCGGTAAAATCCGAAAAGATTGTTTTATTTAAAATGTCAAGTATTCGCGTAAATATAAGGGGAATTTTTAATTTTTTTTTAATATTTAACAAAAAAAATAATTCCTACATGGACTATGAAAGATAAGTGTTTTTTTTTTAAGTTTATTTGTAGGTAAGCAATTTTTTTTTTTATTCTCAGTATTGGTTGTATCGTTCGTAAACTCTTTGATGTAGCGATCAACATTGTAAGTTAATGGAAAATGGTTAGTGGAACGTAAATTGGATAAGAAAGTTATAATTGTATTTATATAATATATAGCATTCTAGTAGTAAAGGCCAATAAGATTTAGTAAAAGTATTTTACAAAACATTATAGCGCATTGGTAACGTGCTAGCGTAGAAAGCTAAATATCGTGGGTTCAAATCTAAATCATTTTCGCCATATTTACGGTGAAGGAAACTGCATGCCTGAAAGAACCAACCCGCCTTTGGCAAGCGTGGTTGACTATGTATACTAATCTCCCACGCATTGAGGACTATTCTCCGTGTCTAAAAATAATATTTGAACAATCATTCTAAGCCGTTTCTGATCATCGACACACGTAGCGTCATGCAAGGTGTTGTAGAGGGTTTTATCAAAGCATGGTGTACCTTAATGAGACAATAATTATATGTAAATATTTATCATTTCCATTCATTCATTTATACAAATAAATAAAATTGAAGTGTTTGTCTGTAATGCCATGCAATTTTTTATAACTCAAGGAAATTTAAATTTTTGTCTGTCTATTTCTTCCAGCTAATTTCCGAAACGGCTGGACAGATTTTGACGGGACTCTCACTGGCAGATAGGTAGTGTTATAAGGAGTAACTTAGGCTACTTTTATTAAAAAAATACTATATTATATTTATTTATTATACCTCTAATATTTATTTATAGCCCCTAATGTTATACCCACTTCACTTTCACTTCAATACTCTAAATTGGACCACTAAAAATAAATCATTGCTAAAAAAATAAACTCAACATTTAATTTGATCCAAAATCACTTCAAGTCACTTATTCGTATAAAGAGAAAATCAATAATTCACGACATGCCTAAGAGCTCTTTAGTGTGACGAACGTAAAAATGTAAGGCAAAGACAAATCGTATTGACATAAGTACTTGGAGCCATTATGTGAGTTTAATTCGGCTCAAGTATCGCCATTCTGATAATTAAATTTTCTTTTAAAATAACTTATCAATTACCGAAAAGATGAGATTGTATGAAAAAAATTTTTCATAATGTAGGATTTATTGAAACAGTATGTAAATAATAATTATATAGAAAATCCAAATTGTCGTAGGTATACACGTTTTCGTAAAAGGCGATATAACATGGCAGGTATTGTCGATGATCGTGTAAAGAAATATAAAAAAAAAGTTACTTTCTTGATATTTATATATACCTATAATTTTTCAAGTTTAACCATACGCAATACTACTTGTTTTAATTTCACGACAAATTAGAGTTATACAAGAAAGATCTAGGTATGTTTTTACAAACTTTGTTTTCAAAGTGGTTTAAGTTATTAATTATACTAAACTACCGACTTACGTCAGCTTTGCTCGGGTGCCATACATTTTATTGTACATTTTATTGCTTTATTTCAAACCGTTTAGGCAGCGTAAGCGTAGCGTAATTTTTAAGAATCACATCATTAATTTCAGAAATTCCCCCTACATCCGAACCTACAAACTTTACCTTTTTATAATATCAACGTAAATGTTGGAGCAAAATGGAGGAGTCCTTTACTCGTAGAGAGGTCCTTAATCTATTATTTAGTGTTAAAAAAATACGAAATCGATTTAAATAAATTTATTTATTATTTGCATTATTTAAAAAAAAGAAGTATTGCGAGTTTTGATTTAAAAATGAATTGATAATTGTGATTAATATCTATTAATAAATTAGAGATTTTGAGATACCTACACAAATACAAATGTAAAAAATATAAGTATATTATTTGTACCTACTATTTATAAAAAATTAAAAATGACTTGCAAGATTTGATTAAAAAAAAAAGAATTATGTTGTGATAAATATCTATTAATAAATTAGAAAACTTATTATGTTACACAAATATAAATGTAAAAATTGAGTATTTGCCCCATTTATAAAATCTAAAAATATATTGCATGTTTTGATAAAAAATTAAAAGAAATGATTGTATTGTGATATTTATTAATCAAACAAAGAGGTTTTATTATTAATGATAATTTCAGCGTAAACAAAACATAGCAACTCTACATAAAAAAAAAAAAAAAAAATTTTTTTTCTTTTACTCAATATATTTTTCTTTTATAATATACCTATGTAGTATTTACTGAAACGTAATGTTCATATGTGATTGCAACCTTAATATACATACATACATATATTAAAAAAAATAACATTAATGCTCCAAGAATATTAGCGCATGGATTATTATCCATACTTACGTGTCTAGTGAATTTTGTATGTGATATCTCATCAGGTAACACGGTTCAACAGAAAATAACAGGACTTAATAGCAGGCTTATAATGGTGCGAACATGCGGGAACACTTTTACTCATTTCTTCACTTCTTACCGTCGGTCATAAACAAAGATATTATATAATTATCACTCTACTGTGTAATGATTAGTGTCTATGGATGCTGCGACATGTTCCGCGTATGATTGAGGAAATGTTTGTCCAAGTCGAATTGACTTAATACTTTTCCACGCCTCTAAAGAAAGGTCAGAAAGATTTCTACTCGAACTATCCCCCGCAATTATTCTCAGTTACGTAAATTGTTACTATTGTACTTAGATGAATTTAGTTGAAGAACATTCATTACATAGTATACAATTTTGAATCATCGTCTCTAATTCTATCATTTAACTTCGAAATTATTTGTTTTTTTTTTTTGTTTGAACTCTTTTGAATGACTACTTATAAATAGATCCACTTTATTCAAATCTTAGAGCTAATAAATTTGCATTCACAGGCAAGGTATCGGTGGAAGCGAGTGGAAATTGATTATTCTGTATGATAAATGGATCCGATTCGAATGTGGGCGTTAAATGTGATGGTAAAATTATCCCCTTAGAATACTTTAGTGCTGTTACATCATCGATACTAAAACTCTAATGTGATGAGTGAACCTCACAGTTTTATTAGGTAAATATATTGTGACATTATAATTCTTTGAATTAATTAAAAACCTTAGTTTCTCCTAATATTCTACGTCAATGTATTTTTAAATTATTTGAAGTCTATACATATACGAGTATAATATAAAAACTTTTTAACAAAAAAATAAAAACCGACTTCAAACAAAAGCACTAAAAAGTAAAAAATAACTGATTGGTAGTTTTCATTTACTATACATACCTAATCAAATATTTTCGAAGTCGGTGTACTTTGCTTTGTATGGGCTGGCACCGATTTCGAAAATATTTGATTAGGTATGTATTTAATAGGTAGGCTTTAATTACTTAGCCAAAGCACACCGACTTCGAAAATATTTGATTAGGTATGTATAGTAAATGAAAACTACCAATCAGTTATTTTTCACTTTTTAGTGCTTTTGTTTGAAGTCGGTTTTTATTTTTTTGTTAAAAAGTTTTTATTTTTCCCTTTACAGTGTAGACAGTAGTAGCAAAGTAAGAATTCTAACGTGTTGGGCTTGTCAAATCAAACAAAATAAGCCCAAACTCAAAGTATCTACTATTAGCCATTGAAGAGTTCCACCTATCCACCTTCTGGCCTTACCATCAGATCAGGTCGACAATACCGAACCACTGTACTATCAACGGAAATAGAAACACTTGCAAAGTTTCAAGTCAATAATATGACAATTAGAAGTAGGTTAAATCCATCATTAGCTATTTTTTTTTGAAATTTAAATGGGACCAATCTGGAAGTATAATAACCTTTCAAACAAAATAAAAATTGTCCAAATCGGTTAATAAATGACGAAGTTCTGAGGTAACAAACATAAAAAAAAATACAGTCGAATTGAGAACCTCCTCCTTTCTGAAGTCGGTTGAAAATTGTAACCAAGCCGAATCTGTACATTAAATATTTTTTGGGATATTTTATTGAAATAGATATCACTAATTGATACAGAGGTCAAATCTATAGTTTTTAGAATTTTTGTCTGTCTGTCTGTTACCGCATCACGGAAAAAACCATTGGAGGGATTTTGATGAAATTTGATATGATGATAGCTGGCTATCTGGGTCAACATAATATAGGATAGTTTTTACTGCGGGAAAATATCTCATCTCTGAGAAATCGATACTAAACGTCAAATCTAAGTATGGACGAAAACGAGCGGAGCGAGGGTGAGTCGCTAGTACTAAATAAAAATAACATTTGTGCTAATCTGATAAGAACTAATAAATTTTTATGAGATCCTAAATCTTTATCCTACGTACCTATACATTGGATTTTATTGAACTGTATTCCAACAGCTAAGTTTAATATTGTACAATGTAATTGTGCAAGAAATAAACCCAGTTCTGCGCCTTACATTGAATGTAATACTAAATTGATTCCCGGGTGGTCCAGTCATTACCAGCTCATTAGTTTACGTGACAAAAACCGCAAAGATTGCGAACTAAAAAGATGAGAAACACTGTATCTGCGATAAGTGATTTTCTCATTTCTGTATTGGTCTACTCTAAAGTGATTGTTTGCTGGAACACATTGACAGAGTATTCTTTTGTTAGTAGTCGTAGTAGCATTGAGTTTCCTCCTGATAAAAAGTTTGTTTGTTACTTCATCATTCTGTAACGTACTTAAAATTAACTTTTTAGTACCGTAGTGGGACGTGTTATAAGTTTATTTAACTCATAAAAGCCATTCGACAGTTAAACTATTCGCCACCTAGCTCAATCTAGATAGATATTTATATCAGCAAGATGGTAAATTGTTGCATTTTACACAATATTTTTGGCAATGGTGAGAAAAATCTCTTTTTTTTATGTGATACTTCTTTGAAAAATTACCACACAATTTTCTACTTCTAAAATGATTCGAAGTTTATGCACAGACCAGTTCTTAACTATATTTTAAATATTTTAATTTTATTATTATATTTTATTAGTTTCCTAAACATAATTATAAATAAAATTTAAACCCCCATTCCGTGAAACATAATGCTACGAAACCTAGGTACAGGTTAAGGCACAGAATTGACTATAACGAAGAACATCACAAATCAAATTACACTAATTGTGCAAAAGTAACGACTATATATTACAAAATAACATACATTGCTCTTTTCATATAACTTTAACTTTTTGTATTAGAATTAGACAAGCAAATGTATTATTTATGAAATAAAGTCTTAAACAGTTATATCCTACTTAAGGCTATTTGCATGTGGAATGCAAATAAGAGAGGTAATGGTACTTTCAAATTGCTTAATTTAGTAAGTATAATATCTTTTATTATATACGTTTATAATTTTTTTATGGCTTTTCCACTTTTATTATAATTAAATAAGTAGATACTATAGCACAGAATTATAAATTTCTTTATTTATTGCATACTAGCATTGCCCGCGGCTCCGGCCGCGTTCAGATGACCAAAAACCAAATACTTAGGTTTTACATATTAGCATACTCTTACATTGCAGTTTTTGTATTTTTTTTCTGAAATGAGATATTTTCCCGCGGTAAAAAGTATCATATATAACCAGGATAACCAGCTATCACGATACCAAATTTCATCAATATCCCTCCAGTGGTTTTTCTGTGATGCGGTAACAGACAGACAGACAGACAAAAATTCTAAAAACTATAGATTCGGCCTTTGTATCGGTAATAATGTTAATTTCAACAAGATTTTCCAAAAAATATCTAATGTACAGGTTCGGCTTAGTTCCAATTTTATTATATGTATACATAGATTGCATGGAAATACACACTGTAAATGAATATGAATGCTGTAATAATTAATTTTAATATTTAAATGTATGTAAGTATAGGTAATATTTCTAATAAGAACTAGTTAAATAATGTTAAATTGGATTGAATATAACAATGTGGTTACCAAACGAAAGGGAATTCAAACAAAGTAGAAGAAAAGGTTGCTTGGTGAATATATTTCGTACTTAGTAAGTTAATAAGAGTTCTATTTCTGACTTAGATCTCAAGTTAGATTTAAATAGCACGAATTACGTAATTTAAGGGCTGCCTACGCCAAAGAGACGATCTTTTTCGAAAAACGAAAGCTTGTAATAAGTTTTTTTATTTATTTTTTAACCTAAAATGTAGTAAGAAAATCATCCGTAAAAAGTTTGATATTTGATTTGAATGTGTGTACGTATTTATCTAGTCTATTTTTTCGTCAAATCACCAAACCAAAAGGAACGTTGATATCATAGTTTTAGTTTGTACCTATTCGGTTTTCCCTAGGAATCTAACACATGACCTCTATCTAAGATTGTGTACTACAACGTCCCGAAGCGATAGTCGATAATGATTATAATAAAGATATTAAACTGTCAACGTTTCTCAAAATGACCTGTATTTTTCTGGCACATTACATTACCAAGTCTCCTGAGTGACGATGATTGATGCATAATTTTTCCGATAAGAAGGAAATGCCTTTCGATGTTTTATATTAGCCAGTGTATCGATGATAGTTATTACAAAACTGCTGTGTGCTATTTATCTATATATTACCAGTATGTAAAAATCAATTGCTGTTCGTTAGTCTCGCTAGAACTCAAAAACGGGTGAACCAATTTGAATAAATCTTTTTTTGTTTTGTTGACGGTGTGTCAAGAGTGGTTTAAGTATAAAAAAATTGGGAAATCCCAAATGAACAGCTGGAAAATCGAAAACTTTAGAACTGTATGTATATTTTATATGGGATCACTAACCGTTAAAACGTGCCTAGGGGTTAGGAACGAACCTGATTGAAATGAGGGTGAGTTGCTAGTATCTTATATTATTAATCATCAATCATTTAATTAATATTAAATGAGCAATTCTTGTATACACATTTATTTTGTATATATTTGTATATAATATATACATGTATCTCGGAAACTAGATAAGGTTTTGCTTTTTAAGTTTATCTATAGATATATTAGTAGGTGTGTTTTCTGAAAAAAATATTTTTTTATATCTTTTCCGAATAACGCCGAGCAAGGCTAGGTCGCCCATGCACTGAATATTATAAATACATACATATGTATACGTATTATATGATAATTACTTTTACTTATTTTGTAAAATTATAAATGATTTTTTTATAAATTCACACCTTGGGAATAATATGGTCGACTTCAATATCTTTAAATTTTAGTTATGGAATAGATTTTTTTTATTTTATATGAAAATAATACTATAGCACTGCCGAGTCAGGCAGTACTTCTTTTTTCCTAACTGCTGGTAGAGTTTCTGACAAGCACGAATGTATTTTTTAATAATGAAAAAATTTAATAAAGAATTTTGAATTTCGCATGACCCTATAATAAATTTTACATAGCGTAGCCGTAACCTAATTTCTCAATTAAACATTTAACGAAATTAATAAAACTTTCGTCTTAGTCGGGGTGATTAAGTTTAATGTGAAAATCACGACGTACTGAAATAACGTTCGATTATTTCTAAGCCAGTAAAATCGTGGTGTCCTAACTGTACACATTGTTATGGACGGTAAAGGCCTAGATTCAGTACAATGCTTGTTGAAATTAAATATAATAAAATTATATGTCAGTTTCATAAAAAAAAATTCTGAAGAAAACTTTATCCTCGAGGTATAATAAACTAATCACGACCCGCGGCTCAGCTGTTCGTGTGGCAAGCGAGCAATTATGAAATCTATTTCCTAGCGTATAAAATTGTTATAGAAATCTAACGACTCGTTTGGCTCAGTCTGGTGTCTGGCTGTGCGAGCAGTAGCGGATTCAAGTCCCGCTGGATTTTGATAAGCACGAATGTTGGTACTCCAGTCATCGGTGTTTATATTTATAATATGTATATTGTATGTGTGTATTTAAAGTTATATGATATGTGTAGTGTATTAACCATCTGATATCCATAACACAAGCCTCTTAGCTTACCATGGAATTAGATGGTGCTGTGTGTTAATATCCCAACATATGTATATTTAACTGTTCGACGGTATAAACGTAACAAGGTAACAGACATAGTTACTTTCACATTTATATTATTAAAATATTATATATGCATTAAATTATTGATTTAAATAGCCTTGGTAGACGACTATAATTTATTCTCTTTATTAATTATACAAGGCAATGGTAGCCCAGTGAGTGGAGACCGAATGAAGCGGGTTCGAATCTCTGGTCTCTTACCTCTGATATTTTCATGTGCGAATCATTATGCATGTCTAAGAGAAAATAGCTTGATTTCGAAAGACATTTTTGCCAACCTGCATTTGGCCAGCGTGGTAGACTATCGCCCTTGTATGAAAGGGAAGCCGATTCGCCACAATAGCACTTTAAAAAGAGCTGAATACGATTTAGTATACAAAAATATGTCGATTATATAATCAATAATAATATATAGCTTTACGTATTGATAAAAGTATGTATTTACTCAGTGGTGTCCAGGTTTTTAAGCTTAAAATAATAATATGATAAGAAAATAAACACTTAATATAACGAAACATTTAAATACATACACGCTTTAAAATAAAATAGAAGATTTCTTTTTCGCACAAAACAATAATACAAGACTTACGAGAGTGTATCTATTCACGTTGCTATTTTCATTCGCACGATCAACTAACGACTAAACTATACGTGTATGACCATCTAGAATCTAGATGAGCAAGTTGGTCTGAGTCTCTTTTGTGGGTCCTCAACTGAAAGGTCTACCTAATGTACATGTACAAACTTTCGCATTTATAATATTAACTAGCGATTCACTAATTTCTTCGCTAACTTGCTTCCCAATACAAACTTTCATCCCCATTTTCATTCCCTTAAGGGATGATTTCCGGGATAAAAAGTCCTTCCCGAGGTCTTAAACTATATTCTTACCAAATTTCATCTAAATCGGTTCAGAGATTGTAGAGAGTAGATCCAGAGATTACCCCCTACAACCTCACAAACTCACAACTTTACCTCTTATAACATTAGCATAGATTGGATTTATATGTATATATAACTTATGGCATTAGCGACTTACGTTCGCTTCGCTCTAATGCGTTACTTCTTAGCCATAGTCTATCTGTGTTGTAATTATATCCAAATTCTTCTATTCGTTTTAACGTAAAGGAGTAACAAACATACGCACACTTACAAACTATCACATTCATAACTGTGGCCCGGTTGCAAATTAACCTAATAATTGACGTTAAAATTTACATTCATTCTCATTTCACTCAAATATAAAAAGAATAATTAAAATTACAAAACCTTCAATACACTTTATGAACACTAAAACTACATATATATTTGTATCGTATACAAAAACGAAACATCAGATTAATAGATAAAAAACAAACCGAAGGAACTATGTATTTCTTTACGTACATTATAAAGACAATTTTTTCGCGTCTCCATAATGTTTATAAGGAATTGTAGGAAATGAACGGGAATCGCATACCTTTTTATAACATTTGTTATGTCATTATTGATTTGTCATGGTCCATACCCGCCATGCCATGGTGCAACCCGAGCCCGTGTTAATATAGCATAATTGATTACAATTGTGAAAATCTATCTTAAAAATTGTTTTTTTATAGTTTAAAATTCGATCTGGTTTTTGAAATAATGGAAAATAAGGATGGTAATATTAATATATTGTAATTTGTAATCATGCGTTAAGCTCAGTTTAAGCACGGTTTTATTAGCATCACTTTATAACTTGCAATAAAAAATAACTTTGTACGTTAAATCATATATGTACTTATCACCTTCAGGTAAATTTCTAAGAAATTGATTAAAATTCTAAGAAATCTATTGTTAACTGACACGCCGGCGTGTCCGCGGTCGTGGAGGGATTAATGCTTTATCTCTTCAAAGAAATGAAAATATTTTGGTTTTTCTTTCAGTAAATATGAAAAGGAATGTAAAATACAAATAAACAATGTCATCGTGAACTGAAAGTTGACATGAATGCCTATACATTTGCCTATTTTGAATAATAATCGAGAAGAAGCCAGAGAAAGTTGCAAAGTTCAAGCCCTTTATCGATTGATTTATGGTTTGTCTTGGTCTCTGTCTTGTATTGTAATTTCTTACTATAACTAAAATATTTTTCGCTTTCCAAATCTTCTTGATTTCCTTGAATGAAGATCTTTTTTTTTTAAATATGTCTCGATATTTTTTTTTATATATATATATTATAAATATTGTTTAAATTTACGAATTGCTTTAGAATAAATAAATAATAAATATGTTCGGACATACACACACACACAGCACCATCTAGTAGCCATAGTAAGCTACGAGGTTCGTGTTATAGATACCAAATGATGATGATAATGTTCTCCTAGCCGATTCCGGCTACTGCGTCCAATCTCATTGAGACTAGCCAACTGCGCAGGAGATATTACAGTGCAGCGCGTGTACGCGCAGACACAACGTGCACTCTCTATTCCTGTCACTCTCATACTCCGACCCCAGACCCGAACCCAGGACCTCCGAGTGTGCAGCCGTACATGCTAGCCACTACACCACCGAGGCAGTTAAGATACCAAATAGTTGATACACTACACATATATAACTTTAAATACATACATATTATAAATATAAACACCCATGACATCACACAAATGAATGAACCCGCGACTGCTGGCACAGCAAGTAGGGTCACTGCAAACGGAGTCAAACATGTCTTATAATATAGGTTGTTTTCATAAAAAATATTTACTAAAGCATGATTTAAGATTCATTTATCTACCATACCTTTGTCCTGTAAGACGTGACACTCACGCTTAAGCAAATTTATGGTGTGCGTGTCATTGAAAAATACATACGGAGCTCTCGCTAATGGAGCGGCTTGACGCGTAGGTACTAGCTTATTCTTTAGTATTGTCTCATAAATATTGAGAGTAAATAAAGAAAAAAAGCTTTGAGATTTTACTTATAAATATTTATAATTAATAATAATCATAGTACCAACCCTTACCCTCTTTATCTACACATACGATATTTTAAAAAAAATGATTTTATTTATCACTTTTAATATTAAAATAACCAAATTTTATCAAATATCTTGATAAAGAGCAACTTATTACTTATCTCACTCTGCAGCCTATTAACTTTACCCTTTAATATTTGTACAAAACGATTTGATAATATTTTCTAATATTGGTAAAGCAAAAGACACTCTTTGCTTTACCAATATTAGAAAATATTATCAAAATAGGATAACCTATATACCACATAACCTAAGAAAAAACCCTTTTTTAAAAAAAATACCTAGTAATTACGATTGAAATTACAGACAATACTCCACATGTATACCACTCAGAAACTATTGTTCCAATTTTCCAATAACCCAGTCTCTTATTACCTCACGCCTCATAGAGTAACCTCAAGATGTGGTCGGAACATTATTGGCCGAGTCATTTCTTATGGGAACTGGAGTGCAATTCGAGAATTCTCGCTTATGGCCTGAAACCTCTGTTCTGTGTCCGAAGATTTATTTGAAATAATGATAGATTATTGATGGTAAAAGATTAACCAATAATAACAAATATTATGGCACATTACTGTACATAAAGTATTTTTTTTATATTTATTAAAAATGTTTTGTGTAGGTATTTAATAAGAAAGAGATTTGCTTATTATTATCATAATTACTAGCGACTCAACCTCGCTTCGATCGGGTTCGTCCCTAGCTTACTTCCCTATATCTATACATCCCCATTCTCACCCCCTTAAGGGAGTGATGATTTCGAGATAAAAACTATTTCACTCACTCACTTTTCATATCATGAGATTTGAAAAAAAAAATCTTATTTAAGTAAAAAAAGAAAATTCTTTTAATTTTCTACACAAACAAAACTTTCTGACCCCCTCCACACACAAAAAAAAAGAATTATCCAATTTGGTGCAGTCGATCCGAAGTTATGCGCGTACATACATTTCGGTGATTCATTTTTATTTATATATATATATATATATATACATAGATATAGCTCGAAGATATTCTACACATTTTAATTTTTTGTTTATCTATCTACTTTTTTAATTATTATTTTTTTTATGTTACATAAAATAACTAAACCTATTTTAAAAGGATCGTAAGCTTAGAGCTTAAAGCTTTTGCATTCGCTTTGAAATTGTTTATCCTGAAAAAATTCAAAGCGGGTGTAAAATGTATTTATATATGGAAATAAGTAGAAAGCGGTCGAGGCAAATCGAAGATGCCGTTAAGGCTTCGGTGAAACAAGGGCTTGTCTTAAATATACATAATACATCTGTAATAAAAAGGGGCGATAAGTCTGTATTGAAATACGCTTTATGTAATATATTGGTAGACTTCTTCCTGAACCGTTTTCCTCAACTTGTGGAAACGCGAAATCTTATTTGAATTCATTTTTTTTTATTATAAACTTTAGTACTATGTACGCCGTAGAGGTCGTAAATGTTAGAGCATCTTTAACACACAAAAAATATTTATTCTAATTAAACTAGTAGTAATCCACAGATTAAGGCATTCAAACGAACAAACATATCTTATACTCCTGCATATTATGTAAGTTAATAATATTATTTAACATTTTATTTCTGAATGCATAATTCAACAATAATTATAAAAAATATCATATTATACTTATATCATTCCTCAATAAACATTCAGGCACATTTTAACACCTATTCAATTGAACACCTGTGATGCAAAAACCACCAACCATATAAAATGACAATAATAAAATTTCCATAATGAACGGTAATCGTGTAAATTCGTAATTTATGTAAATATTTCAGGATTATTAATTATTCATTTAATCCGTTTAGGAAGGGTTATTGCATAATTAATAAGGTACTTATGAAACATAAATGGCCGAGTTTTCGTATATTTGTATAAATATAACTTATACAGATTTAACAGTCTATCACAGACATACATACATTTTGTATGTAAGCCTCTTTATAAAGTGTATATAGAGACTCAAAACGTAAAGACAATACGTAATTGTTGAAAAATTGAAATATACTGTAGATTTTAATACTTTTTTTAGATTTACGCGAATATTTGACATGAATAAACTATTTTCCGGACTATTAGACGGTTTTAGTTTTATTTCTGCTTCCCGGCATTTCAAGTGCTTTACATCGAATATGGTCATTGGCGAGACTAGGGTCTTAGTTATTACAAACGATGTCTAGTCACAAATTTATACAAAAATTTTGAAGAAAACATAAAAGGCACAGAAGTACCATACAGTATTATATTTTGTTCAATTCTAATCGAGATTGCAATAGTACACTTTGTAGGTATTAAATAAAACTAATTCATAATTTGGAACCATTTATTCGTTTTCTGTCAATAATTTAACTTATTTATACCTATACATGAAACAAATAAGGAAGACGTACCGTTATGCCGGTATGATTTACAAACATTAACACTTTCATATTTACATATACATACATAATATGACTTGTCGGTGTTTTTAAAAAAAAACACTTGCATTTATGGTAGCCATTATTCCCATTTACATTTCCATCGATTCGCTAACAACGCTCCCAGCTTACTTGAAAGCATAGGTACTATAGTATAGCTAAGCGGGGCTTTTATATGTATATTTGTTATTCGCAAACCCTAACAGTTATCTATCAAACAGTAACAGTTCTAACAAAATCATAATTAAAAACGCGTAAATATAAGCATTAGGCACTATAAATACCAAAAATTCAATTTTTGGTATCTATTTATACCTTCAAAGTAATCAATCTAGTATTTTTAAAAATTTCACCGGTCTATCTTTTAGTAAAAGAACGTATTTTTAAAATCACATATTTTTAAAATACCTAATATACCCTTAAAATATGGCTCTCGATCGATTTATTATCGTATAAAACTATTATACAATAAACACAAACAAAACAATGAACATAAGCGTCTCCTCGCTCGGAAGACTTGGAACAAATGCTAAGTCGAAGACTTGTACAAATAAAAAACGCAACAACTAAGTAAGTATGGCAAGTAAATAATTAAAATATGAAAAATAATTTAAACTAAACGTTTGGAATGATACTTAAACTAATATTATTATTTACAAATATAACAAACAATACGTAATAGCAAGCACTACGCAGTATATACACAGTATACATCGACGCCCTTTACACGTACCTACAACTTAGTTAAAAACGATTAAAATTCTATCGAGTTATAGTTCCCAATTAAATAATATGATAGTTAATATATAGTTAAAAATATTTACTTTAACATTTAACGTTAAAAAGCGTCGATGATATTACAATCAGTATCACTGTTTTATATAACTTATACAAAGATCTTTGTTAGCAAGATTAAACTATTAAAACAAGGTATTTTTCAAGACCTAATTTTTGTACTAAACAGGTAATGAGCAATATAAGCTGCCTAATTCCAATGTACACTGGGTACGTCAAGCGATCACATTATAATAAAATATTTCAGTTATTCAGTCTTTGTCACCAACAAATCGGTATGAATCGAGGTGAGGATCGGGCATACAGTAGCCATGATACGTACGAATGTCTTCAGCAATGTACGTCACGCCGGGAAGCACGCCAGGCTCTGTGTGGTGTTTGGGGCAAGTGTGGTCCCTGGGACACTGGCATATTGTGTTAGCATTTACTTCGTCGATTTGCTCATGACGACGTCTCGCACTGAAAAGCTTGCATGGCTCCTTTCTCGAACACCGCAATCTCTATTAGAAAAATGCCCATTAATACATATTATTTTTAAAAAAATTTAATGTCATTATAAGCATTAGAAGTATTTATTTTAATGTTTTTAAGAAGTTTAGAGTTAATATAATTTTCGAACTGATTTATATCGTACAGCGCCACCTAGTAGCTGTTAGTATTATTACAAGCAACTTACACTCTGCGGCGAGCACGCGAACTGGTACTGGTTCCCCTGTTCTCCGCTAGGTGTCGTATACGGTAGCTTCTTCAAGAGATACGTAACGGATTGTTTCGGACAGTGGCAGTTGACAATTTGCTGTGTGGCGTTACTATCCGGGAACGAATAGATGATCCATGCAGCATCTTTAAAATACCGGCACTTTGGTAATCTCTTCACTGGCTCACAGGTTTTGTAGAGCGTGGTTTTATCTGCTAGTGTATGGTTGTCGTCATCAGATAACTCACTGTAATAGAAGAAAATATTATTTTTAGATTTTTATACAAAACAAACAGGCTAGATGTTAGATTATGTTTAGATGTTTTTAGAATTTGTTTAAGCTTTGTTCTTTTATCTATAATAAATAAAAGCCCTATAATAAGGAAATTTTGATTTTAATAATAAATTACGAATGCAAAAAGTAAATAAGTACCTATATTTTTTTTTTTGTTTAAACTTAAAAACAAAATAGATGTCTTATAATACGTACTAGTATATCTCAATAATAAAAATGATTAAAAAATTACGTTATTACGTGTTAAAAACAGTACATCCAAATAAAGCTTGTTTACATAACACCAACAATCAAGATTACCATGGATACGTGACTATAATAGACCATATTCATATTTTATTCAAGTACATATATAAAGACCGGTTAATGCAAATGAAAGAACTAAACACAGTGTTTTAATTTGACACCGTTATCTACCCACGATGGTAATATCGAGCCTAAGGATGATACTCCTACGTGGTTTACGATCAATTCTCATACACGACATATGGAAAGCAACCTTCAGAAAACGCCCTAACATAATAAATATTTCGATATTTTGTAATGCGCTGTGTAAAACACTTGCTACCTACACCCTCGTATTTACTTAAAATGAAACTGCTATTGGCAATCAACATGACTAAAACTATGATACCAAAGCCTTTTTTGGCATAATGTTAGATAAAAACACTAGTTATATATGTATTTAAAAAGTATTTTTTTTTTTATTATTATTATTATTACATACATATATTAAATAAATAAATACTAACCTAGAACATGGCCTATGCCCTAAACACCGACACTTCCTCTCAATCCACGGTTGCGTTGAATCGTACAGATCCACTTTGCTGCACACCTGCCGTGCTCTGCAATCGGGAAGATCTTCTTCCGATACCTGTAAAATATATAGTCGAGCTTTAGACACAGATATCTTAACAGAATTAAAATGTAATACAAAACATCATATGTATACCGATATACTAATATTATAAAGCTGTATAGATTGTTTGTTTGAACGCGCTTATCTCGGCAACTACCAGTCAGATTTGAAAAAAATATTTTTGCATTTTATAAGGAGCGATAAAACTACGCAAGTGGTGCGGACGGCAAAAGCTATTATACCACAAAAGAATACTTTCCAAAACATAACACAATAATTGATATTATTCACTTAATAATTTTACCCTCATCGGGAATCAGGACTGAAACGCTAATGCCGGTACTTATTCATAGGATTTAAATTTAATGCAACCGCAGAATATTATATCGGTCACGCAAGTGCGAGACATCGTATCCCCGATTGCCTATTACATCTTATTATCCTGTAGCATATTTTAACTTAATTGGTGTAAATTATAACAATGGGTAAGAGGAGTAATGGCACAATTATTTTTTTGATAATAAAGTTATATGAATCTAAAAATATTATAGTGTAATATTATGGTAAATAATATTGAGTAAACGAAAAACTAACAACCTCTCAATTGACACGTTGTTGCTACCGTGGCCGAGTGTCAAATAATGCAAGAGTTTCGTACGTGGAACTTCCCAATATTGGCTTGCATATAAAACTGATTGGTGCTTTATAAATTCAGTGCACATCAATAAGTGTTTTGCATTGAAAGATTCGCAAATCCGTGCAGCAGTAAAATTTTGCACGGCGTGAATTACAACGTGATCCTTAAAAGAAACATCTTTCTACCAAGCGTGGGAAATACGAAATGTGTTTGTTGAAAGTCGTTCGCACCTGCCGCCCTTTGTGGCGAAGAAAACAGAAGTGGATTACGGGAGATCATTATAACGACGTCCGAAAGATGTTAATCATTATGATTCGGGTACTACAATGCAGGGCCATGTGCGCTCCGGATCCATTCACTTTTTGTGTCGAAGGACCATCGGTCTTAGACTTACTTCCGACCGGAAGACATGCCATTCGGCAACCTGTTCACGGTGGGAACTTTTTCTACTAAAATAAGATTAAAGGCAATTGCACATTAGATGTTAAAAGAAAATAATAACGGAGAAGAATTTAGAGGTTTTGTTGAATAATATACGAGTATGTAGTTAAAATTATTATTTTTAATTAAAATTTTAGTTAAAAATACTAACTATTTTTCTATAAACGTTCGTATAATTTTAAACCATGTAAGTTGTTAATTTATACAAAATCATAATTAATATATGTACTTATAACAAATCGAAACTTCTGCAACTAAAAACATTTAAGACTGCTTAGAACATCATTAGAACTTTGGCAACCCTACAACAATTAAAGGCGTGAAAACATACTTTTTTCGTTGTTCCGGATATACTTCCCGTTTCTTGTGTATTGCGATGGATTTCGCGGAAACGGTCTCGGACGGATCTTTCGAAAAGCCGGATATAGACCCTTTTGTGTAGCAAACAAAAAATACTCGCAAGGACTGTACCTACACAATGTATGGGTTGTTGACTCGCTTTTTGAAGATGATTTAACGGAGTCGCAACCCCGGTATGAATGCTAATGCCTTAACAAATGAACTCGCTGCATTAAAATTGTTTTGTCTTTTCTTAATATAACAAAATAAGAAGCAAATTAGACAAGTTCGCATTGTCAAATTAGTGAATGCATATAGTTATTTAAACGGACAATCGTTACGGTACTTAATTAAATAATCAGTACTTTCAAAGCATGAAATTGGCCTCGCGTGCTTAATTTACCCTTATACATAAAACCCACCAATTTCCACGCGACTAACCAAACGAAACTTGTGCCCATCGGATGTGACTTTAACGAAAGTCCAAGACTTGACCGTCCGCCGGGGGCGACGGTTTTAGGGGACGTTTCAGTTTCGTCCTTTTCTAAAGATAAAAATCCTAATCGTACATCTGTAAAATGTATCTTATCTTAGAAATGCTAAGACACAATATTGAATTACTACTTTTCACTTGAGAATTAATGCTCAGACCGTATGAGCTAACTTAAAAGCCTATCTATAGTCTGTTGTAAAAGAGAAAATGTACTTTCTCATAATGAAATAAGTTGTAATATTGAACGTATTGGTAATGGAGATGGTCGTGTTTTTCTTGTGGAGGCAGATGAGGGGTCGCGAGGCGAGGTATCCGGTGTGAACAGGTGGCGTGCCGCGCCCACTCTAATGAAATAATCTGTGCCCGAGCGACCTTCCACAACCTTCCAAGTACTTCTAGCCCTTAGACGTGGGCACACGCCTTTGCTAATGCTTTTTATTTTATTTTTTTGTATTTTTTGAACATACAAAGCTAGTAAGATCAACCATAGCAAAACTATGATTATAGAACCGGAGATTTGCTTTAAAAATAAAGCTTAAGATTGAAGAAAACATTTATCTTTTTATTTTTATTTAAAAAATACTGAATTTTAATAACTTAAAATGACACTAGTATTTTTTTTCTTTTTTCCGTTTATATCCTCAAATATATTTTTTATAAGTAGCTAACAATTCGCACGAAGAAATTATTTATAATTTCAATTTAAATTGCAAAATGAGTGATAAAATAATGTCCAATAATAATTTAAATTAGATTTCGTGTTGGAGATAAAAATCTACTTTACAATATTCTATAAGCGTCCTTGCCTTGTCTAAGAGCGTCCTTCGTTTCCTTGAACTTCATTTGCATGCACCGTATACTGAGAAGAATAAAAGAGTATCCTGTGACCCACGCAAAATAATCTCGACGTATTACAATATTCCAATTAGTTCGCGTTAATTACAGGGCTGGTTCAAAATGCCTCGAGGCAACGGACGTCGGACCCCAAATGTTAATTCAAATCAATATTTTATTTTCTTCTACCTACAACGTTAAAGACTATAATGATACGTGCCCAATAATTTTGACGTACACGGGAACACAGGTAGCTGCAAACAAATTACTAATCGGAGTAATAACGCATCGCCCACGGCCGAAAATTATTTATTACAACTGTAATTAGCTTAAAGCTTTCGGCGTTTTCAACATCCGTCCCATTTAGACGTTTGCCTTTTGTATTTTTAAATTAGTTTACATCCTTTTAAATAGCAAATTTAATTTATAGGAAGAAAGTTATTAATATGAAAGAAATCACCCTTCGCCAAAGACAAATTAGTGCGAAAAGCAGAAGTTATATTTTATATAATTACATGATTACGTTTTTATATCGTTATATATATATATATATATATATATATATTATATATATATATATATATGATAATCGACGTTTATCGTAATTTTTGTTGTAAATATTTATAAGTTCGGAGAGTTATAGTCGTTATTATAATTTTTTCGGTTACATTTAAAAAAAATCATAAGAAACCCCTATATAAAAAGCTTGTAGCGTCAATAATAATCATGGATTACGATGAAATCGCCACGTTTTAGAATTTAATTTAATAAACTTTCACGAACTGTTGACGTTTATAAACATCCTCATACCTCATATATTTCTAACTTTAACGAAGGCTATAATAAATGGAGTATGTCAATATACACAAATCGAAACATTTAGTCCGCCCATGCAATACGTAGGTCGTAGCCCTATAAGGTATTCAGTAGTGCTCTAAAAGACATCAACGCTTGCCGGAAGCATCGCCGAATGCATTGCGTACGCGCAGACTAATTGAGTCGCTTTATATAGCTCCATTGTTGAGACATGTGTCCAATAACACTTTTGATGTACCTCGGTAATACTTTGTCATATGCTGTAACTACAGCGTGACATGAATGACAATTTATATTTTAGAAAGAAAAAATCGTAGACGCATGGCGCGTGGGCAAATGTCTAATGCTAATTTTTATTGTTCCTTGAAGGAAATATTTGATATATGGATTTATCGTGTGTTTTACATGACATAACAAATATGATAGTGATATTTTTAGTTCAGTTTCTTAATATTGTTAAAAATATTGCTACACGATACTAGCTTTATAAATCGCAATTACATTCCCCTATAGGCATTTCAATATCAAAGCCATCTAAACATAACCCTGTATAACAGTAGGGCACATCTCGTGTCTATTGTGGCCCGTGCATCCGGAGCCATTCACAACGCACGTGTCCCTTTGACGATGTTCCAAGACACTCAAGTGTTCGACTTGAGGGGGATCTTAATGTATGGTTAAGAGATTTTAGTTCAACACATGTGGAATACCGTAGCTGTACATGTAAAATTTAAATGTTTTCATAGTAAATCATACTAGTAAGCAACATATATATGCATATATCGTTTTAATTAAATAATATGTAGGTATGTAGTTATATATTCACGCATAGGAAATTTCTCACACACAGCCAATGGTGAATAGAAAAGAGGAAATATCATAGACGAAGGCACTTCTAGATCACTAAGTCAATCTGTGTTTATTTTTGAAACGTTCGAAAGAAATAAAGCAATAAAAGCCGCATCGTATTTAGGTTTTTTGTCGCGTAACGCAGGTGCAGCTTTGACTGTTCGGGTGCTTTTCTTATTGGATATTTTTTTGTTCCTAATGCCATGTACATAAAGTTCTATATCGAATTAATATTTATAAATGTTATTCAACGTATTATTTAAAATTCTTGATTCAGACGAAAAGTATTAGATGCTATCGTAAATCTAGATCTTGACATAAACATATACGAATTGATGCCTTTTTTTGAATTCATGCCAATTTTGATGTTTTGGATAACTTCTAATTAAATAACTTTAATTTCTATTCTATTCGAGATTAGAGCTATTCGTACTACACGAACTAAATGAATTACCATTCGGTCATGGTTATTACTTTCTACGATACGTAATGTGCACATTTCCTATCAATTATAGTTTTATCTACAGACATTTTATCTGTGAATTCGGACGGCATTCCAAACATTGTAGTCCCGCCTTTACCACTGACGTTGTTGACTCGCTTCCCTCTCGAGGTCACTTTTTACATTCACTGTTGACTCGTGTCTGCAGTCACGCTATTTGTCCGGCCCAACCGTGGAGAAGCTTTAATTATCTCATTACATACCCATTCTATTGCTTCTATCGGATCTGTCAGTGTTTGATGAATATAAAAGTTTAAAGACAAAGGGCTCAAAATTTCGAGTTTGAAAGGGATTTTCTTTGTCACTCCCGATGGCAATAATTCCATTTAAACAAGTAAAGTATTTAACTTAGTCTATATATTTAAAAACAAATATTTTAAAATATTCTTAATTTAATAATAAATAGGTATCATTGATTTTTCAAAATCATAAATCGCTATAACCGTCTCGTAATCAAGTTTTTTTAATTTATTATGTGTATAGAGTGTTGTAACCCAAAAAAAGTATGAAGAATGTTAATATTTCCTCGTACAAAAATTATCTATGTATTTTTGAATAGCTTTGTGCTAAATATTTTAATATGCATTATTTTTGCAAGTCCGGTTGTTTGTTACTCACGATGAACTCCCGTTACGTCCGTCTCCGCTTGCCTTCCTATCGGATATTTATACAATGTGGAAATAATTTTATTGCCTTTAATAATTACAATAACATTATCAAAATTTTGCAATTGTTATCATTTGTCACATTTTATCTTTGATTATAGGTAATTAGCTTAAGTTTATACTTACAAGAGTTCAGATTTTGTCTTTGAATAACATGTTTTTTTTTTATATTATTTTAGTTTTAGAGGTCCCTTTCTCATGCAAATAATTCAAATATTATAAGGATTGTGATCCATTTACATTTATCTCCATTATTGTTTACACGTGGATAGGAAATTTCCGAAGTAGTTATTTAATAAACGTTAATAATGATTGATGAGAACCGAAGCCAACACTTTGCTTCCAATATCCGCTTTAGGCTTTTCTACAACATCCGGACATGATTAGATATGAAAAAAATATTTTTTATATGTATTATATAATTATTGTAATAGCTTTACTATTAGGGTCACTTATTTTTTATACAAGACATGCCAAGAAAAATAATAAAACCTAGTTCTACATACTATTCGTTCGTACACAGCAGTGAAGTTTATGAAATATTCTAACTAACAGTTGATCATGTTTTTATCTTATATATAAAATTTCCATGTCACAATATTTGTTACCGTACTCCTCCGAAACGGCTTTACCGATTTTTACCAAATTTTATATGCGTATTCAGTAGGTCTGAGAATCGGCTACTATCCATTTTCCATACCCCTAAGTGATAAGGATAAGGGTGGTCCTCCCAGACCCCACCCCACGCTAGTTGTTATATATTTTTTAATTACTTCCTGCGTAAATAGAATTAGAAAACACTACGTTTTTTATCTATACATATAATAAAATTGTAACTAAGCCGAATCTTTACATTAATAATTTTTTGCAAACTCTTATTGAAATAGACCATAGTATCAATACAGAGGACGAATCTATAGCTTTTTAGAACTCTTGTCTGTCTGTCTGTCAGTAACCGCATCACGGAAAAAGTACTGGAAGGATTTTGATGAAATTCGGTATGATGATAGCTGGTTATCCGGGTCAACATATCTCATCTAAATATCTCATCTCTGAGAAATCTATACTAAACGTTAAAACGTAAGGAGAAACGAACCCGAGCGGAGCGAGGGTGAGTCGCTAGTATTTTGTAATATGATAAATTAAATATGATAAATTTTATGTAATATGATAAATTAAGCAGGTAATTCATTATTTTATGACGTCAATTCAAGGCTATGTTATAGGTATATTTAAGTGTTTGAATCTCACAGCCAATAAATCATGATAGTCAAATTGCATGCCCATTATTCTATTGAGCCTGTCAGTAGTGACACTGAGGTGTTACATTAGAAGATCTCTTATTGCTTTATCCGTTCAGAATATTATTTTGCATAAGCAGATACCTACATAGTTCAGAAAACAACTCTTATCCAATTGATAATCATTGCCTGAGCTTTTTTAATTATCGGCCTATTATTAAATGTACGAAAGTATGTTTGTGTATGTTTGTTACGCCTTTGACTGGACGAATTTTGATGAAATTTAGTACCCAGATAAACTATGATCTGGAGTTACATATAGGCCATATCTAGGCACCTAGGGACGTACCCAAGCGAAGTAAAAGTAAGGGCGAGTAAAATATAGGATACAAAAAACGATATATAACATAAAACACTATCATCATATTATTCATTTCCATTGAATTCGCTTTACTGACTCGACCATTTAATCGTGTCCGATTGTTCCCGGTATCGTATAAAGAGTTCTTTATGAGGTGAAGAGCAGGTGATCATTGACCAGCACCCTCCTGCGGTTTTGACATTCACAGAACTTCTTTTGTTTATTTGTCGGTCCTTTGGTTATTCCATTCTTTTGGATCGCACACACTGCCGCCACTTGAAATAGGCGACGAGTATTCTTAAACTATTGTTGTTATATCCGTTGAAACTCGAATTCGTATGAAAAATGCTAGATCAAAGTTTCTTTTAGGGTATGATAATTTAATGCAACATTTCATATACGTATCAAGTTTTAATAATATAATCGAAAAGTACCAAATCGAAAGGTAGGTACCTTTACAACACACTCGTATCTGTCAAGATTATAATTCTTGCATAAAGAAATATGAATAAACGACAAGATAACTTTTAAATTCCATTCCTTGAGACGTACGACCGAAAAGAGGGTTACCGTTACGAATGAGCTTAAAGCCAGCGACATAAAAAGAGAAAAAAGTTTTTTTTTTCAACCAAATAGCACATAGGTACTGGTCGGGATGAAGCCTCGACCGTAAGTCATCGAAGCTGTCAAGATAAGAATGAGTGAATGAACACCTGCCGCTACCAGTGTTACGCATGCTCCTACGCAGCCGTGCTCTGCTACGATATTAAAATACGACGTTTAAAAACATTCAAAACAAACTCGAATTACAACTTTTAAGCCATACGTTTTACAGATCATTTTGAGATAAAAACAGACTCCGCATTAAAAACTAATATCGAATAAACGCAATTATGGACCTAGGTTGGAGCGATTATCTTCTTGAATCGACTTTAAAATTAGGCATAATAATATGATTAACGTTGTTTTTAAAATATGACTTACAAAACTTGACATCCGTGTCTTGTGTTTTTTTTTATTAATCACATAATATATAATTACGCTACACGAGCGCCAATATTAGTTTCTCCAAGGAAATAAACAACAAGTTATAGCGTTGTTATTTTGCTATGATATTTTATGGGATGTAGCTGCAATCGCATTTAGACTTTCCGGCCCATTTCCTACTCGCATTTATTAGTCATAGTATCAAGTTTAATTGTCGGTATTTTTTGTTTTAATTGGGCTAATTGCTGGGTGGCTCCCTTCGTAGAAGCACTTGAGAAACACGTGACTAATATATACATCGAGATCTCAAAAATGCGTAATCCAGGAAAACATTGGTCGAGTAACTCGAAATATTTCCTACGGTCAAGAGCGAGTTCTTGGAGATTGGTAAATGAGTTCCAAGTAAGAAGGTCTACAAATAGAAGGTAAATTTCTATAGAAAAATTCTTACAAGAATAATAAACATCATAGATCGACTGTCGTTGTAATTTATTTTTAAGAGTACCTAAGTGTTTAAGTTGTATTTCCCAATGCCATAAAAGACCTTTTCGACAATATCTTATTTTCTTAAAACTTTATAGATATGGCAATCCGATTTCTAAACTACACAAATTTTCCAAAAGGAATGCAAAAATAATAAAAACGTTAACCATACGAAGTAAAAAAATATTGTATTATTGTATTAGTTTTATACTTAGATGCAATATTTACTTCGACGGTTCATCTTCAGATATGCATGGAAGTATACATATTTAAATAAAATAATCGAAAACTCGGTATACGTCCATACAATAAAGTACTTACTGAACTTATAACCTCCTCCTTTTTGGAAATCGGTTAAAAATAAATAGAAGGTATAACTAATAATAAATGTGCGTAATTTAAAATCAAAGCAGCAAATCGCTTAATGCACAAGGTGATATTAAATAATACTTCACATTACCAATTATTTGAGTTCAATGCGGGATTGCTTCGTGACCATTGTCACGACCTTTTACACACTTGCTTTATACCTTACTAGCATTGCCCACGGCTTCGCCCGCGTTCAGATGACCAAAAGCCAAATTCTTAGGTTTTACATATTAGTACTCTCACATTGAAGTTTTTGTATTTTTTCTCTGAAATGAGAAGTTTTCCCGCGGTAAAAAGTATCCTATATGTTGACCTGGCTAACCAGCTATCACCATACCAAATTTCATCGTAATCCCTCCAGTGGATTTTCTGTGATGCGGTAACAGACAGACAAAAATTCTAAAAACTATAAATTCGGCCTCTGTATCGATAATAATGTCTATTTCAATAAGAGTTTCCAAAAAATATTTAATGTTCAGATTCGACTTAGAATTTTATTATATGTATAGATGAGATAATATGTCAAACCGCATGGTATACCTATTAATTAGAAGTATTGCATAATTATTACCAGTTTATTGAACTATATTACATAAATTATTATAAGTTAGAAGCATAATTCTCGAGATGTTTCTCAAAATGAGATTTTCGCGCCATTTCTCCTGTTCCCGTAAAGCGTTCATTTCATATACCATAAAGAAAGCATTATTTGTTTTTTTAATTATTTTATGACGATAGCTACTGTTAAAAATTCAAATATTTATCAATAATAATTTAATTTTAAGATTAGGTACTTATAAATACAATTTGAAAAATATGTAGTACAAAAATGTACTTAATAAATTTTTATTTTCATAATATATTAATATAGTAATAATATATAACTATTACTTTATGAGACCAATCGCCGGCGGTAGGAAATTAATTAAAACAATCTCGCAAACTGTCGTTAAAAATCTAAGTTAAACGTATAGTCGGGTTGCTGTTAGGATTTCCTGATAATTTCGATACGACGTATTGATTTCATAAATTATATGTTGCCTGATATTAACTGACTGAGATAATTACGTTAAGGTATAGGAAACCATGAGAGTTAAAACATTACATCCGTCGAGGCAAATTAACTAGTATCAATCGAGGAAAGGCCATTTTAGGTTTATGCATAATAACGATTTCGTAAGTGACAAGTAAAAAAATTAGGTCACAATGATGCAGGTTACAACACAAATCCAAGGCGCTATTGCGAATCGCACAAAATATATCAACTACCATAAAAGTTTACAAAACACAAACGGTAAAAGTTGAAAATGTTAAGGATACTCACTCCAGTTTGATAGAGAATCTTGAGTCCACTTTTCGGTTGCGCGGTCCGTTTGTGCGGGAGAAGTGGTAATTTGTCAGGTCTTCGAATGTGAATTTCCCCCGATGGTCGGAAGGCTTCCAGAGGTGTGCGGATGACGGCCCTCACGCCGGCAAGAACGCTCGCTATGAGTAAAGCAGCAATCACTTGCATTTCGACACTGTCACACTAATCGTTATGTCGCACAGTACGAGTAGTTTGCGGGTCGGGCAAGCTCGGACTGGCGGCAAGCGCGCCGAAGCAGGTAACACTTGGCCTACGCGCCCGGTAAAACCACCTCCGACAGCGATCGAACGCCTTGATACTTTGAAGGCTTTTACGCCATAAAGCTTTTGCTTTTTATAGTTATAAAGCTTTGGGAATTTAAGCTTTATTAATTTAAATTTATGTATTATGATATGATAGGTAGTGTTCAAAATTAAGTAGGTACTAAACTTCTGGTTTTTATTTTGGATTTGTATCGAATTATTGTTTAGTATTTAATAATTTTCACTATGTATTTTTTATTTTAAATAATTATAGCTTCAATTAAACTACGAATAAGTCACTGTTTTTAAAATTACCCGGATATATGAAGGAATAATATGTTATTTATTTATTGTATACTTCGGAATCTTCCATGGATCAAGAATGTAGGGTCGCGCTCGGGTTGACTTCCTACCGACGATGTTTTTTTTACACAATCTTGTTGCTCGGGTGTAAAGATACGTTTATATTGATTTCAAGTTATACTTAAGTTATACATGATTTATCTATTCTAGAAACTTATTATAAATAAAAATCACAAAATATCTATCATATATCAAAAACAATATAATCGTATAATTGGAGAATTTCCTTTGATTTCTTATTATTCCTTTTTATAAATATATATACTTAATGCACAAATATGTATTAAAGTTTTAAGCAATCGATAATTCTATTTAAAAACTTATTTTTACAACTACACTCGAGAAACAATGAGCGTCCGATAATCCCACTTGACCACCATAAGTCGTTCTCGTAAGTAGCTTTTACAAACATTTACGATTGTTTCAAAAGTCGTTTCGCGGAAGCGGCCATTCATGTGAATTAGAAATTGTTGTCAATGCAACGCGACCATGGACAAGATAAATAAGCAGTATTAAATGAAAGAGTTAGCTATTGTATAGAGTTAGACTAACCAGAGACAAACTGTATATTTGATATTTCCTTAGTGCATAGACAGTTACTGTGATTTGTGTTATTCTGTATTTCTATTATAAATATTTTGTAATAATCGAACCGAACTGTTAATTTTAAAATATACTTACTTTTTTTAATTTTTTATTCTTATTTCTTGTACATGCTAAAACATCAAAAATGCATAGTTGTCAATAGTTTTACCTTAGATTGAGCACGTTTAAATATGGTCATTACATTATTATGTACTATAATATTTTTCTGTTATTTGTGCAAAATTACAAGATCACTTAGTTAGCACTACAGTCTTGTGAACAAGGCCTTAGTCGATCCCCTGTCTCGCTCGCTCCCATTCAATGTCCGCGCGCTCGCATGAATGAACCGCTTCTTATGAATGAGTGGACAGTCGCCATAGTACTATGTATACCTTCTGGTATACGTTGTCTCTCACTCAGAACGATGTAATAGAAATGCCATCACGAATTGATTGCAGAAACCTGCTTAATGATTTATAAATAGCAATAACGACACATTCTTTGTTTTATTTTAATATTGTATTCATTTGATTGGGAATCGACAAATATTTCGATATGTTCTTATTCGGAATCATATTTTCATGTTAAATTGTATAATGTGTTCAAATTTTTGTTTATTTAACATTGTTAATGTTAATGTGATATTATATGGTAATAGATTTTTTTAACGTATATACCGGTTTCAGTTGAAACATTTCTATAAATCCGTGATCTAAGGTCTCGAGGCTTTATGTGAATATATGTTCCTTGGCACGTGGTCACAAGTTTTTTCATTACGAATGCGAAGGCAGGTTTTAATGGGATTGCAATTTTGACAAAATTGTCCGTTATTAGACTGGTTCTTTTATTTATAAAATAAAAAAACAATGTAGCATTTAAGATGAAAAAAATAAATTAACTTATGCCATTTTTTTGCCTAAATGTTCGACCTGTCTTTATGTGTATGGAAGAAATATTTCTTACAAAGGTAGATAGATACCTATATGATGTAAACCAGCTTAGTAGTTTTGCTTAAGTTAAAATAAGAAGACAGAAAACAGAATGAAAACATTTAACACGGTTGCTTGGTCGGCTTCCACTATACCTAACGGTGTTTTATGTATCTATCTAGTATTTATTATATTATATAACATAATAAAAAACATACCTATGATTATAATTTACATATAAATTATAATTGATTATACTGTATGAAATTATATATTATACATAATAATTGATTATATTATATGAAACTGATTTCAATATTATCAGAAAATATTTTTAATTTTATTTTATAACGTTTTGCTTTTTAGCATAAAAAACCTGAGTTAAAATTCCTATAGAATTTAATGTTATATTAATTAATTATTATATAAAATATACCTATCTACCTACTTCGAAAGAAGAAAAAACATGCCCTTTTATGTAAAAATTCACTTCATAAAACTCGAACACTGACTGACAGACAGCGCCCCGAAAAATCGCTGGCTCTAGAAGAATAAAATTTTGCACAATGGCTCCATGGTATAACGTAAGTAAGTACTGATAAAGGATTATGAAAATCCAGCCTCTAAAGAGTTTATTAAAATAGGGAATGAAATTCTGTATAAGAAGATCGTCCTTTTTAATAACTAAGAAATATTGAAATTTGGTATTCAAGCTACTGTTATATTGACGATAGGAAAACTTATCGGATTCACTACTTTTCTATGACATGTTGAAAGTTTGACAAGTCTGACTTGAACGCACTCAAACAAACTTCTTCGTCTTTACATAGGTAGGTATTAGTATATATGTGTATCTATTGTAAATACTAATTATTTACCCGCAGCTTCGCTCGCATTGTGAGTTTACTGGTAACAATAATAGCTCGAATCACTTAGGTATAGAGTTAGGTATTAATTCAAACTTTGATCTTTTGAGAAATTTTTTTATACTCGCAGAACGATGTAAGACGTCATATGTGCCTACCAATATAAATTTTATATTCCGATCCATTTATCTTTGTCAAAATCGTCATCGATTCTATGTATTTTTTATATCTATACTAGCGGCTCACCCACGCTTCGCTCGGGTTCGCCTCTAGAAGAACAAATACAAATCTATCCCTCGGGAACCGTATATGTTTTCCGGGATAAGAAGTATGTGTTATTGTATTGTGTTTAGTAAAGTTTCAGTCAATGCTACTAAACAGAGAAAGTATAAATAAATATAGATAGTTTAACAAGTGTTCGACGTGATTCTTTAAATTGGCATAACTTTTTTATTTATGAACCGATTGTACGAACACAGTGCATGAGTGAAAACGACATCTAAATCGGATAAGCCGTTTCTGAGATTAGCGTGCACAAACGCACAGACAAACAGACAAAAATTCTAACAATAATTGTTTTGGGTGCTATTTGCAATATAAAAGTCCCAATAATATTTTTTCTCATATATCTTCCATGTACAGACAGCGATCCGTTACAGTTATATTATATGTATAGATACTTTTTTATTTTTTATCTATTATTCTGCTTTTCAGTTACATTTTGTAACAGAACACCGGACACGACCGTGACCGTGTTTATTCCCTTTTAATTTAAGCATGATTCTAATACATACATACACGCATTATAAACAACAGGAAGCTCACCTTGCATAAACATATTGAAACGTGTTAAAAAATAATAAACTTTTCTAGTGCCTTCATATTTATGCGCGCAGTCAGCTTGAAGGGACAGAATAAGAACAAGACAAAATACTGCTGATTATAAATTTAACAAAGATTTTTACTAAATGTAGGCAGGTATTTTTATAGGTTGCCAATTTATTAATTTTTTTACTATACTTATTGCTCTTGGCAGACTCGGTTTCGAAACCGCCTATAGAATATTGTTTGTTTCGCTTTGAAATAACACAAATCATTATAAAATACCACCTAGTTAACATTTTCTTGAATGTAAACTCGACTTTATCGAATATAATAATTTGGATATAATAAATAATTAGACATAAAAGCATTTATTTAATAGCGTCATTAATATATATTGTTTTTAAAATATTATAGCTAAATTATTTACACTCGTGTTTTTCAAAGGTAAAAATAAAAAAATATATTTTTATTAAAAAATATAACATAATAAAATCTACGGAAGACGAACGAGGCAACCCTACTGCATGTTAGATAAGAAAGCAGACCTCTCAAAACTAAGTGTATTGTCCTGATACTAAGTAAACAATAGCACTTAAAGCTCAAGTGGTCAGCATTTTTTTCGCACCCCCTCGGGTGAGAAACTATCCTAAGGTAGAGAAGAAATACATCGGCGCACGCGCACTCCAAGCCTTTGTGTGCCCTTATTCCATGGCAATAAGACTTTTGTTCTTTACTGGGAAGTGAGATATCCGGTTAAACCTATTCTCAAAGATAACTTAACGCAGTTAAAGCGTTTAACAGATGATAAAACTTTTTTTTGTTTTATTGGGGTTTTTTTTTCGTAGTAATAATCTATGGAGTACAACCATGTTCATCATTTTTTTTACAATTGTAATTATTCTTGCTCTATTGGTTGTTTTTAATTATGCTTTATTTGACAGTTTTGGCTTTGGCTTCGTTGTTTTGGCTTTGGCTTCGTTGTTTGTTGCCAGACAATTTTTCGTATTTATTTACTATTGTCTAGTATCAATCACTCTTGTTTGTAAATTATAATTTAGAAGCTTTAAATAATTATAAATCGTGTTAAAGTATCTGACGTAAAATCTTTATTTGCGTGTAATCACGCGATGATGTATAATACTATACATTTTGTTAATGATCTAGAGAACTAGAGTCATTTGTAAGGGCTGTTAGAAAACTTTTTAATAGCTCGTTCTACTACCACTAAAATTATAAGCGCTCTACACACGCGAATTGCAAACTTTAAATAAACGATTTGACAAGTTAGACGCTGGCTTCCATTGTTTAGATCATGTAACCATTTTTACATTGTTTTTCCTTACTTACTTATTAGGCTTAATATAGTATAATTTATTCCTATTTTTGGTTAAAATTTACCATTTTGTATTTTTAAATTATCACCTTATTGTACAATATTTAAATGACACACGCAATTACTATGACTAACTAATTGCTAAAACAAGTGGAAATATGCCACTTTTATATTATAGTCATTAATTATAATATACATAAATTCTCTTACAGTGGCATGACACAATTGTAATTATACCAAATATAAAAAAAAAATTTAGAGCTCGTAAAAGAAAATAATGGATTTTACTTTTACAAACACGTTTTACTCATTTAGAATTTATTAAGTTGTTAGAATTTAAAAAGAGCGATTAATATGAAGTAGGTGCGCTGGTAAAATATGAATATAAAATTTAATTTATTACCATATTGTACTTCTTCGTATTAAATTTCACTAAAGTATTATTAACTACCATTTGCCCTCGACTCTGCTTGCGTAATAAGATGATAAAAATCGCGTTATAGCCTAATTCTCATCCAAATAAATTATCCACCAGTGAATGTCCCGTTAAAATCGATACAGTCTTCATAGATTTTAGGTAGTTAGGTAGGTACCTAGATATTACGTGAGTGGCAAAAATTAAAATAAAGTTATTGTTGCAGCTTGTGCATTGTACCTACAGATATTTTGATGTCATAAACAAACACATCAATTTTATTTTTGAGTTTAGATATCTATACAAATAATAAAATTGTAACTAATCCGGATCTGTACATTAAATATTTTTTGGAAAATCTTATTGAAATAGACATTATTATCGATACACAGGCCGAATCTATAGTTTTTAGATTTTTTGTCTGTCTGTCTGTCTGTCTGTCTGTCTGTCTGTCTGTTACCGCATCACGGAAAAAACACTGCAGGGATTTTCATGAAATTTGGTATGGTGATAGCTGGTTATCCGGCTCAACATGTAGGATACTTTTTAGCGCAATAACATATCTCATTTTTGAGAAAAAAAAAAGAAACTGCAATGTAAGTGTATACTAATATGTAAAACCTAAGAATTTGGTTTTTGTTCATCTGAAAACGGCCGGAGCCGCGGGCAATGCTAGTAGATTTATAAAATTCTACTTCCAACAAAAACTGTAAGAATTTTTATTTAATAAAGCAATAAACAAATAAGTGGAATACAATGTTACAAAGTAATGCGGAAGCTAGAAATCCGGCTGGTATAAAAGAGCAATAAGATCCCTTGCCGATAGAATCGTGTATTAAGTTGCCACGTGTAGTGGAGCCGCAAGTACTAGACAAGACAATCTTAAGACTATTCCATGTTTATTATAATATTATTTATTCTTTACAGATTTTTCCTTAATCAAGAAGAAAGATTAATACAATATAGATAATTTTCCTTCAAGAGATACCAGCAAATACCTATACCCTTATTATAATTTATAGCAATTTTTTTTCTGAATTTCAATTATACTAAATTCCATCAGTAAATAGGCAAATATTGAAATAAAAACGTATAACTACAAAGATTTATTATGTTTTTTAAGCTGGTATTGTTTAAATATTCGTCTTTTTGTCGCAACTTGTTTCTACGTCAGCCACACTTAAAGCAAACCAATTTAATACCATCCATAACGTGTCTCACAAAGATCCTTCAAAATAAGGTTTTGAAAATGAACTCCCAAATTATGCCAAGTTATATTAACCACTAAATTTTAAATTAATAAAAAAATTATGTATATATATAATGCATCTACAAAAAATGTATAAATATTTCGACAAATATATAATTTTATTTTTATTAAATAAAATAAATATTTTTAGGCGTATGTTACAGTTAAAGCTCTTCACCGATCAGAACTTCTTATGACTACAAGGCATCTCGATATTACTTTTTTTTTAACTGAAACCTTACTTTTACAATAGTTAATATTTTTTGCTATACATATACCTAATCTAGGGAGGTATCTACCTACTTTTGTCTGTTTGTCATAATCTAAAATTTTCTATAAGCAGTCATTTTATACTATTAGAAATTTCTTAGCGTAGAAGTTGTTTGATGACAATTCGAAATTATACCACTTCAATTTAAGTCAAAATACACCGGTAGACAGCCAAAACTATGTTGGTCTGTTTTTCGCAGACAAAAAGCATTTGAACCTGTTAAAAGTTATCACTGTAACATATATACAGAGACCTTCACAGTCAGTGGTCGTATCATCCACGTGCAGGTTCACATCTGCCCACGTGCGACCTCCTGCCTGATCCAGCCATTGATCCCCGAAATAGAACAATAATCAAAGCTAATCAGGATTCTGTTGCACGCCTCGTGGATTGCCGTTCAGACTAAATATAGACCTAATACCTTACTAGATTTATCTAGTGCATAGATATTATAAATTGAATTATTTTTATAGGATTCCATTCGCTAACGTCATTATAGTTGGCCAGTAATAGAATATAATCATTTAATATGAAATAAATCATATCAATTACACAGTTGATTCCATAAATAAATTGGTTGGGGCTAATAAAATAAAATTATTACGGCATACTAAGAAAAACTAGCGAGTTGACCTTTACTACTCATGAGATTAATTATTCTAACTTTAACTCTTCTCAACTTACAAACTAAATAACTATTTAAGTAAAAAGTCTTATAAAATTATTATCAATAATAAAAGTGCCTAATAGTTAAAGATATAAAAGCTTTAGAGCTTCCCACAGCAATAAAGAAATTGTTTAGTGAAGTTGAAAGCTACAAACACTTCTTAAATTAAGAGCATCTCCAGATGCTACAGGATGTAAGTTCTTAGCTGCGCGCGTAAGTACGACGGATATCAGTAACGAGACCCGCTTCCTTTGCCCTAGCCTGAAACATCGAGTATTCTTTACCGTTTGATTTTTTAATTAGAAAGCTTAAACAAACTTTTAGTATTTCAACGAAAATTCCTTACCAATTAAAAGCTCTTTTCAGATTTTGTATATTTGACTTAGTAATGTTCTTAAAACAGTACGACAAAGATGAATCCAGGTCACCAACAAATATGTAGTAAAAGCAGCTTGTATGGAAATCTATGACGTCAAAAACAGGTAGTCAAACTCGAATCGCGTGCAATTTGTCACCGACGAGGCGCAGTAAAAAGTGGACTATTACGTTTTTCTCCCTTCCCGTCGATCGTTTCCCGTCACGATAAAGAATAATATAAAAACAAAATCCGATCGGATCTGAGGATATTCAATAATAACCCCTCTCATCGCGGGGCACTCGGCTGAAAATATTTGTGGAATTGTCGTCGTGGCATTTAAGTTTTTGCGCCGTGCTCAAGAGTACTTAACGGACATCTATTTTTAACCTTGAATGGAATTGATAAGCGTAATCGATGGCTATTGGATATTTCTATACATATAATAAAATTGTAACTAAGCCGAATCTGTACATTGAATATTTTTTGGAAAATCTTATTGAAATAGACATTATTATCGATACAGAGGCCGAATCTATAGTTTTTAGAATTTTTGTCTGTCTCTCTGTCTGTCTGTTACCGCATCACGGAAAAACCACTGGAGGGATTTTGATGAAATTTGGTATGATGATAGCTGGTTATCCGGGTCAACATTTAGGATACTTTTTACCGCGGGAAAATATCTCATTTTTGAGAAAAAATACAAAAACTGCAATGTAAGAGTATACTAATATGTTAAACCTAAGAATTTGGTTTTTGGTTGTCTGAACGCGAGCGGAGCCGCTGGCAATGCTAGTTATGTAATAAATTTGTTGTTTTTATTCTAAACGAGCAAGATAAAATGTTGCTCCAGTGTTTATCTCACGTGTATCTTGATTGGCGCCAGAGTAATTCAGTTGCAGATAGCGATAATTAATTCAATAAAAAATGTTTTAATTGCATTTCGCTTAACTAAATCTAGATAAGTCGTGTTCGTTTAGATCATAAGTGAATCATTTTACAGGTAACCAGCTTGCACCTGTTTAATTGGACGGTTATATTTCGAGTATATTAGTTACATATGTACAATGCACATGTCTGTGGAACGTAATAATATATATTAGTTGGGGTTGCGTCTTCTCGGTTAAACTTGACTACAGAATTTGACATGACTAATGATAATTATATAATATTACTAGCGAAACCCTTGGCTTCGCTCGCGCTAAAACTACAAGAAAAACTGTAAAAAGGTAGGTTTCATACATACTTTCATCCTCTATTTTACCCCTTATAGGATGAATTTCGAAAAATGCTTAAACACGTATTTATTTAATTTAATTGAAGAGCATTAGTACCAAGTTTCAAGTAATTCTGATCATAAATATTTTTTTGGGTTGTATTATAACGTGTTTTCCCGTGGGAATTAGATAATCTCCCGCGGTAAAAAGTAGCTTATGTCACTCTCCAGCCCTCCAACTATCTCCGCACAAAAAATCACGCCAATCCCTCACTTCGTTTCGACGTGAAAGAAAGACAAACAAACAAACAGAAACACTTTCATATTTATAATATTAGTATGGATATTCTTTCCTTACATGATATTCTATAAATATATGATTGTAATATGTCTTATTTAATTATTGATGGATTTGTTTTAATTTAATTACGATATTTTAATTTAACTGTTTCCAAATTGAACTTGATCTTTAAAAGCAAAAGTTGCCAGAATTTTCTTGAAGTTAATGCGGACATATATAAAAGCCGGGGTTGTCGCAGGTAAGGGGGCCATTCATAAAATACGTTCACAAACAAAGAATTGGGAGGGACGTTAAAAAATATGACAACGATGGCGGGTGGAGTCTAAGAAAATAGCTAATAAATAATCTTTTGCAGTTTGTTTTTTTTTTACGTTACTACCGTTTTTATTTATTTTTTACTTTTCAACTTACTTTATATTTTTATCTATTTAAAGTATTATACATAGTTTTTTATTACATATCTAGTGTCTTTTATAACGTTACGTTTTATGGAGGGTTTCAATAAAACGTGGCGCATCGGTACTCTATCGAAATGGTTTTATCAACACGTAGAGTCGAGACTCGAGAATAAGCCGCTGAAGTTAGAGAGCTAACGTTTTGACAGTTTTTCATCTATAATGACTGAATATGTAGATAATCGCAAAATAAATTGTAAGATGTTTATTAGATTATCTATACTAATATTATAAAGAGGTAAAGTTTGTGAGTTTGTGACGTTGTAGGGGGTAATCTCTGGATCTACTGAACCGATTTAGATGAAATTTGGTAAAAATATAGTTTGAGACCCTGGGAAAGACAAAGGATACTTTTTATTCCGGAAATCATTCCTTAAGGGTTTGAAAATGGTGATAAAAGTATGTATGGGGAATCAAGCTAAGACGAACCCGAACGAACCGAGGGCGAGACGCTAGTATTATATATAAATAAATGCATTACGAAGGTTTTTTTGTAGTATACACTACAAATATAACTATATTAAGTTTGTATGGAAGCTAGTTCTGCTTATGTTATTCTATTAGTCAGTCTAAAGATTTCAGATTCAAACAGCCGCGATACGGTTTTTTCTTATAATTGTGCTTCATTTCCTTGTGCAAGTATTGCATTTATTCGTTTCGCCGTTACAATTACAGCCGGAGCTTGTAAGCTTATTATAAGATGTTTTTATGTAGGAGAGGGTCCGCGACGGATGTTTGCGGTACGCACATTATTTGATCGTCACAGTCAATTCCAGTAGCGAAGGTCATGTTATTTGTGTACATATTTTTATAGTTACGCTTATTTTCCTTTTGGAGTTAAATCTTACTTCAAGATGAAGAGGAGGACACAAAAACAAACAATTGTTCGTTTTTGTTAAATGCTAAAACACTATCTTTTGACTAATAAATAGGTATTTTGTATATCATGGACGCTATATTAATAATATTCAGCCCTTTTTTTTAACGTCCCACTGCTGGGCACGGGCCTCCCTTCAGTACGAGGGGGATCAGGCCATAGTCCACCACGCCGGTCAAGTGCGGGTTGGCGGACTTCACATATCTTTCGAAAACTTGCTAGGTTCTCTCACACATGCAGGTTTCCTCACGATGTTTTCCTTCACCGTAAGACAAGTGGTAATCATGTTAGAAATGATTCGCACATGAAAATATCAGAGATGCGAGACCCGGGAATACCTATGGCCACACGTAAATTGATATATCAACGTTGATATTTTAACGATACAGTCAGTTTTAGCTGGCTATCTCATGAAATATCACCATTTCATGAAATCGTCGAACACATCATGAAGTGATCAGTTTTTACGCAGTGAGCAATTTCACGGTCAACACGTATATGCTTACATATCTACAAGTAGGTATACCAGATAATTTGTGATGCCCTTATATGTTTTTTAAAGAATCTTCAAATATAAAGACATTTCTACATGATTATTTCTCATCTTCTTAATTCTTTATTTTTATTTATTGTTTATTTTTAAGGGTTCCTTGTAGGTACCAACAGAGAACAGCCTGTGTTTACTATGCGTAATCATACAACGTGTACAGATATCTTTAATTACTGACAATATTAATAAATAATTAATATTTATTTACCCAGTGTATTATTACATGGCACCTACGTGCGGTTGTGATTAGTTTGACTATAGTAGGTAGTTCATGGTTTAAATTGTTTATTGTGTAGGAATTTCCTTATAAGATATGAATGAAGGCTTGCACAATTAGTACCTAGGTACCTGCCTATCTATTTTAACTAGATATGCTTGATAAAATAACTAGCGATTTATCCTGGCTTCGCTCGGGAGGACTTTCCATAGGTGCCTAACAGTATCCTATGTGGTAATAGAAGTTCTTTTCATATACAATTAGATCCAAATCTATCCAGCCGTTTCATAATTAGAAGACATTCCACACAAAGACAAACTGACGGATCTATAATAGTTGTCCAATTAATTGGTTTAACTTCATGAAAGTAATTGGTCAAACGCATCAATTCTACGAGATAAGTAATAAAATTGAGATATCTTCGAGTAGGTACCTATTGTATTCTACCAAGGTTAATTTTTATAGAATGCTTATTTTATTAAGTTTATTATAAGAAACTAAAACGAACAATTTAAATAAACTTAGATTAACTTACATATATTTAATATACATAGTTCATTTATTTAAAGAACAGCATCTGTCCAGTACTTTGCACGCGCTCCTAATTTACTCTACTTTTTACTTTTTTATATGGCTACATAAATAAATCAATTTATAAAAATGTACAATAAATAGCAAATAATTATAGTAGATACACAAATCCATATATGATATTGATATAGTTTGATCCCCCGTTGTGTGATAGACGGATGTCCCGGAACAAAATAACAGCGTTATCAGCGGACAAGGCTATATAGGACACAACGGTCTGCCTCATCCTCTAACAGCGGCGTGCGGTGTTTATCATACACTCAAATAACACTTTAAATATATAAAATACGTGGAAATGCATATAGGGACCCGTTTTATTTATGTGAGTAAATATTTTGTCCACCTTCGCTAGGTTAAGGTGACCCCTAACTGTGTCAACCGTAGTCGTTAATTTGAATCCCGTTTGTTGAGTAATATAGGTTATAAAATATGAGCAATTTTTTTTGTTATTTTTTGTTTATGATTATTAAAAAATGTAATGTTTATCATACATTTTGTTTGTGTACCAACGAAAAGGAAGTAGCGGACTGTGAGTAATGTTCTTGTCAATTTTCCTCAAAAGATGAGCGTGGGTTGATATTTTTCATTTAAAGCAGATAGATATATTGTATGTATTAAGTATAAGTATAATGTGAACTCAGTACTTTAATGTATATTATCTATACATATAATAAAATTGTAACTAAGCCGAATCTGTACATTAGATTTTTTTTTGGAAAATCTTATTGAAATAAACATTATTATCGATACAGAGGCCCAATCTATAGTTTTTAGAATTTTTGTCTGTCTGTCTGTTGCCGCATCACAGAAAAACCACTGGAGGGATTATGATGAAATTTGGTATGGTGATAGCTGGTTATCCGGGTGAACATACAGGATACTTTTTACCGCGGGAAAATGTCTCATTTCTGAGAAAAAATACAAAACTGCAATGTAAGAATATACTAGTATGTAAAATCTAAGAATTTGGTTTTGGTCATCTGAACTATATATCTATCCTACTAATATTATAAACGCGAAAGTTTGTAAGAATATATGTATGGATGTATGTTTGTTACTCTTTCACGCAAAAATTTTGATGAAACTTTGCAATAATATTGCTCATACATCAGAATAACACATTGATTTCTTTTTAACCTGGAAAAAAGTGGTCTAAGTCTCGTGGGTTAGATTTGTTTTTGATTTTCTAGTTTATTAATGAAACGAAGCTGCGAATATTGTGATTCTGATGAAGTGTTGTAGGTCGACGCCTTAGTGCTTATTTTTTCAAACGATTATACTTGTGTATTTTACAACAGAGAGTCTTTTTCTGCTATTTTAAAGGAAAGTTTAATTCTAAGATTTATACCTACTCGGATATATAGATAAATTATATTTTTTCGGCTTTATTAAAGTGAAATGTGTATATTTAATATATAAATCATTCTTTAAAGGAAATATCGCATTTCTAATCGAATGCTAAACAAAATTCGTCGCGGTTAAAATTAAATTGCCTAATGTAACACTCAGCGAAATTTAACCCTATATCCGTTAATATGGGCTTGCGTAATGAACCTACACGTTTACTTTCTTCATATCCTGGATGTCTGTAATAACAACATCGCTGTTGCGACAATTATTAAATAATCGTATGCATGGAAAGTCATTATTTCTATGCTACTTGAAGAATTTTTACTATTTTTGTATTAGACATATTATGTTTTTTCGCAGCTTTTGACGCTTTATGAGCTATTAGCGATTCAACCTCGCTTCGCTCGGGTTCGTCCCTAGGTTGGTTCCTCATACAAAATTTAATCCCCATTTTCACTCTCTTAAGTGATGATTTCCGGGATAAAAACTATCCTATGTCCTTCCCTACGTCTCAAACTATCTTCTTACCAAATTTCATCTAAATTGGTTCAGTAGTTTCGGTGCCTATTCGGTACAAACAAACAAATCTTTCGTCTCTATAATATTAGTATAGAATATAGATATAAAGGGTCAATATAAGCACTGGGAATTTAATCGGTGATCTCCCTGATATACAGAGTCAGTTACTAGTGTAATTAGTAGGTACCTATATTTAAAATCTAATTCTAGATAAGTACTTGAATTATCTTGCACAAAATCCATATTATTTAATATAGAAAAGTAAAATGAAACAATACAAAGCACTCGAGCGTAAAGTGTTGATTTTCAGAAGACCATTATTGAGGCGCGGCTCGGAGTTGGTTCTTTTTTCCGTGTAATATAAATTGTACCAACAAAACCGCAAGCACTCAACACTTACGTCAAATAAAAGGTGCTTTAGACAAATCTAAGAATCACTTAAAAAATATCGACATCTATCGATTTTATCGCTTACTAGCATTGCCCGCGGCTCCGCCCGCGTTCAGATGACCAAAAACCAAATTCTTAGGTTTTACATATTAGTATACTCATACATTGGAGTTTTTGTATTTTTTCTCAGAAATGAGACATTTTCCCGCGGTAACAAGTATCCTATATGTTGACCCGGATAACCAGCTATCACCATACCAAATTTCATCAAAATTTCTCCAGTGGTTTTTTTGTGGTGCGGTAACAGATAATAATGTTTATTTCAATAAGATCTTCCAAAAAATATTTAATGTACAGATTCGGCTTCGTTACAGTTTTATTATATGTATAGATATCTCATAACATGTGATATAATCATACTTGATGTATGTACCTGATCTTCATTATATAAAATTGCTTAACACTGGATACCTCCTACTCTAAGTTTAAAAATTAAAATGTTAGTTAAATATATACTGAAAAAGAAATGTAGGATAGACATAAATAATAACTTTTTAATAACTTAAGTAAATGCTAGTGATGACTTCATATTTCAAATTTACTATTTCTCGTTACTTCATAAATTTACAGTATATAGTACCTATATACATGAAGCCCTCTTAAATCTACTAGAATCTTGAATCTAGATTTTTGCGAAAAATCTATATTTTTTATGTTATGTTAATAAATTATTAACTCATTCAATTTCTAAATGCATGTACGCGTCTAAAATACAAGTAAGTGGTTGTAACATTACACCTTACACGCGTACGTACATAAAAGTGCCCATTGTTTTATACGGTTTGTATATTTTTCTAAGTTAAATAATTTATCGAAATAGGAACTGATTTTATGTGCTAAGTGTAGTGAATTTAAATATATATTATGAAATAAATAATTATTTCCTTCAAATCAATTTGTTCTAACAATAAATCCATAAATATAATATATAGTTTCTTATGTACCTACTACATGTATATTTATTATACCTATCTATTACCTACAATTCTCAGTCTGAGTCCTAAAAATGTGTTTTGACAGGAAAACTACGTAAAATCTTAATCGATTGGAGAGGGTTTGTATTAATAAAAAAATGTTAAAAATCTAGTTCTAATTACCAAATATCGACATAAAACATTATGATTGTCATAATAGTACCTACCTATATTATACTTATTCTTAATAACATAGATAATGCAGAGACCAAATATGGGCAAAAATGGACTTATCCATAGAAGAGATCTCTTCCAGCCAACTTATGAAAGTGTGTTAGTTAGTGTTATATAACGGGCCTAAAAAAGTTCAATTAATATAACGTAAAACCTATATCTAATTTTATTTTCCAACTAGCATTGCCCTCTCGTGCAATGCAGTTTTTGTATTTTTTCTCAGAAATGAGATATTTTCTCGCGGTGAAAAGTATCCTATATGTTGACCCGGATAATCAGGTATCATCATACTAAATTTCATCAAAATCTGTCCAGTGGTTTTCTCGTGATGCGGTAACAGACAAATGAAAATTCTAAAAACTATAAATTCGGACTCTGTATTGATAATTGTCTATTTCAATTAGATTTTTCAAAAAAAATTAATGTACAGATTCGACTTAGTGTAAATTTTATTATAGGTATGTATAGATATAAGTAAATTCTTATTATTGACATTCCGCCTATACAACTTTTACAGGTCGCATGATGATTACACTAAGCCACGTTTCAAAAGAAATCTCAAACCACTAAATATATGTACTTCTTAATTAGATTTTCTTTCTTTTTCTTTTAATTTTAGAGAACTTACAACGTTTAACCATAATAATACAGCTTGCATGTCTAAGAACCAATTTACCATAATTGTACACACTTTTATCTGCAAAAATATACTTACAAAGTAATATCTTTGACTTCAAAATTATAGCTTTAAATTTTGAAGTAAAAAATAAAAATATTTGTTTGAAAAGTTTTATTAGGTATATAAAAAGTACTTACTCATCTCGTAAAAGGTCTATGTTACTTTTTTTTCTGTACTTATATAGGCCCTAAGGCATAAAAATATATTTTCAAAATCGTCTCAGAGCTCAATCAGGAAACTGCATCTTGATTTACTTGTCAAACAGTGCTAGCTCCAGGCCTCATTGTGTTCCGGACGTGACCAATCGGACCGGATGCACGCTCGTGGCCGGAAGACCCAATTTCATCTCAAAATGGCCATACCGAATCTGTTTACCAGAGGAATCTTTCTACGCGAGTGCACCCCAAATATTTTGTTAAGTTATGGCATCACGAAGCGAACTTTTTTTCGCTTTTTTCGTATACTTTTTCATATCCTTCTTTTAAAATTATCACGAGACGGGTTATCTGATACTCGTGTACAGTTTCAGTCAATAACCGCAAAATTCCGAGCAAATTTCAAATTACGCTATTCACAAGTATGACGAATTTATTTTTTATTAATTCTTTATACATATATTTTTTTCGATAGATTTTATGATTTGTGTTAATTTGAAAATGAGGTAGACTTTATTTTCTAGTACCTACTTTATTTTCAAATTAACACTTTATACAAACACTAAGAGAACGCCGACCACGCTCGTGCAAAAGAAATAAAAATGGTTTATTAATGTATGTAATATTAAAGTTTCAAAGTAGATCTATGTATATAAATACGAATACGACTACTTAAAAAATATTTAAAAATTTGGGCTGCAGAGAAAGATAACTTTTTTTGATACTGTATCAAAGATAATATGTAATAGGCCAATATAAAACTATACCGGTGCTCTAGTTATACATAAGCACATATTATGTGTACAATATACTCATGTTCATGTGGAAAATTTTAAATAACCTGCTAAATTTTGTTTCTGAATCGTCATAATTATTCTTAAAACCATAATATTTTCTCCATACTTGATACTACGAGATTTATTCTGCAAACCATTCATAATACCACTCTAAAACCATAAACTATAAAGCAAATAATACATAGAATTGAACATTTAAACATATTGTAAATACTTCTGTTTCAGGTAGATTATACGCGTCCCTCAACAAGCGTGGTGGCAGGGTCATAGGTAGCGACCTGCAGAGTGGTTCCGCGTCATTCAGGGTACGAGCACTCATGCCCGTGGCAGAGAGCTTCAAGTTTGCGATGGAGCTTCGCACGCACACGTCGGGCCTGGCCGCGCCTCAGTTGATGTTCAGTCATTGGGAGGTAAGATAACCTATACATTATAATTTATAGGTACAATTATAATTGCTGAAATTTGTATGTGTGTGTGTCACGTGGGTTTGTTTTTTTTTACTCCTTCATACTAAAACGGCTGAACGTTTGTACTCTAGGATAATTTGAGAATTCATATTGACAAAGGCCATAGCTAATTGCTATATGTTTAATGTTGGTACTATTTTCAGTAACGTTAAATGACGTTTTAAGTTGATGTGATTATTTACTTTTATTTATTCTATTATTTTTTTTAATTAAATATAGGAGTTAGGACTTACTATTATAAATGCAAAAGTTTGTATGATTGTGTGTTTGTTAATTATTTAAGCTAAAACGACTATTAACGGATAATGATATTCAAATAAAACACTTTACTCCTGCGTATATAAATCTTAAAAGTTTTATAATTTAAATATTGCTATAATATCTATAAAGGCGCATCTTTACTAACATGTTTTTTACACACTGTTTTCTCTTTTACCCAACTGCGGCGAATCCCAAAAAGGCGTAAATCTAAGAAAGAGTGTTTTTATTTGGTTTTTTTACATACTATGACCGTTGCAGCAATATTAGATTATTTACATCTATTTTATTGGAATAGAAATAAAAATAGTGCATATATTTGTTCGCCTTTTCCATGTCACCATTTTTTTTACAAATCTATACAAAAACGTAGTTTAAAAAAAAAGTTAATAAAAAGGCCTTAATCAAAAATATAAAAGTATTAAAATACTGTGTGTATATTTGTGTATGCCTACAATACTATTTTAAAGATATCCATGTCCTGCTTGCCCTCATATATAAAAGAATATAAAAAAGGTTATCGTTATAATTACGTACTTCTATGAATTTACAGGTAATCGACATCGATCCCTTCTGGAGACCAAGAACTGAAGAAGAATACCTTCATTGGGGTGAAAAATGGGACGGTGTGAATAGAGCTAAGGCGTACATGGACGCTGTGAGGACTAGGAAAGGCTTGGCGACAGACAAACAACTTGTGCAACACGCGGAAAAACAAAGAACTCTGTCCAAAAAGAAATAAAGCTTCTATTGACAGGATAAAATTATCCACGATATGGACCTTTGTGACTGTCAATGTTTCTGTGATTGATGAATGATGTCCCTTCATATATAAATAGGCGAATCAAACGATTGTCAAAATTGGACCCAGTTATGCAAAAAACAGCCATGTGCGTAAAAGTACCAACAGAGTTATAAACATTTTATGATAAAAAATAAAATAATTATAAAAATATAAACAATACTTATATAAATATTGTTCAATTTTAAAATAACCAGAAAAACAAAACATAACCCAAGTGCAACTATCGACAGAAAAATGCTTATAACTCTGTTGGTACTTTTACGCACATGGCTGTTTTTTGCATATCTGGATCCAATTAAGATGTTGACAGCAAGTGATTGATATTAAACATTGACAATCGCAATTGACCTCTCGGTGATTCCTAATAAAATTCATTGCATTCAAATGTTGCCTCCAAAATTATATACGACATTATATAAAATTATAATATTTTTATTAAGAAAGTTTTGAACTCAATTTATTCAAATTCAATTCTATTTGAACGTTTATGACTAATTTATTAGTCACTTAAAGTAATAATATTCTTGTCTCTATTATTTTTGACTGAATTTTGCTGATTTAATTGGATAAATTTGTGTTTCCATGGTTTTTTTTTTCAAATATTTACCTGAGCATTTGTTCCTTTCGTGACCTACTAAATTTTAATAAACTGAGTATAATATTAATAATTAATGCTTTGACAGGGTAAGCTTCAGATACTATACCGATATAGTTTTAAAATGTTCGCGTTGCCAATTTAAAAACTGTACGTACGCCTGTAACAAAATACTTAATAACTTATGTTAAATTCGAAGAATGGTTCGTGGTCCGATATGTTATATTTGAAATTGTATAATAATGACTTCTAATGTAGCTCATTAATTTTTAATGTTGAAGTTTGTGTATATTATTTGTACCATGTTTACTTACTCATATTAAATTATATTTACTTTAAATGTTGTTTTTTTTTTATGAATCGAATTAATATCTTAGATTTTTATAAGTCAGGGGAAGTTTTCTAAGGATTTTTTTTAAATTCTCAATTTTGAAATCATTTTCAGCATTAAATTACGAGAGCTAACGTTACAAGAGTATAAGGTACATTGTATGACCCTAATATGGCCTCTCTGATCTATCTTGCCGCGTATAAAGAGAACTTGAAGAGAGAACTGAGAAGTGTTTATTGGTAAAACGTATCAGTGTTTTTTTTAATTGTCTATATTTTTATCATATATGTACCTACTTTGAAAATCGTCGACTGTATGAAAAGTGCGGTACGAACATAGTACAAATAGCTGTAGCCGTAAAAACTATGAAAAATATTCTGTAAATAATAATAAATATTTTTTTAAATACGAATAACTTATATTAAATAGGTTGTATCATAAAATTACAGTTTATTTTGTTAAAAATATTTTAAGCTGTGCGATAAGGTCTCATCAGAAACGAAGGAAAATTACTTCAAATAAATGTCAATAGATGGCGTTATATGTATTGATTTGTTATTGAAGTTTGTGTAAAACTACTAAATAATCTATACATATATATAAAATTCTGAGTCGAATCTCTACATGAAATATTTTTTGGAAAACCATATTGAAATATACAAAGGCCGAATCTATAGTTTTTAGAAATTTTGTCTGTCTGTCTGTTACCGCATCACGAGAAAACCACTGGACACATTTTGATGAAATTTGGTATGCTGATAGCTGGTTATCCGGGTCAACATATAGGATACTTTTTACCGCGGGAAAATATCTTATTTCTGAAAAAAAATACAAAAACTGCATTGTAAGAATATACTAATATTTAAAACCTAAGAATTTGGTTTTTGGTTTTTTAATATTTTTGTTTGAACAATCATGCTTTGGAAATTCCATTTGTTTTAGAGTTTACTTTCTAAGAATCTATTTTCAGATAAGGCCTCCGGTATGGAAATTTTATCAGAAGTTATATAACTTGTACCTGTTTGAAGCTTGACATTATCGTAGCATTTTGCAAAGATTTTAATTTTATAAAACAATAAATAACTTTAAAAACTTATATAGCAAGCTTATATTACCTCAGCATTAATTATACCTACCTTTTATTATAATAATCTTTATAATAAAGTAAATATCAAAACGTATTCATAACAGGTATAAGTAACTCGATACTTAATGAACTTATCGATAATAAATTTTGAATTGAAGATATATTATATCAATCCTTGATCTCGAAACCCGTGCCAAGCAGTGGGACGTTAAAAGGGGCTGAATAGGATATACCAATCCAACATAATTTCAAAATAAAACAACCATAAATGTTCAATAAAGTCCTTTATCTATTATTTACATAAAATAACAAACAAATTCCAATTTATATGTATATACAAAATTACCGCATAACAAAAACCTTAACAATTTCTACAAGAAACTATTAATTTAATTTGTAGATTGCACTAAACACCGTCTGCCCGAACAAATAAATATCACCAATACATTATAGTCCAAGAGCCAACAATTAATAACTATCTTAAGCCGCACCAAGTAAAACATTTAAAAGCCAATTAAATTTTAAGAATGTTTAAATAAATGCGTTCAAAATTTCAATTTTGACAGACGGAATAATAAATTATTTATAAACACGATAACAAGTCAAGCCAAAAATATATATGTAATTCCTCAGATCCTATCTAACACTGGATATTACAAACTGCTACCTACATTACTTATCTAGCATTATCTTTGGCAAAGAACTATTTTCCTGATTTTAAAAGAAATAAAATATTAATATGCAAGTGACAAACACTTGTTGGTAACCGCTTTAATATCAAGGTAATTTAAACCATAACAAAATAATAATATTAACAAAATTTGTCAACTTATAAATATTTTGTGACAATTTAAAGAAAAATCAACATTAAAGCCCATAACAAAATTGTAAGTGAATGTGTTAAAAATATTTTTTTCTAATATATAAGTTTAGATTACATTTGGATCCTAGACTACGAACAGCCATTACAGATTAGAGTATAGAAAATTAAATCAATCATGCATTAAGATAACCTAAAATCCGATATTGGTGACGATAATGAACCAACAATGGGCCAACTATCTGGAAATAAAAACCTAAATGGCAGCTAGTTTTTATATTATATAAAACAACAGTGTAACTTCATAATGACTTAACATATGAGGTCGTAATCAAATAATATGTTTATTTTGTCGAAACGGTAATACTTTATAGCTGATATAGTTATCTCTAGATTCGATAGATGGCGTTGTTGTAAATAACAGGATATTACAAAATCCGTGACCAATAGATGGCGCTTAATTTCATCATAGTCATTTTATTTAATGTTTAAGAAAAAAAACTGCCATCTTGATTCAATTTATATGACGTATATAATATCTTATTTAAACGTCTTAAATATTTTAAGCCAACGTTTGATGTTACTACTAAATATGTTTAAGATTTAATGTTTTTGTTGTATGCTGTTCTTAAAGATAAGATCCAATGTCGTTCAATAATTTAGATCAGCGGTTCCCAAAAGGTGGTTCGCAGAACCTTAGGGTTCCGTGGAAGGGGCCCAGTTGTCCCGAGCCGGGGTGCCAGATCGTATAATTGGATATGAAAATTGTGAAATATTGTTTAAGTTATTACGTATTTCTATTATGATTTTTTATTCGTCACAGACTATTTCTCAACAGTTTAGTTAATTTGTATAATAAAATTTGATTTGGTATAATTTGAGCGACCCAGCGGTATAAAATAAGTTGGCTCTACTGATAGCAGTTGTCTCTCTGGCAGCCCTGGTCCCGAGTTTCGTCCGAGAGTTAAATAAAACGTTGTCAGACATGAAGCCTAATTTTAGTATTATTATAAATAAATATATGAAAAAAAACATTCATTACATTAAACAGGTAGGTTATATTTTTGGTACAAAAAATATTATTATAGGTATTCATATTTTTCATTTACGATTTGTTTTCTCAAGTCAAACAAGAAAGTATTCTAAATATAACACAATCAGTTATAATAATCAAAATGGGGATACGTGTAAAAAATAATGATCGATTAGGGTTCCGTGACCAAAAAAACATTGGGAACCGCTGACTGATCTAAAGTTTAGATAAGTATCACCAATATTGGATTTGAGGCGACAAGGATATTAAGTGAAGCTATAATATAAGTACACATTTAGTACCAAAACATACCAGTTGAGCTTTACTAGAGACTAGAATAATAAATTATGTTCAACACATCGCATTGTTGCGAGGATGCCACTTCTATACGAATTTAATATCGCATTCTAAAACTAGAACCTAAAAATAAAAAACCATTCAACAGTCTCTAAGTAAACAAACAATATGAACAAACACCTTTGTTATTCTTATGTATAAACACAAAACATTTTATTATTAAAACTGCTAAAGTGAAACTCTCAAAATACTTGTCAATAAAAAAACATATTTAATACATACACATGTTTACTTACGGACTGTCGATTCGAGAAATTATATGATGATATTTAAAAAATATTTTAGTACATAAAAAAATCTAAATCATAAGATCTTTAAAAAAAACTATAACAACTCCATAACGAAAATCAAATTCGAATATATTACGTATATAAAAAAGGATACTAAATGATTGCTAAGATGTAATTCTAAAATTACTTTAGACACTTAAAAATAAATGTACTAACGAACTAAACCAAATAATATTCATATAACATTCATAGGCGCCGAAGGGGTGTGCAAGAGGGTGCATTTGCACCTCCCTGGCAAAAAAAAAACTTTAAATCGAATAAAAATCATTTTCATATGCTGGAAAAACATTATTTAAATAAAATAATGATTTTTAATTTAAGTCCACTCGATCTTATGTGTATTAACTATCGATACTTTTAAATATTCGCAACCCCCCCCCCTTCCCCCCCCTACCCCTCCCCTAAAAAAATTCTGCCGGCGCCCATGATTACATTATATTGGCAAGATTCGGATATAATCGACTAGCTATTTACCGCGGCTCCGTTTATAATAGACTATTTATATTACTATTATTAATAGTCCATTTTAAATAGAAATCTTCATTACAAGAGAAAGTAATGTATGGATAGGTCAAGTTATTATTTCATAAAAACGAATTTAAATTATTGCCTAGTTAGCCATTTGAATAATAAAAAAATGCATGCATGCATGATAATTATTACCCAAAAAATAGCAATTGAAAGCGTATTTGGAACTCAAAACCTATAAAATTAATTTATTTATGTACATTCACAACTCCCAATTTATATTTATATATAAATAAATCCATACAAAACCTGAGCCAGAGCGTTATTTCAATATTATTGTCCTATTTCACAAAAACAAAGGAACTTTTGTTGTAAAATAGTGTATAAGACAGCTATTGTGCAACAGATTCGACAAACAAAAAATAATAATTAAAAAATGTGAAAAATAATATTTAAGAAACAAATATAAATAAATAATTATTTATATTTGTTTCCTTAAATATTATTATATATGTATTTATAAATTGCGACATTCACCAAAAATAAAGCAATATTTCAACGGTAACAATAAATAATATGTAAAAGCTTTCTCTATAATATGTAACATTCGATTTACTTTGGTTGTTATCGAGATTTATATGAACCATACATACAAGCTCTGACTCGACATATTATTTCAGGAATGTTTTTTAAACTAATACCACAGTATAAAAATCCATACAGAAGGCATCCATCCATTGATTTTAATGAAAATGCAAACGCTAGGGTCGTCAATAATAAAAAATCGTTTTATATTGAACGGATTAACTCGCAGGCAATAAGCCAATAATACGAAAATTGAAATGAATTAAACGAACTTAAATCTCTGTAGGGCTGTATCATGGTAAGTTACACCTATATCTGTCGACCCTAAAGCCGTTTCCCGACTGTATGTGAATTCAGCCCTTTTTAACGTCCCACTGCTGGGCACGGGCCTCCCTTCAGTACGAGGGGGATCAGGCCATAGTCCGCCACGCTGGACAAGTGCGGGTTGGCGGACTTCACATGTCTTTCGAAAACTTGCTAGGTTCTTTCAGACATGCAGGTTTCCTCACGATGTTTTCCTTCACCGTAAAACAAGTGGTAATCATGTTAGAAATGATTCGAACATGAAAATATCAGAGGTGCGAGACCCGGCATCCCGACTGCCATATACGACTGTATAGATTATTACACTGTGGTCTATACTTTACGCCACATACAGACAGTATAGTAATTAAAAATATTAAAATTTCCATTAAAATAAATGCTGTTTGGTTATGCGGGTGTCACTTATCTCATACATTGAAAGCTTTTAAAAAAAGAATTTCGAAATAACATTTTTCTTTCTTTATTTATATAGAAATAAAAAAAAATAAAAAAATTCAACAAATACATACACGTAAGTAGGCAACTTATCGTTGTCATTACATTCGCTCATTCGCACTTCGCCAAAACGGTACTTGGCTACATTACTTGGCCAAGTATTTGCTGGGTCAAGGTCTTGACACGACCAAATTAACTTGGCCAATTAAGGATTGTTAAGGAGATCTAAATGTTTTTCAACTTGGCCATATCATTTTTCAGTTCCCTCGCTACTTAACCTATAGTGTTTGACACATTCTATACAATCTAGTACCTTAGAGGCTTTTAATTGGTTTCTCTCATATATACAAAATCACAAAAACCAGGATTTCTTTGGACAAACTAAATTAACTTAACTAATATAAGTTTCTAAAATAATCAATCACAGTACGGAAAGAAAACTGAATGCGATTGGTGTTAAGCAGGTACTAATATGGATATAATATTTAAAATGCATTTATGAGGTGGTAAACCTTTTCGAATAAAAAAATAAATAACATATTGTACACGTACACTTTTACATCACATTTAAGGTATTACACATTATTTTCCTATACCGTAGTAATTACATAAGAACAATTGTTGTTTACATATTCGACAAAAAAACCCATTAAATAACCAAAAAAGGTTTACGACCCCTGCATAAACACTGTCACTTCACTTAACTCATTAACTCACTCAGTTTACGATTAGTTATGTCGCATTATTTATATATTCTCCTAAACTCGTCCTAGGAGACTATAGCCGGGAATGAATCTGCGACCCTCAATTCTTATATAGAATTTTGAATTTCAATCCACTATTTATCGTATCCCATTGAATTAGACTGATTTAAGTTTGCTAACTAAAGACAGTCTCGTTGGGAACGTCTATGTTTTGCGCCATATCTGTAAGTATGACACCCGATAGCGCTTCTAACGACTGTCTTACCTGTGGACAAATTCATATTTAAATTATTAATAATAACCTACAGATATAATTTGATAGAAATAATGTAGTTTATTGCCCGACTGCGCTAGAAGGAGGGTTATGTTTTTCGAGTGTGTGTGTGTCAAAAAAATCTGTATAAAAAGTAGGTTTCATACAAACTTTTACCCCTTATTTTACCCCTTTATTAGGATGAATTTGGAAAAATGTTAAAACACATTTTTATTTAATCGTATTGAAGAGTATCGATACTAAGTTTCTAGTAATTCTGATCATAAATATGTTTTTGGGTCGTATTATAACGTATTTTCCCGTGGGAACGAGACGATGATCTCTACACGAAAACTACATCAATCCGTCACTCCGTCCAACTATATATAGTATAGTGTGAATGTATGTACGTATGTATGTCGACATGTCGGGACATCAACACACAGCGCCATCCAGTTCCACGGTCGGCCACGAGGCTCGCGTTATGGATACCGGATAGTCGATACGCTACACACATATGTAAATTTAAATACATACATACATATCACAAATATGAACACCCACGACTGGAGTACATACATTCGTGCTCGTCACACAAACGAATGCACCCGGCGGGACTCGAACCCGCGACCGCCGGCACGGCGAGTGGGATCACTACGAACCGAGCCAAACATGTATACTTCCTCGGCACGCTCCGTAGCTCAAGCGGCTCGACGGAGTCCAGCTCGATAGCGTCGTTTCGTCTCAGTCGCGAGAGTGACACTGGGTACATCGAGAGTACGAAAGGATTATGAAAATGAAAACGTGAGACGGAGCGCGGCGGCGGGTACCTTGGCGAGCAGCAGCAGGTTGGTGGAGAGGAAGGCGTGCAGGTCGGCGGCGGCGCGGCCGTGCAGGCGCGCGCGCCGCCGCGCCAGCGCCGCGTACAGCGCCGCGCCCGACGCCGGCTCCTGCGCGGGGCGGAACAGAGTCGTATAAACACGAGGATATTGCAAATAAAACTATCTTTTCGGATTCATTTTCATTTTTTGACGCCTTCGAGATGTCTAAAGTCGTAGTCTCTCCCGTGACCGTGTGCATCGTGAAACATTCGAAACGTCGGGGAACCGAAAATCGAATGAAACCGCGAAACGATCCAAAAAGGTAGTTTTATTTAAAAATTCAAATATTCGCGTAAATCTAAGAAAGTATTAGGAGGATATTAAGTTTAACGTAGACGATAGAGGCAGACCGAGAAAAGTATGGATGGACAGATTTTTTCGCGGATCTATTTTAATTCGTTTCCCGACGTTTCCGACAGTACATTAACGACGGTTACATTTTAAATAAAACAATTATAAAACCTATGGAAATTATAAAACATGTTATAAATTTAAATTAATAAATATTGTAATTTTGTGGGTAGATACTATCTATATATAATAATACTAACCTTTGAAACGTTTAAAACTTTAGTCTCTCTTGTGACTGAGATTGCTCTAAATCACTCAAAAATCGAGAACCAAAATATAAAATAAATTCGAAAAAATGGTTTCATTTTAAAATGTCAAATATTCGCCTTAACCTACGAAGTATTTACCTATACATATAATAAAATTGTAACTAAGCTGAATCTGTACATTAGATATTTTTTGAAAAATCTTATTGAAATAGATTTTGTTATAGATTCAAAGGCAGAACCTATAGTTTTTAAATTTTTTGTCTCTATCTGTTTGTATGTTATTGTATCGAGAGAAAACCTCTGGACAGATTTTGATGAAATTCGGTACGACGATAGCTGGTCATCCGGGTCGACACATAGGATACTTTTCACTGCAGGAAAATGTAAATGTAACGTCGCTAGCGACTTAATGAATATACGTAAAGGATACCGACCGTCTCGACGCAGTAGAGCCTGTAGGCGAGCAGGGCGGCGGAGCAGGCCAGCAGCGCGGCCAGCAGCGCGGCCAGCGCCAGCAGCGCGGCGCCGCGGCGCGCGCGCGGCCGCCGCCCCGCCGCCGCGCCCGTCAGCAGCGCCGGCTGGATCACCGCCGCGCCCGCTGCACGCGCGGGACATATATATATTGTTATACCACGGGTCTAATTAAACGCGGCGAAGTCCAGTTACAGTCATTTATAAAAAACTGATAACGTTTAAAATATATATAGGTACATTTTTTTTTATGTACGTACGTCGGAGCGGTCGCAGGTCTTACCCCGTCCCGCATAAAATACGTATACTCATTCGCCACGTAGGTGTTCATGGCAGGCGTCGATTTATGTATATCCGATTTGTTCTACGGGCCCCCGAAATTGAGCAATTTAGAGGGCCCGTATTGAAAGATCATATTGTATCTGTGCACAAACTTCACCCAAATCCGTCCAGCCATTTCAGCGTAAAAGAGTAAAAACGTAAAAGTAGTAGTTAGTACAAATAGAAATAGAGATTATAATGACGACGCGTTTGGCTCAGTTTATAGTGATCCTACTTGCTGTGCCGGCGGTCGCAGGTTCGAGTCCTGTTGGGGGCATTAATTTGTGTAATGAGCACGAATATTTATACTCCAGTTATGCGTGTTTATATTTATTATATGTATGTTTGAGGTAATATATGTGTAGTGTATCAACTGTAGCATCTGGTATCCATAACACAAGCCTCGTAGCTCACTACAGAACGAGACGGTGCTGTGTGTTAATGTCCCAACAAATTTATTATATTTATTTATTATAATATTTACCAGCAGCTATGATGGCTTCAGGCTCGGGCCTGACGGGCGCGGTGGGCGCGTCTATGTGGTCCGCGCCGCCCGAACTACTGTCGTCTTCTGGCGAATATTCTGATGCTTCTAATTCAACTTCTGATGCTCTTAGCTCCTGAAATTTAAAATAATTTATGCATTAACAATTATAATTCTACAAGATATGTCAACGTAAGAAAAAGTGTGATCGTAAGTTAATGGCTGCAAAGTGACAAGTACATATGAAACGATATGAAATAAAATTTTTCCATCAAAACTAACCTTTAAGGAGTGACTTTAGTCACTCCTTAAATTGATACAATTCACAACAACACAAACCCAAGCTTTAGAGCAATCGAAAAAAACACCATAATCGTGATGACGCATCCAATATGTAGAGACTTAAAATAATCTGTAAAAGTTTCCAACGTAGTTTACATTTACCTAAACGTTAGTAAACATTAACACCTCTTCTGACATCAGTGTCGCAAAAAAACAAATTATTAATAATAAAATACAACCACTCTTGCGGTAAAGAAAAATTTACATATTGTTTACCCCCTATAAGTAGGTACATAAGGAGAAACAACTGTCTGGCCAATACCAAAACCAGCAATTGCTTCATACAGGATTCGACCCCGCGATATAGGATATCCATACTAATATTATAAATGAGAAAGTGTGTTTGTTTATTTGTCCTGCTTTCACGTCGAAACCGAGTGACGGGAGAGATAGTTAGAGGACTGGAGAGTGATATAGGCTACATTTCGAAGGGAAAACAGGTTATAAAACAATCCAAAAAAATATTTATGATCATAATTACTTGAAACTTGGTTGGTCCATACATAATAATTAATTAAATAAATACGTGTTTTAGCATTTTTTGAAATTCATCCCATACGGGCGTAAAATAGGGGATGAAAGTTTGTATAAAACCTGCGTTTTTAGTTTTTTAAATACTTTTAGCGCGAGCGAAGCCGCGGGTTCTGCTAGTATTATGTATTAGACTATGTCAGTCATACACTCGTGCATACATCATAATCTACGCAACATAATAGTACTACATACCTATAACAGAAGAAAAAAGTGTTTTGCTCAAAGTCATTAACAAAAAATAAAATATTTAAGATTCTTCAATTAAAAATAATTGAATCGTTCAAACTTTAAATTAATTTTATGGCACAGTCGTGTCGCAAGGTCGCGGTCGTACCATTCGTCTGTATTATTTTTTTGTATAATTTACAAAGAACAAGCGAAAAATATTTGGCAACTATGATAATTTCATACGTAAAGGGGATTTCCAACGTCGAAAGCTAAAATTAATGAAGCATTCGAAGTAGTTTAACAAAAAAAAAGTAAAAAAAACTAAGTTGTTGTAATTTATCTTAGCTTAGACTGAAACGATTTTTAATATTGTTCTCTTTATTGTGTTTGGTTCAAATTCAAAAATATTTTTTTAAATCATTATACTTGAAGATACAATGTGATTTAATAGCCTTTGTAAATCAACAATAGCTACTTAATCATAATACAAGAACATTTATGGTAATAAATGTTCTCTATTATGATGAAGTAGTGTATTGTAGACTACATAATATATATTATAAACTAGCGACTCACCCTCGCTCCGCTCGGGTTCGTCCCTAGTTTTACGTTTACGTTTTAACGTTTAGTATCGATTTCTCAGAGATGAGATATTTTCCCGCAGTAAAAAGTATCCTATAATGTTGACCCGGATAACCAGCTATCATCTCATCAAATTTCATCAAAACCTGTCGAGTGGTTTTCTCATGATACGGTCACAGACAGACAAAAATAAATTCTAAAAACTATACATTCGGCCTCAGTATCGATAATAATGTCTATTTCAATAAGATTTTCCAAAAAAAATTTAATGTACAGATTCGACTCAGTTAGAATTTTTTTATAAGTATGTATCGCCACACTGAGTGTGTGTTAGTTCGAGCTAATCTCAGAACTGTATGGATTTTTATATAGTTTTCACCAATAGAAAGAAAGATCTATCTAGGAAGGTTATTGGCTATAACTTATAAACATATTACGAAAATAAGCTCGTGGTATGAAGATATTATTATATTAAGTCAGAAGACATCGTCCCTTCTGACAATTTCTATAATAATATAAACGCGAAGGGCATCTAGGGACGCACTCGAGCGAAGCCAGAGTTTCTCAGTATATATGTACATATGTATATACAATAAAACATAACAAAAAAAAATAAAAAAGATAGATAATTAATTAAAATAACAAAACTATAATAAACTATAATAACTAATACCCTCCGAACGTTTTCGGTCACGGCTGCCAATCTCACTTAAACAAGCCAACCGAACCAAGCTGGGACTTTCTTAACAGAACCACCACCGAGGCAGTTATAACAAAACTAACAATAATATAAGTTACCTCAGGTTTAGGCACAGTCAGCTCAGGAACTCGGGCCGCTTTCCATACATGCATCATAAGTTTGTAGGTGGAGTCGCGCGACAACAACGAGCCGAACACATGGCGCTCGTCGCGCGTGCACACTCCCACCGCATTAGGAATTATACGCGCCACCTTCTCCTTTGTTATGCGAAGGACGGACGTCGTTGGTATCAGCAACTGGTTTTAAAAAAAAATATATTATTTTCCACTAATACTACTAGATTGTCGCGATCACTGAAAAAAGACACAGTTGTGAAAGCAAAGTAGAATGAAAGTTATTTAGGGGCAGTTTTCAGTTTTCTATATTAGATAACATATTAAACAATGCCAATATGCCTGATAAAACTCAATTAATCACTAAAACATAGACGTAAAACGATATGTTAACCGTCATTAATATTTGTAGGACAGACTACCCTACTATTTAACCTGTTATATTGCCAAAGGCAAAAAAATCTACGGAACTCTATTAAAGCTTTTTAATATTACCATATTACATGTAAAACTCACTTAGTCAAAAATAATAATAAATAGTTGCACGCTACGGGCGTAGTTTTCCCAATATTAAGCTTTCAGTCTTCTTGAATGATCAATGGACCTTGAGTTCCTTATATTTAAACTCTAACCTACTTCAAAAACGGTGAAGGTTTTCAATTCGGGTGTACGCTTTCTTGTGATAACTTAAATAATATAATTATTACTAGCATTGCCCGCGGCTCCGCCCGCGTTCAGATGACCAAAAACCAAATTCTTAGGTTTTACATATTAGTATACTCTTACAATGCAGTTTTTGTATTTTTTCTCAGGTATGACATATTTTCCCGTGTACAAAGTATCCTATATGTTGACCCGGATAACCAGCTATCATAATACCAAATTTCATCAAAATCTGTCCAGTGGCTTTCTCGTGATGCGGTAACAGACAAACATAAATTCTAAAAACTATAGATTCCGCCTCTGTATCGATAATAATGACTATTTCAATAAGATATTCCACAAAATATTTAATGTACAGATTCGGCTTAGTTAGAATTTTATTATATGTATAGATTATTTCCCTTAAAGAAACTCCACCAGCTAATAAAATTCGTCCCTACTTTAAAAGTTTTACAGTCTAACTCTTAAATAGGTTATTTTCCTTTCATTCACGTCATACAACGTCGTTCTCAAACTATGTTATTATAATAATTCTTATTTTTGTTATTCATTCACTGACCTCTAAAGTGTAGAGCGTAAATCATTTAAGTAGTCTCAACATTCGTCTTAAGGTTAAGGACAACTGGTTCCGTTTAAATAAACTATTACAATTCCAAGACCACGAGTTATATAATATGTATGTACGTATGTATAACCAAGTAACCTTTAGGTATATAACTAAGTGATTTTCACTACATATATATATATATATATATACATATATATATATATATATATATATATATATATATAAATTCCCCCATTGGTTATATACTCGTACATTATTTCGGTCTTATCTCAAAAACTACTTGCACGGATTTGAATACGGTTTTGCCAATAGAAGTAGGTATTATCTAAGAAATATGGCTATAATTTGTGAACATTTTGCGTCTGTAAGCTACCGATGTTATGAATATTTATGTATTGAGTCGGAAAAAATACTCCTTCTAAGAAAAGAAAGTTTGTCCTTCTTTCACGTACTAACGACGCAACTGATCGAAGTAATTATTTTATTAATTAGTAGACATACCTGTCCATACATCAAGTAGTCTCTTTACGTATATTAGCCTTTAAATACAATTCCTACCTAAATTCTCTCTAGTTAGAAACAAAACTAAAGTTAAATCAAAATATTTATATATTGTTTTAATATAATAAATTAATTATGTTAAAGCTCAGAATTCACAATATCTTCCGCCACAAATTATATTCTTAACGAACATACGAATACATTTACTGCTAAAGCCTTTTAAATCTTAATTAGCCAAGAGGGGGAAGTTAGCTTAAAATTTGAATTTCGTAGATAGAATTACATTTTGGCCTCAATATTTGATCTATTAAATTACAAAATTTCTTATAACTGTTATAATAGGTATACTTGTATATTCGTACGATTTTGTTCATAATTTCATGGGTTTAAAATTTTAATGTTTTTGCGCAGAACCCTGATTCTTTTTATAAAATAAACGTAGCCTAAGTTACTTCTTATAACCCTATTATCTGCCAGCGAATGTCCCGTCAAAATCCGTTTCGAAGATTAGCCGGAACAGACAGACGGAAAAAATATTAAAAATTGTTTTTTTTTCTTATAAGTACCGTGTTTACTCTCATATGCATTTAGTAAAAAGCTGTTATTTTGACATTATAAACAGACACTTCAATTTTATTTATCTGTATAGATTATTAGAGGTAAAATTTCAATAGGTATTTACTTATCCTTTACTCAATATTGGTAGGTATGCCAAAAATACAATTATTGATTATCAAAAACTCTAATAGCAACAGCTCTTGCTTAAAGAATATGAAAGCTTTAACTACAATTTTAATATTTATAGCTTAAAAAATATAACCTGAACTTACAATTTACCTCTCAGGAGACGTAAGTTTATTCAAAAGACGTTTTATCTTCGTCGTATTTCAGTGATTCATTAAATAAATTTAATTTATTATGTAGAAAACTAAAATAATAATAAAGATAATAATTGAAACGTACTAAGCAAATGTTGATGAAAGTAAGTTGCTTACCTTGAATTTACTCCGTAAAAGTTTTACAATTAAAATTCAACAGATAAGATACTTGAAACTCATTAATCAATTTTCTTAAAAACAAAAATCAATAATTGTCTGTCTGTTTGGGCCTGCTAATATCGAAACTAAAGGATTCGGACGATAGCCAAACAAAAAGAGAAAAATAAAAGACAAATGAAATAAGTAAAATATATATATTTTTAAATTATAGTCCGACCAAATAAACATTTCCTTTTGAATGTACAGTTTTAAAACTAAGTGGTTCTATAAATTAATATATTACACGTAAATCTGCGTATGAGTTAAAATATGTGTGTATTACTCAACCTATCGTATTATACGACTAGCTTACCTTGGTCACATAGCCAAAGACGTTTGAGTAGAAAGCGAAATAGTTCTTCGTTATATACAAATGCCCTTGAAGCAACAGATCTCCTACCAAGGCGCATGAATAATCTGAAAAAACCAAAATGAACATTTCATTAGTCATACCAATACAAGCAAGTAGAATGCTCTCAGCATTCTAAAGAAAAAGTATAGTACCTTTTTATATTATCGTGTTAAGCCAAGATAACTTAAATAGCTTTTGTTTTGCTTTAGTTTATCATTAATAATCTATGCATATAATAAAATTGTAACTAAGCCGAATCTGTACATTAAATATTTTTTTGGAAAATCTTATTGAAATAAACATTATTTTCGATACAGAGGCCGAATTTATAGTTTTTAGAATTTTTGTCTGTCTGTCTGTTACCGCATCACAGAAAAACCACTAGAGGGATTTTGATGAAATTTGGTATGGTGATAACTGGTTATCTGGGTCAACATATAGGATACTTTTTACCGCGGGAAAATGTCTCATTTCTGAGAAAAAATACAAAAACTGCAATGTAAGAGTATTCTAATATATAAAACCTAAGAATTTGGTTTTTGGTCATCTGAACGCGGGCGGAGCCGCGGGCAAAGCTAGTCTTACATAAATCAAAGATCTAACTAAACTGCTTGCTATTTCCTATTAGGTGAAGGTCTCTGTTTATGAATGATGAAGAGGTAAAACTTGTATTAATATAAGTTCAGAATTTAAACGTACAAGGTAAATTCCGACATCATTTATCCATATATATTTTTTTACCAATATTTAGAATAGACCTAGGCTTTATATTATTCGCTTAGGATGAAAAGGCTTTCGTGGACACCAATTTTGTATTTTATGTCGACAAAAATAAATAAAATAAATCGCTACTAAGTTACCTAGGATCGCTGGTACATAATATTGGTGTTATCAATAATTATCTAATTCTGTTCGGTTTCGATTGCAATTCTATTAAATAATACTTTAATAAACTTTTTATCTGTCTTAGGTTTATACTAATAAAAAACTTAAAAGTTCCACAAACTTTTGCTGTATAGTTATTGTTATTGCAAACCTCTATCCACAAATCTGAATGATATAAAGTTTAAAAACACATACCTTGAACATTGCTCGGAATAAAATTAACATACTTTTGACAGATTGAAGAAACAAATTTAAATTTAATATTTCTCAACTTGAAGATAACTAAGAAATGAATAATGCGTGTATGTATAATCAAGTAGCACGGACGTCAGACCTCGAAATTATATACGAAATAAATAATTCAAGCATTGGCATACCGACATTCAAATCTTCTACACTATCGTAGCAGGTAACCAAGTAAACTGATAACGATAGATAAATATTATTATTAACCACACGTGGCTGATTATTTTATTTATTTATTTTTAAAGTTATACTTCTTTTGGCACGTTTGAAAAAAAATATGAGAGCAAAATTTTTACGATGCGCGCGCCCACCGACAGCCAAAAAGCGACATGAAGAAGTTAGCTGCATTCCACTTACAAACAGAGAGTTGTGACATACGGGATGAAATCTTCAGCTATTTTTGTTCTGTTACGCCAAAGAAGTATAACTTCTTACGTGCGTACATAAGTACACACACACTTTTTTTTAATTACAGGTTAATCATACAAACGTAAAAGTGGGTATCTGTGTTGTTTTCGTCACAATTAAATGGCGATACTGATCGATTGATATAGAAATTAAAAATAGAGAGCTCTAGACTCTTCATTAAAATGAAAAATTTCTCTAAAGACAAAAAAATATAGGTAAGGCAACATTGCTGTTGTATTTTGATCTAAACCGGCATTTTTGTTATCCATACTCTGACAAACATTTAAAATATCTTAATTCCTAAGAAAATTATGAACTCTTACGGGATATACAGTGACTTTATATGTAGTGTAATAAATGTTGCAGTATATGAAAGCAGTATGAGTTTTGAATTGAGAAGATATACCTATAAGATAACATGGCCACCTTTTCGTAATTCAACGCATAAAAAGATTGTTTTGATTTAACTAGTATCATGCATAATCGATAGAGTCAATGAATAAAGTTTAAGAATTCCTGTGTAACAGAGTTGTTTTCAACGTTCGAGATCAAAAGAAATCTATTAATAGATAAAACTAATAGATATGTATATGGCACATAAACAAGTAGTATTGGAACATTTGTAAATAGCTTAAGAGTATGATTTGCACTAACGGACAGTATTTTTAATCGTAACCACAATTACTGCATAAATATATATTTTGAGCGCATTCGTACATTTACATAAATATGAACTGAGAGTGATAATTAATTTTTAAGTATAGGGTACACAGGTACACCTATACACTTAAAATAATTCAAAGATTTTTCAACCGACTTCAAAAAGGAGGAGGTTCTCAATTCGACTGTATGTTTTTTTTTTATGTTTGTTACCTCAGAACTCCGTCATTTATTAACCGATTTGGACAATTTTTGTTTTGTTTGAAAGGGTATACTTCCAGATTGGTCCCATTTAAATTTCAAAAAAAAAAATACCACGCCTAAGGGTGGAAAAATAGCGAATGATGAATTTAACCTACTTCTAATTGTCATATTAACTTTAAATTTGCAAGTATTTCTATTTCCGTTGATAGTACAGTGGTTCGGTATTGTTGACTTGATCTGATGGTAAGGCCAGAAGGTGGATAGGTGGAACTCTTCAACGGCTAATAGTAGATACTTTGAGTTTGGGCTTATTTTGTTTGATTTGACAAGCCTAACACGTTTGAATCCTTACTATGCTACTACTGTCTACACTAAAAAGGGAAAAATAAAAACTTTTTAACAAAAAAATAAAAACCGACTTCAAACAAAAGCACTAAAAAGTAAAAAATAACTGATTGGTAGTTTTCATTTACTATACATACCTAATCAAATATTTTCGAAGTCGGTGTGCTTTGGCTAAGTAATTAAAGCCTATCTATTAAATACATACCTAATCAAATATTTTGAAACCGGTGCCAGCCCATACAAAGCAAAGCACACCGACTTCGAAAATATTTGATTAGGTATGTATAGTAAATGAAAACTACCAATCAGATATTTTTTAATTTTTAGTGCTTTTGTTTGAAGTCGGTTTTTATTTTTTTACATACCTGCTTTTTGAAATTGGTATAAAAGGGTGGCAAACAATCTCATTAAAAATAATGTTTATTTTGACCATCTATCACTTATTTGTTATATATTCTGTGGCATGAATTTTTTTTTTTGGGAAACAAACAGTATTTAAAAATTTACAGTAAACACATAAAAGACAGCACATGCAGCAATAAAGTTTCCACTAATTTACATATATTATGTTAATGAGTAGTCAGAAAAAAAGAAAAAAGCAGTAAAAATATAATCACAAAAAAGAAAAAAATAAGAATTTTGACCAAAAAATAATTTTTAATTACACTCATTCAAGTAATTTACAAATACAGTATAGGCAAAACTGGAGCCAACCTGCTAGTATTGGAAGATTACTTACAGTTGAGTACTCGTTCTTCGGGTCCGACCTGCGGAAAGTGCCTTTGAAACTTCTTCTGTCGTGACTTGCTCGGCTGCTTGCCTTCCGCGGTCTCGTCACCTGAGGTCTGCGCCGCCACGCGCACAGACGGCGCGGAACCCGAAAGCGGTTTCAAGGCATGTCTGCAACAAAGGATTTTCTTTACAATTAACAAGAAATTATAAATATGTTTATATTAACGTGTCATATACATAATTCAGATAAAATTTAAGGCCATTTTTAAAAGAACAAATGTGTAAAAAATTGTTTTAAAGTCATAGTTATAAGTACTTGTTTTATAAAATACTATATATTTTGAAAAAAAATTAAAGGACAGATAACTGTACGAAGCACTAACCATAAGTATTAGGACTAAATTTTCCATTCACTTTTTCCACTACGAAAATGCTCATGTAAGCAATTCCACCAAGAGTATTGTAACCTATTTATTACTTTAATTTTCTAACTGCTTGCTATAAGTTAAACAGAGTTCAATAGCATTTTAAAAGTTGATTAACAAATGGAAACAAAATGTTTGGAATTGCTGCTTTCCTCGTTTCGGAAAGTTCAAACCAGGTCTGCATTTATCGTATTCATGTTATCTGTCTAGAGCGCTTTGAACTTAAATAAAATATTTTTAATATCATAAATGAATTTGTGACAAAAAGAAGAATGTAAGGAGAAAAAACTAATAAAACTATGGGTAAAATTATTAAGTAAAATACCAACATTTTAAATAAAACTATCTTTTCGGATTTTTTCGCGAATTTATTTTCATTTTTGGTTCCCGACGTTTCGAATGCTTTACATCAATCATGGTCACGGGAGAGTCTGAGGTGTTAGATGTCTCAAAGTCCAAAAGACCTATAATAGGTCTATATAGCATTATAGGTATATTATGAAATAATTACTCGTGTACATTATGTGATATCGGAATATGAGAGAGTTCAGGTGACAATACACATACCTACACGACGAACGAGTTCCTAATAGCTTCCATGAATAACGTAACTCAAGAAGTATTTTTTTTATAAACAAAAAGCTTTAAAAAGACATAGCGTATTTCTTAAAAATTGTAATTTAATTAAATAATTGTTCATAGAGTTATACAATACGGGGTCATGCTCACTATCATGACATATGTAAGTCATAGAAACAATTTCATTAATGCACGAGTCATTTCCTAGCAATATCTTATACTTTCACCTTTTGGTTGGATGGGCCGTCCAGATTAGACTTTATTCATTACTTAAGGATTTTTGAAATTCAAAGTTTATAACATGAGCAGTACGAGACTTAGAGTTAGACCTTAGGTAATGTAGTAAATTATTATTAATTAATTCATGATTTAATAATATTTAGCCATAAAAAAGGAAATTCACTACACAACCACATCAATCGATGAAAAATATACAATTTTCAACACAAACTTGTGTTTTCTATAAAAATTACTTCTTGCGTAGGTGCATGTTACGCAAGTTTTTCATCAATTTAAACACTTTTACGAAAGTTTGCATAAGAGCTTTTGCAGTTTTAAATTACACTGCCATAATACAATTAAATATATTATATTAATTCATTCATCATACCTCATTCCCCTAATGTTGCTTGGACAATTATACAATATATGTATATAATATACTATTTTAATATAATAGGAATAGTATATCCAGTTATAATACACTTCTATGAGAAAAGTAAAAAGTGCAAAGGTCTCTTTGATCTTATAACTTAAGTTCCGCTTGAAATTTTTTCTATTCAATCAGCATTTTAATGTGAAATCAGTGTTACCTTATCTCAAACGTAGCAACAATTTATTATTATATAACAACTTTATTTTTTATTTAAACAAATATAACCATATCTAACATTTTCATAACCATATATAACATATATGACATGAAATGATTTTATTAATATAATACCTAAACTGTATGTATAGAGTATTTTTTTTTATATTTGTCCATACAACATGAATATAAAAAAACGGAAATTTGCTTGTATTTGTTTGTTTGTTTGTTTGTTTGTTTGTTTGAACATGCTAATCTATGGAATTACCAAATAGTTTTTTCATTTTATAGCCTAGGGTACTACTAGCGATTTACTTTCGTTTAGCTCCCATAAATCTCTCAGTTGCTAACAGTGGTCTATATGATACTCTGAATTATATCTATCATGATGTAAACACATTCAAATGCGTCCACCCGTTTTAGTGTGAAACATTCACGGAAAATAAACTACAAAGGTGGATCGCGAGCAAACACAAGAAAGAGCTATACAAGCGTTACGTAAGCTGTAATAAAGTAACAATTAATACATATTTTTTAAACCTTTTTTTTTATATATATATGAAAAAAATATTAATTAACATATAAAGAATTTTTTTTTAAATTTGCAACATAGTAACAACGTTATTATGATATTGAAAACGATTGAAACAATTCGTACTACATATTCACTGATGATAACCTATTGACGATACCAACAACTTGGTTTTATGAGATAAGACAGAAATCATGTATTGATGGATAAAATAAAAAAAATGATACTGATAAATAAATTGACTGTCTGTCTGTAATCTGATTTTAACACTCAAAACTGATTTCAAATTTGATTCTAAATAACATTAGGTAGGTAATAACTGCACTTTTTGATTTGACATATTTTTTGATCTGATCTGATTTTCCATATATGGAAGTATAGTTAATAGGAACTTAAATATATACCTACTTTTTAAAAAGATAAACACCCATTTTAGTAAAAATCACAACTACACTGTGTCTTGGGACTCCAATAAGAACAACTGAACAAAAACCGTGTTTGCTCCAGGTTATATGGACCATATAAAATTTGTATCCCAATACAGCTAAGCGAAAATATACCTTATTGGTATTTAAATAAAGCGATTTACTCCCGATTCTTATAAATAAAAAATGTATGATGCTAAGGTCTACGTAAGAAATTGCATTTTAATATGACATACATAGAAGAACTGTTATACAAATAAATATTTTCTTGAACTTTTCACGTAACTGTACAGTACATATATGTTAATTTTGTTTCGTATTCATTACCATATTACAAATAAATAAAACAAATAAATAAATAATAAATAAATGTATTGGGACATTACCAATTAATAATTGTAGAATAGGCAGGTATTTTTATAAACGATGCTTAGTATGGAATAGATTTTTTTTCTTTTTTTTTTAATTTTTCCCATGTTTTAATAGTTATTCTGCAATTCGGGATGAAGACATATCCAACAAAACAAAGATTATAAAAATCGATGCAACAGTTCTCGAGTTATAAGTGTTGTAACAAACCCGACTTTGTTTTATGTAATATATAGATTAATAATTATTTTAAATAAATAATTATTAAAATAATAATTATTTATTTAAAATAATAATCAAATATGCTTGTCGTGTTTGAACGAATAATATTTCTTTAAATTTTCTTTCTCAATAAATATTTACTACTGTTAGAAATAAGAAAACGTGTTTGTTAATTTATCACGCAGCTCAATAATGTTGAGCAAAAACCGTCGATCTTTAGATCGACATAGTTTTTCGCTTAGAGTTAGTTCATGGGCCGGAGCATGAATAACATTGAGTACTATTTGTATGGAAACCTATAGGATTCCGGTATATTATGGAAACTAATAACATTATGATTAATTATTATCATCTAGGGAAGCACATCACTAGTAATTTGTAAATTACACACATTTTTAAGTCGGATTAATCGATAACGTTAAAATTATCTTGATAGTGTACACACACACACATTTTATATGTTAATCAAAATCTTTGAACTAGACATTTTCACATAATTAGAACAATATCTTAAACTTGAAATATTTGAGAGGAGATTAGGTACTATAAAACTGAATATGGCTTTTCAAAATTATGACTAATAAAAATCATCTTACTCTTGATTTGTTGAATACGTTATGCTGCCTTCGCCACTGGAATCGTCCGAAAACTCGAAGGAGGCATTATCCACCATTGTTCTGCTGTTCACATCATCGATGTTAGAAGAAAACTCGCGCACAAACATTTCATACACGTCTAACAAATTTTATCACTTGTTTCTTCTTAAGTCTAGTCCTGCACGAACTTAAAATTCGTAAAGGTAAATAACAATTCCTTCTCATCGTACCACGTGAGTATTTTCTATTAAGTAATAAACAAGCCTATAGATTGGCGTACATAACAATTGACATCATGAATGAATAGATATTAATAATACCTACAATTCTATCAACGTACACGTTTGAAACTCATCTCCAATTTAAACCATCTATCATCTATAATGAACGATAAGATTAATTAAGCAAACTTACAAATATTCCGTAAGTTTGAAAATATTTATAGACGTACATGATCTAACCTCACAACACTTGTTCAAATAGAAAATGAGTTAAAGAGGCACATATATATATATATCGAAACCATAAAAAGTTTTACTGTCGTCGAATAACATTACACAGAAAACACGTCCACAAAACCAATGATCTAATTCCTATTTATTCGCAATTACTCCTTCACATTGGAATCACTAACCGCGCGATAAATTATCATTTTTATATCGAGCTGATCTTGCTTGCTTATACTATGAATGAAAACACTAACATCAGACAAAGTAGCGCTCCGGCCGCGTTCAACAGAACAACTGTTGATAGAACGTCTACGTATAGCATATATTGATTGCATATTGAATACGTCGTAATTTATCGCCATACACGATAAGATAGCGAGTGCCTAACCGAGCCGTAGCGAAATTAAATGCTTGTAAACCTTCTTTGAATAGTAAAACTTGAATAAATCTAACTAATATTAAAGCTACACTGACAGATATGACCTTTCCGGAAACGAGTTCATCGAACTTACAACGCATGAGCGACTTGAGGCCAGACCACACGATAGCAAAGACACTGCGGGCTTAAATTTAATTGACATCGAAAACTACGAAGAGGTGGTAGAGTGGGAATAAAGATCGCGCGACTGGCGAAAGACTCAAATCACCTGCTGGTATTCGTCATCGAGCGGTTACCGCTTGACAACGGTACAACGCGATTGTTAAGTACCCATCTGAGTATACTATGTAGAGTGCAGCTTGCTATAGAGGCATAATGTTTGCAACGAAGTAAAGAGCTACCGTTTATAAACAACAAGTGCAGTCAGATGAAACAATGATCATGCCAACCCAGAAACAGAAAACACTCAGATTACACTGATGTTAAAATGATTTATTTAATTAATAAAATATTATTTTTAATCAAGGTCTAGTATATTTATAGACACTCCTTTTTAATATACTTTTTTTATGCACCACTAGTTTTCGCTTACGACATCGCATTTATTATATTAATATTGGTTTGGGTGATTGAATTTATATTAACATATTTTTTTTATTATGAAATTCATATAAAAATAAACAATAACATTATTAATTAATTATTATTGTGTAACAGATATACCTAATATACTATTTTTCGATATTTCATATAAATAATACCCAAAAGCTTCCCATATTAAATTAAAATTTAACAAGCCAGTTTTTAAGTCTATTTAAAAAAATGATTCATTTAAAATATCAAAATCAAGTGGTCTCTAAAAATATCTGTCTCAGAAGAAAGATGACGCTGGAGTAATTCGTTCCATTTTATATTACAAACGGACAACAGTGTTTGCCGAACAAATAATAATCCAGATACTTTATTTCACAAATGTCCAATGTGATTTATCTATTATTTCTATCGAAACAATAGCCGTTATATACCTATTTACCTACATATCTATACATATAATAAAATTGTAACCAAGCCGAATCTGTACATTAAATATTTTTTGGAAAATCTTATTAAAATAGACATTATTATTGATACAGAGGCCGAATCTATGGTTTTTAGAATTTTTGTCTGTCTGTCTGTCTATTACCGCATCACGGAAAAACCACTGGAGAGAATTTGATGAAATTTGGTATGAAGGTAGCTGGTTATCCGGGTCAACATATAGGATACTTTTTACCGCGGGAAAATATCTTATTTTTGCGATAAAATACAAAAACTGCAGTGAAGTGTACACTAATATATAAAACCTAAGAATTTGGTTTTTGGTCATCTGAACGCGGGCGGAGCCGCGGGCATTGATAGTTTACAAATATTATCTTTAAAAGTAGACGTATAATATAATTGTAATGAAGGCAAAATTTTTAACATGAAATTTTTTAACATTTAGAAGTTGCTTGGGATGTATAATGAAATCAAATCAACATTATTAGAATTGAAAGAATTTTCTGTCTATCGTTGACTTAACCGACCATAGTGACCACACATCGCTCCTGAACAGTTGGTCGGATTTTTATGCTATGGTTTTTGTCCAAGTGGCAGTAAAAACAAAAACGTAGGCAAGGTTTACTTTGATAGGTATAGAGAAGTTTGCACTACTAAGTATATAAATTAATAAAAATGTAAATTAATTGCTTGCTTTGAGATACTTTATATAATATGTATAAAAATAATTATTTATTTAAGCAAACATGCAATTTTCAAGGCAGTTTAAAATAATTGAATTTATTTAAAAGAACATCATGACCTACAAAGTTGTATTCACTTACTGTATGTTAAAATTTTAACTAGTACGCACTCATATGATAGAAATCGCTAGTGTAAAACAAAATACACCGTAAATATTTTACCGATGAAAGAAATGGCCCGAATATTGTGGTTACGAAAATACACCGTACCGCTGTTGTGGCCGTTACCTACACGCGTATGCTGGGCGAGCCGGGAACATCAATATTATCTGTGTTGATTGAACAAATGGGAACAACCTTAGAGGGAAGAATTGTAGAAGGTGCATACGCGAATGTATCCTGCTAATGATTTTAGTATCTGATGATATTGAGCTGGTTTATATTTTAATTAGATACAAAGTTATATTCAGCCCTTTTTATCGTCCCACTGCTGGGCACGGGCCGCCCTTCAATACGAAGGGAATCAGGCCACAGTCGACCATGCTGGCACTGGCTGGTTGGCAGACTTCCCATATCAGATATATTCCTTTACCGTAAGACAAGTGGTAATTATGGTGGAAATAATTTGCACATAAACATAGCAAAGGTGCCAGATCCTGATTTGAACCACCTTCACTCAGTTTTCCAAGCGAGTGCGTCACCACCTGCCAAAACTACCTACCACTACCAAAGTTATTTATTAAACAAATAAATTTATGAGGATCGGACTATTATTACAAATACGAAAGTTTGTATGTGTGTGTGTGTGTGTACGTTTGTTACTCCATCATGCTGTAACGGCTGGTATACAGAGAGATTAGGACCTGGAGTAGCATATGCTGCTTGATACCTAGAGACGCACCCGAGCAACGCGATGGTAAATCATTAGTTAATGCACGTGTATGTACGTTTGCACACGATAAGGAAAAGATTTATATTTCAGCTTATTTTCTAATATTTTAATAGTCATTTATGATTTGTTCATATTATGTTTGATAGCATTTCTATTTCTGCTATATTATAAGGGCGTTAGACGTCAGTTTTGCTCTTTACAGTTTACACGTGACGAGCTACCTATTCTGTTACAGACTAATTAAGATTAATTTAACTTATGTACCAGAACTTGTGTTTCAGATGACAATGTTGCCATTATTATAATGTTTTTCTTCCTGAATTACAGAATGGCAGAAATAATACACGTTTTATATTTTGCATGACATCATTATTCATAGACATAACATAACAAAATGATATTTAATATGATATTTAAAACCTGTTCCATATAGGTATTTACCGCCCACTTTACTATCGTTTCCATTGCAATTACAATATATATAATTGACTTTATTAGGTGTTTATACATTTTTATTGTGTATAAGTCATAATATATTGGAACTAACTTAGATTTAAAGAGTATATATATATAAATATATTAGATATATATATATATATATATATATTTATGTACCTATATAAAAGAACTCTCTCGTATCTATGTCAAGTAGTAGATATAAGCAAACAGAAAGCATTAAAAGGGTAACGTAACTCTGAAACAAAAAAAAATGAGTGCGTTTAACCTTTACGCGCGATTGAAGTAAAACTTCTTCGGCGCTGTGGCAGGTGCCGTTATTACATCATAACTAATATATATACATATAATTTTTATAACATTATTAATCATAAATATATATTTTTAATTTTTATAAATAAAAAAACGTGCGTGTGTACTTACGAACGCACGTAAGAAGTTATACTTCTTTGGCGTAACAGAACAAAAATAGCTAATGATTTCATCCCGTATGTCACAACTCTCTGTTTGTAAAAGGAATGATAAATTTTAATAAAAATAGTTCAATAACGCATATTAGGCATATTACAATCATATATTTATAGAATATCAATTAAGGAAAGAATATAATAATATTATATATCATTTGTAAGAGTTACCATGGCATAACAACGGTTACCATGGCAACAAACGTTCGCTCGCCCGATCACACTTTTCGTCACGCATCCACCAGCTTACTCCCCAAGTCAAGCGTGTGTAAAGAAGTTTTATATATAGATTAAGAAGAGTTTTTTGATTTTTATTTTTATTATAACGGTTAAGAGATGAATTTTTTTCCTGCAGGAAAATGTATCCTATATGTTGGACCCAGATAACCAGCTATCATCATACCAAATTTCATGAAAATCTGTGCAGTGATTTTCTCGTGATGCATTCCAAGACAGACCGACAAAATTCTAAAAACTATAGACACGGCCTCTGTATCGATAATAATCAATTACTATTTCAATAAGTTTTTTTTTATTTATATGTAATATACAGATTCGGCTCAGTTAAAATTTTATTATATAATTGCATTTTGTAACCTACTCATAAAGATTTTATAGGTTATTTGAAATCACGCTACGAACCTTAGGAATGAAGTATATATACATATAAACGCAGGCAACGCTAGTTTGTATATATATATATAAACTAACTCATATAATAGTCCTAACTCCAGACAGCAGTAAATACATATAAATTACTAATTGTATACCCATTTTTCTATTATTTTGTCATTATTGAAACTAAAACACCAGACAAAATTTTTTGGCGTCGGAAATGGCACATCCTTAATCGGTGGAATTATAGATATTATTGTGTAATTTGGAAATTTTATAATTTGCTCTATGGGTGCATGACGGTGCTTACAATTTTCAATTCAATTCTTTTATTTCGTGGTTTCTAAGCTTACAATTTTATTTCTTAATCCCTCCACGACCGCGGACACGCCGGCGTTACAGTTAACAGTAGATTTCTTAAAAATTTAATTAATTGCTATTAAATTTACCTAGAAATTTACCTCTTAAAATTGAAGCGGAGATGACTCCCTAGTCCAACTTTATGCCACGAAAATAAGTTTAAGATTTTGCCTGAAATCTAAATATATACGACGGTAATGTCACGGTAACACTAGCTGCTACAAGAAGAAAGTAATTAATTTTTATATATCCGGTGTAAAACGTAACCGGATATCCCGCTAGTTAGCTTATTTGTCAAAATAAAATATTGCAAATATTCCTTTCCTTCTATCCAATTTTAATCATTTCTCAGAACGTTTCTACAAGTAAGTAAGTAAAAATATTTTTGAATTATAATTTCATATTGTGGACTAAATATATTATGTAATAGCTAAAATGTTTATTTTATCTTCTTAGTGAACATAACATTTATACATACTTATAACAAAATTCTGAGTCAAATCTGTACATTAAATATTTTTTGGAAAATCTTAATAAAATAGTCATTATTATCGATATAGAAACCGAATTTATATAGTTTTTAGAATTTTTGTCCGTCTTTCTGTGACCGCATCACGAGTACAGATTTTGATGAAATTCGGTATGATGATAGTTGGTTATCCGGGTCAACATATAGGATACTTTTTACTACTGTAAAATATCTTATCTCTGAGAAATCTATACTAAACGTTAAACCGTAACTAGGGACGAACCCGAGCGGAGCGAGGGTGAGACGCTAGTATTAAATATTTTACTATAAATATAACATATGAAATGTTACATTAATGAATTAACTGAAGAGGTATTATCTACTGTAAAACAAACAATTATGATTATATGTAATAACATGCGGCGAAACTGACGTCAATAGATATGGATAGAGAACATTATAATTTATCACATTAAAATATACCCATCCACATGCAAAAAAGAACACTATATCATAGCTAATAAGCATTATTTTATATTGCTTTTATTTCTCTTTCTTGACGTACTAGCCAATTACTTAACATTTTATAAGTTAACTTATAACAAACTAGCATTGCCCGCGGCTCCGCCCGCGTTCAGATGACCAAAAACCAAATTCTTAGGTTTTACATATTAGTATACTCTTACATTGTAGTTTTTGTATTTTTCTCAGAATTGAGATATAATCCCGCGGTAAAAAGTATCCTATATGTTGACCCGGATAACCAGCTATCACCACACCAAATTTCATTAAAATCCCTCCAGTGGTTTTTCTTTGATGCGGTAACAAACAGACAGACAAAAATCCTAAAAACTACAAATTCGGCCTCTGTGTCGATAATAATGTTTATATCAATAAGATCTTCCAAAAAATATTTAATGTACAGATTCGGCTTAGTTACAATTTTATTATATGTATAGATTACGCTATGCATACCCTACGTGTTTCTATGCGTGTACGTTGTGTTTTAATTCTCATTGAAGTTTCAACATTTTCTATAGCAGGTATCCAAAAAGTAAAATAATATAATTACTTAGTAAAGTTATCATCATGTAGACGGTAACATAGATAGGCATCTCTGTTACTCCCCTACATCTATACATATAACAAAATTCTAACTAAGCCGAATCTTTACATTAAATATTTTGTGGAAAATCTTATTGTAATAGTCATTATTATCGATACAGAAGCCGAATCTATAGTTTTTAGAATTTTTGACTGTCTGTCTGTTACCGCATCACAAGAAGTCTACTGACAGATTTTGATGAAATTTGATATGGTGATAGCTGGTGGTTATCCGGGGGGTCAACGTATAGGATACTTTTTACTGCGGGAAAATATCTCATCTTTGAGAAATCTATACTAAACGTTAAAACGTAAGTAGGGACGAACCCAAGCAGAGCGAGGGTGAGTCGCTAGTGATGATATAAAATGGGAAAAGGTATATGAAATATTAATTGCGGCCTTTTAAGAACTAAAAAGTACATAATAGTATAATACCTACTGTTATAATTTTTATTTTATTATTATATATTCCATAATTCATAGTATAAATTATATAATCGTCTATCATAAATTCAATCACACTTATTTTTCAAGGTATAAGAACTCAATGGAGAAACAACCTACCTGTTCGCAAGAGATTTGGCAAAGATAAAAATGAATTTTATATAGACCTTAATATATAATATACAAAAAAATATATTATGTACAAGATGATTCCTCAATACATTAGAAAATAAATATAGTGATTAAAGTGGATATATATGGTAAAATAATAAATGTTGATTTAGGTGCACTATTCTAGCATCAATATCAATACTAAAACCATTAAGTATACTTGTTTATAGATATTTGAAAGAAAATAATACCATGGCGTGCTGAAAACTGATGTGTTTCAGTGCTTATTATAAAACCAATTAATATGTCTCAAAAAAGTAATCTTGATAGTTATCATTCATTCGTTCTTATTTATTAACATGCGGTTATATGTGCGTGTTCGTTGAATGTAATTCGCAGTAACCACGCAATAAAACCACGGACTGCAATAGTTTTTTTACTACCTATCTACCGTTATTTTTTTAACTGATTCCTTTTAATAGTTAGAACAGAAATGCCATTAAATCCCTTTAAACTAACAATAAAGCAAGCAAAGGCGAGGACAGAACCTAGTGTAAAATATAAACATCTATGTACAATAAATTTCTTGTATGTTATGCAAAATAATTTTTATGATACTAAACGAGTCTTTTACCTCTTATAATAAAATCTATTATGATGTTTCAAATAAAATATATCTACGAAAACGCCGTATAAAAAGATTTTTTCTTATTTGTTCAACGAAAACTGTAATTTTTTTTATTAAAAATTCATAAGTATAAGTCAGACTTACAAATATATTTTTTTTATTTTAAAGATATACATACTATTATGTAATAAAATGTTGGCAAATTAATTATATTAAGTACGGACTTCGGACTACGGAGCCATTGCGTAGGTGAGTCGCGGTATTTAACTGAATTTTATTGTGTTGACATATTACGAGTACTTTGAAACTCGCAGACTATTCTTAATTATATAATTCAGCAATAATAGTTTATAGTGTAACTAAACTTCGCATATTAGCAACGAGACAAACTATGCAAAGACGTCCCATTACTCATCTCAAGCAATTACGTTGATAGCGAGGAAATTCTAATTGAATAAATTAGTTCTTCGTTGTTGCCCACAAGTGCTTTAGAAAAATTATAGATAATAAAATATTTAGTTTATAGTGTTTTAGTGTAATGTTGTAGGTATTTGTCTTACTAACCTATAGTGACAAAGGTCGCGAGTTCAATGCCGCGAAAACATAAAAGACACAACCCGTATACCTCATAGGTATTGTAATGGTCATACGCAGGTAATAGGTTTATAATACCTAAGACATCGTGCAGGTTTCAAAAGCTCCAATTGCTGTGGTATAATTATTATCTGTTTCTCTACAACTTTTTGAGGTTTCAGTCAATCTTAGATAAATTAAATCTATTTTGTGTGTTTTTCAATTTATATTAATAAGCACTTTTAAAGACAACGGTCTAAATTGAAAACATAGCTAGCTGATCATGGTGTAGTTAATCCATACACCAAGATACATCTAAAGCTGTCTATTCTATTTGCTTCTTAAAAGTTGGTGGTAATGTTTAGTTTTTGTGGGATATTTAGCATAAAAAAATAGTACAACATTTGGTATTATATAAATCTGATTAATCTAAGTATTATTATTGCGAATGTTTGTGCGTATAAGCAGCTGGACAGGTTTTAATGAAATTAGTATGCAGACTAGCGTAACATTTTAATTTTTTTGAGCGGAACCCTTACAACATCAACTACCTGATAGTGAAAGTCCCGTCAAAATCGGCCCAGCTGTTTCGGAGATTAGCCGGTACAGACAGACAGAAAATTTTTAAAAATTGTGTTTTTCTTATAAATACCGTATATAATACCATACGCATTTAGTAAAAAGCTGTTATTTTGACATTACAGACAGACACTTCAATTTTAAGACTATAACCTGGAGTAGCACAGGCTACTACTGCTAGGCACCTAGGAACACGTAAAATGCTAATCTCAATATGCAATACTACTCACTTATCATGTTTCGATCTTGAGTGCGGTTCGAGCTGCAGCGGGGTGGCGGGGGCGGAGCGAGGGGCCCCGCACCCGCCACCCGCCGCGCCCGACGCGAAGTTCCCGGTTGACCTGCAACAAAACCACGCTTAATTTATTATGCTAATCACCATGTTCTTACAGCTTACTTAATTGCATCCTGTAAATGTTCATAAATTCAATATTTTATTATTCGTAATATCATCTCGTCGATAGATATACAATATACATCGACTCCAAAATTTTAAAAGTAATAAATTAGAGATATTTTTTTTATTTTTTATTATAATGAAATGAAATTGATATGGATATACCCCTGAGGTGCATTTGCATAATTTACCTATATATCTATACATATAATAAAATTGTAACTAAGCCGAATTTGTACATTAAATATTTTTTGGAAAATCTTATTGAAATAGACACTATCGATACAGAAGCCGAATCTATAGTTTTTAGAATTTTTGTCTGTTTGTCCGTCTGTCTATCTGTCTGTTACGCATCACGGAATAACCACTGGACTGGAGTGATTTTGATGAAATTTGGTATGATGATAGCTGGTTATCCGGGTCAACATATAGGATACTTTTTACCGCGGGAAAATGTCTCATTTCTGAGAAAAAATAGAAAAACTGCATTGTAAGAATATACTATTATGTAAAACCTAAGAATTTGGTTTTTGGTCATCTGAACGCGGGCGGAGCCGCGGGCAATGCTAGTAATTAAATAAATTCGTTCTTCAATTCTTATTCCTTCTAAATAATCTTCTTCTATATAAAAAAAGATTGAAATGTTACCGAAAATGTCTCATTTTGGACGAAACGTTAGACCAGTTACCAATTATACCAAAGGACCAAAATACCATCTTACAAGGAGTATTTATTGCAGTATTTTTTCTTTCATAAATGTATTACATAAATCTTACCAGGCACACAATCTACTTTCATTATATGTAAAGAAAAGATCTAATCATATGACATAATTTTTTTCGTTATTCGGAGACCGAAATAAGGCCTTATCGATACCCTTCCTTTGAATAGAAGTCAGAACTATAGTACATAATACATATTACGTAAGTTTCCGCTACAATTTATTTTGTATGCATGGCACAAAGATCTCTTCTGGTCACATCCGTTACAATCGCCGTTAAGATTCATAAAAATTAACTTATTTAGAAGTAAAAACTAAAAATTAACAGTAAATATATGTACATTTTTTGCATATAAAATAAAACATCTAAAAAAACGTGTGCGCGAAGGTACTTATGTACGCACGTAAGAAGTTATAAAATTGTAACTGAACCGAATCTGTACATTAAATATTTTTTTGGAAATACTTATTGAAATAAACACTATTTATGACCAAAAACTAAACAGTTATGTTTTACATATTAGTATACTCTTACATGGCAGTTTTTGTGTTTTTTTCTCAGAAATGAGACATTTATCCCGCGGTAAAAAGTATCCTATATGTTTACCCGGATAACCAGCTATCATCATACCAAATTTCATCAAAATCCCTCCAGTGGTTTTTCTGTGATGCGGTAATAGACAGACAGACAAAATTTCTAAAAACTATAGATTCGGCCTCTGTATCGACAAATAAGTTAAAGTTTTATTAGGTATATACATGTATAGATTTGTCAGACAATAACAACGGTTAGCATGACAACAAATAGTCATCTGCTAACTTGATCATGTCGATTTATGCCTGTCGGTGTGCGCGCGCATCGTAAAAAATTTATTATCCTAACTTTTTCCAAACGTCCCAATAGAAGTATAACTTCAAAATCTTTTCGGATTTTTTCGCGGGTTCATTTAGATTTTTGGTTCCCGACGTTTTGAAAGCTTTACAGTAATCGTGATCACGGAAGAGACTAAGGTTTTAGACGTCTCAAAGGTTATAATTATTACTGATAGTCCGTACCTACCACATAAAATGACCCTGTATGGTAATCGAACCCGAAAACTTTGATATAGTAAGCATTTATTATTTATAGTATATATCTATTGATCTGCCAATGCGCGACGACAGTCGACATATTAAAACTATATACTCCGTAAATCCTCGCCTCAGCAACTAAATAAACGACGACCCCAGACTAGTATCCAAAAACATATCTATATAATATAAACATGGAAGTTTTACAAAAACCAACTCAGGGTCGAGTATAAGACATCTACTCATAAATTATCGTGCACAAAAAAGCAAAATTTAACTTTGGAAACTAAAAGTAAAAATCATCTTTAGGTAATCTATACATATAATAAAATTTTAACTGAGTCGAATCTGTACATTAAATATTTTTTAGAAAATCTTATTGATACAGAGATTTTATATTGATTGATATTATTATCGATACAGAGGCCGTATCTATAGTTTTTAGAATTTTGTCAGTCTGTCTGTCTGTCTGTCTGTCTGTCTGTCTGTCGGTCTGTCTGTCTGTCTGTTTGTCTGTCTGTTACCGCATCAAGGAAAAATCACTGGAGGGATTTTGATGAAATTTGGTATGGTGATAGCTGGTTATCTGGGTCAACATATAGGATACTTTTTACCGCGAGAAAATATCTCATTTCTGAGAAAAAATACAAAAACTGTAATGTAAGAGTATACTAATATGTAAAAGCTAAGAATTTGGTTTTTGGCCATCTGAACGCGGGCGGAGCCGCGGGCAATGCTAGTACTTGTATAATATGCATATTTTGTCATTTAAAACAATAGAATAAATCCTTAATACAATGTATTTTCCTACTCTATTCAAATAAATAAACTGCCAATTAATATTCCAAAAAGCAGTAGGTACCTATTACATATACTCGTATGTATCTTTTTAAGATTCTAACGAATTGTGATGTAATGGATTTAAAATAGAGCTAAGTTCAACACGCACTTGTTTAAAACATAAACAATGCAGCCAAAAAAATAATTCTGTAGTGTTTCCATTTTGCTGTGTAATATATCGTTCATTTTACTGTGCAATAATGGTTAAATATAAACTTTAATTTCAACAATTATTTACTAGAATTGTTCTATGTTTAACAAAATCTATTTCTAATAATTATCATATAAAGTTTGAAACAGACTATGCAAATAAACAATTTTTATTCAAAGCGGTACTCCAACACAAAGGTACACAACAATGGGTAAATTACACGCATACACAGATGGATTTTTATAAAATGGAAAATTCGTAGATGGAAGTTCTTGAAGTTAAAAATATGAAAACCAAAGTTTAAACTTCTTCTATTATATTGCCGATGAGAAACATCATCTGGTTCACTGCCTATATCGAAAATAATAAACTTGTAATTACGAAGTTTATTATATCATCAAATGATAATCCCTCCACGACCGCGGACATGACGGCGTGTCAGTTAACAATAGATTTCTTAGAAATTTAATTAATTTCTTAGAAATTTACCTGGAGGTGTTAAATTAATAAAATATCAAAAGTTATTATATTCTTTATTCTTTATTGCACTAAACAAGTAATAAAAAAAAATACATAGAAAATGATGTGGACAAAGGTGGACTTATCTCTATAAGAGATCTCTTCCAGTCGACCTATGTATGTGGGAAATAGTGTTAAGTAGCGGGACAGAAAGAGAAAGTGCAAAGAAACGATAAGAAAATAAATAAGAATAAGCATAATATGTAAAACAAAATGAATACAATATATAAGCATACAAATATATGTACACACTATATTTCCATATATAATATATAAGCATAAATACATAAATACAAATATTATTTATAAACAAGTTACATACTTTTTTAAATTTGACAAAAAATATATATTCAGGGTATAGCGTTTCAACGAGTATTGTATAGTCATAAAGGTTGAGGTCTGAAATACCTGCATTTAATGTTAGGACATAAATTGAAGTCGACGATCACTTGAGCTAATTACACTTCATTTGAGGTCAATTTAAAACAGTTAACTCATTGATGACACTTTAAACAAGGTCATAGGTAATAATGCTAATTTACATGTGGCTTGTCTCTTCCATTGTTCCATATAATACTAATGGCAAAGCTATAACTTGTAATACATCATTTTATAGTAGCATTTATTTCTAGAAGAGTATGTTTAACTTTTTGTACAATGAACTGTTACGAAAACAGCATACTACACAATTGCGAAAATTATTGCGCATTTAATACAACGGTTGGTTACAGACTACAGTACGAATTTATATTTCGCATATTTCTCACATATTAAGTAGTTTTTAACCCTCCTACTGAAATTATAAAGATATACCTATATTTTATTCGCAGCTGTACTGGTATTGGTTGCAAATCTCTAAACCTTGTAAACCTCTATCGTTAATTTCGTTATTTTAAGTAATTTATGTTAATATACAAACATTATATACTATAGATATATTATACGTGAAGCTTCAAATCTTAATCTTTCATATGGTCGATTTTACTACTAATAATGACCAAGACATTTCCCTAAACCTTTTATAAAAATTATATCGCGGTCAATCACCATAAGGTCGATCATCCGCTTGAAAAATATTTTATCGAAACGACGTTTTCTACAATATTAGTGCCCCCGCTCTTTTAAAACCGACCCTGGGATAATGGGTATAATACAAAGCACAAAATGCAGACCTTCAAACGTTTTGTTGTTTAATAATAATAGTACTTTGGCGACTGAGCTTCGCTCGGCATTTTTCAGTAAAGATATAAGAATTGCGTTCTTTCAGAAAAGACACCTATATAGATAACCTTAAAAAATTTTATCCCAATACAAAAGATAGGTACAAATCGTGAGAGCCGTTTTCGAGATGTATCTCGGAACTAAAAAAAAAAAAATATTTAGAAAAATAAAAATCCAGACTGCATAAAAAGCTAACTAAAAAGATGAAAAAAAAAAGATTCCGACGAATTGGAACTTCCTCCTTTTTCCAAGTCGATTAAAAACAAGTTGACGAAGTAACATATTATGCAGTCGGAGACATGCATCTATGTATATTCTATATTATTATTACTATTTAAGGAGGCAGAGTTTGTTTGTTTGAACGCGCTAATCTCAGGAACAACTATCCGATTTAAAAAAAATCTTTTTGCTATAGATAGTCTGTTTATTGAGGAAGGCTATAGGTTATATATCATCATGTTACTACTACTCAAGGGAGCAGAGCAGTAATCATAAATGTCAACAAATCGGACATACTTCCATACCTTATTATAAAACTGATGTTTATAGTCAAATTTAACGCGAGTGAAACTGCGGGGCACAGCTAGTATGCATATACATATGTAATATACATATGTTTTATAAAAGCCGCGTGTGTGTATATAAATGTAAATTTTGTATCATATTAGTTTTTTGTGAAAATACTATTCACGCGAGCAAAAACTTGTATCTTCAAATCACAATGTTATAAGTAGTCCCATTAAGCAAATTGATATTCAATATCGTTTTTAAAACTAATTTCATGTGAAAGCTTTCTGATATTACCAAAATACATTGTAATGAGACACCTCGTCCTTGAAGTTTCAAAGCTAACAAATATCCACCTTATAAAAACTTCGCGGGAAAACAGATTGTTAGAGGATTTCTCAGAAAAGAATCATTAATATCCTATTCCTTATAACAACAACTACATATGACGCATTAATCAATTTTATAGATAGTAAACACTTGCTGATGCGAACAGATCTCAGTTTGATCTCTCGACAAAGTGGGTCTAGAGTTCGATAACCGGACGTGACATGTATTGGCAATATGTATGTTATTATTGAAACAAAGTACTTTATCGACTGTGATTCGATTGAAATTTGAATATTAGACATGATTATCGTTGGTTTTTATGAAAACTTTAGATAACAAATCTGTAAGTAAAGTATGGTTGACATCAACTACACGTTTAACTGAAATCAAGATTAACAATATAATAAATCTATACATATAATAAAATTGTAACTGAGTCGAATCTGTAAATTAAATATTTTTTGGAAAATCTTATTGAAATAAACATTATTATCGATACAGAGGCCGAATCAATAGTTTTTAGAATTTTGTCTGTCTGTCTGTCTGTTACCGCATCACAGAAAAACCACAAGAGGGATTTTGATGAAACTTGGTATGGTGATAGCTGGTTATCCGGGTCAACATATAGGATACTTTTTAAACGGGAAAATATCTCATTTCTGAGAAAAAATACAAAAACTGCACTGTAAGAGTATACTAATATATAAAACCTAAGAAATTGATTTTTTGGTCATCTGAACGCGGGCGGAGCCGCAGGCAATGCTAGTATATTATATAATGTAAACCCGTTTTAATATTTAAAAAAAGGTTGTACATGTTAAAATATTAGATTTTTTCAGATTGAATCGAAGTAGTGAAATAAAACATTCAAGTACCTAGATACATGTAAATATCTGGAAAGTTAACAAGAACGCACGTTATTTTTAATTAGTTTTTAGTCTGGAGATCGATATAAACTTTGTAGAAAGAAAACAGTCTACCCATATTCTTTCATTACATTGTTGACTTACTAAGACTCGATCCATTTTGCTGATCCAATAGCCTACATCTTACAAAATACAAAAAACCTATAATCCTGATTAAAAACAGAATCCGAGTAAACTAGGTAATGGTGAATTCTTTTTGATAAAATTAAGCAAAACTATACAAATGTAATACGTTACGTTTTATAGCGGATATAAGTGATTGTTTTACCATAACTGTACGTTTACTATAAGTATACGTCTATAAACTTCAGAAAATAAATCTATACATATAAATATAATTTAGGTGTCTGTTGGTAATATCAAAATAATAGCGTTTTATTAAATGGATATGAAATTTTATACGGTATTTATAAGAAAAACACAATTTTTTAAATTTTTGTCGGTCCCTGTCTGTTTGTTCCGGATAATCTCAGAAACGGCTGGATTGATTTTGACGGGACTTTCACTTAAGATAGCTGATGTTATAGGGAGTAACATAGGCTACTTTTATTTTAGAAAATAATTAGGGTTCCGCACAAAAAAATTAAAACGTACCTAGTAGTAAAACGTACGTAGTATAAAGTGAAAGTACAATCAAAAGCAAGAAATAACCAAATTAGTCATCGGAGTGATTTCAATAAACGAAATTAAAAACTAAAGTCGAATCATTAGATATAGGAAAAAAAAATACCCAGATGGTAATCGAACTGATAAGCATGTGTATCAACGTACCAACCGATGAGTCACTTATGTTACAGGTGTGTATAATATGTATTAAAGAACGGGTCTAATTCCCAGCTATAAGCCAAAAGAGACATTTTTTACTCAGATAAGTATACCTACTTTTAAAAAAAATAGCTTTTTCGTAATGTATAGACATTTTTGCTAATATACCTACTAAAGTTTGTTTCAAACTGCTTAAATATACCGCATTCGTACTTATTGTGTATGAATATATTGTAATTGGTAGGTACTAAATTGTCTGGGCGGTCTAGTGGTTAGCATGTACGGCTGCAGATCCGAAGCTCCTGGGTTCGAGTATCGGGTCGAGCCAACTTTAATTACTGGTTTTTCTGTTAAAATATTCTCAGTAGTAGCTCGCAGTTGGGATGTTGGCGGTGTTTCCCGTGCCTAAGAGAGCTAGTAAAGCCGCCGATCCTGCGCCTTAACTCTCTCCGATCGTGTTGAAGTATCGTCCCATCGGACTCTGAGAGTAAAAGGAATAGAGAGTGCACGTTGTGTCTGCGCGTGCACTTGAGCACTATAATATCTCCTGCGCAGTTGGCTAGTCTCAGTGTGGTTGGCCGCTGAGGCCGAATCGGTCACGAGGACAATATTACCTGTCTGTCGTATTTAATATGACGTTAAAATCATATAATGGAATAAAGATAAATCAAGGGCCAATATAGTGCAGTGCAATATAACGAGTAGATAAAGTAATCTTTACCTGTTATGTTAATCACTACGTTCTCTGATTTTCACTGATACTTCGGGTAGCGAGTTCCGGATACTAACACCTTGTTGATAACAATATTACATAAAAAAATATATTGGTAACACTAATTTCATAAATTATCTCGAGACTTGATGATATATACAATATACATATATGTATATAGATACATCAATATTCAATACTAATATTATAAAGAGACTGTTTGTTCAATTTATTTATTTGTTTGTTGTTTGAACGCGCTAATCTCAAGAACTAATCTGATTTAAAAAAAATCTTTTTGCATTAGATAGCCCGTTTATTGAGGAAGGCTATACGCTATATATCATCATGCTACTACCGAAGGGAGCGGAGCAGTAATCATAAATGTTAACAAATCGAGCAGACTTCCATACATCATTATAAAACTATATATTTATGTATATTTTATACATACGAGTAGTATGTACAGTAATAGTCTCGTACATATAACACAGTCAAAGTTTTTTTTTAATTAAAGGCGGGCGAAGCCGCGAGTTCTGCTAGTAATACATATATATATATATATATATATATATATATATATATATATATATATATATATATATATATATATATATATATATATATAAAAGCACTAGGTATCCTATTATTTTAATATATCACAGGAGCGCTTTCCTGGGTGACACTTTGCATCAACTATATCCCGAAAATCTCTTTATGACAAATTTAAAAGAAATCAGTCTCTCCGGCCAATAAACTATCTGAATGCGAAAAATGTATGATCCGTTTCTGTGTGAAAGACAGACAAGTCTAACAAAATCACAAATAAACGAAAGCTTTACCATTTCTAACATTACTACGAACAACGTACTTACTATCTATATTTAATATCAAGAGTATGCCAATATAATATGTATGTAATTGCATGGAACGATAAACCAATAACTCTTCCACTTTAGCTGTCTCTACACCAGCCAACTCAACTTTAATGTGTATCGAAATTGTTTTACAACATCTGCAATGTTTAGTAAAATTCTCAAATTAACGATATTTGAGAATGTTTATAAAATTGGAGGCTACTTAGCGCTACTAGTTTAGTTTCAGTTAAGCAAGTTATCTGGAGCAGTCCACAATGAAGTTTATTGAAATCGTATTCGTTATAATTTTAAACTCTCTTGAAGTAGAAAATGTAGGTACCTACATGTATGTATGTTTATATACGCGGTATTATACCGAACTTGTCTATATTCTATTTCTGTCATTAGAGAATGCTACCGATTTACTACGAAACTGAAGCACCTGTCACAGATCAAGATGCTGTGACAATACCCGATGTTACAGACGCAGATAGTTCCAATGAAAAAGCAATGCCAAGATCATTTGATGACGGCGACAGCGAAGAGTATATAAATAAAGGGAATGGAAATCGTGATGATGGCTGTAAAAAGGTATTATTTTACTTCTCTTTTAGGTTTGATAGCGTGTTAGCATATATCCGTTCTTAATAAATGGGCTATAAAAAGCCAAAATATTTTTTTTCAAATACCACTGGCAGTTAAATTAACGCGTTCAAACCAACAAACAAATCCTTTAGCTTGATGAATTTAGTATCTAGAGAGATGTTATTTTCGTCTTACCTATTAGATACGTTCCGCAATTGTATGACCAGGCAAATAAAGATATTTTTTTATTAAATTATAATGAGTAAAAGAACTAAACAACGACTGTCTGTGCCTTTCAATCTAAGAAAACGGAATTTGTAAATTTTTACAATTAAAAATTATTATTAACATTTTAATCAATTTAAATGATATTTGCTGCATTTTATTATTACTTTATAAACGCAAAGGTACGTTTGACTGCTTGATTCATACAGCTAAAACGGCGTCACTGATGTTGATGAAATTTGATGTAAAGCTGTCTTAAAATCATGAGAAATTATATAAAAAAACTGTGTAGTATGAAATTTTGAGATTTGGCTCAATAACTACTTTCGCGAAACCGGGTCAGCTTACATGTGTATAATAAAGTAATTAACTGGATCGAAAATGACTAATATGTATTAATGAATTATGTTTCAGCCATGCGCTATTGTCGTGCTATCAAGCATTCAAAATCCAACGATGCAGTCCCTATTGAGAAAGTACCGATACGACAAAAATGGTAACATATCAATTAAATCTATCATATGACACAAGTCTTCAATGAATGGGACATAATCTATTATAATTTATTTCAGGGGTTCTCATACCAAGCAGTGTCAAATACTTTATAAAGTTGCCACAAGGCCTGAAATCATCATCCATTCTGGTTCCATTGAATGATAAAGCATTTTCACCTTTGGGCGGCTTCGTAAGGTAATATTATTATAATCCATTTAGCAAACTTGTAAAGATACTTTTTCACAATTAGGTTATATATTTAGCATATTGTTTGGTTTTATTATTAATATGGACATAATTCTCATCGATGTCAATATTTTTCAGGTATTATAAAGAAGTACCTCCCATACCACATGTTTGGTAAAAAATATATAATTTCTCATAAACGTTAATAATAATTACTATATTAAATTTAAAATTCCTTTATATCTACTAAAAGGCTATAATCTCTACCTAGGTATATAAATAACGAATATATTAAGCTATTCTTTATAAAATCAAATTACAAAATCTGAATTTATCTTGTATAATTCTATAATACTATATTAAACATTATTTTTAACAACATAGTTTCATTCCTTCAATTTTTTGCACGTGACGTAAAATGATAACAAGCCAAAGCATTTGGCAGACGAGAATTATTTTGTCAAGAACGGTGAAAAACATCAAGGAGGAAGCCAAACAGTTACAGCACCAGATTAAAATATGTTCTCAAACTGTGACATGTGTGACCCCAGTGCAATGTCGAGCCGGTCGCATAGAAGGGTGGTTACACAAGCGTTAAAGTTTAAATGAGACATCAGTAACATTTCCTTTCTATATTTAATGTAGATTTAATACTTTCATAGATTTACGCGAATATTTGACATTTTAAATAAAACTATCTTTTCGGATTATTTCGGAAACGTCGGGAACCAAAAATCAAAATAAACCCGCGAAATAATCCTAAAAGATAGTTTAATTTATAATGTAGATTTATAAAGCAACGAATACTATACCCACTAATTATGAATTTTCAGGTAGTTTATAATGTAAACTTTTTTATTTAGTGTTATTCTATACTAATCGAGTTTCCTGTTTGTTTTGTAAATTGTTCGTAAGTCTTTCTAAATCGAATATTACTGATTGGTTCTTTCAATCGTTGCTAAAATAAATTAATTAGCATATAATTAGCAGAAAAAATTATAGCTAACAAAAATAAAATTTAATTTATTTTAAACAGATTTCATTTAGGTTTTTTTTATTTTTAAAATAAATCATTTGAAAAAAGGCAAGCGGGTTAAAGTTTAGTCCTCTTAAATTTAATACATCAGCTGGTTAAAAAGCATCAATTGGATCGTTATAAATTCTATATGTTAGATATCTCCTTGACCTAAGTACCTAATAATAGAGTGAGATACTACAGCTGTTTGTTCATGGTCCTATTGAATATATAGCACATGTCGATTCTCATCGCTGTGCGTCAACAATATGCATATTAAATTATAAGTTTTATGGAAAGTACAAGCTGTATATTGCATAATGCATATAGATCGTTCAAACGATTAATAATATATTATTAAATACTAGCGACTCATCCTCGCTTCGTTCGGGTTCGTCCCTAGGTACGTTTTAATTTTTTTGAGCGGAACCCTAAATCTTTTTCTAAAATAAAAGTAGCCTATGTTACTCCCTATAACATCAGCTATCTTCCAAAGAAAGTCCCGTCAAAATCAGTCCAGCCGTTTCAGAGATTATCCGGAACCAACAGACAGACAGACAAAAATTTAAAAAAAAATGTGTATTTCTTATACTTAAGTACCGTATATAATTTCATATGCATTTAGTAAGACGCTGTTATTTTGACATTATAATCAGACACTTCAATTTTATTTATCTGTATAGATGTAGGTATAGACTATATAGATTATAAAATTGTAGAGCAAAAAACTTTGAAGCGAATACGTGCGCAATACTTCATTTTCATATGCAACATATTTTTACTTTGTTTTTTTTCTTTTGTATAGTGATAAGTTTACCTTGGATGCACATATCTCTTAGTACGTACCATGACAATAAAGGAGATAAATGTTCTACCTACTCTTAGTTCAAGGAAAATAACAAACGATTACGAAATCCTTTAGTAATCGTTTGTTATTTTAATCGAAGATATGCTCGATATGCTGCATTATTGCTGTCACATTCTTATGTGAATATAATAAAACTAAAATGTTTACTTTGTTAAATTACATGTCTAGTTTAAAAAAAAACGGAAACGGGCTTAAAAACAGAGTTAAATTATGGCACAAATGACATTTTAATAAATGCAACGTGAATAGCGATTTTGAGTACAGAAACATTAATATATACTCGTATAATTATAAAATTTATCTATACTAATATTATAGAGGTAAAGTTTGTAAGATTGCGAGTTTGTGATGTTGTAGACCTAGGGGGTAATCTCTGGATCTACTGAACCGATTTAGATGAAATTTGGTAAAAAAACAGTTTAAGCCTCTGGGAAGAACATAGGATAGTTTTTATCCCAGAAATCAAACCTTAAGGGGATGAAAGTTTGTACTGGGAAGCAAGCTAGGGACGAACCCGAGCGAAGCGAGGGTGAGTCGCTAGTCAATAATATAATAATGTTAGTAAAAATAAGCAAATATATTGGTAAGATCTTTAATTGTCTATATATATAGAGTTTATCACACTCGACAAATTAAGGCTAACTTATTTCAAAACTTTGAGTTAACTAAGCGATGACTTAAGATATCGATAATGAAACAAAACCATCAAGGCCTGTTTTCGTCGCGTACCTACATATCAGATACATCACCAAAAAACGTTGGCGTCGCGCCAACTTCCATACGCGCTCCGTATCCTCTATAACGGGAAGCAATATACAAGCGGGCAATTTAAGAAGGACATGCATATCAAAGGCCCCGGTAGAATAAACTGATTTTTAATTCAATAGGGTTTTCAGTCACGCCTTAAAAGTAAACGGCCCTCGGGCGGCGTACCTACTATTCGAGAAAATAGTCACGAATGAAATATTTGATGAGACAAAAGACGTTAACAATAAATAAACTACTTGCTCTTATAAAATCTGCGCAAATAACTTTGACGTGGCAATTCAAGAATCGATTATTCATTTTACTGCATATGTCTGGTTCCATTACCAATTAGATGTTTAAGGTAAAACCAACATAATTATTTTTACTACGTTCCTACATGTACATAAGTAAGCAAACCAAAGCATGTTTGCACAGAATACAAGTATCTATATGATAACTGGCGTGAAATTATGTAATGAGTGCTTAAATCGCAGATCAGGTAGCAGATGTAATAAGTAATAACACAGATGTCCCATGATTATTATACTAAATTAACACCTCCAGGTAAATTTCTAAGAAATTAATTAAATTTCTAAGAAATCTACGAGTATTGTTAACTGTAACGCCGGCGTGTCTGCGGTCGTTGAGGAATTAAAATATTTGATTATCATGACTAGATTATATACATACGAGTATATACCTTCAAAGATTTTGTACTCATGGTATTCCCAATGGTGGAATTTACATAATATTTCATTAAAATTCGCAAAGCTTACATCATTATAAATAAGTATCAATATAGATGCATTTAAAACATAATATATATATATATATATATATATATATATATATATATATATATATATATATATATATTCAAGTGTTGCTCAATTTGCAAATAACCTTCATATATGAGTTTATCTTTTCAGATATTAACTTAATTGTTATATAACAATCATTACCATTTCCCGGAATTCAGTTCTAATTAAATTTACTATCTGTAGGAATTTCACTGCTTAGCAATAAATTTATTATTTATTTATTTATTTTATTTTTTTGCTTTTAATAACTAACTCTTAAAATAATACTATAAAAATCATATATTAAAATAATTAATATATAATTATAAGGTAATCAATAATTAAGATTTTCATTTTTCATAATAATTCAATCTATATATGTATATAAAAATCCATTGCGGTTCGTTAGTCTCGCTAAAACTCAAAATCGACTGGACCGATTTCAATTATTTCTTTTTTTGTTTTTTTCTTGGTGTGTATATATATATATATATATATATATAATATATATATATATATATATATATACATAATATATATGATGACTTGCGACTTTTCTGGCACACCGAATCTATGCTGCTTTGTTGCACAAAAGAAATTCTTTAAAAAGTTGTGAAAGTCCATATCGTGTGAACCCACCTCAATGTTGATGATGTGAATATTTTCATTTGCCAAATTTCAAAGGAAATAATGAAGCAAATACCTTAGAGTATTATTTCAAATCACAGACAGCGTACTAGTTTTATTATGTTCATATTTATAGTTAAAAAAACGCACAAGTAACTATGTTGTTCAATATTCAGAGCATGACATCGTGATGATACGCATTCTTGTAACCGAAAATTTTAAAATAACCGTCTTTAACATAGGTACGTTATGTAACTACCTTATAACCTTTAATAAAGTTGTTTTCGGTTTATATTTTGAAAAATGAATGTAATTATTAGCTTGTTATAGACGATATTGTAACATATAGAATGCTTGGTAAACAAGCATTTGCCAAGAAAATAATCTATACATATAATAAAATTGTAACTAAGCCGAATCTGTACATTAGATATGTTTTTGGAAAATCTTATTGAAATAGACATTATTATCGATACAGAGGCCGAATCTATCGTTTTGAAAATTTTGTCTGTCTGTCTGTTACCGCATCACGGAAAAACCACTGGAGGGATTTTGATTAAATTTGATATGGTGATAGCTAGTTATCCGGGTCAACATATAGAATATTTTTTACAGCGAGAAAATGTCTCAATTCTGAGAAAAAATACAAAAACTGCAATGTAAGAGTATACTAATATGTAAAACCTAAGAATTTGGGTTTTGGTCATCTGAACGCGGGCGGAGCCGCGGGCAATGCTAGTTATTAAATAAAATCAGTGATTCCAGTAGGTATTACAATGAATTAAAACATTGTAATAATTGTTATTTCAAATTATGCATACCTATCAAGGAAAAGATAGCACAAGATCGAAAAAACCTGTACTCGGTTAAGTTATAAAATTAAAAAAGTACACAATAGCTCCGCAAAATAACTTATATATTATATTTAATAAGCATTACAAAAACATTCATGAATTTGTGGATTGTGCCTAGCAAATAAACAGTAAAATGGGCACATTTATGTGACTCCCACGATAGTATTATTTAAGTTTAAACTTTAAATCCCATTTTTTATTTTATAATTATAATTTATACTACAAAATAAAGGAAATATTTTGATAATTATTGCAAAATTAGTTATAAAGTTTTATTATTATATTATGCTAACGACTCACCCTTGCTTCGCTAGAGTTCGTCCCTATGTGCGTTTTAACGGTTAGTATGAAATAAGTCTGAATTTCTCGGCTTTTCTGTACAATAATATGCATGTATTATACATATAAACCTTCCTCTTGAATCACTCGTATCTATTGCTGAAAACTGCATTAAAATCCGTTGAGTAGTTTAAAAGATCTAAGCGAACAGACATCGGAAGCGACTTCATTTTATATTATTTAAAGATATTGCTAAAATTATCATTTTGGTATACATAAATGGTTGAAAATGTCCATAGTAAGTACAGAGTGTTACTAATTTACACGCTTTACTGTAACCTATTATAAAATTAAAACACGTTAATAACCGTAAATATGATAAAATCTATAAGCGTCGAATATTAAAGCAATTTATAAGACCCAAATCAAGATACTGTAAACTAATTATATTACGCTAATTGTACAATTGTGATAGCTTCTTTGCAATTATAGGATACTTTTCTTCCATCTTATCTAATCAGTATTATTAGCCAGGTCTTACACAAAAATTCGAGTATTTGCCACTGGTAACAATGTGATGTCATCATTCAAAATAATCTCAACTTCTATCAATTTAATATTTATTATCTTTTAAATATTTACGTAACGGGGTCAAAGTTGTGCATAAATATTTTTTTGTCATATCTTATGTTTGGGATATAAAAGAATAGAAATCTAGAATTTTTGAGAATGTTTGAACCATCTCTGTCTTTAGCAATTGCACTGAATATATTTTAAAGTGTATTGGGACGTTTTTATTATACGTCATATTATAATAGATTAATTCAATATGTAGTAAGTTATCAATTGAATCACTTAATCCAGTATTATTAGTCAGGTCAGGCCTCACATTGAGCTCTCTTTTTTACGCATTCCTATATAACGCGGGGGTCACTTTAAGTGGTAACTGGTAGATGAAAGAAATTATACGAGGTCAGAGCAGCGTGCAGTAAAATGCCGTAGCATGTGTTAAATGCGTTTAACGAGCACTATATAACCCTACTAAGGTCACAGGTTCAATCCTCAAACACAGGTATTACTTGTTTAAACACTGTTTCAAAATGCATGAAATTGCAATATAGAAGTTTATAGAACATACGGAGAATAAACTAAAGTCCCAAGACTTTCTTTCTATCTCCCCGAAAGAGAAAACGTGCGAAAGTAATACACGTAATAATTTACGTGTAATTACAACTATTATATCTATTCACAAGTATCGAAATAAATATGAAATACATGTTTAAGGATTTTTCGCTTTGAACATAACAATTACAATAATGATGCGGCAAAGTGTCATTTTATTTTTAAAAGTAATACTTTTCAAAATCTCTTCACATTTTATGTCATAAGGTTTTAAAGCCACTCAACAGATGGGTAGCGCGGAGATTCTAAATATTGCGTTACCATGTACTATATTTTCCTAACTTCTTTTTCTTTTTTTTTTCGTGGAAGACGAGTTTTTGTTTAATATAAACATTATACTGTTATTCCAGGTAGATTTACGAAACATTCTATGCACCAATCTTAAAATACACAAAATTATCTTGGCCTTAACAGTGTTACAGTTATTTCAGTAGCGTGGTTCAACGTAAACTAGGTCACTAGCATGTGGTAGGAATCTATCATAAAGCTTACGACACAAGAAACTGCAAAAACATCAAGTGTAACATGATTCTTTAATACTATGTGTTCTATAAATGCATACATGCTTTATATGAAACCAAAATATGGTATCAATAACATGAAGAAATTTACCTAAAAATGTCTATGAGTGAGTGTGTTCGTAACATCTTCATACTATCATGGCGTCACATTTATGTGTCTGGAATGCAGATAACTTTTTATGCAGTTTTTTTTATTGACATTTACCCTTAGAACAGAACACCAGCAAGAACCTATACATATAATAAAATTCGAACTAAGTCGAATCTGTACTTTAAATATTTTTTGGAAAATCTTATTGAAATAAACATTATTATCGATACAGAGGCCGAATCTATAGTTTTTAGAATTGATGTGTCTGTCTGTCTGTTACCGCATCACGAGGAAAGTACTGGACAGATTTTGATAAAATTTGGTGTGGTGATAGCTGGTCATCCGGGTCAACATATAGGATACTTTTTACTGCAGGAAAATATTTAATCTTTGAAAAATCTATACAAAACGTTAAAACGTAAGTAGGGATGAACCCGAGCGAAGTGAGGATGAATTGCTAGTTATTTGATAATAATGTACTATGACCTTTTAGTTCGGCATTCAAAGTGTTTTAGTTATAAGACAGTAATTAACACATAATATAAATAATAAACTAATATTATTGTCATTGTTCTAAATCTCCATGAGATTGTATATAACCAGTGCATAATATTTTACAGCTTAACATCTCCACTCCTAATTACAAGTTTTCTGTTTAATGATCTAGTAAATAGTAAAATGAAGAAGCGAAAGTAGTAAAATGGTAGTGTTCAACATTTTTATTTCAATTGTTTGTAATAAACAACTACATAAATGGAGACCAGATTATACGTATCTTAAGAGTTAGCTTAGCACAAAATTAACTTAGAATATAAGTGAAAACCGCCAGGAACTGAACAGAACTCTACAACATGGAATATTTAAAAATAAGAAATTTAATTTGTTCTGTTTTTAAAACTAGTGATAAAGCAGTCAAAAATATTGATTGATAAATCTATTTGAATAATATAATACTTTCTTTAATCTCTACTAATCAACATACAATTTCTCTTAAAACGAACAAGCTTTTTCTGTAATAAAATTATTATTTATTGGTGGCATCAGTAAATTTTAATTTAATATTTTATTAGAATAGTGTAACTAATGTATAGTGCACTCCTTATGTATTTTTCATAAAATTTAAATAGTAAGATATAAATAGTAATATTAAAATATATTTTGGTATAGTTTGTAGGGAGGTAATTGTGGTTTATTTGTCTGTGTATTGTATCATATAAAATATATAATAATAATGTAAAAATAAACGAAAAATAATTAATGTAAGAAGTTCAACTCAATGGGTATTTTGAGTCTATCTGTATGTGTATATATTTTAAACAAATATATACACATTTGTCATTGACCATACTACTGATAATGTATCATATAATGTCAAGATTGCTAATTCCTCACACCTGTTTTATCTTATCCCCTATATTTAGCAATATAAGATCAATATCATTGCTTAGATTTAGAATATAAAATGTGTTCAGCATAATAAGCCCTTTTCAAAAAATAATTTACAAATGAACAACAATACAGATAAATAATTTTGTAAATACTTTAAATTTAAAAAATATATTTAAAATTTTACAAACATTATTTTTAGTCTTACAGATTATAATTAAATAGAATTATGAGATTCAAAAAAGTATAGTGGCATTATGAATACTTCCTTTACATTCTACTACTACATATTTAGTAGAGAAATGATAAAATGGGTGCCCAGCTCTTCTCGGTAAGACGCAACATATCATGAGATGAAAATGTTTATTAATTTAGACCAATTTATAGCAATAAAAATTACTTAAAGCAGATAATAATTCTATAAATATACAAGTAAGAATTTATTTAACCTGAATAAATGTTTATAAGTAATTTTAGAAAATTACCTTTGCTTTGAATTTAATAGAATTTTCCTATTGATTTACCTCGGAACATAATTTAAATGTACCTATCTAGATCTACTATACTGAGAAGTTTATTTCATGCATTTCAATATTACTGAGTGTAAGAAAAATATTTACCAAGTCTTTCTTATGGTCAAAAGACCTTTAGGACCCTTCCTTCCGCTTCCATCGGTAATTACTGAAAACCTGTCGCTGAAGCTTCTTTTTACTTCTGGAAAATCCTGGAGGAATTTGTCTTTTGATGAAGATTCTAACAAATTTATTTCTCTTCTTATCTCGACGTCGCTGTGGGCACTAAGTGATAACTCAGTATTCGGGCCTTTCACAATCGGCACTCGTTTTCGCTTTTGCTTCCTCCTCAACGTACTCGAATTAACATCACATTCAGCAACCTCACGACTTTTATTATATCCGTTTTCACGATCCCCGAAACCTTGTACAAAACAGAGCATAATGTCGTCAGGATAATATGATTCCTTCATTTAGAAGATCATGCCCACTTTTTAACATAAACTTTTACACCACTCGTTTAAGACTTGCTGTTAATTTACAACCATTTAATTGAAGAAATTCAATTAGCACTTAAGTATAAATAAGGAATCACAATTAGTGTTATTAATGTTTGTACATCACTTTTCGCAATTGACACAGCGTGAACGTTTTTTGTGTATTCTAAATATTAAGTGTTTCGTTATAAACTTTCAGTAATAACATTTAATTAATTAAAACAAGGGTGTACTAAAAATTTATGTGGACCGCCAGAATTCATTGACATATATGTATAATGACATATTTTTAGTGCTGTAGCAAACCGTATGTATTCGTTACTGAGTAACGGGTACGCCATCTAGTACCGAGTACCGAAACGTTACTCACGAATACATTTCGTTACTCGCATTTTCCGTACATATTTTCATACTGATGTTTTTATTGATTTTTTATTCAACAAAATACAACTTTTAGTTAATACCATTGATGAGTAAATTAGAGAACTTATTTATTTCTTTCAAGTTGCATGATTTCCAGATCTTATGAATTTTGTTTAGAAACAATTTTCAATTAGAAACAACCATTATATTTAGAACACATTTTTAGTTTTTTATCCAACTAATACTTATAAGTTTTACTGAATGATTATGTCAAATCTAATCAAAATATGATACTTTATTCATATAGACTTTTACAATCACATTTTTTCAATCACACTTTTACATCATATAGACTTTTACAAGCTCTTTTGAACCATCAATTTTACATTTTAAATTAAAATTAAATGTCAGTGTAGTCAGTCCGTTAAGAAGCTACCACCGGCTCGGAATGAAGTTTTCTGCTGAGAAGAATCGGCGAGAAACTCAACAGTCGCGCTTGTAAAATAATAATTGTGTACAATATTGTAATACAATAATTATCTCGCGCAATTGATTTTAAATAATATATTATGCATTACGACGTCACACTAACGTGATAGATGGCGTTATTCATTTTTAAATTATCTATTTTTTATTTATTATTTTATTTAAAAAATTATTAATAAAAAAATATTGTTAGTAAAATTTTAAAAATTATATAGATTTATAAATAATTAAAATTTCTGGGTTCTGGATATCATGTAACTCTCCAATGGAAATGGTTTGCTGATCGTGCATTATTCCACTGAAAACAACGCGACGTCAACGTTATACCGTACGCAATACATACGAAACACGACTTGATGCGATGCTCTACGAGTATGCTATCGGATATCAAAAGTAACGAGTAACGATTCAAAAGTAACGAGTACTGATGCTATAGTAACGAATGCATACGGGTACGCTATTTTTCGTTACTTTTACACCTTGACATATTTTTAACGTTCGGTATTCACAAAGAGTTTCGTTCGGAAATGCCGTTCAACTCCATACAGCTGTTAACGAATACTGAAGTGGTCTCGCTCTCGGTCGGTGACGGTCGACAGAGCAGCTACTCGCTACCATGCCCCCGCCCTTTTCTTATTGGGCTAAGCGTAGACTGACGGACGCAAACTAAACGCGGTGAAAGGAAATGTTATTCGCACGTGTTCAAATTATTAATAAAGCCACACATGACGTATGAACAACAAATAATATTCTCATATTTTTGACATTCATTCAAGTTTTAAAACAACAACAATAGAAATTTCTATCGCGTGACTAACTAAATCAATAACTACGGGTAAACTTTTAAAAAAGTGGGATCTCCAAGGATACCGGGAACCAAAGCAAAAGCTAGGGCTCTCCCATTGGTACTCCTGTAGTTTTATATGATCGCTTACGAGTACATATATTGATTTTTAAAACCTCAAACTACTATTGCTTAAAGTTTTCCAATCTTTTACCTGCATATTAACGACTATAGCATATAATTCTATTCATTCTAATAATATTAATAAATACCTATTTCAAAATATTATTGCACTAGCAACTCGCCCTCGCTTGTCTCGGGTTCGTCCCTAAGTTGATTACCTATACAAACTTTCATCCTCATTTTCACCCCCTTTAGGGATGATTTCCGGAATAAAAAATATCCTAGGTCCTTTCCAGAGTCTCAAACTATGTTCTTACCAAATTTTATCTAAATCGGTCCAGTAGTTTTTGGTTACAAACATACAAAAATACAAATCTTTCCTCTTTATAATAGTAGTATAGATACTGTACATCAGTAAAATATATTTTATGGTACGTTTTTTATAAATATCGATAAGTTAACGACTCTTTAAAAAAACAATGTTTATGTAAGTACCTACATAAGTGCCTATCATAATACGATGCTGATATTACTGATATATGTTACTTTAAATGTAAAATTAAATTTTAAAACCGTTTCTACATTTTTATCTGCCGTATATGAAAACAGATTACAAAATAATTTCTATTTTATTGATACATAAAATATTATGAGATAGGTATATATTTTTGTTTTCATTTAAATCATATTATGTACACGATAACATAAAAAAAAGAATTAAATAATTAAGGTATTCATTTATTTAAAGTCAGCGTACGACCCATCACATTAATGCTAGTACTAAGGAATAGGTAAAATAAATCCTTAGTCCGAGTGCTAATATTATAATTGCGAAAATTTATTTTTAGTGTGTGTGTTGTGTGTAAATAGGAACAGCTTTTATGATCTATTTCTTATTGACGCACCTCACACGAACCACGAATAGAACTGCGGGCAAAAAATACATTTCAAATATACCAACCTAATAATTAATAAGTATTTAACTCAGACTAAGGAATAAATAACATAGACTGAGTTTCATAGAACTAAACATGAAGCAATAAAGTTTTAAAATAAATATGCAATGTTTTAAAATTATAATATGACTAGTGAGTACTCACCCTCGCTTCGCTCTTTCATCAAAAAGAACAAAAACAACTCAAACTTTCATCCCCATTTTCACCCCTTTAAGGAACGATATCCGGGATAAAAAGTCCTATCCTATCCCATGTCCTTCCAAGGGTCTCAAACTGTCTTACCAAATTTCATCTAAATCGGTTCAGTAGATATATAAGTAAATAAATGTTGATAAGTAAAACTAGATAACAGATTTTAATAAAGTTTAAAAAAATGAGTAAGCCTTATGCTATATCTCTTTCAAAGGGATAGTAATATAGTATTATGTATTTTTACTATTCATTTATAGGTAAACTACCCATATAACCCATATAAAATTTGAATGTCCTCACTTTTGAAAAAAAAAAAAGAACGATCTGTACAATGTATGTATGTATGTATGTACTATACATATGGCAAAATCGAGAAGAGGTAATTCACGCTACTATTTTTGATTTTTCTTTTTGAAGTATTGTCTAAGGTATTTAATGACAACGGTGATAAAAGTTCTTGTTTAACATAAATTAATGCATAGATAATAATGTAGAATTACCACATTGTTTCTCTTTCGGGTAAGGAAAAAAAGTAGCAATTATTGTGAGTGAGTGTAGGCAAGTATTAACCCTCCACTGAAGTTAAAAAAAAATCATCTTATCTCAATATTATGTACATAAGTGGTTAGATATTTATATAATCTACTAATATCTCTGTTTATCTACTGCGCTGTAAGCAACTTCTTAAGATTTAAAAGATAAACAATAAACAATTGTTTTTAATAACATAATTATTTATAATATTCTTCCTTGTTAAACATCACATACATCAAAGGAACGGTTTCAAGGAAATCTGAAGAGGTTGTTTTCTCGAGGAAGGAAATTTGAGTGTTGTTTAAGACGATTAAATTCTCATTAAATCCTCATCCTCCTCATCAAAGATTTAAATAGATTAATAGGTACATTGTATAAATATGGTCACGTATCTCGATGCGTTAATATATTATGTGTTTCCATGGTAACGCATGAGTACGTCTCGCTTACTCATACTGAAAATTATATTTTTTTATAACTAAATTGCCATTTTTATTTAAATTGAAAAAAAATGGTACTTTGTTTTACAAAATGTCCTTACAACATTAATACATTGTTACATACAAATACATTATACAGACATGAAATAAAGGTTTTATTTCATAATTCGTATTTAGAACGTCCACGAATAAATGTAACTGAGATGCCAAAAAGTAAATGCGTTTATGAAGGTTTATGGAAAGCAGTTCAGAAATTTTGTTGCTTACCAGTTACCTCTATGCCTTCTGAACGAGTATTTTCACCGGCAAGGACTATAATTTCACAAAAAAGAAATCGCTTGAAGCCTAAACTATTATTTTTATGAACAAAACAAATCATTCCCTGATTGATTTTTTTTTATTTCGGCCTATGCCATTTGATTTATCTTTATGATTAGATTTGACTTAATTAGCAAAAGGAAGAGTTTGTTTAGTTTTTAAATCGTTGGAGTACTTTTTAGTGGTTTATTATTATCATTAACAAGTAAAAAAACTAAGAAAACTATGGATAACTATCGACAGTCCTCACTATCGATAATATCCGACCACTAGTGGACACCAGGTGCCAATTGGTCTTTAAAAAAAAACATATTTTTTTTTCTAAAAATCAAAATTGACAATAACCTTTCTGATTAAAAATTACGTCTACCTATTCTAATTTATAGTTTTTGGCAGTAGATACATCCTCTGGGGAATAAAAAATAGCGGTTGACGTGATACTCGGGAGCGGAGCAATTATACAAAAGTAAGTTCGCGAGCGAAACTGCAGGTAGGTATACATATTTTAGTAATAAGTAGGTATTATAGTATATTCCTAAATTGTAAATTCGCCAGCAACAATGGTAAAAACAATTAACAAAGCAACAAACTGCGACTCATTTTTTTCTGAGAGCTATAAAAATTAAAAACCAATTTAATTAAAAACAAATAGAATTTCAAGACTTAAGAACTTAATATGATGTCATGTTATAATTAATATCTAGGTATGTTGTGAGTAACTTTAGGTTATGATTTATGAAATTTTGCACGACAAGCACACTCAATGTGTGATCAGTGATTATAAATAGTATACATGAAAATTAGTTACCATTATAAAGTAAATAAAAAAGAATAGCAACAATGCCAGTAATGAATTACTCACCAGTTATTTTCACCGTCCAACTCTAAGCTTTTTCTGAAAACAACTTGCAGCGTCACTTAAATGCGTTTCAAGTCACATACCAAGCTTTCTTAACTTAACTAAGAATTTAAAGTACGATGTGTCATTTAGTTAGTAAAACCAATAATTTTATTAACTATATTAAGCAATATGAACAACTTATAATTATTGTAGGTATCTGTTTAGTTTTAAGTAGTAATTTTTTTTTGACTGGATGAGTCCTGATAATAAAAAGTAGGTATGTAGGTACGTAAATTTTCCACATTGTAGCGTTTCTATTAAGTTTTTACAGTTTTAATACTAAGAATTTCTGATTTCCAACGAAAATCATGAATTAAAAAAAAAATATTTTATTAGAAATGAGAAATCATTAAAATAGAAGATGTTTAGTTTCATTTCAAAATCTCAATTAGTATTCATTATTTATTTTATTACACATCTACTTTTAAGTGGGTTCTTTATCTTTAAACAAATGCCTAAAAATATCAAATTTAAAAGCATATTCCACTGTATAACTATTTAGTAATTTCATGTCACAGTTTGATCGATAAACGGTAGAAACTAGAGCTTCTTAGTCTGTTTGTCTTTCTTTCACGTCGAAACGAAGCTACGGATTGGGGTGATTTTTGGTATGGAGATAGTTGGAGAGCTTAGTAATCTTACAAGTAGTAGCAACAAACAAACAAATCTTATTTATTAAGAAGCATTCTTCGACGACAACAAAACAATTTTATTAAACAGCTTAATGTACTTCCTTCGTCGCATATTTAAGACGTAGTCGTCGTCTATAGAGACGTAAAAATAATAGCATATGACGTAAATGATGGCGACACAACGTGACTGAAGGCGTGGCGGTCTCAGACATGAAACTTTTGGCATATAGCCCGCAGTAAGATTCATACGCAGAATGACAATATTTGAACTCATAACACTGGTATATATATGGAACTCTTATGTATGAACGTCACGAGTTTGTTTACTACGATTTAAAGAGACGCCTCCAGTGCCAATTCAGAAATGTTTGTGAAGCGAATATGCCAACAACTAATAACTTTTTTCGTTAAAAGTTAGAAAAAGTCGCACTTTAGTCAGGTTAGGTGAAAGAGAGTCACATGCACATTGGCATACTTCCATATGTTCAAAAGTTAGTAAATTTATGCAACAACATTTATAAATATGACTAACAGAACCCGCGGCTACACTCACGTTTAATCTACAAGATAAAACTCTTTGGTTCATGTTATACAGCGATGTATTTATATAATATTGTTCAGACAAAAATGATAAAATTGTGATTAAAAAATGGGGGGTGGGCGTGAAAAATACTTACGACCTATTCTCATATCTATCAAACATACAAAAAAAACATTAAAATCGGTCGAGCCGTTTCGGAGGAGTGCGACCACAAACACCGTGACATAAGATATTTATAGATTACTATATACCCATTTTTTATATTTCTGCTGTTGGGACCTATACCTACTTAACATAGACATATTATACTTAAATGGTAAAAAAATGCTACCTGTCCCTAATAGTATTGTTTGTCACATTTTATGCATTCGTAAAAGGTAAAGATCATAGACTATACATCCTTAGAAATAAGAAAAATGATATGACTGAAAAGAAAGAGTTCGACGTGTAAACATTAATTTAGCGTTCAATTTTGACATAGTACCTACCTTCCTACGATTTTAAAGAAAAAAAAAAATTAAAGGTATTTAGGTAGATATTAAAAGGTCCAACACATATGACACGCTAGCTACGTTTATACAGCAAATACGACATAAATGTTATTTACTTTCCAGGTAAGTAGGTGTCATATGAAAATAACATTACAGACGTAACGTGAAATCGTTTTGAAATTGAAAGAAAAAAAAAGAATTTTGCATACACTTAAAAATATGTCTAAATGTAAGCCCTTTTTTAACCGTTTTCTGGACTTATAAAGATACTTGGATGAAAAGGCTTGAAATCTAGAGCATCATAGCCCTTAATACTGTGACGTAAACAGTTTTAAGTAAATGAAACCCCATTTCCGAAAGTGGGTCGTCTTATCAAAGAAGTGTTTTGTTTAATGTCCCCATTTATAGTAGCTCGTTGGAGCAATGAAACGACGCTCGACTGAATACGTTCCTCATTCATGGATGATCGAATCGAGCTAAATAGTTGACATAGAATGCCCAGATGTTAGGTGTATGCAAACAAGTTCGAAGCAATTATGCTTTTAATATGTGTACGATTAACTCTTAAATTCGTTGCTTAATTGTCGTCATTATAATCTGCAGCGTATTTTTTATCATTTATATGTAGGTACTTTTTGTCCGGATATAATAAAGGAAAATTGCGAAAGATGATTGTCGTAGTGTCGTAGTGTGTGTGTGCATGCATTTGCTGAAATACGATACGCTGAATAATGTTATAATGTTACCTGATATGTAAATAAAATGTTTTGTTTTTTCGACTATGATAAGCTTATCGCTAGAAAACGATTGGTGTGAATTTGCTATTTTTTTTAAATGATAGTAGTAGCCCGGAAAGGGTATAAAATGGAAAACTTAAAAATTGAAAAATGATAATTGGAAAATACGTGAAAAACTGAAAGTTTTCTATAAGCTTTTTGTGTGAATTCAAAGAACACAAACTTAATAGTTTATTAGAAAGAAAAGGGCAGGTCAGCTTGTATAGCTTGTGCATAAAAATTATATACATATATGTACAATATAAATACATCTGTCTGTATTCTGAGTTGATTAAAATTAAACATGATTAATCCATTATCCAACCCACATATAAAAAAATATAGTCTAAATAAAAAGAACGGTGTTTTCATCAAGTAAAATGAACATTAAAACTTTAGTCTATAAGTTTGAGTTTTAATTCTTGCGTGCGTTATTATTGTATGAAATTGAACTTATTGTTAGCATAGAAATAATAATAGATATATGATACTTAATTTATAGTAGGTATAGATACAGTAAAAAGCTATTATTTTACTTTGGTAATTTAAAATATTGGTCAACAAACTAGTATTTAAAAACTAATATTATAGCACTAAGTTATACAAAAAAATTTAAATAAAAGTTACAAATTAAGTAATATATGAAAACATAAAATTCACAATATACTGTTTTTACAACGAACACGAAACAATAACGGAACGTGGAAATAGAGAATATTACTTTGAAATGCTCACTAACGAACATTTCCTAGTTTACTACCCGTAGGTATATTTGGAGGGCCAGCCAACATAACTCTTTTGAGTAGACTGCGGTATTATTTGCTATTGTTAGTCCTGGCACCAGACGAGCACAAAGGACCTCGTTCAAGATTATTCATTTTCTCTTGCCGTCGCCTAATAAAGCTTTTTAATTTAGCATTTCCTAGCCGCGAGCCTTAACTTTACTTGTAAGTCATTATTGTATGTATATTGTTTAATAGATACGAATTTTTATGTAGATGGATATATCGAGTATGAAATTGAAAGTGATAAATTTAGTATACCGTTAGTCTATAACCTAGGCTGCTGTTAGGCGTCTTGCAGGGACGAACCTGAGCAAAAGGAGTACAAGGCGCTAGTATTATAATAAGTAACAAGATCGAATTCGTATGAAATAAACAAATATTTTGTTTTTGTATGAAATAAACAAATCATTGTACGTTTGGTAAGACAGACAACAGTTTTTAGAATTCTACACTTTTCCTCCATCTGAATGCGCAGACATCACGCGATGGCGGCTTAATTAATTTCAATTGAACATTTTAATTCTACAGCTTAAATGAAAGAATTGAATTAAAGTCTTATTTTTATTGCCTACAAAATGTCACTTGTGAGTTCTAACTGGTTGGAAATAGATTTGATAAGTAATATCTATAATCATCTTAACTAATATTATAAATAAAAGTGTGTTTGTTGGTTAGTTGGTTACTTCTTTTTGCATAAACATTTTGATTGTGCATATAGTTTTTTTAACCGTGGATTAACCTTTTTACCGGTAATTTTTATTGAGAAACCTATTTTATTTCAAAAACCTATTCATTTGCAGGTATATTCGGATATTTACCAAGTGATCGACGTATGTATGCGGAGTTAGATCAAAATCAAAACGAAGTAGGGTAAGAAGTCTACGGGTCTCCGAAATTAAGCAATTTAGAGGACGCGTCTTGAAAGGTATCAAGTAAAGTACCAAAGTATTGCATCTGTGCACAAACTTCATCCAAATCCGTCCAGCCATTTCAGCGTAAGCGTGTAAAATACGTAAAAGTAGTATTTAGTACAAATAGACAGTATAATGACGACACGTTTGGCTCAGTTTGTAGTGACCCTACTTATTGTACCAGCGGTCGCGGGTTCGAGTCCCGCTAGGGACATTCATTTGTCGATGACCATGAATGTTTGTACTCCAGTCATGGGTGTTTGTATATATAATATGAATGTATTTAAAGTTATATATATATATATATATATATATATATATATATATATATATATATATATATATGTATATATATATATATATATGTATATATATATATATATATATATATATGTAGTGTATCAACTATCTGGTATCATAACACAAGCCTCTTACCACGGAACTAGATGATGCTGTGTATGAATGTCCCAACATTTTTTTTTTATAATTTTCTTTTTGTGTATTGTCTCATACAATATGCTAAATTATTATTACATTGCAATATTTCACGGTCGCATTGAACAAATGCCTAGCAGCAAGCAGTGCCATACATTTAAGCAGTGAAAAGCCTTCAATGACAATTATGGACATATGTACCGTGTACGCCCACATTGTCTGTTACGGTACACCTACGCTCGTGGTGCCACTAGATGAATCAATATAGCATACCTTATTAGATAAGAAGTGGAGGAAAATAAATTTAAAAAACCGTTTACTTTATATTTTCGCTAATTTGTTTCTTGAAGAAATAATAGACATGTGTTTTGGTAAAAACGGTGATATTTAAACACCTACAAGATGACGATTTTGTTTTATTTTGATATTTTAAAGGTCAAGTACTTAATTTAAATTTATTATTTGTAAAGAATTAGTAATATTTTGTCACTACACCCAGAATTGTAGATTAGTCAGCTCTACAATTTTTAGATAGTTATAATTAATTTATTAACACTTATACTACGTTTTACGCGTTGTAAGACTTCAAGTCATTATATATATATATATATATATATATATATATATATATATATATATATATATATATAAGAAATACTCTTACCGTCTCCGCCATACAGAAGAATCCGGGGAAATACTCCTTCTACTTTTAAGCCAGGCTTGCCTTATGCTAGTTAACGGCAAACTCTCACATCTCAAAGCCCATCGAACTCTGTTCTGGGTCACAGATGTTATCGCATTCAATCTTTCATCATTTTCCATTTGCGCTTTCCATTTGGCGGCGGACAAAGTAGCATTAACCACAGAGTACCAGTTAACGCTTGACAATGGATTAGAACTCATTACATATGTAAAATAATCATTATAATAATAATAGGTAATTAATTATATTACTGAAATTATTATGAGACCCGCGATCAAAGCACTATTACGACGTCGCAACGACTAAACTAGCCTTATCGTCTCTGTGTTGTTTACTCTAAAGATATGATAGAAGCAGTGTAAATAAGAAAACAATGCGCCTTTTTAATGTTAATTATGCTAAAAAGGAGTTTTAAATAGTTTCATTGCCATTTGAACAAGTTTTCCTTACGAAAAAAAAAGAAAAAGAAATATTACTTAAAGCATTTTTATTACCGCACAATTTCTGATGCGTGCTTACGCAAACTCACCTATGTAGTATGTAAGCATGCAACGGCGTTTTTCTTTTCTTATTAATGTTCAAGGAGATCAAGATGCATTGACATTTCAAAAAATACATTGTATTCATTTTGTGGTCCGGCATTTTATATAACTTAACGTACTATTGTTAGTACATTTAAAAAAAATCTAGATTTCATAACTAATAGCATGAAATAGGAATGACATTGATAAATGTGCGTACGCCCGCGATGTTTTATGATATAAGATCGTCAACGTGCGATAGGTGACGCGCGAGTTGTATTGGATAATTTGGGATTTGTCTGAATACGACAGTTAAAACCAGTAAATATCTATTTTATATGTACTTCTAGCGACTCACCCTCGCTTCGCTTGGGTTCGTTCCTACCTAGCTTCCCCATACAAACTTTCATGCCCATTCTCATCCCCTTAAGGGATGATTTCCGGGATAAACACTATTTCATTCACTCACTTTTCATATCATGAGATTTAAAAAAAAACTTATTTTAGTAAAAAAAAATTCTTTTAATTTTCTTCTATAAAAAATTGTCCAGACAATAGCAAACACAAAAAAAAGGATTATCCAATTTGGTGCAGTCGATCGGAAGTTATGTACGTACATACATTTCGGTGATTCATTTTTATTTATATAGATAGATATATAATAAAAAAAAATCACAGACACGTCACACGGCGGATTTAATAACAAACTTTTTCAATGACACTTACGAGTATCTGGCTCTGCTCTACTACGAATAGATGAGGTGGGGGAATCCACTTCCAATTAAAAAAAACATCGTTTTAATTAAAATCTTCGTCTGGAGTTTCACCATAAATGTATTCAAAGCATGACTAGATAAAACTAAATACTAAATAACATACCTATGTTTATTACAGTTATAGCATATACGTACTTCATAGAGTTATGTGAAGTATAATAAATTACTAAAAGCTTTTTCTTCGGTTCTGCACGCGTGTACACTTATAGGTACACATATTACTCGTATAGTTTTTAACCAAACATAACATAATATATAGCATATAAAAGAATTAAATCTAATTGTTAATTGACGTAAGATTAGATAGTAGATATTGAATTAAAATAAATAAAAAAAATAAAAAATCCCTACGCAAATTAATTGTCATTTAACGATTATACTGACATGCGTGAAGCACTCAATCGAGTAATCATACGCCAAAATGCCTTACATCATTTTGAAAAAGAGCAGATACACTTACACTGCTGGACCGATACTAACCAAACATAACCAACAGCTAAGAACCACCGCAAGGAAACTGGCTTTCAAATGAAAAAAATCGCATCGAAATCGCTCCCTCCGTTTGAGAGCTACGATGCCACAGACAGACATACACACATACAGACAGATATTAACGTCAAACTTATAACACCCCTCTTTTTGCGTCGGGGGTTAATGAAAAATAGTTAAGTACTAACTACTAATATTTTAACTCCTAAGCAAATTATCCAAAAAAAAAACAGTGTTGGTGGGAAGTGGGTACTAACATACTCGTAAGTCTGTTTATACTTCATTAATTGTATGTATAAAGTGTATGCATAATAAAAGTGTCTCAATATTATTAAAATATTAAAAGTGTATTAATATAATATATACATACATACATATACAATTATTTAGAATGTCTGTTTGTATGTCATTTGTTAAGTAAAACCGCGACAAAATCCGTAAGATAGTTGAATTTAAAATGTCAAATATACACGTTAATCTAATTGTAAGAAAGTAATACCTGTGGTTCTCATCAAAGTAATTTTAACAACCGCTCATCTATTTTCACTTATTATTTTCAGTAGGATTGAAGTAGTCACCGTAACACTGCGGATGAGACGCGAGCCAACTTGTCATCCGCAAGACGATGCAGCATTTTGAATAGGTACGGCATATATTTTTATACTAGCGCCTCTAGAAAAGCACAAACAGATCTATCCCACGGGAACCGTTCATTTTTCCGGGATCAAAAGTAACCTGCCGTTTGACCGATAATATTAGGTATCAGCATGCCAAATTTTACTAAATTAGGTGAATAAATTGTTGTGTACTAAGCTGTATATTTACTTACTACTATAGTTTTTTAACTATCCCACGGGACCTCTTTAATTTTCCCTGATGAAAAGTATTTAGGATGTTGACCGGGGATATAAGGTATCACCATGTAAAGTTTCATTTAAATCGGTGCAATAGATTCGGAGATTAGCTTGTACAAACAGACAGAGAAATAAAAAATTTGAAAAAAATCTAGATTTGTTCTATTGCTCTTCTTTCACCCCCCTTACTATTAGCATATAGTATTTTTTTTTTCTATGTACAGACATTCGACCTCTACAGTTTTATTATAGTATAGATGAATATATTTGAAATTCATTTCTGCAAGGAATTCCATTATTGCGAAAAAAGCTAAACTTTTTTTAAAACATTATCTAATGTAGAGTCCCGCTAAAATATATAATATTTGGATTAAATCAACTACGTATACATATGTATACTACGTAAACTTTGCATAAAACTTGGATTGGAATATCTATAATCAATATTATACTTGTTTAATGTTCAAGAATAATTCAATTCTCTTGTTAAAGCGTGCCAGTTAAGCACAGATTACTTCCCCAATGTCACGTAGAATGGAGAGAGAAGAGAAAGAAATTGTCATTTAGTATGCAGACAGAAATGGAAAGTTTAATTGGAATTTAATACTAAATTAAAAGTTGATTTTGATGTATAAAAATTAAAGGTCTTTAAATTTCATTAATATTAATACCCACTTTCTTACATTTACGCGTACAAATACTATATGTATTTGACATTTTAAATAAAATATCTTTTCGGATTTTTTCGCGGATTTATTTTGATTATAGCTTGCCGACGTTTTGATTTCTATACAGCAATCATGGTCACGGGTGAGTCTCTTTTTCATATATTAATATTACTTTTGTGAAAGATATTCGGTGTCATTTAATTTAATTTTTTCATAAAGACTACACGATACAATTAGATTGCTTAACAGATACAATGAGGTATTCTGTATTTCCAACAAAATACACATCTAAATAGAAAAATATACAAGAGAAATTAGATCAGAAAAATGTGTATAATATTCCAACAGTGCTATAAACATATATAAGTATATCACAATATTTTAAATACACTTTAATTAATTTTGGAATGTAATGTTTAAAAGAATTAAAGCATTACTCTAATTGGATCCCTGAATTATTAATCTATGCCTTAAATGTTCGTTAGAGTAAAGTCGAACGCAGTTTACCCCAACGCGTTGGTGCACCGCGTTATTTATCTGAAATCACCCTGAAACTTGTTGGTGAGAAGCCTTACAATTCCTTTATACTAAAATCAATACTGAATGTTTTAAAGAAGAATATAAGAGTAAAGTCTACAATAAAACTGAGTTTTATTTTTTATTGTGTATTTTGTTCTTATAAGATTATTGAAGTAAAACTTCTTTATGCGTAACTGAGGGGTAAGTAAGTCAATGCATTGGAAAAATGAGCGTAGCAGAAGTGTATCACGGAAGTAATTTATAATTCATAATTTTTAAAAAACTATTATATTTATATTTTTTAAACAATTATTATGTATTGTTATACATATTTTTGTATTATTTATTGTTAAATATATATATATATATATATATATATATATATATATATATATATATATATATATTTATTATTAATAATTTTATAATAATTGTTATTTATAAAAATGAATATTTATAATCTAATGTGGGATGAATGTGCATAAATTAAATAGAAGCTGAAATGTGACTGGGTTGGTCACGTCATCCGGATGCTAGATGATCTTTGGGGCAAACAAACAACTTTTTGGATCATCCCCCAACACTGCAGACGTTAGCGTGGTAGGCCCAGTTGGAGATGGCGGGATGAGTTGGACTCCTCACAGAGAGACTGGTTTATTATAGCGAAATATAAGGAGCAGTGGAAGAAAAGTAGGGAGGGCTTTGCACTGCAGTGGGGCACTAAAGTCTTATTTAAATAACTAGCCCGCGGCTCCGCTCGCGTTCAGATGACCAAAAACCAAATTCTTAGGTTTTACAGATTAGTATACTCTTACATTGCAGTTTTTGCATTTTTTCTCAGAAATGAGAAATTTTCCCACGGTAAAAAGTATCCTATATGTTAACCCGGATAACCCGCTATCACTTTACAAAATTTCATCAAAATCCCTCCAGTGGTTTTTCTGTGATGCGGTAACAGACAGACAAAAATTCTACAAACTATAGATTCGGCCTCTCTTTCGATAATAATGTCTATTTCAATAAGCTTTTTCAAAAAATATTTTATGCACAGATTCGGCTTAGTTACAATTTTTTTATATGTAGGTATAGATAACATACCTAACATGCTCTTTAAAAACCTTATACTTTTAATTATTTATTGATATTTTTTATGAATATTTTGTAATTCCTATTGTTTTCACTAAAATGTACTAGATACCTATTTGTAGAAATATAAGTAATATACGTTTTCCTTATTATATTAAGACGGTTTTGTATAAATAGCAACAATCGAAAAAATCAAATCGAATCGTGACGGATAATTGCAATGTTCGAATAATTGATAATATTGAATCTGCTTTAGAGATCGAGATATCGTTAATTTATTTATAATATTAGAAATGAGAAATTGTGTTTGTTTACTAGTATGTCTTTCTTACATGCGGCAACAGATTGCACCAGATTGAAGTGATTCTTTGCATACAGATACTCATAGTTTATGTAAGTATATGTATGTAAGTTTTGTTAGTACTTGATGTCCCGGGATATAAAACAGCATTTATTTCTTGACCAATATCAAAGTGGTCTCAAAACGATTGTATTTTAATGATGATAGAAACGGTGTACCACAAGGTTGATCCTAAATTTTCATAAAAAATCACATGCCTGGGATGGGATTTCTTTTAAGCAATTTTGAAGTCAGTATAACTTTTAGTCTTATTTTTCCTTATTTTTAACATTTAGAATTGCATTTACGCAAACCAGCTGTAGAACAGGTGGTGACTCACCAACTGAAAAACCCTTAGACCGATAAGTCAGTTAACAGGTAGTTACTATTATTTCGCCAGAATGAAAATTATTTATTTAAAATTAAAATATAATATAAAATTTGTTTTTTATTCAAGTAGTAACGAGATGAAACATTTTAATATGCAGACAAAAACCAAGATTATTTAGAGAAAGTCATAGTGTTTCAGATACGTAGTAGTCTATTTCAAAATCTCAGAAATTAAATAAGCTATAAACTTATCATATAGATTCCATAAGGAGATATCAACCCCTAAAGAGGTAAAAAAAGGGGTTTGAATATTGTATGAAAATTCACTATTTTTAAAATTCGAGCAGAACCCTGGACAAATGCTAATACTTAACAATAACAATAATAAAAGATACTCACTGTCCCAAGTATGTGGGGGTGGGCACGCGCAAGTGTCGACGCGAGCGTTCCGCGTCGCTGCCGTCACTCGCCTCCTCTAGCGCGGCCGCGTTACTAGATCCACCCGCCGACCTATCACATATTATAATATATTAAATTTCTCTCTTTCTTAAATATACTATATATTTTAAATAAAACTATATGTTGGATTTATTTTGATTTTTGGTTCCCGACGTTTCGAATGCTTTACAGCAATCATAGTCACAGGAAAGAGTCCCGTTATATGGATAGTTTTATTTAGAATGTCAAATATTCGCGTAAATCTAAGAAAGTGATATACTGTATGTTCATTACTGAACATTTAATAAAAAAAAGCTCTATAAACATTACAGACGTTAATGGGGGTAAGGGTGGACATGGGGTGGACCTTCTCGTATTTTACACGAGATCTTTTCCTGACAACCTATGGAAGCGAAAAATAGTATACGCAAATATTTCATATTTTAAATAAATGATTTTTTTGACTTTTTTGCGGGTTTTATTTTGCTTTTTAGTTCCCGACGTTTTGAATCCTTTAAGCAAAAATGGTCACGGAAGAGTATCTACGAGATAAAAATTGTTTCATTTATGTATGACGACTGCACTTCGAAGTTGATAGATATTAAATAAATTTGAAGCAAAAATTTTACTCCTTAGAGTGGAAATACTTCGTTCTCAGGTTCAGCCAGTGAATTAGATTTCCAAAACCGCTTTTTCTTAACCACAGATAATTTAACATCTTTAACGACCACTTTCGTTTCATGCCAGAATCGAACCCGCGACTTTTGGCATATTAAGCTCAATTCAAGACAAAAGTTATTGAGAACATATGTACAATTGTACGTTTAATTAATATAAATATTCATTCCTAAAACCAAAATGATTTTAAATAGGTAAATATAAAAGATTCAGTTTAGATGAGTGTCCGTATAATATGATATATGCAGAAATAGTACACGCAGAAATAGTACATCACCTAATTTGACAGTATAAATACCCATAATTGTACCTAATCTCAGTACATATTTTGAATACTATAATATGAATTGTACTTACGGTTGTGTCCAGTAATCTTTTTATTTATAAAATATTTGATTATTAATCTGAGTTCATTTGGCGTACAAAAAATAGATAGAGAAATATAGCGGAAGAAGTCACATAGAGAATCAAAATAAAAGCTTATTAAATTGCAGAATTTATGGAATGTTCAAAAATTGTGGTAAATCAATTAATAAACAAGTTTAAGTGTCGATTGTCGACAACAGCACTCGATAATATTGTACTCGAAAAGACAATGAGTTAGGCCAATGGACACTCGAGTGAAAAATAAATACATACACGTCATTATTAACCGACTTAAAAGCCTGAGAAGAAAGCGAAATAATATTTTAGAAATATTTGCTAGTTTACATAAGTATTTTAAGTTGTATTTTAACGTTTTAGTAACTTTTAAAAAAAGACAAGTTTTTAAATTAATTTACATAGAAATAATAGTGTAGTCGAAGCAAACAAAAGCTCTGAAAATGTAGAGAAAAGTTGACGAACGTCGAATTTTAAAGAATTTCTTCTTAAGATTAAATAGTGTAATGCTAATTTTTAAGATTAAAAAAATTTAATTAAAAAAGATAAAATCTGGAAATATTTTTAATAAATAAAAATAGCATACAGTTTAAGCAGTTTCCTACATTTTAAATTCAAGTAGATAATATATATCGAAAATAAAGCTTTACAAAAGCACACACACCTTATATGAATAATTTTAATGAATAACGTGCACATGCATTATACCTTGGCATTATAAGCTCTCAAAAAGCTGCAAGCGGGAACTAATTGTTGGGACCTAGGTGAGCTATGAACTCGGCACACGCCATGCCGATCACCTAGAAATAAGGCAAAGCTGATCTTAAAGCCTTTATGTAATTTACCTACGATGGTAAAACATTTTGATGTTCATAAATAAAATATAACAACTATTACTCATTTCTATATAAAATTTACTTAAATATTCTAAATAATGAACAATTGACTACAGTTATTTATTGTCTTTTAATGGTACAATTAAATATGTATTGTTAAATATTTCAAATAAAATTTGTAAATTCATTTAATAACTCACCGGAAAATTCTCTTCAAGCGACTAATGACTTGGTATTTTATGTACACTTATATCACAAATCTTTTTTATAAGTTACTTTAGTTCATCGCAACGAACCAACACTACATGAATCCGTCACCATAGCACTAAATGAAATTAAAAGGACTAATTAATAATTATTTTTCTGTAAAAAATAATTATTATAAATATAAAATTAAACTAATAAAAAATAAACATATAAGAATTTCCTATTAGCTGAGATATAGTGTGTGTAGCACTGCAAGTCGATAAATGTATGGCAGAAGTTGCCTAGGGGAGAAAATACTTAACATTACAATATTACGATGACTTACAAGTTGATTGGATTATGGGAAGATAGCTTCTATTTTAATCTTATCACTGCTCCTAAAGATACAGGGCTTTTGTAACGGCTCTATTTACGTTGATATAGATCTCTTCCATGGAAAACGTAAAGCCATACTATTTTAATATTAGCCCACGTATTTTATTGTAAAAAAACGGATCTAAAAATGTTTTTAAATGTACTTCGTTGATTGCAATGAAATTTAATAATATTTTTAATTCAAACTTTTACCTATAAAGTAAAATGTCCTATTGAAATCTGAACAGTTTTTAAGTGATGCGCTATTAAATTGTGACAAGAGGGCTAAAAATTAAAGAAAAAACTGTACTTAAATTTGATTTCTACATCTCAAACACAAAATATACAACGTAATCACACAAATACACAAGATATTATACCAGTTTGACCCCGCTATTATTTAGTTACCCTGCATCTGTATACTTAGTGGTTATAAACAACATGAGATAAGTAAGCGACATTTTTTTTCAATATAATTTTTTTATATTTTATCAAGGTAACTGACTACTTTGAACACAAAAAAGCATTAGTATGGAATTTTTAGCGATTTTTTTATTATTTTTAATAGCATATTTAATGTAGTAAAATCAAATATTTTTATGTGTATACTCAAATTTGACATAATTAGAGTTAAATAATAAAATGTAATTCTTCATTACATAGTAAAGGCGGAAAAAAACACCGTGCTCTCATTATATCAAATAATATGTACTTCAAGTTTAATGGAATTTTTAATTCAATTAATACAATGGATTTATTTTCTTTATTGTTTTTATAACACTTGCGTATTTGCACTATATACAATGTACATGAATAAATCATTATACACGTAACGTAATGTTTAGAGGTTGACAGCTGTAGCGGAATTAGATGATTTTTGAATGCTTATTCATTTTATTGCTAATCCCTTGTTACTCTACATACTTTACTTAAAGCATATCGCGGCCGTGGATCATTCAAACTAGTATGAACTGGAAATCTGCAACATGACCGCTATTTACACTTTAACAATATTTTATATTTGCCATTATAATTTTAATCATTTTTTAATCGTGTAGTAAACGCAAAGAAATTTAAACTCAACGAAGCGCCCTTTCATACCTAGGATTTCCAACCACGATTACATAAATCCGTCAAAAATGTATAGGAACACTAATAATATATAGGTACATAAAAATATAAAGTAAATAAATTAAAAAAAAAAAAACAAAATATTAATCACTTTTTAAAGAAATGAGGTAGCACTTGTCTGATCACCACGATGTAAGTAATTTGAATTAACATTGTCACACACTGGGTAGTTAGAGCTAACACAACGTAGAGTATGAAGTTTTATTGAGCAATTTATGTTAAATTTCACTTATATTCTTTTTATTTCCTCTTCACCGTACATATCTCATCCGTACTGTACCGTCCCTAACACACCGTAGAGCTGTCATCTGGCATAGCTATTACAATTATTCCATAACGTGCTCTATTTTACCAATGTAGAGTTCAAAGTAGTGCGGAATATTTAGAATTGTAGAGAAACATGCGCAGTGGTGCATTGCGCATGCTATTGATTGCAATCATATGTACGTTGGGAGAAGTGGCGGCAATTTCATTTTAATAAAATACGGTAAAATTTAATATTTTTCGACTCCATTCGGTAAAAAAATTGACACGTTGAAAAAACCCTCTAGATATACATAAATGTATATAAAACATCATGTTTATTGCACTCTTAAGTCTATCCTATCTAGCTCTCCCAAATCCCAATATTTTAATGATTCAATAAAACGACCAAAATTCATTTACAAAGTGTAAAATTTTTATTATTATTATCATTGTCTATATACTATTTATATACAATCAATTAATATATAATAATCTGAAACAACCTGAACTTTTAATGTTTAAACTCTTTAAACGTAACTATTACTTACTTTAGAAAATAAATAATAAATTATCGCAACCATTAAATAACCCTTCTACAATTTACTAAAGAATTAAAAACATCCGTTTAAGTAACAATTGCGTCTAATTATACATTCTAAATTAAATTACAAATCATATTTGAAGCCGGAACCAATGTACTCGTACGCATGTACATACACGCGGTTACGTCGATCATAAACTACAATCGTAAAGTTTAAATCACACTCGTAACAATTTGAATGGCTACTTCACAAAATTATGTACCTTTTCAGCAAAAAACAGGTCATAGAACTATTAACTTACATTAATTATAAAAGTCGGTCAGCGTTAATCTGTAACTAATCGGCACGGCTTAGAACTTTGGACATCACGTGTGGAACAGTTGCGGCTTCTACCTTTATATAGAACCAGATTAATAGTTAGTAGCCTTTTAAATACATTTCACAAGGTCAAAGTAAATTTCCTTATTTTATCATTTGAGAAGCATTACTTCATCTCCATTTTTTGAAAATATTAACGAAAAATGCTGAAAATAGACTTCAAACATCATTCAAGTGATATTTGTTGAGAATCTAAAATAGCCTGATGTTTTAAAATAAAGGTAGTACAGCTATTAAAAGTAGTATTTAAAAAAACAACTGCAGAAAAAGCCTTTAACAACTTTGTCATTTTGGTACCTATGTAGGTACTATCACAGCATCTACATAAATAAATAAAAACTGAAAAAAAATATGTAAATCGATGTTTTTTTAAATCATGTTAAGCCAACATGACTTTAATACTGATAGTTTTAATTAATAGTAAGTTTTTAGTACAATATAACACTTAATTTTATGGTCAATTGTACCAAGGTTACCGTAAATAGTCAATAAATATAACATTTGTATACCGTTATGTAATGAGTTATTCACAGAATCTCCTTATGCTTCCTACGCAAGATAAATATAAACTAAAATATGTACATTGTAAACTGTATGTCATTTTATTAAATTATGTCCATACGCTGACCCGTTATGTTAGAGTTAAAACCTGGCCGTGATGTTATACTGTACTAATTAATAAGCTTGGTTTAAGGTTTCTGACACTTAAGTGTGTGGTTCCTATCATAAAGATTACTTATTTTTCTTTTATTATTGTAAGTATTACTCAAAAAACACATTTAACAATATATTTTAAAAAATATTCAATTCACAGACTCTATTTTTATTTAACCTATAATTGGACTTTACCTCAGGGAAATTATAATATAATATTCTAAAATCCTTCGTTTTCAAAGTAAACTCAAGCAATGCTATACAAATGCAAGTATTATTTAGTCATTGGTACGGTCAAGGCTAAGAAAGGATCGATAACATCTTCGTACTTCGTAATCAACAGATCGCATCTAGAAGACATTCCAAACAAGACTAGCGTGTTTGTAATAAGGTTTTATAATATTTATAATATGTAATCGGTCTTCTATTATATATGTGAAAGTTTATAGGTAATGTGTGTTTGTTTGTTACTTTTTCACTCCGAAATGGCTGGACTGATTTTAATGAAATTGAGTACACAAATAGACCCGAACTGGACCATACGACCTAAAATACGTAATAGGCTACTGTTAAGCACCTAGAGGGTAAGTAGGTAAAAGTTACGTATATACATACATCCATACTAATATTATAAATGTGAAAGTGTGATTGTTTGTTTGTCTGTCCTTCTTTCACGTCGAAACGGAGTGACGGATTGGCGTAATTTTTTGTGTGGAGATAGTTGGAGGGCTGGAGAGTAACATAGGATAATTTTTATCGCGGGAGATTATCTCATTCCCACGGGAAAACACGTAATAATACAACCCAAAAAATTATTTATGATCAGAATTACTTGGAACTTAGTATTAATGCTCTTCAATACAATTAAATAAATAAGTGTTTTAGAAATTTTCTAAATTCATCCCGTAAGGGGGTAAAATAGAGGATGATAGTTTGTATGAAACCTATCTTTTTAGTTCTTTTTGTAGTTTTAGCGCGAGCGAAGCCGCGGGTTCTGCTAGTATGTATATAAATTAGTATGCACCTCGAATTGTATCGAATCCATACATAACATTTCCAAATTAGGTATACTAGTATGTACTGTAGGTATCTAAGGTATGCGTCAGAGCGATGTTTATAAAAAAGTAGAGCTTAAGCCAATAGTTGGACGGCATTAAGTATTTCTATAGATGGCTTTATTGTAAGAGTAGGCGGGTAAATCTTTAATTTTATTTCAACAGAATACAGATTGCAAGATGCAGTCTAAACTCTACATACTGAACTACCTAATTTATATTATGTGAGAGTCAATTGAATGGCTAAATTATAGCTAGATAATATGGTCCATATCCAATCCTCTTACTAACATTTAGACAATAAGCAAAACATTAATAACTAAATAAACACTAACAAACAAATACCAACATTTGAAATGGAAATTAAGGATAAGGAAATACAGGCCCTTTTATTTTTTTTATTTTTATTTATTTATTTAATATGGTCATTAGTATTTCACATACGTCAAACCAAAATTTATAGTGTAATTAAAGTTTATTTTAAAATATATACGAAAATAACATTAAAATTTATTTAATAGTATAAAAAATGTTTTAAAAGGCAAAAACATCGAAAGTGCATCATATTACAAGACATAACCAGAGATATATATAAGAGACATATCACAAGACATATTCGTCGATAAACAATAGCATTACCAAGGAGGGTTGACGTCAGGCAGGCGTGAGGCGGCCGGTCGTAAAACTTTTGCCAAATCCTATCAGCAGTACGCAAGATGTACTGCGCCGACCCCAAGTAATTGGGAAATGGGCAGGGAGAAGAAGAAGCTGAAGGTCATTAGTATTTCACAATTAAATTCAATCAATGAAGTCACTATTTGAACTTATAGTAAAAATTTCTAAGTACGGTCGCCCTTCACTCATCTACTTACCGAATGCAAAGTATTTTAATACCTTATTAATATTATATAAGATAAACTTAAACTAATAAATCGCAAACAGGTTGCCTAGTGAAATATGGTCAAGGTTAGCTTGAATTAAGATAAATATTCCCAAATATTTCTGTTAAGAAATTGTTTCTTGAGAAAAAACGCTTGTGAATAACGAGACAAGACAAGGAAGCTTAGGAAGATGTATGGATATAAATATTTAAAAAAATGCTAGTTAAAATGCTTGCATACCAAAAGCTTTATCAGGTTCTGTTATAAAGAATCTAGAAAGAATTATAATAGTAACAGGGATTATAGAACGCACTTCACATAATGTCACTTAAAAGTGTTTAAGGAACTAGAACATGTATTATTATTTATTTTATTTGCTATTGCACTCTTTGAAGCCAATACTTACGTGATCGATAGTTCAGGTACGATAACTTGCAATGATCGACGCTGTGACACCATCGGGATGTCCAAGTATGCCAGATCTAAACAAATATATATGTAGAAGCAATTAGCGAATATATAGAGTATTTTATGTAATATAATAATGGCTATGACTTAAAAAACTCCTCGGACAATACATGTATTTTTCAATTATTTATACGTGAAAATTATTTTACGGAAGGGAATTTTCATGCTGCATATCTATACAGATAAATAAATTTGAAGTGTCTGTTTGTTCCGGCTAATCTCGGAAACGGCTGGACCGACTTTGACGGGACTTTCACTGGCATGTAGTTGATGTTATAAGGATTACTCCTTACTACTTTTATTTCAGTAAAAGAATTAGGGTTCCGCTCAAAAAAATTAAAACGTACCTAGGGACGAACCCGAGCGAAGCGAAGGTGAGTCTTTAGTTTTTTTATAAGATTGAACATCCTAAATACGAAGTAGAAATGACGTTATAATAAAAATTAAATCTTCTCAAAAAAAGTATAAAAAGTCTTCCAGTTGTTTCCTTTTGTACAAATATAGTTACTATATAAATATTATGATATGACCATTCTCTTGTTGTAGATTGTGCCCCATGCGAGAATGTAACTTGCATGGGGCACTATGTAGGGCAGCCCCAATGGTACCTACTCGTAGGCTACATCATTAGGACATAGCAATACTATTTTACTGCCACTGATGTAGTCGTAAGTGGTCCTGGGTTCAAATCCCAGGACTGGCACAATATACCTAGTTGTCGGGTTTTTCAATCAAGAAGATTCTCAGAAGCTAGGAGTTGGATAGAGAGTAGGTGGTTATACTCTTTGATAGTGAAGGGCATAACCGTATACTTATACGGTTTCCACTAAGGTTGTTAGGTAGCTCGGTTTAACAAATTCAGTCAAGACTTTGGAGATTTTTTGTTTATTTACAGTATCACAGAAACGTTTATTATATTTATTTACCATTATCACCGATAGAGCAAAGCCCTGCGTCCGACACTGATCTGCCTCTGTTGCGTAGACTCGGTTGCTGGCGCCTGAAGAACGACCAGTGCCTCGCGACAGACGAACGGAGGAGTCGGTTAAATCTATAATGCAATATTCGGGTTGTTGGTGGTGTATTTATATTTTATCAGTAAAATAAAGGTTCCTTTTTCCTTGAACAATTATTTGAAAAGGAAAGTTGATTTGTCTATGTGTGTTTTGTTACACCTTCACGCTGAAGTTAGTGTAGGGCGTAGGCTGTTAGGTACCTTAGAACGTACCCAAGCAAAGCGAGATGATGTTGCTAGTGTAGGTTTATATGCGAAAGTTTGTAGGTATGTGTGTTTGTTTGTTACTTTTTCACTCCATAATGGCTGGACTGATTTTAATGAAATTGAGTACACAAATAGATCCGGACTGGACCAAACGAAATAAAATACCTAATAGGCTACTATTAAGCACCTAGAGAGTAAGTGGGTAAAATTTAGTAAGTAGGTAAATTAGTAGTAGTTTTATATTATGGATTAGTATGTTATTCACGCATTCATATTAGTGCCTAGACCGATAACATTAGATACGCAACATAATTTATAAAAACATTACCTATATAAAACTATATACATAAAAAAGATGTTTATCTTGCACAAATGGAATTGTTTTTAATTATTTTTCCAAAATAAATTGCTTTTTAAATGAAAACCTACGTACTAGTATTATCTCTTCTGCGAATACATGAACGTATAAAAGTTCTTCTAATTTCAAGAGAAATATTTATTAATAACACCTCCAGGTAAATTTCTAAGAAATTAATTAAAATTCTAAGAAATCTATTGTTAACTATTAAAAAATGCCAATACATATCATCATTAACATACCTTTTTAGCGGCGGATCTGAATTGTCTGAAGTTCCATCACTCGTGGAACTGTCACTACTGCTGGAATTCACATGGCGATAAACTTGAAAGCTGCTAGCACTTTTACGATTAAGTTTCGACATTTTTACACATTTAAACACAATAAATTGATTATAATTTAGAAAATGCAATGTAAATATTATAATATGTACGTAAAATACGGTATTGTGCTACGAATGCTAGTTTAAAATAAGTTGTCACTGAATTCTAAATTTAGTTTGGATGCTGTGGCGAGAGCGCGTCCACGACTGGTTGAATCACTAACAATTAGATCAGATTGAAAAATTATCGCCTTACGTTTCTCAGAATTAGTAAGGTTGTTTGTTTAAAATTTCTCGTTTGTTTTAAAAGTGTTTAGTTACAAACTACTTTTGATAATTTATTGTAAATTTTATATGTAAAAATAGATGGTACACATTTAACTTTAAGAAAAGATATTACGATTGAGATTTGTAAGAGTAACTAAAATATAGGTAACCTAATGTTTTTCAATATACTCTCTACATAGAGATCCATTATATAGAAAATTATTACTTATAAAAAAACACTTTAAAATATTTCTTTGCACTTAATCGACTTTAAAATATTTGATAAAATTCAGTAAAATAAAACAAATTGCGACACGAACTTTTTTTATTAAAAATAACAAGAACTTGTACTTGCTAATAAAACTCTTATACTATAATACAAAAAGGAAGAGAAACTAGAAGACTCATCTACATAGTGATTTTGTCTCTACAAAATAACCATTTGAAAATATAATAAAAGACAATTAATTAGACTATAATATACTATATAAATCCTTATTATAAATTGGATGTTAAGTATAAACTATGTTTAATGTACCTAAACCAAGAATCGAACCAAGTATACGATAATTTGCCCACTAACATAAGATAATAAAAAAATCATGACACAATAATCTTTTTCAAAATGTTATAAAAGTTCAAATATAACTTCTGTGTTTTTGTAATAAGTGATCATTAAGCTTATATTATAAAAATAACTTTTCCATACAAACATTTTGTAACTACAAAATTACAATGAATTTGATAAATAACGTGTTTCATAATTTTTTATATATAATGTATTAATAATCTACAAATATCTTGAAATATAACATAATATATATGTACTATGATATAATTATCGCTATAGAAAATGTCACTTAGCTCCTCACTAAATGGACGATATGATATACATTTTTAATACCAATATTTATTTCATATGAAAATATACGTAGAATTCCATGTCGCTAAAAAATCTATTGTACTGTATTGTGTATACAATTGTACTTAATAATTATTAGAAAAAAGATATTTGAGATGATTATCAAAAGTTAATTTTGTATTAAGTGAGTAAGGTGTGTTTACAAATTTTAAATGTGTATGTAATATGCAGTTGCATGAAAGTTGATTATTTTGGTTCAGCAGAATAATATATGACAATAATGAAAAATATATAAAGTCTATGCTTTATTTACATAATATAATTATTTTTCCAAAATGTCTTAATTCATTTAAATACAGATATAAAAAATCAAGTAAGCGCTGGGAAGTAACGGGATGACATTTTAATTTATCAATATTTAAAAAGCCTTACATTTAATAAAAAATATTACATATAAGAAAAACATTGAATTCTCTATCTACTTTATACTATATAAATAGACTATTGTATTACCCTTGCAGAAAAATAATGGAATTAAAAACGCTTATTGAGCCACCATGTTCTATAAAAAAAAAAATTTCAGTAATTAACGGTATGTTTAGTTTAATAATGTTAGTTAAAAATAGTTATATTATATAAAAAAAAATGCTGGACATTATTTGGAAAAACTTTTAAGAATAAATATTAAATATTAACAATAAACCCTTTTTGTTTGTTGTTGTGAAATAAAATTATGTAATAAGTAAATAATATTTTAATATGTAATACATTGTTTTTGTTTCGTATTCAAAACAAAGCAAAGTAGGGATAGCAATTGTTTTTAATCGAGAGGTAAATATAGTCGACGCCATTTAAAATCCCATTCTTTATCTAGACGAGTGATACTATACATAGTTATTAAATAGAAGACCATTTTAAATTGACCCCCACATCATATTACAATTGTACTAAAGTTAGATAAAATAAATTTGTTCTTTGTGTATTTAATTTATATAATAAGATACAATTTAAAAATCTTAATCACTAAGAATTAACTTTACATACACTATAAAGTAGGAAACAGTACAAGGTATGTATTTATTTAATTCGCTTTTAATTATGTGTCTGTATAAAAAAATATGTAATCGACGTCTCCTATTCATTAATAGTATGGTCGCCGTGGATTATTCTGTAAGAAAAATAAAATTGTTGATTTGTTATTTCAATATTCTTAATCATTTACAGAAATCATTTTATGAAATGCAGTTTCAATATCGATCAAAAAAGTACTAGATACACAATCAGCGACCAAAAATGTCCTCACTGAATGAATGAGCGCTTATTTGAACATTCGAGCGCGCTTTTATTTTTTGTTAAAACAACTTTAAGCATTGCATAGAATAATTACCTAAACACAATTGGTGACTGTTTTAAAAGAACTTTTGCATGGGATTGAGTATCTAGTACTTTTTTTGATTATGATATATATTAATATTGATGAGTTTCAATTCCCCAAAAACATAGGCATCCTTTATAATAAGAGAGAGAACCTCAAAATAGTTCTTCAAATAATATTTTCTTAGATTTACGTGAATCAGAAAACAGGACTCTCTCCCGTGACCATGATTGCTGTAAAGCATTCGAAACGTCGGGAAACAAAAATCTAAATAAATCCGCAAAAAAATCCGAAACGGTAGTTAATTCAAGAAATAAATATTTTCAAATTTCTTAAATATTTGCATTAAGGTGATCACGATTTAAGTTTTAAATCCAATCGGAAGACAATATCACAAAGAAACTCATAAAAACTAATTGATAACCTGTTAAGTCCTATATGCCATATTTAGACTAGAGATGAAACGGATATCCGGCAACTATCCAACATCCGGCATATTTGGCCTTATTTTGTTATACGGTCGGACACTGGATAATAACGCAATACCCGGTCGGATATCTTGTCGCATGCTATATATCTATATAAAAATATATCAATATATAACAACATACGTTTCATATCTAATTTAGACAGCGCAGTGGCTACGACCTAAAGCGGATTTCTTCTACTTTCGAGCCCAGCAGAGGGGCATCAGAAGTCTAGATTTACATAGAGTAGTGAATACAACATTAATAATATTACAGAAGTTCTCAGTAGAGACAATTCTTTCGGACTTAATACATAAAATATGAAAACAGTATGAAAATCTGTACAGCAATTTCAGAGATTATCCCAAAGAAACACAATGTCAACTTTAATTTATCTATAGAGGTCCTAGGTTTGAGTTCCAAATCGGGTCAAGTATAGTTATCGAGTTCTTCTGTCAAGAAAATCTCAGTCAAGTCCGGAGTTGGGAAGTTGGGGGGTATTGTACCCCAGTTGCCCCGGAGAGCACATAAAGCCGTCAATCCTGCGCCTGATCTCTTTCTCTCTCTCTCTCAAAGGAGTATGAGATTGACAGGAATAGAGACATTTGTGTAAATACCGTATATATTTGCATTTAGTAAAAAGCTGCTATTTTAACATTACAAGCAGACGCTTCAATTTTATTTATATGTAAAGATTAGTGTTGTAAGTACCAATGGGTTAGGTCGGAAGCGGTAGGCGAGCATCATGCGCTTGCGGTAGGCGTCGAACTCGTCGTCGTCGGGGCACACGCCGTCCGCCGCCGCCGCGCCCAGCCCCAGGTTGGCTACGGGCTGGTTTGCTCTGCAACAAACAATATAATCATATAAATACTTTCTTAATTTTACCCCGAATATTTAACATCTATACTAATATTATAAAGAGGTAAAGTTTGTGAGTTTGTGACGGTATAGGGGGTAATCTCTGGATCTACTGAACCGATTTAGATGTTTGGTAAGGAGATAGTTTGAGACCCTGGGAAGGACGTAGGATACTTTTTATCCTGGAAACTGGGGATGAAAGTTTGTATTGGGAAGCAAGCTAGGGCCGAACCCGAGCGAAACGAGGGTCAGTCGCTACATTTATATAAAACTATTTTTCGGATTATAAATTGTGGGTAGGCACTGTCTGTAACAAGTATTTAACGCCTTTGAGATGTCTAAAACCTTAGTCTCTCCTGTGACCATGATTGCTCTGAACCAAAAATCCAAATAAATCCGCGAAATAATCCGAAAAGTTAATTTTATTTAAAATATCAACAGACTTTAATATAATGTTGAAAAATGATATGTATGTATTCTTTCCGTTGCTATCTTCAAAGATTACTATTTTTACAAATTTGTTTCAAATGTGTAATATTAATTTATAATAATAAAATGTGTAATAGAAATAACCAATGAAGTTTCACTTCTAATATGTTTCCATAGAAATTTGTCTTTTTTTATACTTATTATATACTAGCAGAACCCGCGGATTCACTCGCGCTAAAACTACAGAAAAACTTAAAATAACAATTAGGTTTCATACAAACTTTTATACCCTATTTTACCGTCTTATGGGATGAATTTCGAAAAATGCTAAAACACGTATTTATTTAATTGTATTGAAGAGCATTAATACCAAGTTTCAAGTAATTCTGATCATAAATAATTTTTGGGTTGTATTATAACGTGTTTTCCCATGGGAATGAGATTATCTCCCGCGGTATCCAGCCCTCTATCTCCACACAAAAATCACATTAATCCGTCACTCCGTTTCGACGTATAAGAAAGACAAACAAACAAACACACTTTCATATTTATAATATTAGTATGGAAGTATGGATTAACGACTTATCCTCGTTTTGCTCGGGTGTACGTTTTATAAAGATAAAAATAGTTATTGTAAGGGTACCTTAGGTATATCTTTATAAGACCTACAATTTTCTAGTACATCTTTTTGATGTATCTCTAAAGGTTTAGCCTAGGGTTACTATGAAGCAACATGTATTATAATATAATAATATTATAATACATATTCTTCATTTTACATTATATAATATGCATTTGTATAATATTTTATACTGACTTGTTAATAGGTTCAACAATGCCCGTACCCTCAGCTCCAAGACCTTCTCCTTCCGTCCACCCAAGCTTTTGTAACATTTTGAATCCTGAACAAAATGAATAACTTAATTAATAAATTAATTAAAATAAAAATCAACAAAATCGGTTCATCCGTTCGGGAGCTACGATGCCACAGGCAGACACACACACACACACGCACACACGCACGCACACACGCACACACACACACACGCACGCACACACGCACGCACACACGCACACACACACACACGCACGCACACACGCACGCGATAAAAAGTAGCTCATACATTAATCCAGGATACAAACAAATACCAATATATAAAGAAATTCATATACATTGAGTTGGTGGCATGCCATAAAGAAGTAACAAACAAATATACAAACATACACTCACATATTCACAAACTCATTTTTTCATATCAGTCAACAACTCAAACAATATATAGCTTAAGATCATAAATAAACACACTATCCTTACCGACATTGTCCTCTTTCAATTTATATTCTTTGTAATCGCTGAGGTCTGGTTCCTTGCCACTTTTCACAGCTGAATATTTTTCCATGAATCTGTAAATGTTTAACATTGTATGGAATGAGTGAGTAATGAGTATATGTATCGAAAATATTAAGTAATACCTTATATTTTAATTGGGCTATCAAATATTAACCAAAAATACAAAAAATTGGGTTTAATTGTCACTAACAATTTACCTATATATTAGGTTTAGTTAAATAATAAATGATATAAAAATATGATAATACAATAACATAAAGAAGAAAAAGAATGATATAATTGAATACATATTTCTCTGTAAAAATGCTTAGTATGGAAATCTATGGATATTTGAAATTATATATATAAAATGACATAGAAATAGCTTCTAAGAATGTTATATTGTATTTTAGATAAATAGAAATGTCTGTGTATACTCACTTTTTTAATTCTTCAGGTGGTAAGAAGTCCCCTATATGATGTTTTCCTGCTGCTTGTTTTGTTAGTTCTGTCGCCCATCTCTCAGTAGCATTCATTTCTTTAGCACGCAATCTATAATATAATAAATTTGATTTAAAAATAATTACCAAAGAGGTACACTAACATCAATGACCAAAATCAAATCAATAAGGGTATAAATATGAAACATCTAAATAAAGAATTTTGATTTCTATGCATTATAATATATATAAAATAGTAAATATATAAAGACTTTGTTTGTTTTTCTACTTTTTCCCTTTATTTGTTTGCCAACTATTATCCATGCAAGCCTACGAGTTCCTTTCTAATAACATAATATACATTGCCTAAAAGAGATCACTTAAGTGATATGGCACCCTTTACTGAAATGTATGTTTGTAAATTTTTGTATTCTTTAAATAACTCATTAGAAAAGTAAAATTATACAAACTTATGTTCCCAAGTCCCCTCTGAAATATCTTCATCACTGTCATATTCATACTTATGCTTGCCGGCTGCCGCTAAACGCTCTACTTGTTGTCTCTTCTTTAACATGTCCTGTAATTTTTTAGAATAGTATAACTGTATAAGACACATAGGGGTGCACCTTGCGGTAGATATATATGTGTGTGTATATATATATATCATATTGTTAATATACTCATTCAAATGAGTTTTGAGTCAACGTCAACCACCGGTAGCTAGCTCACGTATCCCTCGATTGTTCCTATTTTAAGTTACCTACATATATTGTAATTACAGTTTGCTATAAATATAATAAATTCTTTCTTATGTTGTGTTTAACCGAACCAGCACGCAACGATAATATGTCATGCAATTTTTATTACTATAGAAATATCACGAAATTTAAATACAATATAATAAAATACAGTTTATAATCACTCTTGTTTATACTTTTACCGACTTCAAGAAAGGAAGGGCCTTATATGTGCGACGAATAATATTTTATTTTATAATTTATATGATTAATACTTGTATTATTAATTATTAATACTTTATATTCTTAATAGTAAAGTTATAAAAACTTGAAAAAAACGAATTCAAAAAAAAAAACACTAAAACGAAAAAAATATTTTCATTTCAAGTTGGTGTGCTTTGATTTGTATCAGATGGCACTGACTTCGAAAACATCTGATTAGGTATATATAGTAAATAAAAACAACCAATCAGTTATTTTTTACTTTTTAGTGTTTTTAAGTCATTTTGTTTTAGTTCTCATTTTTTCATTCTTAGTGTAAACTTGCCACTAACAAATTAAGAAGAAAGTATTTTAAAAATTCAGTGGGTGAAAAATTAATCTACACTTGAGAGGTGATTTTTTTTTCAAATTTAAATGGGACCATTTCGGAATAAACCTTTTTTGAACAAAAAAATAATTTTGCAAATCCGTCTATATAAGACAGTTATGCCCGAACATACAAAAAAAATATAAGCATCCAAATTGAAAACCTTTATCTTTTTTGAAATCGGTTAAAAAATATTACTTCTAAAATTAAAAAAAAAACTGACTTCGATATCTCAAAAAATAAAACTTTGAGGTATAAACTTCTCATAAAAAAAATTGTTATTGGTATTGTATAATTTTAACCAAAAAAATTAAGTATACATTCCTTTTAAATGCACTTAAATAGACGAAATATTAGTGGAACAAACCTGATACAATAAATTCAATTTGAAATTGTCCTCGCACTTCTTCCAATCCTCTGCATTGAGATTTGTTGTGCCGTAGTTAGTCATCGCGTATTGCATTAGTGCTTGGTTGTTGCGGTTCACATTTGTTAGCTTAAGACCATCTTCGTCTATTTTAGATAAACTTGCACCTGCAATTTAGAGTTATTTATTATTGTGCTTTTATTATCTACTTAAAGTTTTGCTGACTAGAAACTTTGTATATTTCTAGTTTATAAGAGTAATTTGAGCTAGCTTAGAAATAGAGTACGGAGGTCAGAGATGAAGTCAATGATAACGACAACTAAAAAAATGTGTATTAATTTGCGTTCAACTAACACAGTTCTTATATCCCATGATCTTTGCCTCTGTATATTTTGGAAAAGTGGTAATCAAAAAAAGGTTTATATCCTTTTGGCAAAAAATATTACATCTAGTTAAAATCAAATACCAGATGGTCTAGTATAAAATATAATTTACATAAAAACATACCTGGAATTGAACTGGGCAAAGGTGCAACAACTCCGGGCGGTTTTATATCAATAGGAGGATCATCTCCCCAACGTGACTTCTTTCTTTTCCTGCGCTCCCTTTTGTTCTCAGAATCCTCATCACTTTGAGAGCTTGTATGCTCCCGCTTTATATTACTTTGATGCGCGTACATATCATAGCTAAAACCAGTTTAAATTACAGAAGTGTCTTGAAAATTTCTTTGTATAAATAATTATATATCCATTCATTAATAACCTTTTATAATTCAAATACCAATATATTAAATCAAAAATGATATTTTAGTTTAGTTATAATAGTTCAAAATATTGATTCACCTGTCTTTCATTTCCTCCTTTACTTTAGTATTATCATTGCTGTCGTCATCTTCCAGCGAGAACTCTGGTTCATATTTATCTTCAGGTTTGACTTCAGGCTTTCTCTCTTTCCGCATTTGATTCACCAATTCCCGATACGCCTTATATTCATTCGAGTTCGGATTATGCAGAAACCTGGAACCGTATTTTATTAAATAAAACTCGCCAACGGAAAATTACCATAATCGATGTGTTTATGTTATTCAACCTGAAAATATAGATATGGAACACCATCAGTTTACATAACAAAAATTTCTCAATAATAAAAAAAAATCCAAAACTTTAACTTATAACAGACATTGTTCCACACTAAATATTTATATGTATGTAATATAAAAATGAATACAGTATCCTCCATTGATGGAAGCGATTGGGTTCAGTGGCATTACCACATATTTTGGTCTTGTATTTTCAGGACATGTTCGTAGTGGTCGCCATTGGCCGATACTTCGACGGCCGCACGACGCACCGGAGGCGGGAAAGCATCTGGAGAGAGAACTGCACACTACGAGTCAACATTTTGTCGTACAACCCCTCTATTGTCCCTAGTATGTTGAGTACATCATAAAATACAATCTTGTAACCCTTTAAATTTTTAACTTAGCTAAGCTTACGCTAACATGTTTTGAATACAACAATAATTTACTCATCAACGAAAAACATAAATGTTGTGTAAAACAAAATGAAATTTAAAAATTACATATGAGGTTATTAAGCAATTTAAAACACTCATCCCTAAACCGAATTTATTATTTTGAATGTAGAGTTAGAAATACTTGATTTCTATCACAACATATGTGAGAATAATATTAAATGTAACTCTGTTGTTACATGAAACTATAGTGCATTTTCGTGAAGCATATAATTCTTTTTTGCATTGTGTCACACTGAAGTAACTCAAGAAATTTTTTTATTATATTAAACGATGTTTACCTTGCGAAGAGTTGGGCGGCGCCGGTATGTTGCACGGTTCCATGTCTTTGGGTTTTGGTATATGGTTTAACGGCATGGGCATAGGAGGTGGAATATTTTGGAGTTTCATGGGCTCCGGAGGTGGGATGTCTAAGGATTTCGACTCAGTAATCGAATTTGGTCCCATAAATGGCACACTATTTGGCCCCATTGGAGGACCACTATTATTAGGACCAAAGTTCGGGCCGTTTGGTCCGAACGGGGGCTGGGGTCCGAAATTAGGACCGTTTGGTCCAAATGGTGGGTTCAATGAATTTGGAGGCATCAGTGAATTAGGTGGACCGTTAGGCCCCGACATTTGGGAGTTATTAAAAGGTGGGAAAAACGGTGGAGGAGGCATAGGACCATTTGGCCCCGGACCACGCATATTTGGACCACACATTGGGGGCATCGGGCCACATGGACCATTTGGACCCATGAAATTGGGGGGCATTGGGAAATTTGGATTCATAAAGGGTGGAGGCATTGGTGGCATAGATCCCCCAGGCCCCATCATGGGACCTGAATTTGGTGGGCACATATTAGGACCAGGTGGCATATTAGGACCGGGCCCCATAGGACCAGGACCCATTGGTCCAGGGCCCATTGGACCTGGGCCCATTGGACCGGGTCCCATTGGGCCGGGACCCATTGGACCGGGACCCATTGGACCGGTACCCATTGGACCGGGACCCATTGGACCGGGACCCATTGGACCGGGACCCATCAAACCTGGTCCACGACCCATAGGCCCAAATCCCATTGGACCAGGCCCCATTGGCCCTGAACCAATAGGACCTGGACCAACAGATGATGAATCAGAGTTTTGGTTTTCTTCTCGATCTTTTTGATTTCCGTGATCGAAATCATCATTCATCGGACCGTCACGAGATCCCCATCGACTTGAATGGGAACTAGGTGGGGAATGATCATCAGGAGGTCTAACGGAAAGTTGCATTAGAGGAGGGATATTTGCAGTATCAATATTCTTTTTCCTATCTTCTACTACAGGAGTTGTTGGACTGTGGGTTCTATTTCGTCCTCTTTCGTTCCAGCGGCGATGACGATCTCTAAAACAGAAAAGAATGATAATGAAAATACCATAGTGTCATTAGTAAAAAGAAAAATTAGTTCAAATAAATGTCAAATGATGACATTATGTTTTGATTTGTTATTTTAAAGTAAAAGTAATAAAAATAAAATTAATTAAATTAGTAAAAGTAAAATTAATATAAAACTAGCATTGCCTGCGGCTTCGCCCGCGTTCGGATGACTAAAAACCAAATTCTTAGGTTTTACATATTAGTATACTCTTACATTGCAGTTTTTTTATTTTTCCTCAGAAATGAGATATTTTTCCGCGGTAAAAAGTATCCTATATGTTGACCCGGATAACCAGTTATTACCATACCAAATTTCATCAAAATCCCTCCAGTGGATTTTCTGTGCTGCGGTAACAGACAGACAAAAATTCTAAAAACTATAGATGCAGCCTCTGTATCGATTATAATGTTTATTTCAATAAGATTTCTATTAGAAAAGACTATATGTTGGATAAGGTGTAATATATAATTTTAAGCAGGTATATAGGTATTGTAATTAACTAGCTAAAAAAGAATGATATAACATACATTACACAGGAAGTTAAACATAATATTGAATAATATGTTATTTTATAATATATGTTAACATTTGTAATTTTAGGTATATTTTAATTATTGAAATATTGCATGCTGTAAGGCTGAATTTAGCTGAACATTAAACATATTATTATCAAAATCTAAATGTATGTACTAACCCAAGTTCGCAATAAAGTGGTTGATTTGATTTGAAGATTTTCCAAAAAATATTTAATGTACAGATTCAGCTTAGTTACAATTTTATTATATGTATAGATAGTTTGTTACCTGGATGATCTTTCAGATCTCCTTTCACTGTGGTGATAAGATTCATCATTGTCATAATCCTCTTTTTTTATACTTGTTTCTGGTTTTTCTTTATTTTCATTTTTACTTTTTTTAGTTTCTTCATTTTCTTGCTTTTCTTTGGCCTCCTTTTCTTGCTTTTCCTTACTTTGCTTCTCCAGTAGTGCTTTATACTGGCTCATGAAACTGCCATCATTTGAGAAAATATTTGGAGATCCTTTGTCTTCACTTGCAGTAGGGCTAATGGCAGAAATATATTCTATGTTAGAATAAAGGTGCGAATACATGAACAGGACTAACAAAAAATTATAAAACATTATTTTTGGCTTTTATTAATGAATTCCAAACATGAACTTAAAACCAGTCATATGTAACAACTAAATACTAATTTCTAGAATACCTAACACATTTTACTGGGTTAACTGTTAGCCTACATACCAGAACATGCCCTGGTCTAGCACAAAAAGGATTCATCTAACTAATATATTTTAGTGAGATAATAGTTCAATTGTTATGTTGTTTTAATAAAATGACACTTTCAATTGCTTAACTTAAAAGTACATGACACTTCACACTACCCAAGAAAAATTAAAGAAAAGGAACAAATTCATGTCAATACCAATCTAAATTTATTAAGATTCAATTCAATCTAGATTTCTCAGAGATGAGATATTTTCCTGCAATAAAAAGTATCCTATATGTTGACCTGGATAACCAGCTATCATCATATCAAATTTCATCTAAATCTGTCCAATAGTTTTCTTGTGATGCAGTCACAAACAGACAAATATTCTAAATACTATAGATTCGGCCTTTGTTTTATATATTTTAATGAGATTTTCCAAAAAATATTTAATATAAAAAATCGACTCTTAAGATTTACAATTAAAAACTAAAAGTAATATCTGAATAGAATTGGAAAAAGAATAGTTAAGTATAAAGATTAACTTTATAAAAGTATTTTTTGATCAGACATAGCAAATAAATGTAAATTACTATATTTATACTATTACCATTTTAATCCATTCTAATACTTTATCATATCTTAATTTTTATGTTAGTTACTACTTACTATTGCCCACAACAATTTTTAGAAGTCTACAATCATTAGTGAGCATCAAGTGACAATGGTCATTTAAAATTACATATAAACTTAGCAATAAAAGTATAATAATGTACTTTGATATATTTAAATATAAAACATCGGTACTTTGTTAACTTTGCTTGAGCTGCGAGCGCTGCCGCTTGCTTCTGGGCTTCTAATTTCGCTTGAATTTCCATCTTCTTTTTTTCGATGATTTGTTCTTGTTTCGACATTTGTAACCATCTTGTACTCAAAGCAGACTTATTCTTAGTTTCTTTAAAATGAATCATTTTAGCTTCCTTATTTTATGTACTGCGAATAGTTAAACAGATTTACCATAAAATCTAAGATACATATTACAGTAAACAGTTTCCACTTTCCAGTAGATTCTTCAATCTTCATAAAAACTAAAATGAATAGATTATAAAATTACAAGTCTGAAGTCTTTAGTCTATGCAAAGCTGTCACCTTAGCACCGACATAATTTCATAGACAAAAGTAAAAAGACCGTAAACTAGTATTGTCATTCTACCAACGGAAAAGACTGAAAAGCACAGGTTCATTTCAATTCATACAGATGAATAATAAATATTAAATGGTAAACTAAACAGTCTAAGTCATATTCATTATTGCACATCAAAATCCCTAATTATTTCTTATTAAATAGTTAATGTGACGCAAAATAAAATCCGTTCAGAATATCAGGACCATGCGATAGATTTTCTCAGTATGATGCAAATTTTGGAAATGCCACAGGCCACTTCTAGGTAATTTTCATTAGGGTTTCGTAGCTAAAAGGCAAAAATGTAATCCTTATAATTTGTCCGTCCGTTTGCCTATATATCACAGTAATATTACTTAGAAACTGTTAAGTAGGTAAATCATATCAATTGCTAGACTGTTTATTACTGTCAAATTACGAAAAAAAGATTTTCGGTTCTCCTTCCGAAAAAATTGAGTCTACATGAATATCTGGGGTATCTGTGACCTCCTAATGCCGCCTCTATACCTCAGACCTCGCTCAATTATTAACCGTTTTGGACAATTCATTTTTCGTTCGAAAGTATATACTTTCAGTTTGGTCCCATTTAAACATGAAAAAAAATACCTCTAAGGGTGGAAACATAGCTATTGAAATTTTAACCAACTTCTAATTGTCATATTGTTTTGAAATTTTGCTAGTGTTTGTATTTCCGTTAATGGTGCAGTGATTCGGCATCTTCGAGCTGTTCTAATGGTAAGACCAGAAGATGGATAGTGGAACTCTTCAACGGCTAATAATAGATACTTTGAGTTTGGGCTTATTTTATGTACCTTAGAATTGGATTTTAAAGCCTGATTTTTAATGTTACTAATAAAAGCGATTTTTAGTTTAGTCAGTCTTCATATAAAAATTGGAATCAACTAACTTAAACTGCTTAAGCGAATATTTCATTAAAATACTTTCTTCTTACTTTGCTACTATTACGTCTACACTAAAAATTGAAAAATAAAAACTTACAAAAACGCCTTCGAAATAGTAAAAAATAACTAAATGGTAGTTTGTATTTATTAATAGTAGTTAATTTATTAATAGTAGCTATAATAAATTATTATAGCTACCTAAATGAAAACTCTCATTTAGTACTTTTTTACTTTTTAGTGTTTCGAAGTCGGTTTTTTTTATTACGGACTATCTTCAGAACTATGTTATATTACGAGAGACAGTATTTTATTTACTATGTATTTACCAATTACCACGGAAGGTTAAAACTACTTCGTTTTTTTTTCTGTGGTGTTTACAATAACAGTAATGGCTAGCACACACCAGTTCTAGCGTCCATCGAATTTCATCCACTAATCTTCGTGTGTACGCTATATGAGATTGGTCCACTACAGATATATGTGGATAGAGCATCTATCGCGCTAAGTTTAGTACTTCGGAACCAAAATTCATTCACAACTAAAATTATACCAATTATTTTCATACTCTCATCAACATACTCTCTGCTAATGAGTATTTGCACCTTTTAAAATTATTACACTTTGTTAATAATATATTCGATTATCTTTGTTTTACATTTTCTAAATTCAGTAAATATAAAAAAAACGACCAATGTAATATAAATAAAGTACTTTCATGTGAAAAGATACATAGGTAAAACTTGTAAAAGTATATTATGTGTATGTGTTTTTCTTAGTGTAGTCTTTGCAATTTCTACTAGATGGCGCATAAATAACCCCTCAACTGTCGCTGTCATTATACAAGAAAATGGCGCATCTGTCGGCTACTTTCCGAGGACCTGCGCGAAATATGTACGCATCATTAAAATAACGATATTTCTTAAAATTTTTATATATAAGCTATATATAAAGCTTATATCGTTAGAATCGTTTTAAAATAAACTAAGAATATATATATAAATGAGTTCAATTGTATTTCATAATATATAGTTAATTCTAAGTTGAAATTACTGAAAGTGATTTTTTAGCAGTATATAGTATGAAAACAGGAATTATTACAAAATAAAACTATTATTTTAAAAAGTTATAATTTAATTTAATAATTGATACAATATTTTATATTAATTGATTAAAACAACACAACTCACTGTACATTTTTTTATACCACAAGCTTTTACAATAACATGTCTCAATCATAGCGACTTAGCGCTGGATAAAAAAGAGGTTTTTTTATACTTTAATTCTGAGAGCATTGAAGATCAAGAGATTTAGGATAATCATTTATATTATAGTTTAGTCCACATACGTTATACTGACATAGTTTGAGTTCTTATAACTACTTAGTTTACGAGAATTAAACAATAAACCAAACACTTTAAAATAAGTACTAAAAAACGTCATCTCAAACTTTGGATCGCAGAGCAAATTCTGTTTAAATTTTCATTAAAATATATGAACATCTTACAATTTAGTGATATTTGAAATTAGAAAAATATAATAAAAAGACATGTTGCCTTATTAGAATATTTCAGAAATCAATTCTGAAAACTAACAATTTCACTTTAAGAATTACAAGGGACAGCTAAAAAAGTATGGATACGACCAATTCCATCACATCTGAACAGATTATGTTATGGAACTAAAATGATAATAAAAACATCAATAAAAAATAAAACAACTTCAAATATTAATTCGGACAGGAATTATTTTTTTTCAACTGTTTTTATCCTCCGACGCAAAAACGACGGGGAGTTATAAGTTTGACGTGCTGTGTGTGCGTGTCTGTCTGTCTGTGGCATAGTAGCTCCGGAAGAGATGATGATTGTTTTTGTTTTTTCTTAGAAAGGTGAATTATTCGGAAGTGTTCTAGCTATGTTTGATGAAAATCGGTCCAAGATGGCCGCCGCCACAAAATAGCGGATTACATATTATTTCACAACTCCCTCAATATGGGTATCAAATGAATTAGGGTTGACTAGTATAATACACACTACGATAAATTTCAAATCCAAGATGGCCGCCGTCACAAAATGGCGAATTACATGTCGGGGTTACTTTTAAATTTTTAATTTAAATTTTATAAGATTGAAGTATTGTGCCAGTTACTGTATTGAGTATTTAATGGACTCCGTAGTTATACTAGTAAACAAAATTATAGTAGAGTATACAAATTTTGTAATTAGTACTCACAGATGTTTTAAATCTGAACTTGAAAATTTTGGATGCCTTTTATTAAGTAAAGGACACTTTTTAATGAATATTGCTGGCAGGTAGAAGTTATTATACATATATTTTTAATTGAAAAAAAAAAAGATGAGCATCTACCCTAAAAGCAACAAATACTAATTATCACTAAGTAAAGAAACATACGTAGCTATACTAACCTCCTCCCACATAAAGTTCAGCACGTCTTCGATGTTCAGTCACGTCGTCGAAACGAACAAAGGCGTGGTATAATATATAAATCAGATATTTTCGAAGTCGGTGCCAGCCGATGCAAAGCATATCTAATATATTTCGATACGTAAAACATATATTTACTTATTAGATATTTATATCTTTCAATATTGTCGGCTGGCACCGACTTCGAAAATATCTGATTAGGTATCTATTCTAAATGAAAACCTCCGTTTAGTTATTTTTTACATTTTAGAGCCTGGAAGTCGGTTTATATTTTTTTAAAGTTTTTATAGAGTTTTTTATACTACACCCTTGTTTGCTTCCGCTCTACATTGCCTACAATTGGTCTTTCTTGTTCACCCCACCGATCATAATATTGTAATCTAATAAGGCATGTTTTAAGCAATTTTGGTGCAGCTACAATAAACATAAAATGCAACATGATACTAGTGTAAGAGATGCAAATAAACATATTTTTTACCCGACAACGCGACGCAAAGGAGGGTAATGTGTTTATCAGTCTATGTATGTATGTATGTACATAGGTATGTTTTTCCTTTGTGGCACTCTAGAAACCAAACGCGTGGGCCGATTTTAATGATTCATATGACGTTAGTGTCGTATTTACGCGAGTGCTATAAGCTATATATAGCCTACGATACTCGTATTATAGTTAAAAATTAAAAATAGTTGAAAATTAAAATGGCGGATATCAGGCGCCAATTTGTGTCTCTGTAAAAAAATCTTCCAAATCAATCGAATGGGGTCTCAAAATAAATATTTTTGGTGATCACAAAAAAATTTAAAAGAACACAACTTACATGTTAGAGGTAATTTGGGATAAGAAATTGCTAAATATTAGGTTATACCTATGAAATTGTCGTTTAATATACAGAAAGTTAAAGTATTTTTTTTTATAAATATTTTTCATTTCTATTAATCAAAATATGCACCTATGCTATTGATGCAATTTGATGCAAATGTACCAATATTGTTTTGATGCTAACGTTAAAAGCTGCTGCTATCTCATCCACAGATTGAGTATCGTCAGCTTCCACTATCGCCTTTAATGCGTCGTTCCACTATCGTCTTTAATGGTTAATTTTTTAAGATCAAAATTTCGATGTTGGAAGCGTTCAGACCAATAACGAGTCGTGCGTTAGTTTGTAGTGTTCACTCGGCACTCCGTACACGTCATTAATATTGCGAGCCGTTTGTGCGGGATTGCTACCGCGATGGAACTCGTATTTCATAATTACTCGTATTTTTATTGCGTTCATATTGATGAAAAACAAACAAATGTAGTGAAAACAAAACACTAATTAATAAACAAACGACTGAATTCAAAAATAGAACTCCATACTTTTAAAATAAAATACATTTGAATATAGAATTTATTGCCGGCCATTCATAAATTACGTTTCCAATGGCCAGTAAGTATTGTAGAACGGCAATTTCAAAAGACCTATTATAACTTCAAATGTCTAATAAAATTAAAAAGCTGTAAATAAAAAAATACGTTTCATTCTTGTCGCGAGATGTACATATGTATGTCACCAACTGCATAATACTTTATTCCTTCGTCAACTTGTTTTCATCTTTTTAGTTAGCTTTTATGCAGTTAGGTTTTTTTTATTTTTATAATGTTTCAAAGTAATCTGTAAGTTGAAATTATATCTGTAAAATAAAAATCGTTCTGTTTAAAAAAAAAACAATTTTTATTTTTGTAGGAAAACAGTTAAAATAATTTTATAAAATACTAAATTTCAAATAATGCTAAAAAAACATCTGAATATTCTAATCAATATTAAAAAAGCCTTCCCCATACCAGGCTGTAGAAACTTCCCTTATAAAAAATAATGTATGAAGTTTATCATAAATCATTTACCAACCTTATAAATAAAGTAGAGTGTTACAGCTCTAATAACTATGGTAGTAATGGAATAAAATGAAAAGTATTTATTTTTTAGTTTTAAGCATCTATTTATAAAAACAAAAAACTAATAAATTTCATTTAGATAACTTGAGAACTAAATGCATTTTTTGTTCTTAATTTTCTCTTGAAAAGGACGGTTTTCACAAACTAAATGGTAGGAAATGATTGTTTTGTATGGCAACATTATTTATCCAACATTCAAAGTTTAATTTCAAACTTAAATAAACATGGCGAAATGCAAATTCAATTTCAATGTTCTAAAATCTAAAGTGATTAGTGAATTGCAAAGAGTATAGTCAAACTGGTTTTGGTAAATATTGTTTGCAGTGCATTATAGCGATAATGAGCCGAAATTTTAGAAAATGCGTCATCTGCAACAAGCAGGAGCAGAAAGACAAGGCTAGTGGCAAACGGTTTTTTTTTTACCACGTTTCCTTTGGAAGAAAGTCGGTAAGTAACCACACTTTTCAAGTTATTTTAAAGTAAAATATTCACTTTAAAACTCTCGGCTACCAGAGGGCTATCATTAACATATTTTAACACCATTATAAAATGTTCTATATGATGCATATTCTAAGGATAGATACGCACTTTTAAGCAGTTGATAAAATTGTAAAGAGAATAAAGTGTATAACCACATATTTGATAAGGGTTGTGTTATCAATAATTGAAGCATAATATATTACATTAACTTCTAAATTAGGTATATTAGAGAGGCTGCTGAAGTGTTGGACATTCGAATTCAACTAGATTCTAATGCTTCCTCATTTCTGAAAAAAAAAAATGTTAAATGAAGGCATCAATTATATAGACTTTTCCAGCTCACTTGCTTTTTTTTGGTTTTTCAACATTTAAATTGTTCTATTTAATTTCAGTTGTAAAAAGTGGATTACATTAGTAGGCAATCCAGAACTGGTATTTTTACCAATAGAAAAATTGCACAAGAATCGCTATGTATGTGGTGACCACTTTGACAAAAACGATTTCAACCGCAAAAAAACTCGTCTAAAAAAACTGCAATTCCTACACTAAAATTAACTGCACCACCTCTGACTGAAGAGCAGATAATTGAATTTCCTTACCGTGTTTATGGTTGGAATAAAGGTGGGTAATTGTTTTACTCATTATCTAGAGTCAATATTTTTATGTAAAGATGTTTTGGTTTTGAGGCTTGTGAATTGAGCATCATCTAGTGCATCCTATGAGAAAAGCTTCTTTGCTCAATTTATAAGATTATTATGTTGAAACATTCAAGTTATGATAATAGTAGAAAAAAAAGTAATGATATATGTATTGGTTGCATCAATTAGCCAAACTTTTCAATTTACCTTATTCAGAATTCCAGAAAATGATTATAGTGTTTTATTATAATAAAAAAATAAATTCTTCCATTGAAATTTTATTTATTTATTTAAAGCAAAAGATTAGGTTACAAAAATATACTCTTTACATAACTGTTTAATGTACAAGGAAACAATATGAGTATTTTGCATTTATGTTTATTTAAATTATGGATCCCCAATTGATTATTTAATTTATTGTACATCATTTTTCAAACTCTCAATGACTTTGAAAAATGATATTGTCATTTGTCACCTACCAAAATTGTTATCTAATTTTTTTATTTATCTTCCAGAAAAGAAGTCAGCTGAGATAATAGAGAATGAAGTCTTTCCAGTTCTTTACACACATGATATTTGTCAACTAGCTGTAACAATATTAACAGCACAATGTGACAATGCATGGTTTGACTGTCTATTACACAAGACTCATATTTTTGAAGTTCATATACTTTATTGGGGCAGTTGTTAATAAGACGCCAGTGCCAAAGACTGAATCAGGGGATAGCCATTCAAGAAGTAGACTTGGCTGATGCTGTTAAAAAAGCTCAACAGCAGAGCAAGGCCAAATAAAGTTAACATTAATAAAGTAAAAAAAACTATGGTATATTAAATAAACAGCTTATCAAAAATAAATAAAATTAAAACAAATTGTCTTATTTTTTCTCCCCCTAAAATCATAGGTGTTTATTTATTGGCTTTTATGAGTTGTCAATGACAATATGCTTATTAAATGGACACTTGAATAAATTAGAAATTGTATCGTAGCAAAGTATAGCCTCACGAATAATTAATCGATATCGATATATTTGATGGTGGACATCACTATTATCGATAACTCAAAGAGCATGTTTACTTCACTAGGTTCTGTCACATACCAAACTAGGCAACCTAACAGAAGCAATTTTATAATATTCAAACGTTGGCAATACATTTATGATAAACTCATACATTTTGCTTTTCTTTTTTTTTTGTATGGAGTGCCGTCTCTTCTCCGTAGGGTTTACATTCTCTTTGCCCATACTATCCAACAGCCGTCAAAGATGGCGGCTCGAATTTGGGTTACGTGTTATTATATTAATAATTACTTAAAATCCAATAGAAAATTTACAAATTCAATTATACGTAGTTATTTAGTTATAAATTTAAATCATGTTAATAAAAATATAATGCTTTCGCTAGTGTATTTTTTATTCAGAAAAAGTGAAAATATAAGGACTTAGCGCGCGTGAATGCTTACGATGTTTGACAAATATAACAATTTCTGTATAAAATCTTTATTCAATACACATCCTATGAAATACAAACTGTTAATTACTTACCCTTCCATCATATTCCAATCCTTATACTAATAATTTTACACTATTTTATTAATTTTTTACTCACAAGTATTGAGTTCAAAGACCGCCAAAATTTAAATAAATTGTCTGCACAAATTACAAAAAATTATGTTATTGGAGTTATTACTTTTTTGAAATGTAGTATGATATTATTGATTGTATTTTCCTTTACACGTTACAAAAGTTAGATAAAAATAAATATAGTTTAAATGCGAGAAATCACACATTAAATGACATCGGGACCAATCGACCTTTAAAAGGTCGCTTGACAGACAGGGGTCTTTTTGACATCGACCTTTAAAAGGTCGATCGACAGACGAGGTAATAATAAAGGACACTAATACTCCTTTAAAAAAGTGCATAATATCTATCCAGTGTTTTGTATATAATGGATTTGTCCTGAAAAATCCTATCCGATATTGGACCAAATCTTATCGTATATATGCACATTAACAGTAGAAACTAGATATGTGCTTTAATTCATACTTTTGTAGTGACTAGGTATATTGGAATCGAATAGGAAAATTAGGGTAGGGTTCTGCTTAGTGACAATTACATGTACCTAATTCAATGTAGTGATTTTTAAATGTGTTGATGAATATTTTAAATATCTTAAAATGTATGTATATAACTACTCCATATAATATATACTCAGTATAATTAAACTAATATCGTAACCTAAGATATTTGTTGGTTAAAAGACTTCTACACTTTTCTGAATGCCTGTATGTATATAGCAGTCACAGAATATTTTTGCTTCCAAGCGTTTCCCAAAATGACGTAGGTAAATCAGATCATAGTAATCAAAATTACATAGATATTTGCTTTAATATGAAAATGAGTAACTTTAAAACGATTCATATAAGTATTTTTATTTATTTAATGTTATATGAATATAAATCATATTTTTTTATATAGTCATAATTATAACTGAAGGATACGGAAATGAAACAGCCAACGTCATTGCATATTATTCTTTTTATATTTTTTTCTTCAGTTTAAATGGAAAATACAATTTCATTTATTTATAATGTTGTCATTTATTTATTGTAAACAAATATATTATAAAAGATTTACATATTACTATCAAAACAAAATATTCACAAAATGGCAGACTAACTAAACATTTAACTCGGCTGTTTCTTCAAGCATGCTTACAATTGCATCTTTTTGAGCTAAACAAGAAAGAGAAAGTTTTGGCACTGATCCCATAATTCAAATTAAAATGAAGATGGCATAAATGCACATTGCAGCAATACTATCGGACTTTAAGTTAGTCTGTTCATCCAGATTTTGAATAGGTACCTTTTATAACAATACTCTTCACAATCTCTCTTCAGCTCATGTACTGCGTGATATACAATTTACTTTTTGTAACAGAGTGATTTGGCTCTGCGATATCTAAAGTCGTAAGATAAATAAAACACAACGCTAAAGAGAGCCAACTCGTTGACTATTGTTTTTGTGGTAACTTGACAATCGTAATTAACTAATCGCTGCCTCATTAATCATTGAAATTCAAAATGACTTAATAAAAAAAAACAACAAACTCTTGCGCCTTTCATAACAATTCCATTGAATGGATTAAATCAACTCAATTGAAACATTCAAACAAATTCTCAATCTACTTTAAAATAAAAAAAGTACCTCTTCTCATTTCTGCATTACCCTGCCTTAACAAAATCATATTATACAATTAGACAGTTGGCGAAACAAAAAATAAAGCAATGGAAGAGGACGTGAGCAAAAGAAATCACAAAAGGAACATTCAACACCTCGGTCGCTTCGACTTGTCGCGGAGAATGCTCGAACTTAAAACAACAGTATACAATATAGTCGATTTGTGAGTAGCAAATAAGCTAAGTCCCTTCCACTGTTACACGAAATGCCGAAAAGAAAAGTATAATTGATAAATTGTACCTATACTTTGTTTATAATCTAATTTTTTTTACATTTTAATAATTTAAAAACAACCAGCACTTGGTCGAGAATTTATCCATTTTTTTTTTGTGTATTTTATATTTTGATGAAATATTTAAAAGCTAATTAACGTGAGCCGATGTCAGGATTCATAGCTAGTCGTCGTTCGCTCGAACCGGCTGGCAAGTGTCGCCTGACTCGAGCTTGTATAAACACTTGTATACACATAACACTACCGCATCGTCTATACACCTTGACTCATATATAATGCACTGATATTTCGAGGGGCACAAAATATCGCAGCATAGTTTCGGCCGCCGCCGGGCCCGAGCCCGCACCGACACAGACCCTTCGTCCGTCTCGCCTCCCGCCCTATACATTATAATAGCGATTCATAAAAATAAAAACACTACCATCCTTAATCCGTCTAAACGTCTAATTCGTACTTTATTTACATCGACATAATACATAGTATTTAAGTTGTTCGGTAATTCGACAGTCTTGCTAGAACGCCGTCGAGCGCGGGGCGCGACGGCGGCCATTTTCCGTTTACTGTACAAATAGCAAATTTACAATAACGTTCGATCAGAATACGCAAACTCAAACATCTACATCTAAATAATTATGTAACGTAAGGATCTTCACGTAACGCCCGCCTTAAGCCGCTATAATATCAGCTATGTTAAGTATAACGTGTTAGTCCGCCGCGTGACGAGCGCCGCGTCGGTGCCGAATGCCGATACGCAGAATTATAATAATAATAATAAATATAAATGAAATAGGCCAAAATTCATTGTTACGATTAATAATGGGGTTAACACAACCTGATTGACTCGCGACCTACTATGACTACTCGCTGGCGTACTGTTGTGCACGAGTGTGCACGACTGTACACAAGCGTGCAAGGTCGTGCACGCTCGTGCAAGGTCGTGCACGACAGTGCGCACTGCACGCGGCCACTACACTGGACGAGCGGACACGAGGGACACGTCGACGTCTTCGTCACGCACCGGATGTAAATATACATTTGGGAATTAGTATTACTAATATATCACTAACTAGGATTTAAGAAAACGTAAGTGACCTCACTAGACTCTAAATATCGTCTACACTGTACAATGGACTATGATATTTCATCGAGACATTATCATCTGTATAAACATGACAAAATACAAATCTGTCGAGCCTTCTAATAACTTATTCGGTAACAATCGAGCAACGGTTGACATTTTATAGCTCATTTTGTGACAGTTAATCATAATCATGTTTTTATATAAAAATTAGATCATTTCACAGCGGTCTGCACATTGTTATGTATTGATGCACTAATATAAACAGATCGATACAATATGCCTTGAGAGTTGGCTACCATAAAAATAAATGACACTACATGGAGGCAATAATTAATTTAATGTTAGTAAATGGATATTTTTCGTATCCTATAGTTCCGGCGTCATTTATAAGATCAGAAAATGTAACATTTAATTTTGGCAAAAGTCTATTCATACCAATCGTTTTGTTAATAAGTATAAAAATCCTCTTATGCATAATTTAGTTATAATGTATAAAATAAGATGGAGATTGATGGCTAAAATGAAATTAATTATATTGAAAAGAATGAAGCCTTTGTAAAACCTGAACCTATAACAAAGAATCATACTTTAAATTATTTCATTGAATAAACACAATGACACCGGAATTATATAATTTGTAATATACTTTAAATATCACATTAAGGATTTCATTTCAACAAGTGCATCAATGAACAGTGCTAAATAAAGACTCAGAAAAATGGAATGCATTTTCACGATGTCCTTCGATCATAACAAGTTTCTTTTAACACAAGATATTAACCTCCTTCCGAGAAACAAACGATTAATTATATTCTTTATAATAATCGATAGTAATTACATAAAACAATCGACGCTTAAACTACTGGTAACAATAACATTTTCAACGGTCTTCCTATCAAACTTTTGCTTGATTGCGTTAACAATGTTTGTGATGACGGTTATTGGTGGCGTTTGGAGCTAGCAAAAAGCTTATTAAAATTAAAGTTTAAATGGCATTCAAAAACAACGGCGTTAGTAAATTTTAGTTAAATTAAGTATGACGTAATAAAATAATAAATAGAGAGAGAGAGAAAAAAATAAATTAATAATCCAAAGCGAAGATTAATCTAATATCGAGACCGTAACATTGAGCATTTTAATGAGTAAAAATGATAAAACAACAAATGTGTGAGCAAAAAAAGAGCACTCGCGTATGAATTGACCGATCGCCCAACGGTGGGCTACATACTTATTTACGTACAAAGCAATTGACCGAGTACAATAGGGTATTTGACTACACTGAAAATATACATCAAATTGTTGTTAGCTTAACAGTGTATATTTTTTGTACTAATTTAGCCGATACATTAATTTAAAATATAAATGATTTTTTAAAGAAATCATTATTGAAATTAAAAAAAAATCAAAGTTAATCACGTGATTGAAAACGCACGGGATTGGTTGACTACGGAGTGACGTCACATGCTTGTATTAGTAAACGTCAGTCTTTTTTCAATTCAATTCTCTTGTTATTTGCTTTAAAGTCCAAATACCCTATTAAACATAAAGGTAATAATACGCCATTAGACATACTAATTGACAAAATCAACTGAAACAACATCGATCAACAAGGTTTCGTAAACCTATCTCAAATGTATTTTTTTTACGCTAGTCATATAATATATACTATAATATATTAATATATATTATTAATTTATAACAAATAATTAACGTGTCAAATAAGATGAATTAATACAGCGATGACTTTTTGTTTATTGATTAATTGTATAAGTTATCTTTTAATATGACCTTCATATTGTTATTTTTAACTTTCTTCAAAAATGGAGGAGGTACTCAATTCCATGTGTATGTTTTTTGTATGTTATTTAATATATAAGACCCCGTCGCCAATTATTGTAAACCGATTTTCATGTTTTTTTAATGAATAAATTGTACCTTAAGAGTGGTCCCATAAAATTAAAAACAATTCCACTCCTAGGGTACATTTAAAATTATTTTAATGGTTATGACCCTTTTTAATTATCATAACTTATCGTAGGCCAATTTAAGAGTCATAAAAAAACCTATTGCTGTTTTTCAGCCAAAGCTATATTGTTTCAACTTACGTTTCGTTTATATATATACTAAATAGAAACAATCGATGACGAGTTAGGACATTGAAATACGAACGAAAACTGCAATAATGCTGTTAGTGAAAATGTAACCTGTTAGTAATTTCAAAAACATAAATAATTTTACTTTTAAAATAATTTCAACTGATATACACTAGATAAGTCTTTAAGCATTGTTCTGTCCTTACGATTTGTATTAAACAGTACATTTTCATTAACAATTGATTGGCGATTAGCAGCAAAATGATCATTTAATTCATTGTTCAAAGAGAGTGGACAAAAACCTAGTTTTATTTTCGAGATAAAATCAGAATTACTTAACGCTAAATCATTTTTCAAATATGGACGTTAGTTTCAGGACAAAATACGAAAGACGGCTTTTCATACACACGGCCAGACGTGAGTATCAATTCCCTGATAAGTAAATTAAAAAAAAAAAAAAACAAAAAAATAGAAAAAAAAAACTATGATACAGATACAGTAAAAAAATATAATAATAATAAAAAAATATGTATAAAATTCATAATTTAGGGAAATAATTTAATTTAGAACGAATTAGATTCGAAAATTCATAGTAACGTATAGACCAGGGCAATACTCTGAGATGGTGAAGGCCGTATGCAGACTAAACATAACTACAATTTATTGTGAATTGGAGGGTTGTTGAAAAGGACCAGAATTACTTACATCTAGTGGATGTTCAACACTGGCCGGTTGTTGCTAACTTCGAGACGTTTTCAATTAAAAACTAATTAAATATAAAATGTATTTTATAATTTGGCAAAAACTATGACCACATAAAGTGAGCCCGCTCGTCTCACTGTCACGTACGAATACTTACCGTCGAGCTCCTTTGAGATTTGTTTGTGACATCAATAAGTGACTCTAATAATAGAATATGTACAGGCCCGAGCGACGGTGACACGAGCGAGTGGAAATAATAGAACATATATAATAATTATTATTATATTAAGAGCAAAAAGAAACTGAAAAATATTACACTACCCATAGTAAAATTTAACAATAACGTGATTTTTTTTATAATGTTACTATTTACAACATGCAAATTGGGCAAGACGCATACACAATGAACGTCCAACGTTAAAAAATGGATGGATTTGTTTAGAAACAAAAGGGACAGTATAATCGACAACGTTTCTAATATATTCGGTAATCATTTGACGAGCTCTTGACGTACAGTACTAATAATAATTTATACTACTTTGTAATTTGACCGAAAATAAATAAATCTATTGATAAAATAATAAGTTATATATAATGTTGGTTTGCATTTTTGTCATATTTATCGAACATTTTTTCGAAACTGTAAAATTGAGTTTAATTATAAATGATGACTTTTTAGTACAATAAGTCAAGGCTGTGAAGTTAAGAGCTTATCTCAGTCACCGAAATATAATAATTTTATTAAAAGTCAAAATTCTGTTAAATTGACTCTAAAATTGCAGAAATTCCCGATCCATCCTTTAGAAGGAGATTTAAAAAAACAAAACGAAATTTGCAAAATTTTTAAAAGCGAAATTCATTTGGACATTAATAACAGACGGCAATATTTCTTTTTCGTGTAGAATAAAAGTGTGGACGAACAAACATACTATTGGACTATTATGTACTTATCTGATATTAAAATATATATATAAGTATTCAGTTATTTACACTATGAAAACCAATCGATAAAAACAAAAGGACCTATTACACGGTTAATGTCTCTCGCAATCAAGATCCTTTACTACTAACAATAGCAAATAACATTATGGTACAATATTTAACCTTATATTTCCGCCCCAGTTCGTATCTACTCGAACATCACAACTGAGGCGAAAGTGCACAAGCACGTGGTAAAAAAATAAAGTTTGATATACATTAAATACAGTTAATGTCCGAAAATATGTAATAATATAATTAGCTAGGTTTATAAATGTTCTCTTAAAATTCAATATGGGCCCTCATATCCGGTATACGACGAAGATCTGAATCCCCGCTTGGTGTTCCATAAATCGTTTAACATAAATGATTTCTTCTTTAAAGTAATGGAAGAACCGTAAAACTAAACATATTTAGCTGCAATATAACAATTTTTTAACTAAATATATCTGACCAAACAACAATCGCATTGCCAAATAGGCAGAACGCTTATGTGTGTACAATCATACAACGTATGTACGCGACGAATACATCTCATATATCATATACAAAACCGACCGTTCCAATACAACACTAGCACAATTACGATACGATCGAATAAATTGTACGTCAGTGTCCGGTTCGTTAAGGCATCAATAGGAATCTCGATGACGGTAAGCTTAAAACTAGCCGTTCATACACACATGTACAATACTGCGATTTGGCGTTCACTGAACATTAAACGTTCGTTTGCCACTAGAGGGAGACACGCGTGAGTGTTGGTCCATAGTCCACGCGGTCCGTGCGGTCCACGCGGGCCGTGCGGCCCGCGCGGTCCGTGCGGCCCGCGCGGTCCACGCGGTCCACGTCGACGCTCGTCGGGGGCGTTGGTGCACTAGAGGCATCGGGCGGGCGGCGGGGAACTCGAGTGTCAGTACGCTTGCGTCGTGCTTGCCGTCGAAACTCGTTCCGGTTTTGGGTTGCGCTGGAAACGAATCAAAATTTACTTTAAAATCACTATTCACTTAAGATAAGTTTAGTCTATACAACATTATTATTATAGAAAAAAAAAATGTTTTTAAATAAAACTATTTTTCGGTACAATCGAAATGTCGAGAAACGAAACTGAAAATAAACCCCTGACAAAATTCCTTAAAAATAAAATTATGGTTTCATTTAAAATGTCAAATATAGTAAAGTAAAATTGTTGAATTTTAACTAAAAAGGTACACTTCGGATAAAATCACTTTTAAAATAATTATTATTTTAGGACCATCCTTGAGGTAAAGAAACCTCTTCATTAAAAAATAAATAAACACGAATTTTCATGTTAAACAAGTAAAAAGTGATTAAAGCGTAACAAACAAAAAGCATAACGCAATTTACTACAAATACTATTTAAAGTTTTGAAGTAAGCCATAAAATATATTGTTCCATTATTATTACAATCAAACGTTTGATAATATTCATAAAGTTTATTATTATAATAAACCATAAATAAAGTAGTAAAAAAAAATACTTATTTAATTAGATGCAATAAAACATTATCTGATGTGACCATGAATTAAAATTATAATGTGAAATAATATCACGTGTATAAGAATAAACAATAAATAACGTATTTCCTCATCTTTACAAATACAAAAAGGAATCTTAAATATAGAGAAATAATAAGGACTACTACAAAATAAAAATGTGTTTGCACGTAAGAAGTTATACTTCTTTTTCATCCCGTATGTCACAACTCTCTGTTTGTAATAGGAATACAGCTAACTTCATCATGTCACTTTCAGCTAACTTCATCATGTCGCTTTTTGGCTGTCGGTGTGCGCGAGCATCGTAAAAATTTTACTCTCATATTTTTTTTCCAAACGTGCCAGAAGAAGTATAACTTCAAAAATAATGTTCTGTTCTGTATGATCAGTTCTTATTTGTTTTTTCATTATAATTAAAATAACAATTATATAAAACTGCCCAACAGTATAAAATATTGTTTATATAATAATATAATAAATATGTATATTAATTAAAATATAACGTTTTATACAATACGTCATACGATGCTGATAGTGACGTAAGACAAAGTGCGTCAATGTATGGAGTAATGAAAATAATTCAACACATGTGTCAATATACTTTGCATTTGTATTGTTAATATTAATTAAATGCAATTATTGTAACATTCAAAACTTATGATCACAATTTTTATCGTATTTGTGGCCCGTATATATGTGATATAATAAATAATAGATTCACGTGTTCTAAGTTACATAAATTTAATATCGTTTTTGTTTTTAAAAAACTATTTTATTATATACTTACTGATATGTGCCCATAGTCCTTAAAACGTGTTACAGACTTGAAAAGTTATATGGAAATAAAGCGATGCTCTTTTTTGATAGAAAACCTCTATCAAAACTAAGCATACACTCACAATTTCCTTCAATTGGATGCATATATTAATTTTACTTTATAAAAAGGTAATACTACTTCTTGTTAGAATCTTGTTATCATCTGTCCTAAATATTGGCATATAAAAAGATTTAAAAATTTAGCACGTGACCTTCCATTCATTTCTATAATATTCTTATCATATCATTACACTGTATGCACAGTCACAGATAATTTCATATAATCGTCACTAACTTCATGACAACATGGTCACTTGATTAGAATAATAATCTCATAATCATTGGTTTTAAACTACATAGATGTCAAAATTTATATATTTTAAACAACATTTAATGTCGATGTTGTTCGATTATTTTGAAAATACGCACTAATTACCTAACGTATTCTTAGTTTATTTTGATTTGTAATAAACCTAAACATTAAAGTCAAAAGTCACCTAACCTATTTTTTAATCTATAAATATTTATGTCTTTATTTATGCCAATTGTATATTTAAATGTTGGCGAAACGAAGTACTTTCAATTATTTTTAAAATAAGACAGACTAATGTTTTTGTATTAATGAACACAATAATTTAACACTTAAATTGAAGAGTAAGATCTATATATCCGGAATAAGACCTGTTGTTATGTATGGATCTGTGCAGATGGATATGTGCAGTGACGAGAATGGATAAAATAAGGAACGAGTACATAAGAGAAAGCTTGAAAGTAGCGCTAAGCTAAGTACTTGGAAATCGTCCGAGTTGGTATGGACATGTAAAGAGGAGGGATGACACGCATGTGACGAGAAGAGTGATGGAAGTGAATGTAGATGGATGGAGCGGTAGATGAAGACGGAAGAAAAAACGGATAGATTGTGCGAGACAGGACATATAAGAGAAAGGGGTGAATAAAGAGATGACGAGTAATAGACTAATAGGGGAGAGTGGAAGAGGAACATTTACTGCCCCGGCCCCAAGCAATTTGGGGAATGGGCAGGGAGATGATGGTGTGGAGATACGTTGTTTGTATTCAGCCTTTTTTAACGTCCCACTGCCGGACACGGACCTCCATTTAATCGAGGGGGATCCGATCATAGTCCACCACATGTCTTTCGAAAACTTACTAAGTTCTACTCAATTACGAGTAGACTAGTATTACGCACTAAAGTTATACACGATGTTTTCTTTTACCGTAAGACAAGTGGTGATAATGTTGGAAATGATTCGAACATCGTTTATTACCTCTTAATTTCGGAAAGGGGCTTTATTATTATTATTCGACGACACGTTTGGCTCAGTTTGTAGTGATTCTACTTCTTGTGCCAGCGGTCGCGGGTACGAGTCCCGCTGGGGGCATTCATTTGTGTGACGAGCACGAATGTTCGTACTCCCAGTCGTGTGCGTTTATATTTATAATATGTACGTGTTTAAAGTTTATACATGTGTAGCGTATCGATTATCTGGTATCCATAACACGAGCTTCGTAGCTCACTATGGATACCGAACGGTGCTGTGTGTTAATGTCCCAAAAATATGTATTCATGTATGTACCCACCAGCTGGTCGTAGTGCTGCACCATGCGCTTGATGTGGTTGAGCTTGCGGTGCAGGAAGTTGACGCGCCGCCTCTCGCGCTGGTAGGCGGCGTCGCTGCGCATGCGCTGGTACTCCTCCACTATGCGCTGCTCTATGCTCTGAGGATTTGTGCGTTAACATTACCGACGGGAACGACGACAACGATATATACATACGTAATAAATTAAACGCAGTATAATTTTTGTATTGCTTTTAGAGGTGATCGCGACATGCGTGGAAACGAAAAAAAACACCAGTTTAATAAATGAAAGGATAATAAGAAATTATAAATTATAAAATAAAATATTCGATAAATTAATATGAATAATACTCTCTTAGGTTTTCGCGAATATTCGACATTTTAAATAAGGATATTCATATTTATATGTATTATAAACATTTAACTATTGAATTTATAATTACTAACTTTATTTATTTAGACTTTACTATTACTTGTCGACATATGGCATGATATATTATGTATATAGATTTGTAATTTATGTTTATGTTAAATAAGTAAAAGAAGAAAATACATTCTACAATTTATAACGGCTATTTATAATGGTAGTTTAAACAAAAATCTCACCATTTAAAATTACAATAATGAAAAATTAAAACCTCTTTGTATGGAACGACATTTCTGTAATAGTATATTACGTACTTTAAAGACCTATGTAATAACTCAATCTTAATTATATACCATATTTTGCCCTTTAGTTAAAGAAATCCAAATAATCCAATCAACATATTTTTCGCACAAATATGTAAACTTTTATTTATTTATACGATTAAATAAAAAGAATTTACAAAATATAGTTCTGAACGCAACCTTGGGCCGAGCTAGCCGGTGTAACCTTTTAAAGTCGCAAGACGTTGGCCTTGCTTTTTACGAGACATACGAGATTGCCTCGAGAGAGTGTACTTTTATATTAATAAAATGAAATTATACTTCAATTGACCGATTTAAAAAATAATATGGTAGTACTTAATTCGGGCGTAGTGTATGTTTTTATCTGTATATTTTACGTGGCTATCTAGTACCGAAGGCAGAATAACATACTGACTTATACATAAAAAGTGAATATACATATTTACGAGTAGAATTTTCGCAAGTAGTCGTGATGTTGAAAATAAATGAGAATCAATTTAGTATTCACATTGTTAGAATTTATTGCAATATTACTTGCAACATGTAATATATAATTAATTTTGATACAAGGTCTACTCATAAAGTAAATTATAAGTTTAATAAAATTTGTCTTGTAAGGTAACAAGATGTCTTATATGTTATTATTATTATTCACTCTTTTACTTTTTATTGATTTTAGGGTAAAAGTCATCATTAAGACCAAGACCTATAATATTTACTGTATTATGTTATCAGCACAAGTTGTTACTAACATAATTATTTTTTAATTTAATTTAAGGAACAAAAAATCGGTTGGGGCTGTGTCGGGGCACACCGTTGTTAGTTTAACGTGGAATATCTATTTAAGCGAGTTACTTTTACTGTTTTTGTTTTTTATAAATATTTTTCATATTGAAAGCAAATTAGTTTTTTTTTGAAGGAAGGTAACAATGGAGAAACATGATATAAATCATTTTTCAGAGATTAATAACGGTCACTATGACAACCTAATGCAATTTATTTTGTTACGGGGTCTACTTTTCTGACTTGGCACCCGTACACTTCGGTGTGATTTTAAAGAGATGCTTCATATCAAAAAAGAACAAAAAAAGGAAGAATCAAGCGACCGGAGTCACATTAAGAAACCTCAATACAGTCTCCCATAAGATAATTCAGGGGTCTAATAACGAAGGCGGCAAATTCCCATATAATGTCGAACGTCGTTTATTCGATCGAGTCCATAGCGTTATTTTAGTTTACGAAGCTTTCCGAGTCGAATGACTCGTTTGAGCACGAAAATACAATCCAAAATAAAACGTATCGAATCCATACTTATATATAAACGAATCGTTCACTGTTACGACACGTAGTATAGACATTCGGAACGTTTAAGTGCAGTATGCCGCCTTCGTGCCCAGCGCGTACCCGGTGGTGCGGCGAGTGCGGGTCGGCGCGCTGCAGCTGCTGCTCCAGCTGCGTGAAGAGCGCGGCCACGCGCGCCACGCGCGCGTACAGCGCCTGGTACTCCGTGTACAGCGTCGCGAACTCGTTCTTGTACGCGCGCCGCGTGCGCGAGCTCGTTATGGGCGGGTACTGCCTGCGACACCACAGATACGACTCTTACGACCACTCTTGTGAATTGTACATTTTAAAGTTAAACGTCGGTGCGGTCGCTCCGCGAGGGGCGCACCGCCGGCTCGGAAGGCGAGTTCCGCCGAGAACGGCCGGGAAGAAACTCGACGGTTGCTCTTTTGAATATGTCGATCGTAAAATTTTATCATCCATAAAATTTTAGACATAAGATTTATTATAGTACGATTACTATAGAGTAAAATTAAATAAATTAAAAATACTTTAATTTCGATTATTTAAAAATCTAAGCGTCTTTAAATTCTTCATTAAAATTTTAATTACAGATCAATAACCATTACGTAAAACGACAAACTTTAAACTCTCACCTCTCTATATCTTCAGTCATGTTTTCATCGGGCACAGACGTTAAAGCTGTATTTTCTAAGGGTTCCGTATTTGTGATGTTGTTTACTGTAACAAAAAAATCATAAAACATTAGGTAAATATTATGAAGTAGCGATCGATAAACAACCCTATATAACATAACGACTTACGTATGTACATACTTAATTTCCTTGTATTCATGATATAAATATGATTCATATTGTAATTTTTTCCTCAACAATAGAACCAATTAACAAGTGAAAATTAATTCATTACAATATCTGACACAAAACAATATTTAACTTTTATATTAAAAATGGAGAGAAAGAAAAAAAAAGACACATCATCCATACCTGTGATACTAGTTTGCTCTACCGGGGGACTACTTCTACTAAAACCGTTCGATTTTACAGGACTGGGACAGAGATCCTTGACAGTGGTGAAATTGAGAGTGTAACCGTTGTCCTTTTTAACTGTAAAATAATAGAACACGTCATTAAACTATGTTATTATACAAGAATATTATGTAATACTTTCTTATATTTACGTGAATATTTGACATTTTGATGATCTGCTCCATGATTGCTGTAAAGCATTCGAAATGTCGTAAACCAAAAATCAAAATAAATCCGCGAAAAAATCCGAAAATATAGTTTCATTTATGAATATTATGATTATATATGATTGTAATATTTATAATTTTAGTATATTTTATGTTAGATGGTAGGAATCTTCTATTTTAGTTACGTAAAGAAACTCTTGAAATTCGACAAGTAGAATATAGTATTTCTTCATCAAAAAGAGGTCAATTGTTACCAAATAATTGTAACGTTATTTTTTTTTCATTTTATATCTGAGCCACCTATATAGTTATATATTAATAAGAAAAAAATAAGCATTTGGAGTAATTATTGCTATTAGAACAATCCACCATCAATGTAAACAATTTTAATAAATTAATAAAAGAATGTCATGTTAATTGATCTTATTGTTACAAGTAACATATTCAAAAGTAATTTATTTTTATGTAACATTCTTGGTACATGATTTAAAGAAGGCGATTGACTTGCAAATAGGTGCCTTGTAGTCTGGAATGCAGCAGATAATAACACAAGTTTTTAAATATTACTATGCACTAACTTCAATACAACTGTGTGTTATAAACAAACATATAGTAAAGTATTAATTGTAAATAGTATTAAGTTTTATGTCAATACATATATGTAAAACTAGCGTCCCACCCTGGCTTCACCCGATTGCTTTTTTAATATTTTTTCCCAACCAACACATTTGACATACAGAAAGACAAGCAATATTGGATGTATATAAAAAAGTCCGCCTTAACAATTTCTGTACGAGACTACGTCATCCGCATAGCAGATATTATTGTGCATCGTGTGTACGCATGTACAAGTACACTCTCTATTCCTTTCACTCTCAAAGTCCGGTAACATGATAATGCGACGCGACCGGTGAGAGATCAGATGCAGTTCTGATGCCTTTACGTGCATATATACGAGGCACATTTATTTTTAACATCGCTTAAATTCAAACATTGACGTTTGGAAGATCTCTTGATAAAAACCAAAAAAATATACTTATGCTAGTCTTTCCGTTCTCGCTTTAAACAAAAATATAGTCAAAGGTGAAGTTATATGTTATCTATGAGTTCTATAGAAATAATCTTTACAGGCAAAGTCATTGGTAAATGCTAGTGATAAAGTAAACAAAATATGTATTATTATATATAGAACGAAGTGAATAACAAGTAGCCGGCGTAACACGGCGATATCTTACCGAGCGGGTAAACACGTCCATTTATGTGCAAATTACGAAGTAACAACGTTAATCCAATTTCAATTCGTCACACTTTAAAAACTGACGTGACAGAGGATTAACATTAGATAAACAGAATTATACATATATTATATAAAATGTTTGGCATTAGTACTGCAGTGTGATAGTGTCCCTGAGATGCTATTATGTTGTAGGGAAACCCTACACTACTTTCCGAGAGGCTATAAACTATCTCTATGTAAAGAAGGATAAACAAACAAATTTCCGCATTCATTAGTGTTATTACATTAACATTTACATTATGTTATTACACTTGTTGTTACTAATGTAATTATTATAAGTTTTAAACATTCCATTTCCGGGCATCGAAGTCGTCTCCTACGACTTAAAAACCAAAGCCACCTTGAATTAGCACTATTGATCAAACAATATCATATTCAATAATATAAACTGATTCATAGAATGAGCAAACTAATAACTTGTCTAGAAGATTAATTACAAATTACACACGCATATTCATCTATGTAATTGGCGTAAATATCTTGGCATGGTCATGGTTGATACAGAAATAATATATTGGATCTCTCCCGTTGACAGTTGTAAATGTAAAACCAAGTGTTTCATGTCGTTTGGAACATTGATGTGAGTTAACTTAGTTAACTATTAGTGTTCAATTTATCTAAAGAAAAATTAATATAAATATTCTTTTCTAATCGAATATATTCTAATCTATACAAATTAATAAAATTGAAGTATCTCTTTGTTATATCCAAATACCAGCTTTTTACTAAATGCATATGAAATTATATACGGTATCTATAAGAAAAACAGAATTTTAATTTTTTTTATCTGTCTGTTTGTTTGTTTCGGCTAATTTCCGAAACGGCTGGATTGATTTTGACGGGATTTTTACTTAAAGATAGCTAGCTGATGCTATAAGGAGTAGCTTAAATTAGTTTTTTAAGAAAAAGAATTAGGATTTTGCTCATAAAAATTAAAACGTACCTAGGTGACGCAACCGAGCGAAGCGAGGGTGAGTCTCTAGTTAGTATAATAACAACATATAAGATATTCATAGAAGTTAACAAACAGCTCTGCAAGTGAACTATTGTATTAGTGATTTTGCTATACAACCGTGTGTTTGTTTATAGCACAAATTTTTACATACAAATATTGTTAGTGTTGAACAATATTATTATATTATTGTGATAATTTGAAATTGAGCATGCATTTTTTGTGGTACCTACTAATCACTAAAGGATGTGGTCGCATCGAGGGGAAACGGTATTTTTTTACATAATTGTGATAATTATAAGTTTTTTGTGCTATTAGTAGTTTGAGTGTTTATATGTTTAAATATTCTGGATTTTCCATATTTTGCTAAATTATTTTATTTTATTACAAAAAACGCTATGTCTTTGAAGTAAAAACTAAGAATTATCAAAGTTCGAAACTAGAAATCTTAGGATTTAGTTAGTTTTAGGTTTCACATACACAAAGAACACGAGAACATAATTTACATTGACCGCATATACATGACGTCGTATAGAGTATCTGTGTGTTTAAAGATTGTCTTATAAGTTTCTCTTTTACTTACTATGTAATAATGTATACGGTAATGATAATTATCAGTGGGTAGAAGTAAATTTTTTTTGTAATTTGGTTAGTAGTATGCCATTACAACACCAGCTCAAGAAATATTTTAAAAGATAATATGTTTTATATAGTACATAATATACTTATATGAAATTTTTGTGAAAGGAATAGAATGTACTTGCATTTCCACATACACTATCATATTCTAGAATAGGCGAGCTTAAACCCAGTTATAATGAAGTAGTTTTGTTTAGCAGACTGTGGACGTAAAATGGCAAAACCTTGATTAAATTTGTGTTTTTGTAGTAAAACAATACTTAGTTATTAGTAAAGTTAAGTGTGTTTGTTTGAGCTAATATTATAAGCTGCTGTAGTAGTTCTATATTTTATAATATAATTTATTTTTTGTAATACTTTCTTAGATTACTGGAATATTAGACATTTTAAATAAAACTAACTATTCACGTCACCACGATTACCTTAAAGCATTCGAAACGTCGAGAATCAAAATAATAATAAATTTGCGAAAACACACACACACACACACACACACACAATTTTTTATATCCGTGTATTATGCCATCACCTGTAATCCGATCGTCCTCGTCGTCGGAGGCAAATTTTGTATTTAAACACACACATAAAATTTACCAAAGTTAATCGAATACGAGGCTTCTTAAAAAAAAGCACACTTTTTCATAACAGTCCCTGTAATAATAGTCCGTCGATTACCTGTAGTCCGGTCGTCCTCGTTGTCGGAGGCGTGGCGCTCGCCGGAGGAGGTGGTGGCGTAGCCGGAGGAGGGCGGCGAGGCGCGGCGGTAGTGCGAGATGCGCTGCTTCTTGCCCGCCGGCGCGTCGCCCGCCGCCGCGTCGCCGGCCGCGTCGCCCGCCGCGTCGCCCGCCGCGTCGCCCGGCGCCGCGCGCTTGCCGGCGCCGGGCGACGCGCGCGGCGACAGCGAGTTGGCCGAGTCGCTGGACAGCGGCGGCGTCAGGTTTTGAGGTTTCCGCCTGCGCCCAAATATATCATCGATATATCCCACGTCTATCTGTACTCGGCTCTCTATACCACTGCAGGGCACGGGCCTGCCTTCAGTACGAGTTGGCGGACACATGTCTTTCGGGAACTCGTTAGCCTTGTTAACCTCACATAAACAACATAAATTTCGCCCCTGAGGTGAATCATTTATTTCTAAATATATTTTAGAATCAGTATAACTAGTTAAAGGGGGGAAAAACCATTATATATACAATATTAGAGATCTATTTTTAATAGTACCGATAAAAATAGGTACTCTAAGTGAAGTCTACATACAAGTCTATAACAAATATTAAAATAAACCTTTGGAATGTATGGTTCACATGACAACAATACGTACATTACCTTAATCCCTCCACGACCGTGGACACGCCGGCGTGTCGGTTAACAATAAATTACTTAAAATTTTAATTAATTTCTTAGAAATTTACCTATAAAAGTTAATATTCACTTAAAACATCAATAGCGTGTTAAAAGCACGTAAACATTATGAATAATTATTGAATTGCGTAATATTTATCTACAATTATTTCAACATAAAGATTTCTGACTAATTAAATATATTGACGTTACGAAATCTCTTCCAAAATACATTTGGAAATAATTATGAGCTAAAATTACACCATTGTCGTTAATGTGAGAATGTTACCAAAAACTTTCTATATTCAATTAAAACCTAAGTTTACTGAGAATTAAAAACATTATGTAATGTCTTTATATTTATTTATGCAATATTCTGTTTGTGGTTCCGCTCGCGTGTAATGTATATTTTTTCATTTCCATTAGCAATAAGTTAGAAATAAAATGTCGTTAACATTACACAAGATGACATATTATCTAACTAAATATCATTACAAACATTCAAAGTGTGTGAAGTGTGTGTTAGCCGAGAACATAATCTATTTGTATGTCAAGTTTCATTCAAATCCGTTCAGTTCACCAGTTTATGCGTTATTTAGTAACAAACGCGATTTATTAGAACAGTTTATATAACATCAATGGCACTCATATTCAGCCCTTTTTAACGCCCCACAACTGGGCAAAGGCTCTCTTCAATACGAGGGGGATCAGGCCATAGTCCACTACGCCGCACCGGGCAAATGCGGGCGGATTTCACATGTCTTTCGAAAACTTGTTAGGTTCTCTCAGACATGCAGGTTTTAATTCACCCGACGATTATTACGATTACGAGACCCGGGATTTGAACCCGCTTCACTTCTTCATGCTACACATATATCTTCTCCTAGATTCACTCCATACGAGTAAATACCTAATATCATAATCCAAAGCGATTACCTCTTGAGCATACGTTTCTCCTCTTCAGTGTAGAAGGGCCAGTCTTCGTTGACGTCGTTCCACACGTGACGCCGCAAGTGGTAACAGTTGTCCTTTAAAGTACCTATTTCTGGCAGGATCTTGTTTACCATACCACGTTCTTTTTCTTTTATACCCTCTGCAATTATACATTTAAGGTTTAATTTTTATTATTATATGTATTTTATAAATTGGCATAAAGGTTTATTTTTTTATTATTAAGTAATTATATTTTAGAATTATTCATTATAAATCTAGAAAAATCATGCTTTTGACAACTGTAGTGTGTCAAATATATTAGTTGGTCGAAAACGTGTTTTTTTTACAACTTTGTAGCCTTGAAATCTTTTTATTGAAAGAAATATGTTTGGACATATATATTCGATACTAGCGACTTCGCTCAGGTTCGTCCCTAGGAAAGTTTTAACGGTCAGTATGAAATACAAATCTTTAAATTTCTCGGCTTTTTGGACTATAATATGCATTTATTATACATATAAACCTTCCTCATGAATCACTCTATCTATTGCTGATAACGGCATTAAAATCTGTTGTGTAGTTTAAAAGATCTAAGCGAACAGACAGCGGAAGCGACTTCATTTTATACTATGTAAAGATGTGTCAAATATTTCTATTATATATTTTTTTAATTATGTGTTTCTTTTCCATCATGTAGTAGTGTGATGTGTGAATCATACAAACAATCATACATTATGTCTGAATGCAGCAATGCACGTCGAATTGAATGGTTTTTACTTTTTAGTATCCTCATAATATATTAAAAGGAAAAAAAATGTAAAATATAAGTGAATCAAAAGCTTTGTTAATTTTCTATACAATGATAAAGTAGTAATATTGACAATGCAAACCAGTTTCATAATTAAGTATGATCAAGACATTTTCTTCTATTATTTTTATATCCATATTAAGTAGTCTATAAGTCACTATAGATTTAGAAAAGCATGAATAAAATATCAATTGATTTCGATATCTGTCCACCTCAAATGTGTTGTCATTGTTACACGTGCAGATTATACATATGTTAGGGCCAGTTAGAACTGAAAGGACGGGCTTTGGAATATAAGCTTACCACTCATAAGTCTCGCGTACAGTTCGGGCTTCTTGAAAGGTTTCAGTGCTAATAATTGTATAAGTCTTTCTCTGAAAAAGGAAAAAAACAACACGTTACTTATGCTGATTCATTCTATTTATAGTGAAATTGAACGTAGTTTGAATTTTTGTTGTACGTTTTGGTTTATTATAGTGAATATTTTTGAGTACTTCATGTATGTTGAAAAAAAATTTCGATTCTCTAAAAAAACATGTTATTCAAAAGATTTATTGTTTGTCACTAAAGTTTCACTCTTGATGAAGTATAAATAAATCTCGGCCAATGCGAATCGAAATCGGAAAAAAAAATGTAGAAAGGTTGCGCCTAATCCATTCTTTAGTAAGAAAAAACAAGAATAAAAATATCTCCCGAGTCTGTATAAAAAAAACCTTTTGCTCAATTAACTGACCATGAAATGACTCTAAAAACTCATACTTAATATAGTTTTACGGCAACATCGAAATTCACATCTTATGTTATACATATTTGGATAAACATAATATTTTGTATAAGTATAGAAATGTTGAATTCTAAATTATTGCCTTGAGTTCTTCTAGTTTTATAATTTGCACACAACCTTGAATGCGAATGAGTCAGCGTCGCAAGCACTAATCGTCATGTAAAGTCGAATCATATTACAAAATCATTGAAGGAAAGTGTGATGTACTTAGCAAAATTAATCATTTTTACTTTTATCAGTTAATATTAATAATTTACATGCGTGACAAATTCGGCGTAAGCACTCGAAATAATTTACAAAAAATATATTTTATTATATAGCTATATGCTGGTTTTGTTCTTTCGTATGTTTTCGCGAGGTAATAAATAAGTAAAATTAAGAATTTTAATAAAATTAATTTTAAACAGTTTTAAATGTTGTTTCAAATATTTTTCACTTAACAACAATAAGTTAATAACATAATATCTTAGTTAAAAAAAAATATTAATTTTTTTTTATGCAGTAGGCCTCACGAAAAATTAGCATTATACTAAATTTAAGTGTCCGTCAATATTTTCTATACCACACCGCCACATTATCGCCATTAGATAACGATATAATTTTATCGCTTCCAAATTTAGACAGGCGTAACGTCTTGTTTATATAAAAAAGTAAAAAAAAAACAATCGACTTCTTTGTAAAATAACCAGTTTCAACAACAAGGCATTTTTAATTTCGAGTCAATTCGGTGTATTTACAGTAGCTTATCAACCTATTATGATGGCGCACGTTAATTTATCGAATCAGATGTTTATAAAAGCTGAAACGACTTGATAAGTGGAAATATGATATTTTTGCGAATAGTAACAACTGTTCATAAATAACTGTTTACCGCACACAAACAATTTTTGAAATTATGCAACTCTATACGTACTAATGTATTGTTTTAGATGAATAAGTATACCACGATATGTTATCAAATTGAATTATAATTTCCTGTTTAAAAATCATAATCTTAATCTTTCATGAGAATTAGTGATAATATTCTAATAAAACACTTAAACCCAAATAATTAAAAAAATGGGAAAACCCCGGGTGCATTATTTTTCCACAAGTATAACTTTGTTTTAAATAAAATTATGATGACTAATAAAATGTGCAACTTGCAGCCAGTTTGCAATTGTTACAAAAGGTTTTAAATCAAAAAAGGGCATAATTATTCCAACAAGTTTAATTTCATGTACCAACTTATCAAATATTATTATATAAAACTATGTTTTGCCCGCAGTAATGCTCCAGTAGTATTTGATAAAAAGTAATAATTTATTTTATTTGTAAGCGTAGATTTACTTTCATTGTAATTGTTGTAGTAAATATATGATTAGTACCTACCTATATCTCTATCATTGTAAGGACTTACTTTATAGGTCGCCTCGTGAGGTCTGGATTGGGGGGTGGCCGTTGTTGATGGGGGTGTGGTTGCGGGTTGGGTTGCGAGTGTTGCGGCGGCGTTTGCACTTGAGGTTGCACTGAGAGGGGTTGACGGCTCGCTGGTACAACCGGCGGCCTCTCAATACGCTCCATCCTGTCAGGCCTTTCTGCCCTCTCAGGTCTTTCGGGTCTCTCGGGTCGTTCGGGCCTTTCGGGCCTCTCTGACCTCTCAAACCGTTCGGGCCTTTCGGCTCTCTCTGGCCGTTCGGGCCTCTCTGGTCTTTCCGGCCTCTCGGGTCGATCAGACCTATCGGCCAAACTCGAGCCATTCGTGTACATGGGATGTGTTGAGCGGACTTTCACTCGTCGCCCAATATCCGTTTGGTTCGGTTTTATGACACGGGGGCTAGAAATAACAAATCTCGATTGAGTCGCTATTACATGAAAAATACTAAGCGTTCCATATACGAGTAGATATTTTTAACAATATTTATCAGTACCATAATAGTTGCTGTTTTAGAATAAGTATATATAAAATACCATTTGCTCTGTTCCGCGGCAATTGTCCTGGACATTCGGTCCTTGGTCGCCTCATACGAGTCATCGTTCGCCTGGACACGCATCCTTCGCGGCAACGGCCCGCATGACTCCAAACGCCTCACGCCCCCACTTCGGACGCATTCAAACGAACCCTGCAAAATAAACCCCTAAATCAGAGACGGTACCTTACTTATTTACATAGTAAATTAATATTATTATGCCAAATTAGGTAGGTGCTTAAAAATTAGCAGATTAAAAAAAAAACATCTTTGTATAATAAAAAATACAATTTATATGTCAAAGAACATCGGCGCTAATTGCATCTCACGTGTAAAATATTAATGAAAAACTTGTTTCCAAAAATATAGTTCCAGTACTAATTATTTAGTCCGCGTTCTAACCTTGTGACAAGCCTTATCAAGATCACATTCTTAACCTTTAATATAGCTATACAACTATACAAGATTTATTTCCTCAAACGAATAGAGGTACTACATATATTTCGAATGATTATCATCACTTATCACCAACCAGAAGCTAATCACTAGGTACTCGTACATAAATTTTTAAGTCAAAGTCAATCGTGGTAAGTTGGTTTGTAAAAAATATTCAGGCCACACACTTGTGCCACACTTTAAGTTACTCTAACGAATTTGTCAGTCACAAGTTTTATGGCAGCTACCGCTCAACGACCTACAAATTGAAACGAGCACACCTTATCGGTGTTGAATTCTATGGTTTTCATTTCGCGAAAGGAAGCCCCCCAGCACATTGTATGGGGTCTGCATTATCTTTTTCTAGATAAAATGTATATTTTCATTAAAAAAAGATGTTTTTTACATCACGTCACTAATGTGTATTGTTGAATTTTATTCTTCTACAAACAAAAAATATTATGCTTTGTCATTTTACGCAATAACAAGTAATATGAAAAGCGCACTTGTATTATCTATACATATAATAAAACTGTAGAGACGAATGTTGGTACATTGAAAAAGAAAAACGCTAAAAACAGCCAGGAGGATGGATGTAAGAAGAAATTTTTCTAATTTTTTTTGTTTCTCTGTCTGTTTGTACGGGCTAATCTCCGAAACTGTAGGACCGATTTAAAAGAAATTTTGCATGGTGTTATCTTATATACCCGGTCAAAATTTTAGATACTTTTCATCCCGGAAAATTAGAGTTCGTGGGACCGTTAAAAAACTGTAGTAACTTATACTACTTAGTACACAACAACTTATGCACCTAATTTAGTAGAATTTGGCATACTGATACCTTATATTAATAGTCAAACAACAAATTACTTTTCATTCCGGAAAAATGAACGATTCCCGTGGGATAGACCTGTTTGTGCTTTGAAATGATAATGATTTAAAATGAATATTTCTTAGTATTTTTTCATACTTGATCACATTTACACTTTATTTACTGTATGGTTCTTTGGACGCCGGAAACGGAAATAAGGCGTGTTTTTTCTCGATATGACGCATGCTAGAAAGTTAAGTAAAATTTTATTCAATTTGCTTACATATGCAGTAAGACGCACAGAATATTGATCATACTTCACGTTATAAACTTTACAGTGTATTAAGCATTATGTGGTCTCTTTTGAAATACAAATAAATATTATTTAGGTAGGTCCACTACGTCGTTAATTTAAATTAGTTAATTGCTGTTAGTACCTTAAAGTGATTAATTAAAAATAAAATACAAAAAAAACTGAAGATGAAGATAAATTTGCCTTATATAACTCAAAAGACAATAAAAATATTTTATACATACGAGTATGTACATATTTATAATAATATTTATTATTTACTATTCCTTTATATATCATTTATATACCTGTGGACCCTCCATTTCTGCATTGCTATTGATACTGAATTTAAATGTGGACTCGCCCGACGACCCATTGCCACTGCTTGGAGCTGGTATAGAGATTTTCTGTAATAAAATAATAAAGATTTATCATCAAAAGCTTTAAAGGCAAGTATCTAAAGACAGTAATATTAAAAACGTAATTATATATGAATATTTAAGATACAATCATACATATAAAGCTCAAGTAAAGGTATGAAACAAATTTTATAAAAATTATATAGTAAACTGATTAAAATTATTACCAGTGCTTAACTAACATTGAGATGCTATCTTTACTGCTACACTTCAATGACAGTTCCAGACCTTTTGTAATTAAATACCTACGATAAAACTATTACGTACATATATCAATGTATGTGCTCAACTTCTAGTACACATGTGTACCACTGAGTAGTTCTAAAGGAATTAGTCGTATTCGATTAAAATGCTTGGCACAAATACAGTTCGCTACTTTTAGTTTTAGCTCATGCGTTAATCAAAAGAAAAAAATTATAAAAATAAAGTATTCGAAAAGAATGTAGAGATTAATTTTGCTATATATATAAATCAATTGCTGTTCATTAGTCTCGATAAAACTCAGAAACGGCTGGCCGATTTGAATAATTCTTTTTTTTTGTTTTGTTGCGAGTGTGTCAGGGGTAGTTTAAAAATAAAAAAAAAAATAGAGAAAATCCAAAAAACCGGCTGGAAATTCGAAAAGTTTAGAGATATTTATTTTGTACATTTCTACTCTGTATTTATTTATTTTTCTTTTATTCTTGGTGTACAATAAAGAGTTTATTATTATTTATTATTATGGGAATCACTAACCGCTAAAACGGACCTAGCGAAGAACCCGAGAAAAAGCGAGGGTGAGTCGCTAGTAAAATTTTTGCTAGACTACATAAATAAGAATCAGTAAACTAAAGTCATGCGTAACTTACGTTTAAATATAACATTTACTTGAATATTCTTTTCTTACTATGCAAATAACATTGTACAATAATAACATAGATAACTACCTCGTAAGAGCTCTTGGAACAATTTATTGAATACGTTGTAACATAATACGCTAGGTAAAATATTGGTATTACATAGTTTTATTCGTGGAATGTACATGCTTGTCGCGCTTGGCAATTTGGCAACTACTGCTATGAACATTATCTGAATCAGTTACAAGCTGAAATCGTGACAGTATAAGTGTTGCCGATTATACAGCCATTGTCAGATCCTATTTGTTTAAATTTTTCAAATGTTTAATTTGTATACAAAAGCAGTTGTAAATAAGAAAATATGGATTTAACATGCCACGGGGACTAGCAGTGAGTAACGACTTTCATCGCCTGGAATGGCAACGTCGCGGCTCCGCAAACATACAAGCAACCAACCACTCAGCGCAACGTACCGTTTCGCCACCAAGTACGCTCTTTGCACGCGATATTTAATGAATTTGCTCGGGAACGTAATATGCAATTATAATTTAACCGTACGTAGATGTTACCTTTAGTAAAACTACTTTGATTGGCAGTCTTCTAATAGGAGTATCATATTTCAAGTAAAAACAACTCAAACTACTAGAGATAGGTATTTCTAAAAAGTAAACACTAAACATTTTAAAAGTTATGAACATGCAGTTCATCATTTGAGTTAAATGTACATACTTTAAGACGCATGATAAGGTGATATGTATGTACGTAAGATTTACTAAGGTCGCAGACCGCGGTTGACGTCTGTAGTACCACAATGCCAGGCGATTAATCCATTAAAGAGTGCGTCGTGATGCGGAGTCGTAAAGCAATAACCAGAAAATTTCTAATACAATATAATTATATGATAAATGTTTTTTTATAAATAATGCTCACAAAAAGGGGAAAATAAGTATACAAGAGATATTATTGTAACTCCCTGTGGATCTGTATGAAAAAATAATGGCGAATACATTGAGTACGGATCAGTGATATTTATTAGAAGTTCAGAAAGCATGTCGCGACTGATGAACCCAAGGTGAGACATACTGTGCAGTATATACGATTATAGAGCTGATGAGGAAAAAACCCACTACGAGACGAGTGCGAAGGCACAGCGGGGGAGCGCGGGGCGCGGCTTTCTCTGCGGTAGCAACTTCGGCTGATATAAAGAGCGCGTCGCGATGGAATACTTCGGCATTCGGTGAACAGCCGTCTCGCCCGCTACATTTGTACGTTTGCGCACTCCAGCCATTGTTTGAATTTCTTTGTTTTTGTACTAGTAATTTTAGGGAGAATATATCAATGTAATAATATGATTAGATATCCGTTTGTAGGTAATGGGTGCAATGCATCAGCTGCAGATTGTACCATGTCAAGGTTGTTTAGTTTCATTGTTTGTCTTTTATCGAAGGTCGTTCGAGTCTACGCCTCGGTTGTACCGGAAAATACGAGGAAATTCATTATTCGTTTTCAAGGCATTACTAGAATGTTGTTTTAATGATTTTTTTTTGATTCTTTCCTGGCTAGACTGCGAATGCCTTAGTTACTAGCTTCAAATACATAATTTAGGTCTATACGTTGCAATTAATATTGTTAATTATAAAGATTTCTTTAATGCATTTTGTCCGTTGTGCGCAGCGACCAAGGCTTTTGTTGCTTACCTAATTTCTCAGCAAGCGGTACATGAAGTTGCAAAGTGAGAGGCCAACCGAACCGGTTCAATACGCTCGAGCAAGAACTATAAATGCTGAATAAAGAAAATTTACAAGTTGTATCGTGTTTCAAAATTGTTGTAGACCAAGTACAGGTAGGCGAGTATCAGTAAATTGGTTCCGTTTCAAAGATTCGAGAAATTTGTTATTATAAATTCTAGGCGACAAACCCGGACGCGAAAGAGTCAGTCGTACGCCCCAGTCGAACTAGTTAACGTGTTGTATCTTATTGACGTAACGTTGTGGAGGTGGAATGGGTCGTTCAATACAAATTCAACTTTAGGTGTAAACGTATAGATTATATTATACTTAGTTTCGATACGAGCGCACGTCAGCACTGAACGATAATAAATAGTTCTCAACACTCATCGTAGCGGGAAATCCACGCAGCTGGGCTGTGATCGGCCCCAACGTTAATTGCTTACCGACTTGTTATTATCTTATTTTCTATATGTACATAAGCCGTTCGTTGACAAGAAGTATTATAAACATATCGAATGTTCTTTATCACAATACCTTTAAATGAGTGAGATATACATATATAAAAGAGTTATCTATAAAATTGAAATATACATTAAATTTTTGTTAATTACATATAATAAACTAAATATTGTTAATTGCCGACGAGTATTTTAATGATAGAATTTACTAAGACTTTGTCATCGCGATAAAATAAATTACGCAAGTTACGGCCATTTTTCACGTTTGGAACAATACTTATATTGTGTCTTAAATTGACTTTTGTATAAAAACATTTCGTATTCATGTCGTAACCACATGTCATCTTACTTTTTAGAAGTGGAAACTAAATATAAAAATATATAATCAACCCAGTTAGTTTTGTTAGCAGGAACAATTACGAGAAATATCAAATAAAGTACTTATAAATAAACTGTGACGCTTTGATAAACATGTTTTGTTTAAACAAATCCTCGCGTTTCGAAAGATACAATAAGAACTGCGAAGTTTGTAAGTCAGATAAAAACAAAGATCTACTTAGTTGATGATTTAAATTAACCAAATCGGTAAACAAAATTCACGAAAGAAATTCTAACAATTACTAACGGTAGTAGTTAGTTACTTTCATCACAGACACATTTAAAGGCAAGTGAGTGGCCAGTTATTCGTGTAGTTTCTACAATACTATTTGCATATTCGACTTTCTAATGGACGATACGGTCGTCTTGTCGCAATCGTTGGCGGTGATGAGGTAACATCAATTCATTTAATTATATGATCAACATAAGTGAAAAATATAATATTCAACACGCGCGTAAAGCAGTCATAAACCATTCTTGCAAAATTCTTCTGTGGACTGTACACGAGACTCGATTGCATTTATGCACATTTCGATTTTATTCAAGCCATGCGGCCTCTATACGTTTTGCGATAGATCTACTAAAATTACCGATACACATAGCGCCCCGTATCATGTTTTTTCCGAAACAAACTAAAGTTGTTATTGCCAATTACCAACTACTTATCAATTAACAATTATTGTATACTAAAAATTGTTTATCAGCGGCGATATTTAATTCCATTATGGAATCATGTGAATCGAACAAATAAGTTTCGTGTTAAAAGCGCATAAACAGACAGATAGTAAGATCTTATGTTTTATAAGTAAAATAAAAGACAAAAGTTCGATAGAAATTATAATACATCAATATAATCAGCAAAAAATAAATTAACAACAGAATTTTGCGGTGAATGAACTATTTCAATTATAATTGGTTTTGTTCGTGCTGATTAGATTACTAACGCATGCGCAGTCCACTCAAACATATAAATATATTATCATTTTCATGATAATAGCTGATGAAAAGCATCAATCTTTAAGAAATAAGTATTATGCAATAAATCAAAACGTAATTTTATAATGTGAATAATACCTACTCCACTGTGAGAGGAAAGTAATAAACATAGTCAAAGTAATGACAAGAGTCATACAAGTTTCAAGTAATATGGTAAGTTTTGGCATTCTCAACTTTAAAGGATTCATTCCTGTGCCGTTCTCCTCGCGATATCTGCTCGCGACCTTCCGACGGCGGAGGGGCGCCTCTCACCGACGACGTGACTGCAACCACGGCCTTACTACGCGAGGCTGTATCGAACGTCTACGTAACGAAACTCTTTCCAACGGTTACCCAATGCCCGATAGAAATTCCGCTGATACCTATAATATAGCTATATACACATTAATACCACTAACACTTCACGTGAGCGCCTTGCGTAATAAATACCAACCACTGCAGCCTTGCTATTTAAAATTACGAAAAATATAAACTTTTTTTAAGTAGGTACGTGGTAGTAGCTCATTAACTATTTCTCTAAAATGACTTAAAATGGCCGTTCTATTAACTATATTTTTCTAAGAAAATTTTGTTTTTATTAAACTTCAGAACAATGGCAAGTAAAAGGCCAATGAATGTGGCTCAATGTGTCTCACTGAGCAACCGACTTCATTGTGTACTCATCCATAGTAATTATTTCTTTACTTTTACTAAATATGAAACAAAAACTTCAAAATTGATAATGATTAAAAAGACTCTACAGAGAAGTAGAATGATAATTAATAATTATTAATGTAACAATCAATAAATTTTATTAAAGTGTGCACGGGCCTTAAAGTCATTGATTTTTTGCAGTGATTGTAAGTAATGGTGAAAGGGACTAGCAGATTTGTATATACCTCATATAATTGACCATTGCAACTAAAATTTAGGCGCGGCATAGTTGCATAATGTCTACATACAAAATTAAAAATAAAACAAGTCAAGTTTTTATAGTACTTTCTTTAAAAAGTCAAGTTTTTTTTTCATTAAAATTACAAATAATATTTAAAAAAAAAACAACATTAAAAATAAGAATGAATTTATATAATAGTAATGTACAAACGCACTACATGTCTACATAATGTCGCAAGTATTTAGATCAAGGTGCGAAACACGCGGTCGAGAGTCGAAATTGGATCTGAGGAATTTTCGTTGAAGATCACCACACTATTACAAAAAAAAGATTTATTTTTTTATAATTGTTCTGAACCGTAACATGCAACGCAAAAGTTCAATTAACTGAATACTCAATAAAATCAACAATTAGAATAATACATATAATTAAAATATATAGCTTTGATAATATGTATTCAGTTGGTTTAAAGATAAACGCGAAAATTAAAACTGGCTATCGAAAAGGGGATATTTGTCTTTGAATTATACAAGTCTTAATAGCCATATAGCCTATCTAGTGAGATGCATGTGAAATTTGGATCTAGAACAATCCAGTCGGCAGTCGCGGCGCCGACGCGCCGTGACGAGGACCACGCCCCCGTCTATAGGAAGATGTACTATAGGATATAGGTTACTCGTGTAACTGAAGCTGATGGAGCACAAATATTACTACTATGCTATCTACAAACGCAAAAAACATGATACACTAATTACAATTGACAGTCAAATATCAAATTACATGTTTACAGAACACGGTTATTTAGTATTTGCAAAAGATGAAACAAATAGTTGACACGAATCTGAAATTATATTTTTATTCTTCAAAATTATTTTAGGTCTTTTCCACGAATAGCCGAAATTTGAAAGTTTTAAGTTATAGTAATATAGCGGTGAACTCATAAAAAATGTGTCAATAAAAAGCCATAGTATTGATAGTATTGTAATGTGCTTCCACATTCTATAATAATCGAATGATTGTGATGAATTCGTGCACGGCAACTATATCAGCGCTACGTGTCGAAGTTGGTAAATAGGACCATATGTCAACGATAGCTGAGCGACATTTGACTGGGAACGACAAACAGCAGCAGTGACTACACACAATAAAGCAGACAAATTGACTGCGAAACCACTTGGTTGTTTACATAGCAACGATACAGTGGGCGCGCCTTACTCGTACAATGGAAGATTTATATTGTATTTCCTAATAAAATATATTAGTAGACCGTTATTGTAAGTTTTTGAGGACCTTCATAAATATTAACATGTCAATCAATACACATAACCTTCTCCTCTTCAGAAGTCGGTTAAAATAATATAAGTTTTGTATAAAGTCTATATAATTAATCTTAGTTCGGGGGGCACGGCAGTGCCCCCGCCAAGTCGAGCAAAAAAAGGGCACGGCAGTACCATCCTTTTCTCGAAGGGATTAATATTTTACACGATTATACAAAGTTCATGTACCCTGAACCGTTACCGCGTTAATCAAAAATAAAGCATACGAGTAATCTATACATATAATAAAATTCTAAGTCAAATCTGTACATTAAATATTTTTTGGGAAATCTAATTGAAATAGACATTATTATCGATACAGAGTCCGAATCTATAGTTTTTAGAATTTTTGTCTGTCTGTCTGTTACCGAATCACAAGAAATCCACTGGACAGATTTTGATGAAATTTGGTATGATGATAGCTGGTTATCCGGGTCAACATATAGGCTACTTTTTACCGCGGGAAAATATCTCATTTCTGAGAAAAAATCCAAAAACACAAAAACTGCATTGTAAGAGTATACCAATATGTAAACCTAAGAATTAGGTTTTTGGTCATCTGAACGCGGTCGGAGCCGCGGGCAATGCTAGTATTGAAATAAATTAAAATTTAACATTCCAGTTAGTAATCTCACGTTCGCACTTTGTCGTATTATCGCGTTCGAAAATTTTTATTTGAATGAACACGAAACGTCACCGTTTAGTTAATTTGCGCCAAGCTGTAAAATTTTCACTTTCGTCAAACATGAAACCAACTCGCTTTTAACACGTTTACGGTATATATGTACTTATAATATTCCACGGTATAATCACTATCACATTTCGTGCAAATAATATATTTAACTATTAAGTATTCTATTTAGTTATAGTTTAACAGCCTTATTCGTAGCAGAACTTATATCAGCTTTATGTTACAAGCAGAAAAAATTGTCTTGCGTTTCAATCTTTTACGGTTAGTGAAACTGATAAAGAAAAATATATACAACAATTAGATATGCGTTATTGGAAATTGACCACACTGAGTGTGGTATACATGCCACGTAACTGTTAGTCTCTAGTTCAGCTAATAAGATTTGTTGTATAACGGGTGTTACGATGCTCGCGGCAGTCGGCTTCTAGGACGAAACAATTGTGAGTCTGATTGGTCTGTAGCAAGTTAAGAAAGTTGTATAAAAGTGAAATATTTAATTTACACGTATCAATATCTACACGGATGGATATATAATGTGCGAATAGCCCCATCAATGGTCTATTGAGCCATAATATGAAATTACTTGCAATCGTTGATCGTGTCAAATCGACCTAAAATTGTTTTGAGGCGAAGGCCACATTCTGAATGATATGTATGTATAATGTATTAGTGTAATGAAATTTAACTAAATACTAAGAATAAATCAATAATAAGAACTACTAATTAAGGTTAACACGAACATTAACATATGGCTTACTGAGATGCAATTAAATTTTACTCGCAGTCGGCTGAAGTTCAGAATACCAGTAGGTACCAAGCAAGTGGTAACTTTTACCTGAATTACGTAAGAATGCCAGGTGTAATTTATTATCGACTACATAGTGAGCTTTCGCAATATAGCTAAGTTAGCTCTATAAAGAGTCTGGATTGTGTCTATTTACTTAGAAAATATGTACATTATAAAACTGATTTGAAAGAAATGCTTTAACAATTTGTTTTAAACATTAACAATAGAAATACGGCGTGCTTAAGTTAAATAAAAAAAGACCTAACTTCAGCGAAAGTTAAGAGCACACAACTATCTTAACTTATTTTTATTTTTTAAAGTCCTAAAAAATGTTTCTGCATTCATAGAATAGACAATGAATAGACAGCAACGGGACTGAAAAATTGCAATTATTATGCAATTGTACATTAGATTTTCTTAATATTTTTGTAGTTCATTCCAAAGATATATTTAGTATTCATAGCTTAAATAGCTTTTATACTTTAAATAACCTTTTCAAGTTTTAATTCAATTTGCAATAGAATTATTAGTAAGTAGTTTGAATAGCATTAAAAAGTGTAATGAGAGAATTGCAATTTTAAAGAATATTGCAATTTATAAATTAAATTCTAGGAACTTACGAAATAATATAATGTATATTCTATTATTAATAAAAATAGTTACGGTGTCGAATGAGAACATCGAATATATAAAAAAATATATTTGCAGGAAGTAAACGAAGCAAAACTACAAATTAAGTCTAAATATAAAACGTAGCTATGCTTGATGGTCATATAAAGCAGGGGGTCAGGGGGTCGTCATTTTTGGACTATATAAATTAAAGATGGATAACTACGTATACATGCCTTATTTAGTTTGTAATACTATGAAAGTTTATTATTACCCTAGATCCCAGATTATTTTATCTGGATATCATTATGTTTTAAAGTGTTTAAAAGGACGTTGGATCCAGCTGCAAATTAATCCAAACTAGCTGTATATATTAATTTTAAAATAACTTTTTAATAGTTAGTTGTCATGTAAGTGATTACGAATGAGCAACAAAGTAGTTTCGTAAACAATTTACCAATGTCACATTGCACATCTGATTCTATACATACATATATAGCACTTTTATTGTCTTCTCAATTGATAATAAATACAAAGAGGTGTTATCTGTCTTTTTTATTATATTACAGTGTCAAGTAGGTTACCATGCACTATTGACATTGTCATTGGCGAATATAAAAGGTACAGCACTGATAATTGTTCTTTCTTGTAGATGTAATGAAGTAGGTTAATTAAACACTTTAAATTATGATTATTATATATGTACTCGTTATATATATATATATATATATATATATATATATATATATATATATATATATTGTGGTAACAATATGCTTCCTAAGATATATATGAGTATGAAGATGTAAAGTAAGTACAAAAATCATTTGTAAATAAAGATAATCTCACTTCCTACTCGGGCATTGAAAGCAGTATTAGCAGAGTATTATGAACACGCATTTTCCTAACTTTCATTTCACTCATGGAAAAACAGCATTATTGCAAGTAGCTTACGGTCAATCTTATAATATGCTTGCTCTCCGCCTCCACACCTACAAACGTATATCGAAATGTTATGATGATTTATATGTACATATTTTCTGATACATACAAAGAAGGAACGCAATCTGCAATCAATTAGGGTAATGCCTTTTTTCCTGGGCATAGTAATATCATCTATGATGATCAAAACAAAGGAAGTATACGGAGATATTGGTATACGCCTTTGCTATTACACAATGGTTGATATATTGTGTCCTAGAAATTAACACCTCGAGGTAAATTTCTGAGAAATTAATTAAATTTCTAAGAAATCTATTGTTGACTGTAACGCCGGCGTGTCCGCAGTCGTGGAGGGATTAAAGGATTTTAAAGGATACACAAATACTATATAGGTATACCAAGTTAAAACAAATTTATAGCATCAAACTATTTGCTTTTCTTATCTATATTAATATTATAAAGAGGTAAAGTTTGTGAGTTTGTGACGTTGTAGGGGGTACTCTCTGGATCTACGGAACCGATTTAGATGAATTGGTAAGAAGATAGTTTGAGAACCTGGGAAGGACGTAGGATACTTTTTATCCCGGAAATCATCCCTTAAGGGGGTGAAAATGAGGATGAAAGTTTATATGGGGAATCAAGCTAGTTATCAATATAATTTAACAAAATTGGACATTTTATAAAACGCAATATAACAAATCAATACAATATATAATATTAAATTTCAACTGGCATCTAATGAAAAGGCCATCATTTTAAATAAAAGGTTTGTTACCTAATTCAGAGAATAAAGCGAACAATGATTCTTTGAGTGACTTGTGGTTTTCCTTTCGAATGTTCTAACAGTTTAAATATTGAGTTTACTGGCAAGCCTTTGAGTCAAGGCACTTCAATTACGAATCTGTTTGAGTATTTATCGTTTCACTTAGCAAAATATGTAGTATAGATCGAAGTATGTCAATATATGAATTAAATATTTTTCTATTATTTACCTATACTTTGTCGTAAAGCACGCCACTTTATTATTTTAGTATTACTAAGAAAAATAACCGAAACGTGGGTGATTTTAAATTATTACCTTCAATTTGATCTGCATGAAGCAGCAATCAAATGTTGGCTTATTCTACAATGAACAGAACTTAAATAACAAGTAGCGATTAAGTCTCTGCCTCGTGACCATCGTTATGTTCTTAAAGGTTAAATAGATTTCTTGCTAAGCAATGTTACGATCGTAATACACATATTCCACAAAATATAATCACCGATAATAGTTTATACATTTTTTGCGAATGATCGACAATCAAATAGCCTTAAAAGTGAAAGTTATGTAGGTTACGTATACCTGTCTGTCCATATTTTTTATTACGCATGTTAAAGTTAGCTCTTAAAATAATACTAATGCAAAAAACAATGGAAACGTTCCAGATAGAATATAAAGACCTTTTGGTTAGTGCTACCTCGTCATATGTCTGGGCATAATCTATCAGGTTGTCGTATCCAATAGCAAAATGCGCTACTGTGCGCGGTGTAAAGTGAAAGTGAACACAGTACGCACGTACGACGTAGTCCCAATAAGACGACACCACCGTCCGCATACCTGTGCAATTACCACGAGGAAATAAGAACAGTTCCGTCGCTCCCTACACCCTCGGTACACACGATTTGTATATATTACAATCATATCGTACCCACGTCTCTGAAGCCAATCTAACCGGAACACGAACAGTCAACAGCTTATAATGCCTATTAAAATATAGTTAATTTCCAGAATAAAATATGTATATTACCCTTCTTCCATATAAAGTCTTTGACGCTTTCAAAAAGGCAGATTCTTAATTAGTCTGTATTTTACTTGTTTTTGTTACGCGATATCTTCGCCAATTGTTAACAGATTTTCATAGTTCTTTATTTAATAGATTATGTACATATATAAGGGCCCCATATATATTTAAAAAAAAAAGTTCCACCTCTAAACGTGGAATAATTACCTACCTTAATCCCTCCACGACCGCGGACAGGCCGGTGTTACATTTAACAATAGATTTCTTAGAAATTTAATTAATTGCTTAGAAATTTACCTGGAGGTGTTAAAGTGATTTCGATGTCAGTGTACCTTTTATGGTAAAAAGTACCTAATTAGCGGATAAGATTATACCGGAGAATGTTTTAACCAAACAGATGTTTGTTCCGTTCTGGTTAAAAAAAAAAAGAACAGGACAATCGCTACCTAACACGTAACTCCCAAAAGCATATGGAGAGCGGACAGCAAAATTGTTAGCCGCTACATCCGCCATGCACGAATGAAAGATTTAGTTGAAGTCAATAATTTCATATAACCTATAATCTTTCCTCTACAATTATAATCGATATCCAAGAAACATTTTAAATGTCTCTCAGAACCAAATTACGAACATTAATAAAATGAGAAACGACATCTACTTCAATTATATAAAAAATAAAGATTTTAAACTACTTTTTTAATAACCTTGGGCGTTTAGTATTTCCAGTAAATGTATTATCGTCTTATTTATGTCACTTACGACATAACACGCATCATTGACTCTGAACAGTGTAAAAGGAATTCCCCGACGCGGAGTACGTACAGAATGGACCAATATGAACTTAAAGATTAAAAAATCACTGAGAGGTATTTCTTATTGTTTATTACTATGGAATATGGATTATAATTTTTATTTCTTTAAGATATTTTTTATTGAAAGCAAAACTAAAGTATCCACTAATTGCAAAATTTCTATTTAAAATAGTGTTGACTATGTATAATTTACATTTATTTCTATTTTAACAAATATCAATAATACTGCAAATATAAGAAAGTATTTCTCAATTAATAGAGCTTGCAAAAAAAAATATCTCAGCCAGCTTTGTTTTAGACTTGAACCAATTTGTTTGATTAACAACGGCTTCTGTTAAAATTAAGATTTCACAATTATATCTTGAACTATAAAGTAATACTTGAAAAGAAAATATCAAGTTCTTCATAAAATGAACTTTGTTGGAAGTCGTCCTTGCTGCGAACGCGAACGTATACATTATTGTTTGATCACGTGGTCTACGGCTATTATAATCTGATAAAGACATCTTAAAGACTTTTTGTTTAATGAAAATCAGGAAGTATTTCTAAAATATTGGCTTATTACTAGAATATATATATATATATATATATATATATATATATATATATATATATATATATATATATATAATATATATACATTTTAATATAACAGTTGTGCTGTGTGCAATGGACAATAAAAATCAACTGAATAATCCAATTTTAAATTAATGCTCAAATGAACCTTATCTTTAAAATATAGTATTTTCCTTTCCATTCAGGATATAATATATAACAAAAGAATTCGTGGTAGTTACAAATTGACCACAGAGCTTATATAATTTAATTTGTATATTAATGCTAAATATTTATTCGATTCAGTATATTATGTTCTTAGAAATATTTAACATTTAACTTTCATTTAACACAATATTCCTTGTTCATAAGACACATATTTTTTTTTACAAAAATATTACTTAATTGAATAATTGAAATTGATCGAGAATATTAAAAGAAAAAAAAGCAATTTAATTGGGGACATAATAAACAATGCATGCAACAGTCTCTTCAGATGAGTTTTCATGTGCATAATAAACGAATATCCTGTTTTCAAGGTTTGCAATAACGGACCCGACCCGCAAGCGATGGTGTAAATAAAGCGACTCCGGAGGACATCGACCCGGTGTATCAAAACGTATTCAACATACATCAATTATAAGTTTATACCTATTTATTTATTTTCAATATTGAGTTCATTGTACATAGATTACGGGAGTGATTCATAGGATGACACCGATAATATCAGATATTGTTGTATTTGGTGACAACGAAGGAAATCTACTAAGTGTACTTAGTCATTATTTTTTATGAATTTGTGTAACTCACTCTTACTTAAGGTCTACATAACAATTTTATCAATTCTATAAGAATATTTTGTTTCTATTTTATTAATAATCTACGTAAGTCCACATTATATCCTTACTTACACAAAGCAATATCAAAAAAGACAAAATAAGAAATCAATATCATAAAAAAGTAATGTATTTTTATAATATTTAATTTTATTAATTTATTCAAAGTAATTACACGATGAATGGTCAACTGTGATAAAGACGAGAGCCATTATTAAATGCGATTAAAATAATTATTACCAAAGGAGTAATGAGTAATAAGGGGACAACGGCCGACGCACCTGGGAGGTGCAATCGCATGCTCGCTAGCGACTGGAACCGTTTCTATTTTTACACCCTCCACTCTATCTTATTTACTATTCTGGTCCGCCACTCATTGAATTGTGGTTATTATGTGCAAGTTGGATATGTGCCAGCGATTCGGACCTAACACACCGATAGTGAGATATTCAAAGAATCACATCATGACGGTGTAGTGGTTCACTGAAAATTATAACGGGAGCATTCTTACTATTTTTTGTCGACTATACAAAGTCAAGGATATCAGATAACCACGGGCGAAACGTCAGCAACATTCATACGTAATAATAGCAAGATTAGGTATCAGCATATGTAGGTTCTTTAAAATAGGGACAATTGGGGTCATTTACATACGTTATGAACAAGTGAGAAAGAGCAACAAGAGAAGAGATCACGTCAAACCGGCGAGCGGGCGACGGTGGCTAACAAAACCGGTCGACGGCGCCGGCCGTCGGGCGCAGGATAGCTTCAGGATTATCACCTTGTAAACAGTATTGCATTAGTTACGTTTTTTGTTGCACGTAAATTAATGTGACTTACATTGCATTAATCGATGAAGCGATTTACAGAAGCTGATTTACTATAGCAGGTAAGTACAGGTTCTAGAAACAAGTCCTCAAATGGTTAAAATTCAAAATGTATTTAACTAATAGATATTATATCTTAAAGAATAATCGGGTGTTTAGCAATTATTAAACACCTATTTTACAAAGACGAAAACATGAATGTATTTCTTGGTAACGAATAAAGCACGACTAATTCACTTTTCGAAACAATTCGGGGATAAAAAGTTTTATAGACCGACCGCAACGACAAGAAGCCGAAACGAAATCGGTTAAGTGGGTCATCATATAATTTCGCAAGCGTATCGAGTGCCGCAAGCATTAACTGGTACGCCCGAGGCGAGTCAAGGCCCGCACCGACAACGTCTACCGCTCCTGCTTCGTTTGCCAGCGTGCTGGGTGCTTTATGAAAACGTGCTAATTACATTCATAAAAGTTAGAGCAGTGTTGTTTACAGACTAAACGCATACTTCTTTTATTTACGCATACTTCTTTCATATTTTCGACCTTTGCCTTTTATAAAACAAATGCACACATAAATTAAACCTGTCTTGATACTAAATATTCTAGTCCAAATAACAAATGTATATTGAAATCTACGGTAAAAAATGTATACTACAAATATAGTTTTTGTATACCCTTATAAAAAGTAGGACAAAAGAATCGCATTAACTTAAAGAGTTGGCAAAGGACCACATAATAAATATTCATAACGGAACTTTTAACGATCTTTTTGGACAACGATCACTTAAATAAGATTATAGAATGCCATTTTAAACTAGCTATTTAAATTTAAGTAACATTCACTTGCGCAATTCGACATGCGTAACTGACAACAGAAGCATGTGAAATGTTAACTATCGAATTCCTCAGGTTCACGATAGCTTTATTTTGAAGGTTTTCTTAAAATACGATTCAGGCTATTTTATACTAATATAATTATTTTTTTACATATGATTTTTATATATTCTTTTCAAAACTTCCAATCTTTTCTACTTGAGTACTTGAATTGTTATATTTCAATAGCATCTGATAAGGTAATTATGTAATACATATATGTAGATAAGTACGTGTTAATGTTATATCATCAAGAAAAATCATTAATCTCTATAGAATATAATTTATTTTTATTACGAGTACATTCTTCAATAATACTTGTCAAGCTTACAATTAGGATGTTCTAGTCTTATTTTAAAATAACTTATAATGTCAATCAAAACTGGTTAAACTTACCCCTTCATTTCCGGGTAGGAACTGTATTTTAGGTTTAGCCAATTTGTCCTGAAAATACAAAAAGAAAAATATTAATAATTGAATTTAATATGTAGTAATAATATAGAAGATAACAGTAGATCTAATTTTTTCAATAAAATCTTTTTTATTTGAAATGTATTTTTCACCGAAAAACAAATTAAATGATACGCACATGACATCAGTGGTGCGAGACCCGGGTATCGAACCCGCTTTACTTGGTTTCCTAAACGAGCGCAGTATCACTCGCTATCCTACTGTTTTTTAATAAATTCTTATAGGCGGCTTAAAATGTAAATTTTGCTTTGTTTCTTCCTTAATAACAATTAATCAAGATTACATAAAAACATAATTAGATTCTTAACTTTGTTTTGTGTTTGGATTTGTTTTTGTTTTGATTAAAAATTACAAAATTATCAAATAACTATTATTTGACTTGGATACTAGATGACAAAATAAAACCCTATCTTTTTCCAGGGAAAATATCGAGTTGCAGTAAATCTATACAGATAAATAAAATTGAATCATCTGTTTGTAATGTCGAAATAGCAGCGTTTTACTAAATGCATATGAAATTATTATATACGGTACTTAAACACAATTTTTAAAAATTTTGTCTGTCTGACTGTTTGTTCCGGATAATCTCTGAAATGGCTGGACTGATTTTGACGGGAATTTCACTGGAAGATACCTGATGTTATAGGGCGTAACATAGGCTACTTTTATTATAAAAACAGAATTAGGGTTCCATTCAAAAAAATTAAAACGTACCTATAATATAACACGTTGCAATGACACGACGATAGCTTAATTATTTACCGTTTTCGATATTCTTGTATTTTGTCATAACATTACAATACCAAATTTATTATAGCGTAAATCATCATAATTATAATGTCATATATTGTAGTCTGTACATGAAGTCGATTCGCTTCTTTTGTGTCCAATATGTGTCATGTCGTGTAAATAATTTTAAATGATAAAAGCAAACATAAAGAACAAATGTAATTGCCATTCGAAACAATTGCAAACAGTCTTGACCATGTCTTTGGCGCAACGTTAGAATGTTTTAGGACTAAACGGAGGAAATGGTAAAAGTAATGATTTCAATTAAATAAATAAATAAATTATAAGCACAATCTAATAAAATGTAGTAATTAGATGAAAAAAAAAAGTCATACTAGTTGAGCAACAACTCAGGCCGGCCACAATAAGTGTTGGCAAGTTGCAGCGTTGCACAACCGATGGTCGAACGCGAGAAACATAACTAGGCTGGGCGGCAGTCGATGATGTAAACTTAAAAATTGCTTTAGTTACTTACTTAACAACTGAGCTCGATGTGAAATTTAAAGTTGCATCGCGGTCTAGACTGGGCGGGGATGACCCGGAACTAACATTAGACCCTGACTTTGTATGAAGTTAAAGTACCGACAATCATGTAGTAAAGCATTTGCCTTAATTAAACAGTAGACTTTGCCTGTCTTAAAAACTGTAAGAATTGGATCTTGTTGTGAGTGCCAAACCAGTTTTAACTGGCAAGGTCGTAGTGAATTATATTATACCAATTGTATAAATTTAATAAAATTTATGGAGTATGTCTTTAAATTATTTTTGATTTAAAAAGATCAAAAATACATCCAAGATAAAAAAGTTAATCACAAAGACAAACAATAACATATTTTTATTGTCATTGTATTTGAACATAGCAGTCTTAAAACAAGTAAACACCTCGAGGTAAATTTCTAAGAAATTAATGAAATTCCTAAGAAACCTATTGTTAACTGTAACGCCGGCGTGTCCGCGGTCGTCGAGGGATTAATTAGATACTGAATAATAAGTTTCTCGAAACATTATCTCGGTGTCTGTGTTATGAAATATTATAAAAAAATATATATAATACTTTTTTCTGCCATTTCATATGACCCTTAGAAAAGAATAATTTTACGTACATAACAACATAATGAATCACTGTTTGTAATAAGTTCTACGCGCTCAATTTGCAACCATAGATTATAATAATTGTCACAATAAAATAACCAAATAATTGACTTGTGTTTGTTATTATTGCTTATTTTATCAATAAAAATACATTTCCGACCTTGTGTTAAATTACCGTGTTGTACACTGAGGCAATGAAAACGCGCACAAAACGACCTTACCAGAATACTCTGGTGACCTTTAATGAAACAGTAACAAGCGCTTTTACATATCTTTTACCATTTTAGATTAGATGGAAGGAAACTTATATCATTTCATCTATTCCATAGTAATAATATGTTTAGTGAACACTATAACTACCTACATCGGAACATCCGTTTCAGCAACAGTTCAACAGTCATTTCAGTCATTACTAAAATTTGAAAAAAAATCGATAAAATCTTAAACGGTACTTCTTTTAGATTTTGCCCGTTGAATATGACGATAAGAAAGAAAGTGTCAATTCTCAAGGCGGGGCTCAGCAGTAGCTGCATGAATCTCAGACTAACCAAGTAGGCATGGCGACATACATACTTTGGTAACAACGATACATCCGACAAAACCAGTACTTTTTTATTTTGTCCCAACCGTGAAAGTAGAGAATAAATCAGACTAAGAGGATACGTTACGCCACAAGAATTTAAAGAAAAATTGCACATTCAATTCGATTTTATATTTTTGTTATAGAGTTGCTTTTAAAAATGCTTTCGTCGGCTTATTGCCAAATTATTATTTTAGACATTATACAAGTAGACATTGACATTTAATTAAGCCTAAATAAAAAATTCGACACTCTAGGGAACTTCTAAAATAGTTAGGTCTAGATACATATAATAAAATTCTGAGTCGAAACTGTACATTAAACATTTTTTGGGAAAATCTTATTGAAATAGACATTATTATCGATATAGAGGCCGAATTTATAGTTTTTAGAATTTTTGTCTGTCTGTCTGTTACCGCATCACTAAAAAAACACTGGAGGAATTTTGATAAAATTTGGTATGATGATAGCTGGTTATCCGGGTCAACTTATAGGATACTTTTTACTGCAGGAAAATATCTCATCTCTGAGTTAAATGCCAAAACGTAACTTGGGACGAACCCGAGCAGAGCGAGGTTGAGTCGCTAGTATTATTAAATAAATTTATATTAAGTATTAAAATTTTCATATTTTTAAGCAAAATTGTTTATTTATATTTAAACACATAATAAAGGATCGTTAAATCATTCAGTGACATCCTGTAAGGCTCACGCCACTTATGAATAATGATTCAACTAGACAAATCAGCGACTATGCTGTTGTGCGACCTGTTGAATTTAGGAAAATAAACTGAAAGTTCCGTATTCCACTAATACTTCCATAACCACCACCTTATATATTTATTTGTATTATCTGTCAATAAGACATCGTAAAGATGAGTGAAACTCTTACCGCAAATCCGAGGTACACTAAGCAAGTTTAGTTTTTATTATTTATCGTTTTACATTTTTTATAATAAAGAGATTAATTAAGTAAAATGCCCAATGTAATATGTGGTGTGATTAATGTTAGTATATCACTTACATATTATACAACAAAATCACCCCGCCACGCCTGTCTGTCTGAACGCGATAAACTCAAAAAGTACCGAACGGATTTTCATACGGTTTTCATCAATGGACGGGGTGATTCATGAGGAAGGTTTAGGTGTATTATTTTTAAAGGCTTGTGTAAATTGGTTGAAATATGACGATGCATTTTGATGATGCAGGAAAAAAATATGCCAACGCTTATTATCTGTCCGAATATAATACTAGCGTGCGCCGCGTAAGTCTATATTAAGTTATATGAAAACAATGTATTACGAAATTATTCCTCATAAAAAGATCTACTAAACTGTAGCAACACTATAGATACGTACCAAGGCACGCACCCGAGCGAAACGTGGGTAAGTCACATAGACCTACACCATATTAACAAATATTTTGTAAATAGAAAACCGTCCGTGTACATTTTTATTAATAGATAGAGATCCTTGTTTTTGTATGCAACAGATTGTGTACAGTAATATAAGTCCTTACTTTTTAAGTACCTATGTAACCAAAAGTGGAAAAGAAAGGAAAAGCATTTTACTGCATGAATTCAATTTATAGAACTATCTACGCAGAGATCTACGCACAGATCTATACATAGATAGAACAACGGAGATATTTTCATTTCTATACATATATCTATAATCTCCTTATCCGGGGTAAAAGTAATAGTAATTCTCCAAAAAGAAAGCAACCAATGTGTGTAAATGTACAAAATTTCATTAAGATAGGCTCAGCGGTCTAGCCGTGCAATCACAAAAATAACCACACAGCCCACCTTATGACGGCATCGGTGAATTTTAAAAGCTGTGAATTTTATAACATCCTAAACATTGTATACTTAAATAAAGAAAAATCACTTTATACTTTTTACATTCAATATTACCACGAAACAATAATCTGTCTATCTGTTTTCATTACTAGAGGTACTTATTTTAAATAAGCTTTATACAAATTATGTTCTATAAATAAAGAAAACCACAGATAGACGCGTTTATCGTATTCATCGTTACTGAATATAGAACAGGTGTGTAAATCATTACTTTCTTACTTGTATTATATATTTCTTACTTCGGAACCTATCTATTTACTTATTTTTACATTTTATGTACATATTTTTCTAAGCGCTCAATTGCAAAATAAATACCTACCTACATAGGTATACTATACAAGTATGATTCCACATGTTTAATTTAGTCAATTTCTCGCAAAACAATTGTCTAGTAGACTCTGTACATTATTCCTATTTGTTTAGCTAGCATTATTATTTTTAATTTTAATTCTATATTAGATTTTAAACCAATAAGTTGATCTTAATATTTACAGTAATAGACCTATAAAACATCGGATCTCATCAATAACACTGAAAATATTTAGTCTCTGTTAAATCTACATTACGTAAAACGTCGCGAGCACAGTGATACCTGTATACTGTATAGGTTGTCTGGCATTTTGCAAACCCGTTTGATTTAGCCATGTCTTTTAGACTTGGTGATAGAGTACAGGTGTTTTGAAGGTGGACTATTCGATATTAAAAACAATGCACTGATATTACAAAACGCTATCAAAAAAAGTTAAAACCTCGGAGTAAAAAAAGGCTTACAAACAATACATTAAAATATTTCATCGAGATAAAGTATAGGGTTGTATAAATAGAACTAAGTAATAGAGAGGGATTACTTAGGAGACTGACATCTGTTCACAAGGGACCAGGTGCCAAGGTTTGAAGGGACGGAGGGTGCGACGACCCCGGACCCCAGTGTGTGATGCTTTCACTCCCCCAGACATTAATCTTAACCGTATCGTCGCTATAAGAGTTAAATTTTAAACATATCATTTAATCTTGATATCTTGGTGGAATATATCTGGTGGACACTCTCGGGTTCGTCCCTAGAATTCCGTTTTAGTTTGGTATAGATTTCTCAGAGGTGAGATATTTTTCCGCAGTAAAAAGTATCCTACACATATGTTGACCCGGATAATCAGCTATCATCATACCAAATTTCGTCAAAATCCCTTCAGTGAATTTTACGTGATGCGGTAACAGAAATACAGACAGACAAAAATTCTAAAAACCATAGATTCGGCCTCTGTGTCGATAATAGTGTCTTTTTCAATAAGATTTTCCAAAAAACATTTAATGTACAGTTTCGGCTTAGTTACAATTTTATTATATGTATTACAATAAATAGATTGCAATAAATTCAATTTAACTGTTCACCTATATGCACAATTTAAATTGACTGTAAAAAGTTACTCCTACGTAAACTTAACATTAAGTATTCGAATATCGATGATTGATTAAGCTAGATAATTATATATATATATATATATATATATATATATATATATATATATATATATATATATAATAGGTATGTAATAACAGATTGTTATTGAAGAAATTAATAGTATAAAAATCAATAAACATTTTTATTGTGTCATAGTAATCGGAAATTTTATACAACAATATGTTATTACTTAGGTATGTGACATATATTTTGTGACGTATGACGAAGGGTAAATTTCCGATCGGCTTGGCTATAATACATTTGCTAAAAATATGATTATATTAATTATTTCTTTTAGTAAAATGTAAGAAATATTTTTATGGTAATTTATAACCTTGTTGCCGTCGTCCACGAATTTTTCCTATAAGATACGATATAAGTTATAATCTCACGATAAGATAAATAATATACTAAGATGGCACTGTAAATAATATGATGAAATAGATAATTTAGAACACTCATCCCGTTTGCGCCAAAATGATCTGAGGAATATGTAAAATTGATCGTAAAAAATGCTTATCAATCAAGAAATAATTTTGTCTAATGTAATCCCATCCATTATCTGTACATTTTGGAACCATATATAAATCTTATCTTTTGTTTATATAACAGATGGACATCAATAATTTATTTCACGGTTGCCTTTACGATAACGATTTAAGTCTTTGAATGGACGCTATGTTCACGAAAAAACACCAGGTGGCACGTTCACAAAACGGCCACAAAAAAATCACGCGTCAAATGTAAACACTAAGATCGGATTTTCGATTCAAATGCACAAGTGAAAGTTGTCAATATCGCATGGCAATGTGGCTGGAAGGTGCTCATAATCTACACAGTGAATTTATCGATGTTTAAAGCACGTGCATACAGTAGGAAATCAGTCAGGTGGGCAAAGATTTAAACTTATGTTACTTACAAAATAAATTATTTGGGTTGGCAACTTAGCGGATTTAATTTTTTTTTGATGATTTCACATGCAAAAGCATCTGGCCGATCAGGTATTATGAAACGTATTGATCTTTATGAATCACAGTATTATTTTTAGTTTTTATACCGTTCAACTACAATTACGTTTTTTTACAAATACTCTTTTTATAGTCTCTTTAATTAGTTTTTTTAGGGATTTTCATGCAGGTGTCATATATCCGATATAAAAACTGGAATGCCTATACAACTACAACGCCTGTCTATTTAGATTTATATAGATAGATGGAAGAAATAAAATTGAGTATTTACCAAGCTATCATATACCATATGAAAAGGTTCGTTATCAGGGTGCAACTTGGGACATATTAGAAGAAAAGGCTTAGTTACTACCAAGTTTACTTATATTTTTGTAATTTTAACTTGCATCATTTTTAAGGACATTATGTATAATGTATGAAATTCAAGAGTTTCTCTTCTGTATCTCGGAAACTACAGAGTATAAAATTTTGAAAAAAATATTACTTATACTTCACGTGAAAACTGAAAGGTAGGTAAGCTTTACGACATGAAATTCGCATGGTGCACGGGACCTTTCTCAATGCAAGTCATAACGGAGACCTGACCAATTTCATTTTTATAATATTTATAATGGTAATGTTGTGAAAAATGTTAATGAATTAGTATTAAATTATATTATAAAGTTCTCATTAAACATACAAATAATATTATGCATCTTTCGCAAGTTAATTTCTAATTTACGTGTTTTCAATGAATTATGTAAGTGCATGTATTCTATTATATAAGATATTTTTATAAAAATTGTTAAATTTTTCTTAATACAGCACTAAAATTAAAGTAAATGTTGCTGTTTGTAATTAAGAATTGTATACTGTAGCATTAATAACAAGAATCTGACAAATTTTAAATAAAATTACAGTGTAAATATATAGCCTGAGCTTTTGTTTTATTGCATGCTTCACTCAATTTCTGGGCAGGTTGTGGGAGACAAGTTATGCTGGTATTTATTTGGTAAAGCGTCAACTGTCTACTGAATCTCAGCCTTGAGAATTTAACTTTTCAAATATAGATAGCTTTAATACTCTAAAGCTTTAAAAATAAACGATATTGGTGGTCTTATATAGGTAAATTGTTTGAATTTTTAATTTTTGAATTGACTTTATTAAAAATTTCGAAATCAAAAGCAACTTGCGACGAAAGTCTATGTAAATATTCATTTGTTACAACCAATGATTGAAATTTAACTTATTTTACAAACAAAAAAACTTTTTTAATAAATATTCCACCACGACGATGACGACTAATAGACTAAAATTGAGACCGGTTTCTTAGAGAGTGGTGTAGGATGAAGATGTTAATTCAATTTTTTGTAAACCTCCAAAGCATATACTTTCACCTCGGTGCCCGAACATTGTCATTGCGCCCGTTTCGCTTACCTAATGTACCTGGGTTTGCGAAACTAACCACTCGGCACGCGTTAAATATTCTCTTTAGTTAATTATATTTTTGTGCATGAGTATTAGACTCATTATCTTGTAGAAATACTAGAAGAGTATTATATACTGAAACATAAGATAAGCTTACTTTACTATAAGAAATAAGCCCTTCCGAACCACTCTGCCTTTAATCAGGTATAATGTTTTTATAAATTGGATTACTAATGATATTAAAGTAAAGCTCAAATACAAATGAAAAGATTTTCTACAGGATCATTCTTTTTTCTTGTAAATCTAGTAATAACATTAATATTAACTAATGAAAATTATACCTTCTTCTCTATCCTACTAGAAAGTACAGTGAGAATAAAAAACTAAAACATTACACTGCATAGCTAAGCTGCATAATATAGGGAATTACCTGTCATACTAGTCTTTCATTTCAAAAAAAACATTAAGAAATAATATTTCTTGCCACATAAGACGATATGTAATATGGTTTTTCTTTTTGAGTATCTTTTGTATTTGAACCTACCTCAAGCTTGTTCATAAAATATATAAACATTTATAAAAAAGTTTTATATTGACTAAAGAGAACTTTAAAAAAGTTAAATGATTTAATTTTATTCTTAAGTCATAGACAATTTTGTTTGAGCATGGTAATTATAGCTGGCAAGATTATCATTAGACAAATGCGACAATAATATTCTTATCATTTTAATTAAAAAAACAAGCAAAATATAATTTAAAAAAGTGATTATTTTTTCAATAACTATTAACACATTATTTCTACATTACCTAACTTGAGGTCAAATCAATTATTCATGTTTGTTCAATGTAATACATATTCTGTACTAAGAGTAAAAACTTATTCAGTTTCTTAAAAATACTATCAATAATTAACTACCCTTAAGGAGTCTGCCGACTACACCACCCTCTTTACTCACCCTTGCTTTGCTCGGGTTCGTCCCTAGTTTACTTGGCCAATACAAACTTTCATCCCCATTTTCACCCCCTAAAGGGCTGATTTCCGGGATACAAATTATCCTATATCCTTCCCAGTAGATCCAGAGATTACCCCCTACAACGTCACAAACTTTACCTCTTTATAATACTAGAATTATAGATTATTGATACAAAGGCTGAATCTAGATTTTAGAATTTTTGTCTGTCTGTCTGTCACCGCATCACGGTAAACACTTGTTGATGAAACTTGGTATGGTGATAGTTGTTTATCTCATCTCTGAGAAATCTATACTAGACGTTAAAACGTAACTAGGGACGAACCCTAGCGAGCGAAGCGAGGGTGAGTCGCTAGTCATAGAATATATTTAAAAGTACCCTTGTAGTACAATAATTTTTATTTTCATACTTTTATATATTGAACTAGCGATTCACCCTCGCTTCGCTCGGGTTCGTCCCTAGGGTACGTATACAACTTCCCTATTTGAATAGGATATTATTAAATTTTTCATTGGTTTTAATTTTTTTTCTGGGATCCTATTTTTTTTTTCTAAAATAAAAGTAGCCTAAGTTACTCCTTATTAAATCAGCTATTTGCAAGTGAAAGTCCCGTCAAAATCGGTCCAGCCGTTTCGGAGATTAGCCGGAACAAACAGACAGACAAAAATTGTAAAAAAATTTGTTTTGGTATATGTACCGTGTATACATCCATATGTATTTAGTAAAAAGCGGTTATTTTAATATTACAAACAGACACTCCAATTTTATTAATCTGTATTATTATTCTGTTGGAAATAGAAAATGTGAAGAAGATGTATTTTGATGTTTTTGTAATACAGTTTAGTTAGGTCATAATAATAACTATTCCTGGAATTTTCATGACATACATCCAAAAAGTGGAGAAATATCCACATTAGTAGTATCTATAACCAATGGTAAATTTTTAAGAAATTAATTGTTAACTGACACACCGGTGTGCCTGCAGTTGTTGACAGATTAAATTGTTATAAGTATAGATTAATTTGGGTAAAAGTAGGGTATTTACTTAAGAAAATAAAAATATGTTCATTCCTCTTATCTGAATTCTAGGGGATTTTATAGTGTTATTCACTTCAAGTGTACTTTTTAAACATGCTACCTCAAGTATTTTTTCTATTTTAATAATACCCAATTGAAGTTGTTTTAAATATGTTTCTTTTTTAATTACAAGATCCCTTGTGTTTTTTATACAAGTTCAATAATAGAAAAAAAATACCTTTGGTCAAAAATTACAGATAGCAATTTATTAATGTTTGTTATTTTAAGAACAAGAGCAAAAATCTACTCAGTTGTTTGTGCTTGTGTTATTAAAGTTTACACAGGTCTATTGTTATATATTTAAAATTGCTACAAACTACCATTAGGGCTTTTTTAAATTATGTATATATTTGTATAGATGTGTCACGGGATCTGTACATTTTTCTGGGATAAAAAGTAACCTATGTGTTATTCCAGACTATAATTTATCCCTGTGCCAAATTTCATCCAGATCTGTTCAGCCATTCAGGTGTGATTGAGTAACAAACATCTATTACATTTACATTAAAGTGATTGATGGTATTGTATGAATTAATATAGAAAAATATACACAACTTACAAATTTACACTGATATTCTTACATCACATCTGCTCATAGTCAAGAAGACTAATTGCAAGATAAAAAAAAAATACTTACAAATTTTCAATTTTGAATTGCATAATCACTACCAGAGATAGGTTATCTTATAGAAAGCACAAATATCAGTAAATAATTGCTTTTAAAATTGATCCTACCATTAGAGAATCTTTATACATTTTTAAGTATCAAATTTGATGGAAAATATTTCGGTGCTATTTAATATAAGGAAAATATATACTAAATTGCAAAATCTGTTATTTGCACTAAATACATAAAACAATAAAAAGTGATTCTGTTAATATTGAAAGTATGTAGTTATTTAATAACTAAAGAATAATTTCAATAAAAAAATTAACTATGGTTTTTGTCTTTAAAATTATTATTATTATTAAAAGTAATATGTTTAGTAATATGTTTAGTATTTTCTAGATTTAAATTAAACTATTTACTATCATCATTTGAGTTAATATTCTAAATTTATATATATGAAAAATATTAATCTATAATTCAAGAAAATATTATATTTTATATGAAGTTTAAACTATGTCAGTATTTTATACTATATTATCATATCCCATTTAATTTTTTTTTTCATAGGATTGATAAATATTAAATAGTTAATATTTTAATTATGACATAGTAAAACATAGCTTAAAAAGGTAAAGATCAAACCAAAATCTGTAAATTGTTTTGATTAAAATAAGTTCATTTGGTGCAAGGAAACATATGTAGCGCCATCTATGAAAGGTTGATGTGATCAGTATAATAAAAATCTTATTTATATAATTGCATGATTACTAAATTATTTTGAAGAATATCCTTTTCAATGATCTTTTATTTATTTAAAAAGAAAATGTTGCATATATGAATAAAAAATAATGACAATAAGAATTGTTACTGAATGGATTGTAGTGTAAATTTTACATATTGAGGACTGTTATAACTTATAAGCAAAGCTTGTAATTTTTGATGAAAAATAATTTTTGTATAAAAATGTGTCACATATGTAGTATAAATATGTTATAGTAATTAAGTTTAGGACTTGAAAAAAATATTAATAAGATATTGCTACAATTTTATTAAAAATTTCTAAATATAGTCACTTTTATTCAAAACAATAACGAATTTCTCTATTATAAAAAAGATATTTTTATTATATTACCCTAATTACATATTATTATAAATTTTATTTCATAATATTTTATTTCCACTGTTAGGAAATAAAAAATCTAAGTTGAAATTTGGCACAGTAATTACATCACTACAAATAACGTTAAGAAACTGAAGAAATAATTGAATTTAAGGGACATTAGTATAAAAAACTTCTGAAATTGTTGTTTTATTTACGAACAATTCAGATAGGAACGATTTGTTTTTATCGCAAAAGTAGTCAATATTTTTTAATAAAAATGGATAGGTATAATAATATCTGCCTTTAGGAAACTAGATATGATCAGAATTTATTTAAAGAAAACAAGAATACTCTAATTATAGCCATATGAAGTGTAAATCTGTGAAAATAACACAGCAAAATTTCTAAATGTTGACGTGGCGTGACATTGTAAAGAACATATTTGAATCCATTGAATATGGGTAAACTATTAAAGAACCTAATTTCTTAATAGAAAAATGAAAAGAATTTGCAATAACATTACAAATTCGCAGTTTCATTTTGATTACTTGTAATATAAGTATGGCGCCTCTGACATTGTTGGCCTGTTTTGGTGTTAACAATATGGCGTAGGTACTTACCCTATTATTTTTTATGAAGTCTTCTATAGCTTTCAATGCTGAATCCGTTAATTTCACAAACACTAGTTCCTTGTTTTCTTTATAACTAGACTCCGATGATAACGCATACTGAACACCTGCTGGCAAGGCCGCCATTTCTTATTCACTATTCGCACTGTGGACCAGCTGACTCCTTTGCTAGCCGTCACGATTCATATCATTCACACATTTCTTAACGTAATCACAGATTCACAACCTATATAAAATTATAATTACAATAACAAAAGGGTTTTAGATGTCCAAATTAAGAAATTTTTGTAACCCCATCGACTCGGCCTTTGTTGGCAGCGCTCTTCAGTCTGCAAGGCCGCACTGACTGTCATGCGCAATGGCGCTTTTGACAGGAAACGCAAGCATTCACTGCAATAGTAGCGCCAAATTTAAATAAATTGTGAAACAATGTTTTGAAGGCTTTTATATTGATTATTAAATATAAATTTCAATATAAATTTGATATTTCTACTTAAAATAGTATAGAAATATGTTACATAAAAAAATATTATCAAAACGAACTTAACACGTATATATCAACCATAATATCAATAAATTACTAAATAATATGTCTAATATTGTATGGTATATGTAGTTTTTTGACAATAACTTAGATTTATATTTATAATAATGATTCAAGTTTTACATTTTTATATATTGTTTATTGATATAACATTTTGTAGAACACAAAATAAGAATACTAGATAATAATACATAATTAGATATTTCATATTGGTATTTCCTATTAAATGTAAAAATTATTTATTTATGATTTAGAAAAAGTTGAAGGTACTTTCGAGATAAAAAAATTGAATATAATACATATCAAATAGAATATACTTATATAACCACTACGTTTTATTATAGTTTAGAAAATTTTTCTGTATTTTTATTAAAAAAAATACTGGCAAAACTGAAACAGAACAGAATAAAAATATATTTATTCGTTCAAAAATGAAACGTAAATCTTATTTGTAAAAATATATAAATTTTTCTACAAAGCATTCTTGAACTATTTTATTTCGTTGTAATCATATTATTAAATTTACGTACATATATAAAAGTTTTGAATTGTACTTTGAATATAATTCTTTTGCTGTTTGCCAAAGCTATTAAAGTTAGAATTACTTTTTCTTCTCTGTGTAGTGTGCAATTTTTTGCATCCACTCAGTGTAGCCAGTTTAGAGATTTTCCCCTAAATTTAGGGGGAAGAACGTTTAGGAGTTTTTATAGGGGGTACATTTTTTTAGGGAGTTTTTGGGCTTTTTTTCTTTATAGCATGACTTAAATATAATTTATTATATAATTAAATATAATTTATATTATATAATTTTATTTGTAAATAAAAGTATTTTTTTTAATAATTAACTTTACAAATATGTTATCTGTGATTGTTAAATTTATAATAAACTACAAAGCACATCCTTAACTTTGATTTTTGTAAATGATGAAACTTTTTAATTTTTTAATTATTTTATAATAAAATATATGATATCTAGTGGTGAACCGCATAATGCCATAACTGGTAACTTTTCTGAGTTTGCCAGTGTAGCCAACTTAGGGGCTTTCCCTCCAAATTTAGGGGTAAAAAAATGGCACCGGGGATTTTTTAGGGAGCAAAAATATTAAGTCTTTTTATTAGGGGCTTATAAAGTTTCGGAAGACTTGGAAAAATTATCTCAATTTTTTTATTAATTTCTATGTTATCTATGGAATTTATTATTAGTTTTCAATGGTTATATGTATTTATTAATGGTTGTATGTATAATTACATATTATAATAATAACCATAAATAAGTATTATAATTTTTACGCTACTTGTAATCATTTAAAATAAAAAATATATATTTAAAAATTAAGTTTTTTTTAGATGAAAACCTATATTTTTCAAATTGTCACAGGGGCTTTAGGGGTTTTTGAAATTACTTTTAGGGGGATAAAATTTCAATTGATGGCAGCACTGCATCCACTTCATCAGTGACAATTTGACAACTGACAACGTACGTATACTGATAGGTTAGATTTTAGAATATTGTTTTATTTCAAATAATTACATCAGCAAAAGATTTCGCTTTGCTATTTTTATATTATGTGTAGATATTAAGAAAAATTGAAATAAGTAATGACTTACATATTTTTTTACATCATAATATACTTGTGTGCATATTGTAATACAATATTAAAATTTAAAACTAGTTTATGCTGTTAAAAGTACCCTTTCTAATTTTTTTTAATTTTCTTATTCTAGGACGAAAACCCTACATAATGGCAAACTGGGAAGAAAAGAAGCATCTCATAACACGAAATTTACAAGAAGTGTTAGGTGATGAAAGGCTTACAGAAATTATAAAACAAAGAGATTTAAAAATATATTGGGGTACTGCTACTACTGGCCGACCTCATATAGCCTATTTTGTACCTATGTCTAAAATTGCAGATTTTTTAAATGCTGGGTGTGAAGTAACAATCCTATTTGCTGATTTGCATGCTTATCTTGATAATATGAAGGCACCATGGGATTTACTTGCCTTACGTACAGAGTACTATGAAGCTGCAATCAAAGCTATGCTAACATCAATTGGTGTACCTTTAGAGAAATTGAAATTTGTAAGAGGTACTGAATATCAACTAAGTAAAGAATATACTTTGGATGTGTACCGTATGTCATCTGTTATAACAGAACATGATGCTAAAAAAGCTGGAGCAGAAGTAGTAAAACAAGTTGATCATCCACTACTAAGTGGTCTTCTGTATCCTGGATTACAAGCTTTGGATGAAGAATATTTAAAGGTAGATGCCCAATTTGGTGGTGTAGATCAGAGAAAAATATTTACCTTATCTGAGAAATATCTGCCTCAATTAGGCTATGCTAAAAGAGTTCATCTTATGAATCCAATGGTGCCGGGTTTGACAGGAGGGAAAATGTCTGCTTCTGAAGAAGATAGTAAAATTGACTTACTAGACAACCCAGCAAATGTTAAGAAAAAGCTAAAAAAAGCTTTCTGTGAACCTGGGAATATAATTGAAAATGGTGTACTATCTTTCACAAAGTATGTAATATATCCTTTGATGAAATCTAATGAGAAATTCGTAATAAATCGAGCTGAAGACCATGGTGGGAGAGTTGAATATTCTAATTTTGAAGATTTGGAAGCTGCTTTTGCTAAACAAGAAATTCATCCAGGAGATTTAAAAGCATCTGTAGAACAGGCCATTAATAAACTTCTAGCACCTATTCAAGAAATATTCAAGGAACCTAAACTTCAAGAATTGACAAAGAAAGCTTATCCACCACCATCAAAAAATAAAGGGAATATAAACAATGCCACTGAAGAAATAACACCAAGCAAATTAGATATTAGAGTGGGAAAGATTGTTGAAGTATCCAGGCATCCAGATGCGGATGGTCTATATGTAGAAAAGATAGATGTTGGAGAGAGTGAACCTAGAACTATTGTCTCTGGGCTAGTAAACTTTGTACCCATAGAGGAAATGCAGGATAGGGATGTGGTTGTATTATGCAACTTAAAACCTGCAAAAATGCGAGGTGTTGAATCTAAAGGCATGGTACTTTGTGCATCTGTGGATGAACCAAAACAAGTTGAAGTTCTAACACCCCCAAAAGAAAGCTCACCTGGGGACAGAATAGTTGTTGAAGGTTATGAAACTGGTCAACCTGATGAGGTTCTAAACCCCAAGAAAAAAATATGGGAGAAACTTCAGGTGGATTTAAAAACAAATAATAATTTAATTGTAGTATGGCAAGGCAATAAACTAATCAGCAAAGTAAATGGAAATCCAGTGACAACTAATTCTATGAAAAATGCACCTATCAAGTAATTTACAGTACTTATAAGTGACACTTGTTCGGTATGATTATTTCAGGCTCTTGATATAACATTGCATTGCATTTATTTATGTTTTGTTTGAAAATTAAAGTATATTTATTATATTAATATGTTTATTTATTACTCTGTAAAAATAGTAACTTGTATTTGAATGACTTGTAACTGTTTAATCTCTAACTGCCACACTCAGAAAGGTTCATTAAATTAGTCCTAATTAGTACTTAACTAATTAGCATTAAATCTGGTAATTAATGGTACATTCTAGAGACATAATTTAAGGGTTCAAACTAATGACAATTTTAAGTATCTATAGGGCGAAGCATCGTTAAATCATTCTATTTGTATATCAATAAATAGCTGGTGTAGTCACACTTCAAAAAGTGTTCTTATTAAATAACAAAAAAATATATTTAAAAACATTGAAAACTATTATTCATAAGCTTAAGTATGAATGCTTAAAAACTATTATAGGTATTAAAAGATATGAATTATAATGTTGTTATTATACGTTTCATTGTTATTACGTATAAATTAAATATTTAGTAAATATGAAGCAAATGTTCATTCTTTTGTTTTCTGAAGCAAATGTCTATTATCTGTCTTAGGTAAAGAATTGATGATTTGGATAGGACATGTAACGCCATCTAGAATGATTAAACGAAATTACACGTAAGCCAACACAAGACATTGCTATTGCAAAATAAGAAAATAGATGTCCAGTTACTCTAAAAATACAATCATAATATTAAGATCTTATAATAAAATCATCAAGATTTAATTTTGATTTTATGGTATTTATTTACCATTTTAAATTGTAGATTTAAGATGATACTAATATATTTATTGTTTTTCCAATCTTTTTTACGTTATAATGTTTTAACGCTTAGTATAGATTTCGCAGAGATGAGATATTTTTCCGCAGTAAAAAGTATCCTATACTTGGATAACCAGCTATCATCATAACAAATTTCATCAAAATTTGTCCAGTAGTTTTTTAGTGATGCGGTCACAGACAGACAGGCAAATATTCTAAAAACTATGGATTCGGCATCTGTATCGATGATTATGTCTATTTCAATAAGATTTTCCAAAAAATATTTAATGTACCTACAGATTCGACTCAGAATTTCATTATATCTAGTATCTAAGATAAGTACTTACTTTCTTTACCTGTTATATACGTGTTACTCATAAAACGTATCACAATTATTAACTTAATACGAAAAATCGGACAGGTGCGATTCCTGCTCGCACATTGATAGTTCCATAGTATGAAACATTAAAATAAGTTTATAATCGTAAAAATATTTTTTTTGTTAAATATAAAATACAAATATACTGTTCTTAGATTTTTTCCTTTATTTGTGCGATAAGACCACGCTTCTTGCCAAATTTCATGATTCTACGTTAACGGGATACCGGAACCCTATTGGTTTTAATTTCCTTGAGCGTGTTAAAAAATGCGGCATGAACGGCCATATCTTTTAATTGCGTTGACTTAGAAGTTTGATTTTTTTCACAGCAACAAAGGATTGCAGACTTGAGAATCCTACTAATATTATAAGCGCGAAAGTTTGTAAGGATGTATGTATGGGTGTATGTTTGTTACTCTTTCACGCAAAAACTACTAAATGGATTTTGATGAAACTTTACAATAATATAGCTCATACATCAGAATAACACATAGATACTTTTTATCCCGGAAAAATGTACGGTTCCCGTGGAATAGATTTGTTTTTCTAGAGGCGAACCTGAGCGCAGCGTGGGTGAGCCGCTAGTTTAATATTAGTTTCCACTTTATACCTCCGCGCGTTCCTGAGAAAAAGGGTCTTCACAGGCAGACAGACGGACAAGGATAATCTTGTAAGGCTTATTTTTTTCCCTTTTAAATAGGGAACCCTAAAAATATAACTTACCTATTTCATACCAATTAATCCGTTAATTACAGAGCTTTTAACTTTCTGCATAGATAAACTAACAAGCGTAATATTAATAAGGATGACAAAGAGCCTACTAAGTTAGACTAATCATAATTGCAATATTATTTCTCTTTATTCAGCATGTATTTACGAACGTAAGAAAATTATTTCTCATTTTTCGCGAAGACATGTAACCTGTGTGATGATGCATAATATGTTTTTCATGCATAAATTACTAGACGCATTTTTAAATATCTTACTGAAAAAATACCTATATATTATGTTGGCAAATGGATTTTTATTTGAGCAGAAATTTATTTAACCCATATGCTAATACCCAACGTTACCGACTCTGTATAGCACCCGGGTACCCGGGGTACCCATTTATTATAATATTCAAATCTGTATAAATATTATATATAAATGTGAAAGTTTGTGAATATGGATGTTTGTTACTCTTTCACGCCAGAACGGCTGAACGGATCTGGATGAAATTTTTCACAGAGATAGATTATAATCTGGAATAACTCATAGGCTACTTTTTATCCCGGAAAATGTACGGTTCCCGTGAGATAGGTTTATTTTTGTTTTCCTACAAGCGAACCCCAGCGAAACGAGGGTGAATCACAGCAAACATACACACAAAAAACGTACAATCTAAATGAGACTAGAAAGTCTACTTTTTAAAGTAGGACTAAATGAAGTTCATTTTAGTTAATGGAACTTATTACCTGCATGTCAATATACGTTAGCTTAATTCAAATAATAGTCCCTACGTTGAATTAAGTTTCGATTCATTAGATGATAGTAAAACCTCTTACGCACGAGAAAGCAACTTAGCGTTTTATTACGATTGGTTTAGTAAGTATGTACATATTTGACTAACTCATTAAAGTTCTTTCTTTGTACTTTTCGGGTTATTTGGAACATTGTGTATTCGAAATTAAATATTAAAATAGACAAATAAGCAATAATAATTATAGTTAATATCTTAAAAACTAAGTATAGATAGAGCCGATGCAAAGCAAATCTAATATATTTCGATACGTAAAATACATATTTACCTATTACATATTCATATCTTAAAATATTGTTGGCTGGCACCGACTTCGAAAATATCTGATCAGGTATCTATTTTAAATGAAAATCTCCGTTTAGTTATTTTTTACATTTTAGTGCCTGGAAGTCTGTTTTTATTTTTTGTTAAAAAGTGTTTATTTTTCCATTTTTAATGTAGACTTAATAAGCAAGTAATTTGTAAGAAGAAAGTTTTTTAACACCATATTCGATTAAACAATTTATAAAAAAAATAAAATATTGTTGTTTTTTTAAAAAACCGCTCGACCGATTTCGATAAAATTTATATGGGACCGATTGGGAAGTATACCCTTTGAAACAAAATCGGTTCAGGCGTCTTCGAGTAATCGGTGAACATACATAAAAAAAAAACAATTCCGAAGGATTGAGAACCTCCTCCTTTTTGGGATTGGAAGTCGGTTAATAAAGAGGTAAAGTTTGTGATATTATGAGTTTGTGAGTTTGTAACGTTGTAGGGGATAATCTCTGGATCTACTAAACCGATTTAGATGAAGTTTGGTAGGAAGATAGTTTGAGACCCTGGGAAGGACATAGGATAATATATTTATCCCGGAAGTCTATAGGTATATTATAAAAAATATTTTTAATATTTTTATCCGAATATTTATAAATTTTTATCCCGGAATCATCCCTTAAGGGCATGAAAATGGGGATGAAAGTTTGTATGGGGAAGCAAGCAAGGGACGAACCCGAGCGAAGCGAGGGTGAGTAGAATTAAAGAAAACATTGATGGGTCTAGGAGAAAAACCGTTTGTATTGCTGGTACCTACAAACTTGGAAAGAATTTGTTTAGTAGCTTTGCTGGCCACGAAAGTAAAAAATCATGGAAGTCGATTTCTTTTAACCTAACTCTAACAGTCGCGTTAATTTGAAAGTTTATAAATATATGAGATATCGTTTATGTTAAAGATTTAATTTATTACTCGGATCAATCTTTACTATACATACTATATACCTTTTACTACAGGGTTTCTCATTCTCATAGGAAAACACAATAACTGGTTCGGCCGAGTTGAAATTATTAGTAGAAGAGTTAAAAAGTATTATAAGTATTTAATAATTTAATGCGGTAAAATTTCTCAAAATTCAAAATTTAGTTCGAGCACAAGTTTCTCATCTACATACATACGTACATACATACGATATGATGTATATATATGTAAGAATATCATACATACTATAAAACAAAATCGCTGTGTCTCTGTTTTTCTGTTTACTTCTAACGGATTTTGGGACAGACGCAATATCTATACATCAAAACAATGTACTAGAAAGTTATAGGTCTTACAAAGGCCTACACAAAAGTCCCAGGTAATATGTCTCTGCTTAAAATAATTATTTTTATCTATTGAAAATGTACCTAGGGAAGGGGCGCACCCGAGCGAAGCGAGAGTGAATCGCTAGTTCCGAATAAATCTCCGTTTTGTGAAGTTAAAAATTTTGAACCATCTTATTGTGATACGTAGTCAGGTAATTACATAATACGTTTGCACTTACGAGTACGTTACTCATGATTTACACTTTACAGTCAAATCATAAATTTTTTACTATTAATAAATCATATTTAGTTACTCCTTTCTATATTAAGTTAGTGGGGCCTTAGTTAACATAGTGAAAGAAAACAAAAATATTATCTACTTCCATAGTATTAACGTATATGACGACTAGGCAGAACGGAGATTAGTGCATTGTGTAGGTAGTCTATAGTCTGCACAAATTACAGGATAGTTCTAGTATGCGCTGCGGTGTTTGGTGTCTGAAGAGTAAGCAGGGAGTCACGGGGATACGAGGGGTGCACACCGGCGGGGTGGTAGTTAGGCATTCATTATATAGCGGTTTTTTTCAAACTTTGCATTTGGGTTCAACAGTAACTGCGTCAAACCTTTGCTGCAATAAACTCCTCGTCAACTAGTAATTTCATATAATTACCGTACAACCCTTTATTATAGTTACTGAAAAGTTTTATATACCTGCTCGGGTAATAATTTTTATAACCAGTTAAACACTACTTAAAGTATTTTTAGAAATACACTTTTTTTAAGCGAGATATTTTTAATTTTATAGTACTTATTTACTAACAAATAATATAAACCATAAATTGCTTCTGAACCAATGAGTCACGTCGCAATTTCGCTAGATTATTCACACAGCGATATACTCAGACATATTTTGTAACTTTTAAAACCAACGCTGTAATAAAGCATTAAACGCTATAATTAAATAATATTCTATAAATTAATTCAAGGTGAATGAACTCTATGCTTACGAAGTCCTAAAAAATAGCATTAGCTTCTAACAAAATTAAAAAAATAAAATACATTTAAGGTATTTCCCATACGCATAGCTTATTTGTGCTCTGTTTACATAGACTGAAGGTCTAAAACAATGTTAAGATAAGCATTGAGCAGTCAGCAACAGGAGACAGCGTGATTCATAATAGAAATGCCGCGGACAGTCCCCGAGGGAATGAATAGCATTAACCCATAAACCGCTTGAAAGAGTTCACTATATAAGTAGTTGAGTTAAAGCGCAACTGAGTTGTATAGCTACATGAAATGCACGGATAAAATTAGATATTCAATAACGGGAAGGGGGGTTGGAGGTCCGCCATTTTGGAACTTCGGTCGGGCGAGGGCTACCGGCGAGGGGGACTGCGCATGCGTAAACTGAGCACCCGCACCCTGTCTGTAGGGCCGGGACCTTACCGAATGTGATGTCAAAAAACAAGTTATTCTCTCCCTTCACTCCACTAACCTAGTACGTCTTAATAAAAGGGATTAATGAATAATGCGCTGATATCTGTGTGTCGCCGGTGATGTGCTGTATCGACTATCTAGCTGCAAATATTCACAGGGAGCGCAGTTTTAACGAGACGTTTATCTTGTGAACAATGACAATGAGTGGGTGATTCAATAGTGATTTATTACGTTATCAATTCATTCGATGGCTCAGAAGGATTCGTTTTATAGTTAAGTGTTCGCGACACTGTCGTAATTATTAAAGTAATACTGTTGATGTTTTTGTGTTTGAGTGAATCGCTTTGTGTGGGGCGCGACTTCTGCGGTGAACAAAATATAATGGGATGACAGGAAATACGGATTCATGGAAAAGGTTTGGCGTCGAGTCGGGCTCCATTCCTCCCGAAAGAAAAGGGATGGAAGTGGGACTAGCAGGGAAGTGACGTCAGCACCGCCGCCGGAAGCCGAGTATCAAAATATTCATACACTACGAACAGCTGATCTGATCAGGCAGAGACAAGGGGAAGAGAAATCGACGCTTCGTTCGTCGTATATTATTCGTAACGGTGACAATTTCATTTTGGTTGAGAGAAGGCGACGAAGACGACGCAGGAGTGGCACCAGGGCTTCATCAGGCGGGAGGCACCATACTCCACCTGTGGAAGAAAACACTCGCACTGAACAGAAACGTCGTCCTCCGGCTAAATTGAAGATATTTGGTATCCAATGGCCATTGCATTCCAGTGATTCGAGGCAAGTAAAATTTATTGATAATCACTTAAAAAAATTAAAAGGTTCAACAATTCCAGTTTGGTCAAATATAATAACATGCTGTTGATTGCCTTCATAGGTATCATTCGACTTTTGTAAAATTGTGATCTCGTCCGATGAACGCAGTCAATCGAATTGATTTCAAAGCACCGATTGAATAACGAGGTTTCACTTATTAATTGAGTAAACATGCTTAATAATAATTATTCACTAAGCTAATGCCTTAAATAAACATTTCTATTACCTTATTACTATATTAATTTCATAATTGAACGTGGCTTAATAAGAGTCAAATAGGTAAGTATACATGTTATTTACTTATGTATTATTACCTCGAGAGGAAATAAATATTACGTCGATTTCATTACATAAGGACTTCTGTGTGTACTTTTATAATGAGGAATTTATTTCATTTAAGTATATGAGTAAAGTGATGAATGAATTGCCTAAAAACTAATATATATTCAAATATCCAATATATTTACTATTGAACATATACTGCACCTGGATTACTTTATTATAAGAGAAATACCATATTACGATGTTCATATATGTAGATAAATAATACAGATAGTATGATTATGGAGGACGAATTAAGTTAAAAAGTAAATAAGTCAAAAATATAGTTTTTTCAGTAAAACTTGTTTGGGCCGTACCTATCAATAGTTACATAATAGTTAAACATTAATTTCTTTATTCGCGAGATAATGTTGGTGAATTATAAAATATTCATACTCATTTTCAATATACGATACATTCTATTTCATCTTCTCATACTACTTTGCAGGGTTAGTGAGAACTACCCTTACTATAATTACTGAAACCATTTATATTATATACGTGGCAGACGTACCATGGTGTTCAAATATTATACTTAAATAAAAAATAGTATGATTACTGGACCTTGCATGGCATCGAAATCGTAACAAATAGACACATATCTCAGTAACAAGCATTTTTTAGGATTCTCTACCTTTACGTTGTCCGTCCAGGTCTTAAAGAGCTACACTTTTGGCTAAGAAAAATAGCTATTTGAGTTTGTTTTATTAATTACAGTATATGCAAACCTTAAACTAAAACAACAAAATATAGTAATAACAGGTTGAATTCAGGTAAGATTCGCACTAAGGGCCTCCACCGATATTCAATACTGCCCCCGGAGCTGAATACGGATCGCACTTGACTGATTTTATTTATTTTCCTAAAAATACCTACAATAGAATGAGTGCGGCTGTATGCAGATACGAACTGCGGAAACCGCATAAAGCCCTTGTTTTTTACTTCTACCTCTTCGAAAATTGAATAAGTCTTTACTCTTATTTCAAACATTGTACAACTCACCTGTATTTTTTTATTTATTTAAATAATTATTTGTATTGACCATCAAAAAAGTATATATTCTGTAAAAAGATTTAAATATTTATTTTATAAAATTTTAATTAAGTAAAATAAAAAATAATAGTTTGCAATATTTTTCAATTTAATGAAGCATCATTCTGGTATAACTCCATGGATTTCAATTAGTCTTTTTTATTGTATAAATGTATTATCTGAGTAGAACCATCGATTTAGTTTTAGTTAACATTCTATATACTCTTAAGCAAAGCAGGGGTTATATCGTAGAGCTAAATAGCAACGTAAGCGAACCTGTTTGTGTATTTTTTTCTCCAAGATAATTACTTGATAGCTTTAAGAAACAAAACTCATTAATATTTCTCACTCGTACATTCAACATCATCTATCTTATTTAGGGGTCACTTGTTGATAGAAATTCGTTTCGAAGTGAATTAATGGCGGTCCGCGATAGCGTGTTAGTAAACATGGAGTTAGCCTAACTAGGTTTTACTAATTTAGTTGGCTTCATCTATTTTAAAATAAAAAATCTAGATTATTGAGTGGTTTCTATAAATCTAAGTAGGTACATGAAGTATTTTACATTAGTTTTATTGTTATTTTAACCATTAGGTACATATCTTTTATTGGGAAATTAACTATTAATATTATATTACAGACTATATTAGATATAGCTTTATCTTGATTTATTCAAGTACCTCGAATAACCTTGAGTAATGGTTGATAATACGTTCCGTCCCAACGAGCGTTCACCTTATCGTGGTGGGGTCGCTCAGTAGTGCTCGGCAACCCAGCCGGGCGCGAAGCCAAGAAACGCACAGGGAGGTGGCCCACTTCAGTGGGCGGTGGGAGGTTGCCCTCTTCGGTGGGTGGTGTACCATGTGGGTTGCTCCTGGTACTTCTCTGATAGCAGAATGGATCTTGGAGCAACCCCATGGTTCTTGTGGTCTGTTTCGGCAGACCTGCCGTCGGGGCGTCGTAGTTGAATGCGTAAGCGATCCTGCGACGCCCCATTAAGACGGGGGAAGGTTTTGTTGGGTTTTAATGGGTAGTACTGGCTTTGCTGGTAAGTCCCACACCCCGTTAGTAAATGCATTTCCCAACGTTAAAAAAAATGGTTGATAATACGTTTTCATATTCATTTAAAATATACTATATCTGTACATTCTACATACATCTGTACACATATTTTCCATATAACAAACAGTTCATTAAGTCTTGTTTACCATATCACTTAAGTCTTATTACAATAATAAACGTATTTAAGTAACATTTTCAATCTAATTCTTTAGATACTTCAAAAGGCAAGCGACAATTTACTTAGATTTCACGACACACTAATAATGGCTCAACTTTATACCTATCATTAGCACAAACTTTCCTAATATTATCCGTATTTAAAAATTAGCATTAAGTGCTTTAATTACGTAGTGATTGTTCTCAACAAGAACTAAATTAAAAACTCTCTAACATTAATAGGTTGAATCTGAGACTATTATCGAAACGTTAATTTACATTTATACCTGTTCATCCACACTGTTTTTGCGTTATTTCTTATCTCTAGCAGTTATAACTCATATTTTTGCATTAATGAATTTCTACACGGGGAGCTCTTGTTACAGCCTATAAACATTTAAAGGGGATTCATACCAGTAGTTTGAGATATCATATAATTCATTGCGAGTTGTATTTCAAGATTTATTTTTAAAAATTTTCAGCTATAATAAAACAATTCGTAGTAACTATAATAAAACGCTCTACTTGTCCTTTGGCACGGATAGTGTCATTAGTTACGAGTACGAATGAAACTCGATTGACCATTCCTCGCATGAAACGAAAAAAATGTGTCTTTGTACTTATGTACGCACGTAAGAAGTTATACTTCTTTGGCGTAACAAAACAAAAATAGCTGAAGATTTCATCCCGTATGTCACAACTCTCTGTTTGTGAAAGTAATGCAGCTAACTTCATCATGTCGCTTTCAGATAGCTTCATCATGTCGCTTTGTGGCTGTGGTTGTGCGCGCGCATCGTAAAAATATTACTCTCATATTTTTTTCCAAACGTGCCAAAAGACCTATAACTTCAAAAATATGTAATTACTATTAATATTTTTTTAGTTTCGCGGCGCAAATTATAATTTACCCATTGTACTAACATTAACATGTATAGTATGAAATGGTTTCCATAAAATTGTTTACTAATTTTACTCGTTAATCATCTGTTTAGAAAAGTTTATATACCTCCTTGAAGTATTATTGGGAAACCAGAAATGTACTTACTCTTATAATAATAAGTCACTCGTCTCAAAAATTTACTACCAATGAAACATCGGTTTTATATTGTATCAACACTAGATACAAAAACATTTAATTAACCTACATATTTTTATACAAAGACTTATTTATTTTCCGGAACCTTTTTACTGTAAGTATACTCTACATTCATATCTTAAGTACTATCGATTTTCATGGTATTCGGAATGAATGGACGCATCACGTATCATATCGTACGTGCAGCCGATGAGTTTCCAGCTGGATGGATTTATTTTTTGTATATTTGAAAATGTATAGGCTTAGGGAATAAAAACTTAAAAAATACATAATATTTATTTATTAACTAGCGGCTCACCCTCGCTTCGCTCGGGTTCGTCGCTAGATACGTTTTAATTAGACATAAATAGTTATTAGCCAGCGTTCGCCATATAAATTGTTTTTTTCGTTAATTTTTAATTTTTTCTATTTATTAAAACTTTCCGTGGACCTTAAGGTATATACGAAAAAAAAATTAGCCGAATTGGTCCAGCCATTCATGAGTTATGCGCTTACCAACATTTATTTTTATTTATATAGACAAAATAGAACTAGTAAAGTTTATATTTTAGCTACGTTACAAGAAGCACAATTGAAATTGGACAAGGTACATACAAACCAAACAGGAATAAATATTATATTATCGGGGTCAGTGAACTAGTCTCTATGGAGTAAACAGTTCTAAGAAGTGAAACTCTATGCATTATACATATATTTAGGTATTTCATGTTGCAAAATATACGTTAGAAGTTGGTTACTCAAAAATTCAGATCAATAGTAAATTGTTTATAAATATAAGAAGTAAAAGAAATAGGATCATGACCAGGTTTTGAAACCTCTATATGGAAAATATTACAACATTATGTCCTAGCTATGCATAAAAAGTCAAATCTAGCAAGCCAATCGATATCTATGTAATATGAGAAAGGTCATTCACTCACTGATTAAACAAGAAATCTTGAAGACTACAGATCAAGATCTGTAATATTGTGACCGGTAAGTAGTTTATGGGTAGGAGATGCTAGCTAAGAATTTTGGAATAGGACTGAATTAAGGCTTACCTAAAGGCTATCTTTGATTTATATGATCATTGAGAGTCCTATGTTTTTGCTTCTAGAGACATAATAAATCGGACAAAGATGATGAGAGTCTGACTCGCACATCGGGTCCTTGGCATGAAACATTAAAATGTTTTGTTCTAACATACTAAATATAATTTCGGTTAGATGCACAGACGGACATGACGACGGAGCTCTAAAATGACTAATAACTAATAATAATATTATAAAGTCAAAGGATACTTTATTTTTTCTTCTTAATTTGAACGCGCTTATCTCTATAAGTTTACATAAACTCGTCTTGCACTATACGTTTATCAGTAAAGCTAAGATCTTATTTCCCGCTACGAACTTAAATAATATATAATAAATAAACTATGCGAGTAGAGCCGGGGACAGAAGCTAGTATTTCCATATAACCAATATAAATATTTTATATACATATTATATTCAATAAGAAATCCCTTATACAATATTTCAGGCACACTTCAATAACCCGTCGCTTTTGCCGCGGGCGCCGTTCCAGAGAGGACAACGAGCTTTACCGCTCCAATAGTTTCAAGTTCGAGAGATTCGCGCGCGAGCAACCTGCGGACGAGTTTAGCACTGGATCACAGGTAAGATGCCTAAAATACCACACTCCCGCGCTCTTTTTGTTTTCGTTGAAGAAAACTTATACTTTTCCTCAATGATACCTCAGAAACTCTTATAGAGACAAACCATGTAGTAACGTTTACGAATGGTTCAAATTAGACGATTTCTGCAATAGATATTGCTAATAGAAAATTTAAAATATATAAGAACAATATACGTATAATACATAAATTGTTTAGAACTGGTAACTACTTTACATAATGCTATGATGTGTCTCTTCCGTTAAACTAAAACTATTTGTTCCTTATATGTAAGTCGAGAAACTTTTTTCTGATACCTAACATAATTCGTTGGCTCACTATTACAAAGTTCTATGTTACAATTTTTGTACTTATTTAGTTATTAATGCTACAATGTTTTATGTCTCATTAGCTACAGTTTTGCAAAAACAAACCACTACATAGCGGCACTATACCTACAAAATTTTACATAGTTCTATGTTGTTTTTTTTACGATACCAAAATAACGAACTTCTATGTAAAAATTACTAAACTTCATTTAATTAATATCGAACCTTGTAATCGTAAGCCAACGATTATGTAAAATCAGTACCTACAGTTTTAATATTAGGCAGAATAATTTAATTAAGTCATTACATAAAAACAAAAACAAATATAATAAATGATGAAAAATTATATTGAAAATTGATTTTTTTTTCAATGATGGCTAGTACATATTTATGTATCCACTAGCGACTCACCCTTGCTTCGCTCGGGTTCGTCCCTAGCTTGCTTCCCAATACAAACTTTCATCCCCATTTTTACCCCTCTTAAGGGATGATTTCCGGGATAAAAAATATTCTATGTCCTTGCCAGGGTCTCAAACTATCTTCTTACCAAATTTCATTTAATCGGTTCAGTAGATCCAGAGAGTACCCCCTACAACGTCACAAACTCACAAACTTTACCTCTTTATAATATTAGTATAGATAGATTACGTACATACTGGTATTTACTCATATAAGTTTCAAATTAAGCTTCAGTCATTTATAAGTTATAACTTACTATCATCTTATGCCTTATGTTAAGGTTGTATTAATCGTAGTGTCTGTATTACTACTGCTAAGAGGAAAATAAAGAGTTTTAAACTTTTATAAGTATATAAAAAATATAAGAACCTGCACTCTACTATGCTACATGGGAACAGTTTTTCACGTAGGTATTCCTGTTAAGCGTAACTGAAGAATTCTTAGCTATGAAAGCAGCTTTATGCTCTTTCCACATTTACACACCTTTTTGAGTCATACGGCTTAATTTTTAAGGTTAAAAAAAGGTTTAGTAGTTAAAAAAGTTTTTATAGTTCATTATGTAAAAATTCAAATTAAAAGCTGGTCGTAATTATTAAATTTTCTGTATGCAAAATCTTATGTATAACCAATAGAACCTGCAATATCCCACTGATTAGGCAGAGCTAACTAGATATGTATAATATACGAGTATATGTGATTATGTGCCATACAATATTACGCAACTAATTCGGCTCCATATATGTAGCTAGTTGACTATTTACAATGTAATGATATGTAATGAAGGGAATTAAATTTTGATACAACATAACCTTTCGTTTAGATACGTTATTCTTATTTCCATTTTTTTGTTTTCAATGTCGTCATTAATGTCAATACATATATGTATATATGTACCTATATACATAGACGATAGAGAGGCGATAGATATGTATAGCCATGTGTATAGGTAGGTACATATATACACATGTGTATACACATAAGCGAAAATATTATTTAATGGCTTTCGCTTCGCCTTGGCCCTCCTTAGATGCCATAAAGCATATGAAACCGTAATTTTCTCAAATTATTTTATTCCCTGAACACAAAGCAGCAGCAACTTTTGCTCTTACTTAAACATGTACTTAGGCGCCGTCGAATGTTAAAATTAATTAAACCGCTATTCTTCCTTTATTTATCCCGTAGGAATCCTTTTCTTCTCCAAAATAAATTCCTTCCATCCTTTCATCTGAATCCTCTCTCCGATACTGAAAGTAAGTCTTATTATGTGTTAAGTTTTATGGTATTTGATATGCAAAATTCTATATTAGTTATTTTCAAATTTTATAAGGTACCTCAATTTTATTTATTAGTATAAAGTACAACGTATTTATATGTATAAAGTATAGATTTTGTATTGGTAATTGAAGTCCTTAGAAATCCTCGGGTTACGAAGTGTCGTCTTATAAGGATGCGTTCAGCGTGAAAGCGTAGCACTTATCTAGATGAGTCATCTCGCACACAAAGCGCTCGTTTCATGCTTCCTTGAGATTCCCGTAAGTCACTTTAATGTGGGAGGTTTGGTGGAGTGTCAATATTGATACGGATTTTTATTATTGTGATAATATTTATACATACGTAATATTTCAATTTGCTTTTCATCTTAAATATTTTTAAGTATTACATTTATTATAAGTCTATTTATTGAAATATATATACTTATACCTTGTAGCATTTTTCATCTTTAATGTATGGAAGAAAGTAATACATATTATTATAGTTAGCTTGTACTCTGTACTCAAATAGTTATTTGTTTATCAAATAATTACTTGCTTATATATTTTTTTTATCTAAATTGTTATTTTTAAATTTATTAATAATGTCGGTAATCATTCATAATTAAAATTTTTTACGTACTTAATTTGCACTTAATTCATAAAAAAGAAAAAATATGATAAAAGTAACGTTTACAGAACTGATAGAGCATATAGAATTAAAACTGAAGCCTCCTTTTCTAACGCCAGCCTATTCAAGTAATGAACTTGAGTAAACCAACCAATGTAAGAATGCCTTTATGATGAAAGAAAACGTGTACGTGTAGGGGAGAATGTGCATTTACTTTATGCAAAACCAACATAGGCAAGTAGACACAATAGAGTTGCGAAGTGGACTTAGGTTTTATGAAAGAATGTTCAATTCTTAATATTTGTTGCATAACTTCCAACGAAGGCAAATCTATCCTCAAAAATAATAAACATTATTGTATGACGTGATTGCTAAAAAAATCTCTTTAGATATGCTAATGTATAACAACCCTTTTTGTAGTCCTAAATATATGCTTAGGTACTATATAAACAGGTTACATATTTCAAAAGTCAAAAACGTCAAAATTAGGTAAATCCAAATTCAAAATGTATTTTTGTTATTTAAGAACGTAAGATTTTTATTTTATAAGTGTGATTTATTTGATTTTTATTAGTTATATTATATACATATATGATTTGTTTATATATACATATATTATGACATATCCAATTTTAAGTGTTGTTCAAAAACAATTTTATAATTTAACGTTCAACTATGCATATTAGTTTTTACCTTTATGTGCTGAAATACATGAATTACTAAAATGTAAAAAATAATTAAATTCATATGTTCAATGGCTTCTAGGAATGCCGTTTGTGCACCAGATTTTAAAAACACTTCAAGGCACTGGGAAGAGATAAATAATCTGAACACGATTTTTTACTTATATTATGCATTTAATCAAATATGTAACTGACGCTATTTTATATTATGTTATCTATGATAAACTAACTCATATTTGACTGACTTTGAAAAAAGGAAGAGCTCAAGTTTTTAGTAAAAGCGTCATAATATTGGACTACCGTCAGATAAATCTCTTACGGCTATTTTTAGGGCATTGATTATAGTGAATATAAAATAAATTGCACTAGGCGAAAGAAATTATTTAAATAATTATGTAAAAATCAATAAAATCACCTACAATAATATAAAGAAAATATTTTAATATTTTAGCTTACTAGCGCCATCTAGTACTTCAATGTATTTTTACTATACAAAACTAAGGAATTAGTTTAGGCCTGCTTCAATAGGTGGCAGTGCTACGCCACTAAATACTTTTGATCCAAGAATATAGAGGGCATTACAACAAAAAAAAAAAAACAATGTATTAAATTTCGGACTATTCCGAAATCTATAAAAGAATTATATAATAATATTATTATTCTTCATTATAAAAATCATTAATAAACATCCTGAAGAAATAAATAAAAATATGAAAAAAATGTTTGAGCTTTGCACCTTAATAGGTAACATAAAAAAGTGGGGGCTGCTAGATTCCATGTGAAAAAGAAAAAAATGAAAATCGATGAACTATGTTAAGTGGGGTATCGTTGAATAGGTATTTAAAAATAATTTTTAGGTTTCTTTCATCATGTTTCATTTTAAATAACGGTTTACGATATATAATGATTTAAAGTTGGTCAACAACCATTCTTGCTAATTTTTCTACTTCAAAAATACTTAAAAAGCTGTAAATAAATAAATATATTATAAAAATAAAAAAATCCGACTGCATAAAGGCTAACTAAAAAGATGAAAACAAGTTCACGAAGGAATATAGTACTATCACGGTAATGTAATATGTAATGTAATATTACCGTGGTACTATGCAGTCCGAGACATACATAAGAGTATGTACCTCTCGCGGCAAGGATGAAACGTGTTTTATTTTTATAATATATTCGTATTTATAGTTTAAGCCCCAAGGGCATGCTGCCCATAATAATAAATAATAATAAATGTTGGGACATTAACACACAGCACCATCTAGTTCCATGGTAAGCTACGAGGCCTGTGTTATGGATACCAGATAGTTGATACACTACACATATATAACTTTAAATACATACATATAACAAATATTAACGCCCATGACTGGAGTACAAACATTCGTGCTCATCACACAAATGAATGCCCTCAGAGGGACTCGAACCCGCGACCGCTGGCACAGCAAGTAGGGTCACTACCAACTGAGCCAAAAGTGTCGTCGAAGCCCATAAGTTGTAAGTACATAGTTCTGTTGGCTTTAAATTTAAAATTATAATAACCAACTAGTCTTTATGTTGCAACTCTTTAGTTCTGATGCTGCTGTAGGGGTATATATTGTTTGAACGTTGTTTGTTAGTAAATGCATTTCCAAACATTAAAAAAATCGGTACTGTTTGAAAAAACTTAATTTAAATTTTTTTTCTAAATACACGCAACAATTTTATTTAACAACACTATTTTCGTAAAACTTCTCATTTTATCATTAAAAGTAATTTATTTTAACTATAAAATTTAATTGACCTGTGTCAAGTCTAAATAATAAGGCTATACATAAATCTTATCTTTTGAAAAAACCTTCTTCATAATGTATTGCAATATTGGCATGGATTGGCGTGATATTGGAACATAAATTATGTGCACACGGCGCGGGGACATTAATGTAATCTGTCCTATCAATTATGCCACGCGGTCAGTGACAACCTATCAAATGAAATGTAAAAAAAATTGTCACATATGTTAGTATAATTTTTCTATCTAATTCTAAGGGGTACAGTGTTTGAGGAAATCAAAAATGAAATAGAACATTTTAAATAAAACTATCTTTTCGGATTATTTCGCGGATTTATTTTGACTTGTTCACGGGAGAAACTCAGGTTATAGACGTCTCAAACACATACTTGTTGTTTTATTTAAAATGTCAAATATTCGCGTAAATCTAAGAAAGTATTAATGAAATAGAACTTATAAAAATATATTTTTTAATCCGTCTGTCTACAAGTATAACAATCTTATAATTTAATGCTATTTTTAAGCTTATTGGTTATAAGTTCAAAGTAATTTTTTTTTCAGTACCTGTACCAAATCCATTAGTCACAATTTATTGACATACGAGTATTATATGCCTATCATGTAATATAAATTTTATTTGATAATAAATCAATTTATATTTATTTTAATGCAATTTACCTTTCTCGATCCGTAATAAGTAGAGTTAGCTAACCTACCTAATTGTAGAGATACCTTTTCTTTTGTTTTTATATAGTATTCTTTGATTACTTCGTAAAACGAAAACTGTAATTATTAATTTGTATAGCGGGAGTTTCGGTAAATTAGTTAAACTATAAAATTACACGGATTACGACCGGACGGAGGACTTTAAATACACGTAATTATCACTTGAAATTTTACGATCACGAAGCTTCGCGTATTTTATTTTTCGTTCCGAGCTTATTTATTAAATAAAACCCTAGGAATTTGATTATATTTTTTATTAATACAGTTAATATCATAAAGTAATAAATTCATGTAAAACCATATAAGGATATACATAGATGACTCTATATTTTAACTTCATTATGTTTTGAATGTTGCAATTTGTTTGATATATTTTTGGTGACCGTCTGCAGTAATATTAAACAAAATTATATATTTAAGATTTCCTTATAACTTAGATATTTGTGGTTGCCGGACATTTCTTTCACGAATAAATGAAAAAATATAAATTAGTGGCAAAAGATACGAGACACGATCAGGTAGAATACATTAAACATTTATTATATGTCTATACATATAATAAAAGTGTAACAGATGTTAAAACAAGTGATACAAAATTCGTTTCGTAAACTAACATAAAATACTAAGTATTAGATCTAGAGAAATCTTTGAAATTGTATTCTTTTCTTTTAATTTTCTACTTACTAAAATCCTAATTTTAATAAAAAAAAAAAGACAGAATAATCTTACGACTTTCAAATATATGAATAGAACCTAATTTCCGTAGCGCCCTCACACCCTATATAAATCACGTTATCCCTCTGATCGAGATCGCCTCATCAACATACTAATGCGTCGCGCCAGATGTTGCCTGCCTAATGAGATCGGCTAGACTGACGTATTCACCATTTTATACTTTCATTTTGAGGTTAAATATATTGTTTCATGCTGTTACTAAATTAATCTATGCTAACTGCTTGGAATTTCTAAATTTTATGTTATTCGTTCGCTGTCTAATATGTATTTGATTAGCATCATTAATTACTTATTATTAGCATATTCGTTGTTTCTTCATAACCTTGTAAGGAAAATAATTATAAAAATAATTGTAAAAAAAAACATTTTTGTTAAAATTAGTAAAACTTTTATTTAAATGCTCTAAAAAGAGAAAAATAAACTTTAAATTAAATCAAACGGATCAATTTATTACATTACACAATTTATTAGATATAAAAGTTTATCTCGAGATTTATCTATTTTATAAAAAGCATTATTTTTTTAACATATTGTTTCTTGTTTATCTACACAGGTATAATTTATTTATTCCAAGATTTACTCGATGAGCTAATAATTGTGCGAGAGAATTCGATATATTATCTAATTCCCTAAGTAGAATAAAAAAAAAGTTTGAATGAAAGTCATCATATAATTTTTGTATTTTTTATACTGTTATTTTATTATTTTTATTGTTTTACCTACTTTTCCATTATTATTATTATTATTTTTGCTAACATTTGCTTGTAACAAATATTCCTGTCTTTAATTACGCATGCGGTGTTTATCATAGTAAATTGTAGATTGTGAAACAACATCGGCTATATGTATGTACTTATAACAACTTAGATAAACTAAATAAATAAATAAATTCAAATAAATAGGTTTGATTATTGTGACGTGTTTTTAAGCTTAATTGTAACTATACTTTATAATGTAAGTTTAAAAACGACAACCGCAATAAAAATAACCCAGTCAATAAATTTTATGACTATACAATAAATGTTATTCTCCTCGGATACTGATCAAAAACATTAAGCAAAATAATGCTTGAAGGTAGTATGCTAATTCAGTCTAGGTTTTGTTATTTATTACGATAGGTGGGTAAATATAATTCATTTTTTCGTCATAGGTGTAGTTAGTAAAAACACCTGAAAATAAATTATATTGAGCCATTTTTAATGTCCCACTGCTGGGCACGGCCTCCCTTCAATACGAGGGGATCAGGCCATAGTCCACCACGCTGGCCAAGTGCGGGTTGGCGGACTTCACATGTCTTTCGAAAACTTGCTAGGTTTTCTCAGACATGCAGCTTTCCTCACGATGTTTTCGTTCCCAGGCAAGTGGTAATGAAGTTAGAAATGATTCGCTCATGAAGATATCAGAGGTGCGAGACCCGGGATTTGAACCCGCTTCACTCGGTTTCCCAAGCGAGCGCGCTACCACTGGGCTACCACTGTCTAATATATAGAAGAAAATAAATAATAACATATTTTTTGTTAGAATGAAATTTTATAAAAGTAATATGTATATTCTTCTTATCCTTGCTTAATTCGGTGTAGACTGCAGACAAATTTGAATTTTTTATAGGAGGAGGCAGTACATATTTACATATATACAATATACATACATACATACAATGTTTTATCCGGGATGTTATTTATTTATGAAAAATTAGCGACTCTTCGTCTCTATACAAAAACAAATCTATCCCACGGGAATCGTACATTTTTCCGGTATAAAAATTAACCTACGTATGTGCTATTTCAGACTATAATCTATCTCTGTGCCAAATTTCATCCACATCTGCTCAGCCGTGTGGTGTGTAAGAGAACAAACATCCATCCATCCTCACAAACTTTCACATATTTTATAATATTAATATGGATAAAAATTAGCAGTAGAATAATATGTGACATTTTGGCCTTTAATTAAATGGTAGTTTAGAATACCTAATTCGTTTTATGATAAAGAATAGCCAGTTAGTATACAAGTAAAAGTGATGATATCGTTCTGTCCGTCGTAAAAAGATCACAAGGTTTTTGTTAGTAAGGAACAATTTTCAAAACTTACATGTTCGCTACATATTTAAGAGCTACAATGGACCATAACTGGTCGACGTAGCTAGGGCCTACCTCAGCACCACACCCACAAATAAATAATAATACATATTTAATATTTAAAGCCTATCTATAAGAGTACATGAGAGAGATGCGCTTAGCCTTCTAGACCGCACTAACCATTTTAATAGCTTATCTTACCCTTAACAGCTAAAACTCTGCAGACTACTAACCGTTTTTATATTTCATGCATTTTCATAAAACTTTAATTTTTTTTCTTATTTATAACTGAGTTTTGGAGTGTTCGCTTGTAATTTGTGGGAACGAAATCTCATTTCTACAACCCTTACAGCAACCCTTTGTAGAGTTAATATTATCGTTACATACACACACACACACACACACACACACACACACACACACACACACACACACACACACACACATATATATATATATATATATATATATATATATATATATATCTCACGAAAATAATAAATGTAAGAGTTGTTTCGTATTAGAATGTACGACTCTCGAAACTCAAAAATTACTCGACCTATGAAACTGAAATCTAGCAGGTAGCAGAAGTTAGTTAAGAATTTGTGACAGGGCTGGATTAAAAGGGGTCTAAACCTTTGGTACCTAAGTTTATAAAAGTGTATGTTTTAGCTTTTAGAGGCATAAAGATGTATTATACTGATTACACATAAATCAACTACGCGGGCGGTGCCTCGGGTTATCTAAACAGATAAATACAAATGAACTGTCTGTTTCTAATATTAAAATAACAGATTTTTACTAAATGTATATGAAATTATATACGGTACTTATAATAAAAACACAATTTTTAACATTTTTATTTGTCTGTCTGTTTGTTCCGGTTAATATCCGAAACAGCTGGATTTTGACGGGACTTTCACTGGCAGATAGCTGATGTTATAAGGAGTAAATTAGGCTACTTTTATTTAAGAAAAAGAATTTGGGTTCCGCTAAAAAAACTAAAACGTACCTATGGACGAATCCGAGCGAAGCGAGGGTGCATCGCTAGTAATATATAAGTAACCTTCAGCGTTTTCGCTGCATACTATGTAGGTATATGATGAGCAAAATGGGACGTGCCCGTCTATTTACAGCCTATTTTCTTTGAGTCTATTGTATTCTAACGAAAGAAATTTGTATTAATAGAGAATTAATAAATGAATTCTAATTTGAGCGGCTAATTAAGGGGAGTCAGAGTAGAAACTTAATAAAGAAATTGCTAAATATATCAAGAGACGGATTTAATCAAAGGGGTCGTAACGACGGGTACAAATGCATATCGTTTTCGCTTTAAAGCGGTTAGGCGTAATTTATTTATTTCTTTTGTAAATATTTGAAAATACTAATGGACTAAGATCCCGCTGCAAGATTGCTACGTTCATAGCGTATTTAATCAAAATTATTTTTCTATCCGGATCTCGATCCATAAGCCTAAATTAAAAAAAATAAACTATTGTTTATTACATAAAATATAAAATAAATCCTAAATATTTAATTTCTTCTGTTCTCGATAAATCAAGGCTTTGACTAATTACAATATGTTTCGCTTTTGATATGAAATAATACATCACTATGCTAATTGGTGCACTTTGTGCTAAATCAGTTATCCTTGTACATATATGTAAACTTATAAATTATTACATCACAATAACGGACATTTTTTATGAATTTTCAATTTAAAATTATACGTAAATTCATCTGCTAATTAAGTTTACATTGAATATATAAGATACTAGCGACTTTCTCTCGCTTTGCTCGGGTTCGTCCCTAGCTCGCTTCTCAATACAAACTTTCATCCCCATTTTCACCCCCTTAAGGGATGATTTCTGGGATAAAAGGAATCCTTTGTCCTTCCCAGAGTCTCAAACTATCTTCTTACCAAATTTCATCTAAATCGGTTCAGTAGATCCAGAGATTGCCCCCTAAAACCTCACAAACTCTCAAACTCACAAACTTTACCTCTTTATACTTTTAGTACAGATGTAATTTAGCAAGCTAACTAAGGTAAAGACTTACCTTATTTAGTTGGTTGTATTAATTTAAATAGTAATTCTAACAACCCCTGGTTAATGCACTGACCAAATGTGAGTTGGGACTTCATATGTTTTTCGAAAACTAGTTAGGTTCTCTCAGACACTCAGGTTTCCTAACAAGTGGAAATTCACTGTAAGACTCGTACCTAATCATGTTAAAAAGGATTCGCACATGTGAATATCAGAGGTATGAGACCTCCATTTACATTTCATTTGTTTTTCCAAGCTGCGTAACCATTGCCTTCTAATATTATTAAAAACAAGTATAAATTAAAAATTAAAAATCCCCATCTTCTACCGATCATTTTCGACCGATTTTCATTAAATATAGCTAAGAATACTTAGACCGATTCAACTTTCAAACAAAAAGTAACGAAATCAAAATCGATTCATTCGTTCGGGAGCTACGATGCCAAGACACACATACAGACACGTCAAACTTATAACACTCCTTTTTGTGTCGGATGTTAACAAAGATCACATTTTTAGTGAAGTAGATGTTAAATACAAATAATTTTTAACATTAAAGTACAAAATATTTCATAACCCATTAATTACTGCAATGGAAATAATAATTTTTAAAAATAAATTTTAATGCAAAGCATAAGAAACATTGTACAATTCATTACAGTTATTATGGTGCTAGTTTTTATTTCCAGTCATCCACCTGAATTTGAGTCACTTTTAATGATTTGTTGATATTTAACACAGATTTTACTATTCATTTAATGGCTTTTTAACTTAAACATAACACTATGAGTAGTAAGTTTTAAAATATTTATCAGCAAATATATAAAACATACATGAGTGTCTGCAGCTCTAATATTTTAGATTATTCATTTATTAAAAGATTTGACTTTATTCTAAGGATTATAAAACTAATATATTTAAACATTTATATTTATATCTATACATATAATAAAATTTTAACTTAATCGAATCTGTACATTAATGTTTTTAGGAAAATCTTATTGAAATAGTCTTTATTATCGATACAGAGGCCAAATCTATAGTTCTTAGAATTTTTGTCTGTCTGTCTGTTTGTCTGTCTGTTATGGGAAATGTTAGTTTATAATAAAATAAACAAAAACAATATAGGGAGTAACTTAGGCCACTTTTTTTTTAAAAGAAGCAAGGTTCCGCGCAAGAAAATTACAACTCATGATATTGATAACAAAATCTGCGTACCTAGGGACGCACCCGAGCGAAGCGAGCCAAGACGTTAGTATATGTATATAGCTGAAGAGTTTCATTATTTGTTTGTTTGAACGCACTGATCTCTGGATCTACTGGTCCGAACTTTTTGCATTTTATAGCCTATTTATTGAGGTTAGACTCGAATCATGTTATGACCTACGAAACCGCGAGAAAACGCTAATGACAACAAAATTTTGAATAGTTTGACGACACGTTTGGCTCAGTTTGTAGTGACCCTACTTCCTATGCCAGCGGTCGCGGGTTCGAGTCCCACTGGGGGCATTCATTTGTGTGATGAGCACGAATGTTTGTACTCTAGTCATGGGTGTTTATATTTATAACATGTATTTGTGTATAAAGTTATATATGTGTAGTGTATCAACTATCTGGTATCCATAACACAAGCCTCGTAGCTTACCATGGAACTAGATGGTGCTGTGTTAAAGTCAAAAAAAAAAATTGACCAAGTAAGTGGATAATATCAACCAGAAACAATTTCTTATCAGGTCATATTTATCACAGATACCACAATTTATATCTCCATAATATCTTGAAACACGTACCGCTGATGATAATTCATAACGTAAGTTACGACTTTTTACACGCCCTTACAATTTACAGTACTTCGTTACTTTAAAAATAATTTTGCTTTATAGTTACGCGAATATACTTTATAGTTAAAAATAAGTAGTTTGACCTAAATATTTGTTCTTGTCATTAGGAAGACCCTTTATATTTAACATTTAGTGGAAGTTATAATAAAAATAATCATTATTTAAAACTTAATGCCAGTTGTTACGAATTAGTGTTTTATTTATAGCTACACTCATGATCTCGTCAAAAATTTGTATAAAAAGGATGTATAGCTAATATTTAGAATTTAATACAGTGAAAGCAATTTTTAGATTTCAATTTAATCTAGCCAAATAATTTGTTATAGAATAAAATATTTGGGAGTTCAATTTTATCCAAATTTATTGTTTATAAACACTTAGAAAAAGAAATCCGTGCTGTGTTTTGCTGTATATTTATTATCATCATTAGGTAAAAACATACATATATTTGTCACTATTATTATATTAACCTCGAGATTAAATGCACTTGATATAAAATCACATCATTAGAACTCAAATTTAAAACAAAACAAACGCCCATCTCGTCAGTATTAATTATTCGCAATTATTGCCAAAATTCCGAATCTTTACAAAGGATTTTGTTAATGAAGCGTAACATAATACTATTTTAAGCAATTTCCATAGTTTTTAACTTTATAACGCCCACATTAAGCCCTGGATGTTCCCTTCGGCCATTCCGTAATCAAGTTCTGTTTCGGATAGCTGTAATTGAAAATGTCGAACGGTGCGATGTTCATTTTCCACTAATTAATCGCTGTGATGACATTCATCCCCTGTCCATAGACACATATCTACATAGATAGTATTACCTATTGATCCTCATCGATAGGTCGAAGGCAAATTGAAGATTTTGTGTAATATGATGTGATTGCTCTCAACTAACTTAAAATTTTGTTTATTGAAAGTATGTATTGATTGATTAATGATTATCTATACTAATATTATAAAGAGGTAAAATTTGTGATTTTGTGAGTTTGAGAGTTAGTGACGTTGTAGGGCTAATCTCTGGATCTACTAAACCGATTTAGATGAAATTTGGTAAGAAGATAGTTTGAGACCCTGGAAAGGATATAGGATACTTTTTATCCCTGAAATCATCATGACTCATCATCATGACATGACATGACTCACTAGTGTTACTATACATTTAGTATCGACTTTTTTTAAATTTTTGAAGACATGTATTTTTACAATGTTATATGTTAATAAGCTCTCATATAATATATCACACAGTGTGCGCTTCATTAGATAACATAAGTCGCAAATATTTTTAAAAGACAAGAATCTTATTCAATTCCGAAAACAGGTACGAACCAAACGGTTTTCCCCGAAAACTAAATTTTATTCGGGTTATTGGCCCTTCACAACGTGCTTTAGAGCCTTAACTTGCATATTACCACGCCTCCCATTATGTTTAGAAATGCAAAGTTACTACTATAACAATGTACAATTTTAGCATAAGTACCTTTTTAAAGAGGCACATTATTGAGTGAAGTACATGTAATATTCATACTAATATTATAAATGTGGAAGTGTGTTTGTTTCTTCTTCTTTCACGTCGAAACGGAGTGAAAGATTGGCGTGATTTTTTGTGTGGAGATAGTTGAAAGGCTGGAGAGTGACATAGGCTAATAATATATAGTATATGACATAGGATAATATCTAATTCCCACGTGAAAACACGTTATGATACTACTAAAATCATAATTATGATCACAATTACTTAAAACTTGGTATTAATGCTTTTTAAAAGACTTAAATACATGTTTTAGGATTTTTCAAAATTCATCACAAAAGGCGGTAAAATAGGTGATGAAAGTTTGTATGAAACCACCTTTTTAGATAATTTTTGTGTAGTTTAAGCGCGAGCGAAGCCGATTGTTCTGCTAGTGTATTTATAAAAGCAGTATAAATTAAGAGTATATTAATGTTGATTTTATGACGATAACATTTAAAATGTCACTTCTCGAATGAATATGTACAACAAAAGGATTTAACAAACTGAGATTTTAGCAAATATTTCGTGGAAAGCCTTAAATATCGTGTATATAACTTTCAACTATATTGGGAAAGTTCAGAACAAATAGTTACAGTAAATCTCGCTAAGACAAACGCAAAGGGGCGAACGTCACGGAATCCGAGATTTACAAAGCTGTAACAGGTTTACTTGACACTCTTGTTTACTTTTATTTATTTACTTGTTTTAATTATTAGGGAAATTTAAATATTATTTTCTCGAAGTAACACTTAAATGAATTTTATTGTTAAACTAATTTTTGGGCGGAGATCAAAGATCGTATGCCTGATCCCAGGATGCAGTTTATGTACTAGTCAAATTTTATCGAAATCTGTTAAGCGGTTGAAGCGTGAAATCTAACAGGCAAGTATTTTCATATTTTGTATATTAGTATGGATGCAACTTTTTATTCCTGGTTTAGTTCGCGTATTACGATGAGAGAAAAAAATCATTCTCATCTGAATTCCTTAAGTTAAAGTCCCGAAAAATTGACATTCATTCATTCCAGAGTTTAGCAAAAATAAATAGACAAACATTTTCTAAAATATTTATATTTAGTTATTTTGGCTTTAGGTTACATAATATAATTATATGCATTTATTGTGAGGTGAACATTTTGATGTCATAAATGGACACAGTTACAACCTCAAAAATCTCACAAAACCTTTGACTACACATACACTACACCTACAATCTAGATGAGAATCTACAGGAGATTGTAGACTGCGATATACTTACTTTATAATATTGATCATTTTATTCCTGCAGGACTCAAATCGTAAATAGGTTGTTAATTACTTATTGCACTCGTATGCCCAAAATTATTAGTTGAAAATAAGGACTCCTCATTTCGTTTCCCAACAGAAAGAGATAATGGTTGATGGACGACGGTGCCCAAACCCACGTTTGGTTTTTAATCTTTTTACAGAACGGTGTAAGCGTATATAAGGTTAATATCGTATTCACCGCGTGAGGGACTTAAAGTTTTAATCCGCAGCATCGTAAGTGTTGAGTAGATATGAGTGTAATGTATTTATTTACTACATTGTTACGATTGTCAGATATGAGTGTAAGTCATAATTAAGGATTTTGAGTTGAAAATTATTGTATGTATGTTTTTTAATTTTTAAAGCTACAACAGCTGGATGAATTTGGATAATAATTATTACGCAGATAGTCTGGACTAAATATTAATAAAACTTCAAACAGATAAAGAGAAGTGACTCACTACAGAATATATCTGAAATTTTAGCCAAATGTGATTTTCTAGTTAAGTGTAAGAATTCGTAGTATCATGTGTTTGGAAACGGCTAGTGCGAAATCTTCAGAATGATTACCCCAGTAATAGATCTCGTGCTTTAAACGTTGTAGTAACTAACCAGATATAACACCAACGCGCTAGACTATAGTAAATTGTTCATCTATACATATAATAAAATTGTAACTAAGCCGAATGTGTACTTTAAATATTTTTTGAAAAATTTTATTGAAATAAACATTATTATCCATACAGAGGCCGAATCTATAGTTTTTAGAATTTTTGTCTGTCTGTCTGTCTGTCTATCTGTCTGTCTGTCTGTCTGTCTGTCTGTCTGTCTGTCTGTCTGTCTGTCTGTCTGTCTGTCTGTCTGTCTGTCTGTCTGTCTGTCTGTCTGTCTGTCTGTCTGTCTGTCTGTCTGTCTGTCTGTCTGTCTGTCTGTCTGTCTGTCTGTCTGTCTGTCTGTCTGTCTGTCTGTCTGTCTGTCTGTCTGTCTGTCTGTCTGTCTGTCTGTCTGTCTGTCTGTCTGTCTGTCTGTCTGTCTGTCTGTCTGTCTGTCTGTCTGTCTGTTACCGCATCACAGAAAAACCACTGGAGGGATTTCGATGAAACTTGGTATGGTGATAGCTGGTTATCCGGGTCAACATATAGGATACTTTTTACGGCGGGAAAATATCTCATTTCTGAGAAAAAAAATCAAAAACTGCTAAGTAAGAGTATACTAATCTGTAAAACTAAAATTTGGTTTTTGGTCATCCGAACGCGGGCGGAGCCGCGGGCAATGCTAGTTTGCTATAATATGCTATTAAATTTATAATGATTAAATCTCGCTTCGCTTTGGCATACTACATATTGCATAAGTATGTATACACTATCCGTCCCAGAAATTATCTGCGTGCAACTACTCTGCGTGTACGAAATGCAAACCAACAGAAGCTTTTAAATTTTTTATATTATTAAGGATATATTTATAATATGTAGAAATAGGTGTTTTAGATAGACATCTACTACATTTTTGAGATTGTACATGTTTAAAAATTAATGAGATGTTAAATATAATGTGGTCATTTTTAAGCAACGTTATCTATTTTACCCCCGACGCAAAAAGAGGGGTGTTATAAGATTGACGACGATGTCTGTGTTTGTGTGTGTGTGTGTGTCTGTCTGTGGCATCATAGCTCTCTAACGGATGGACTGATTTCGATGCAAGTTTTTTCACTTGAAAGCCAGTTTCCTTGCGGTGTTTCTTAGCTATGTATGGTTAATATCGGTCCAGCAGTGTAAGAGTATCAGCTCTTTTCCAAAATGATGTAAGGCATTTTGGCGTATGATTACTCGATTAAGTGCTTCACGCGTGCCAGTGTAATCGTTAAATGACAATTAATTTGCGTCGGGGGCTTTTTAAATTTTTAATTTATTAGTAGTCAGAATGTTGCCTGATTTCATAATGCAAACATAATAGTTGCAAGGAACAGCAGGATCCTTTGTTAGCGTATAACCATAACTACGTCTATTATAGCCTAAGTTTGATCGTTTGCGCCGTTATGGCCCACTATAGCCTATTAAATGATAAACTCTCCATAACACTGAATAGACTGTAATATACAGAAAGCTATTAATTTACTTATTGTTACACGTTACGTCTAATATTTTTTTCAATATTCTGCCCGTGTATAACAACTTTTGCTTACTTAATTTTTGCATCATCCATATTTGTATCGTACAAGTAATAATAAAATAATTCGTTATTTATGGGGGCTGTTTAAAATTTAAAGCTTTAAAAGTTAATCTTTTATGTATTTTGTGTTAATATTGGTTGAAATTCTTGAAGAGCTTTGTTGTTTTGAATAAAGATATTCGAAATAATAAAGAGGCTGTTAATTATCCAAAAACTTTTAAAGTTAAAATTAAACTGATATAAAGTTTTCTAGCATTTGAATTACGAGTTAAATATTTATTCTTTGAGTTCATATCTATCTTTACAGGCTAATATACGTAGAGATCGCACAATCGTACTAGGGTAAGGAAAATAAAAGAGTAAAGTGAAAACCAGCCAGCTGCCGTGCACTGACTTTGATCTTGCCATCGGTTGCATTAAAATTTACATATTTTCCTCCGTATTTGTATTTTCACTTTGATGTTCTTTTCAATGTGGTTTGTATTCAGTGGAATCGATCGGTTGCTGGAACTTGTTTATCTCGACACGGTGTAACTCACTTTGTGGCAATGCTTTTGTTTTCAAAGTATGAGAATTGTTTGAATACTTTCGTAAATAAAATAAATATTAGATTCGCTTTCGATAACTGAAGTTGAAGGTGTTTGAGGAATTTTTTTTTAAATAAACAAGGCTGGCTTTTGACTCTGACTCTGTCCGCGTGTTCATTTCCAATACCAATAACAATCAATTATGGTCCATGCTTTTATATTACAGCTTCTAAAATAGATAGATCTTTAAACTTTACCTTGCAGAACTAATAATTATATGATCAAATTTTTACAGTAAATATTTTTTTTTAATCTGTGGATTAAATTCGATCCATCGAATGAGTGATTTTTAAAGAGATTTTTAAAAACAATATGATTTTTACTTTATGTTTATATTAAGATGTATGGCATAGTGATATTTCAATGAATAATAATATATTTATTAGTCTGTTCCTGATTAAAGGCAATGCCATTCAAACGAGGTTTGTTCAAGTAAATTGTGTAGTCTGGCGTCTCGGCGCAATCAGACGCGTGTATTGTGAATTCGTGTAAAGAGAAAATACCTTTTATATTATTTAAAATAAGGTTATTTATAAGCTACATTTAGTTCATATACAGCTTTTATCCATTTTCTATTTTAAATGCCTAGTAAAAAAAACTTTATACGTTTTCTCATTGGCTGTATTGATTCTATGATAAATATACGGTTGTTTTCAATTATATTCCACCAGCACGGTTACAGAAATGGTGAAAAGGGCAACAAACTGAGCTGCAATTATTTTTATAGGTCTCGTTTAACATATTATAATAGATCAGCTAGATTGCCATGAGTAAAAGAAAAAGACGAAGGCAAGCTTTAAAACGACCTAGACCATTAACTAAAGGAATTGAAAAATTCTAGTTATCTGTAGTAAACTTAAATATAAAATTACTTGTAAAACGATGACTTTTAAAATGATCAAAAATTCGTATATTATATAGAAAAACATACATCCAAATTCTGAACCTCCTCCTCATTTGAAGTCGGTTAATAGAAACAGAATGTAACTTTACTTAGAAGTTTGAATGTATTTTAAAAAAACCATTTTGTATTTGTTCTAAATCTAATAAGCATTGCATTTTATGCACCAGTGGATCTCCATGAATAAATCTAATTTGAAATCTAAAAAGTATTCAGTACCTATTGCATTCGTAGAGCTTATAGTTTTATTACTTTTACAAGTTTATTCGAGCTTAATATTATTTTTTAAAAATGCTCCAATAGCGAATCACGGTTTAGCATAAGTTTCTTTAATTAAATAATTATTCATTTTTATGTAAAACTTTTTTGGTAATTCTACAAAAGCTTTATTATAACATTTATATTTACTCTCGATCATATTCAAATCTTATTTGCTTCAGGATATTCTACGTCTATTATTTATTATTTCCGTTTATCCAGTTTTTACAAGATAGTTAAGTATTTAGTAAATCGGCTGCTTAAACCGTTTCAATAGAAATTATTGTTTATTAGGAAAACTATTGTTTTATCATATTAAGGATATTATTATATCCTTAATATGATATCATTTTGCTCACTAAAAATCTTAAATCTATTTACTAGCTCACAGATAACATGCTATCTAAACTACTGGATTCAAAAGCTCGACATCGAGTTCACTATATAGGTAAGCTTAGTTTAGGTGTAGCTAATTTGAAATTACAATTTTATCTATACATATAATAAAGTTCCAACTGAGTCAAATCTGTACATTAAATATTTTTTTGGAAAATCTTATTGAAACAGATATTATTACGGATACAGAGGCCGAATCTATAGTTTTTAGAATTTTTGTCTGTCTGTCTGTTTCCTCATCATAGACAATCTACTGGACGGATTTTGATGAAATTTGGCATGGTCATAGCTGATTATCCGGGTCAACATATAGAATACTTTTTATAGCGGAAAAATATCTCATTTCTGAGAAAAAATACCAAAACTGCAATGTAAGAGTACCTATACTTATATGTAAACCTAAGAATTTGGTCTTTGGTCATCTGAACGCGGGCGGAGCCGCGGGCAATGCTAGTTCATAAATATAAGTACAGACTATAATGTTAATGCTTACATTCAAACACATACTATAGTTATGATACAATACATATTTCAGTCTCATGACAAGAACTCCTTTAATTAATTATGTTTTAATATTTGAATGAATAAGGGCTATAATTTATTAGGTATAAGGTTTATTATCATTAGTGGAGAGCTCGAGAGCGTCCAAAGTTTTTATTTAGGCAGTTTTTAGTTTATTATTTTTACGTTTTTTACCCTTGCAGCCGTTCCTTTGATGTATAACCTCATCTTTTGTTTCACATTTAGGTACGTTTAAATCCTTTTTGCAAAATAAGTTTTATAGTAGGTAATATCATTAAGCAATTTACATGTTCACATAAAGTTTATATTCTTTTATACACATAATATTAGAGGACTGCTCTTTTTTTTCGTTTCTCGTTATACCTAACTATGTGTATTCAGCCCTTTTTAACGTCCCACTGATGGGCACGGGCCTCCCTTCAATACGAGGGGGATCAGGCCATAGTCCGCCGTCTTTCGAAAACTTGCTAGGGTCTCCACACATGCAGGTTTCCTCACGATGTTTTCCTAGACCGTAAGGCAAGTGGTAATCATGATAGAAATGATTCGCACATGAAAATATCAGAGGTGCGAGACCCGGGATTTGGACCCGCTTCACTCGGTTTCCCAAGCGATCGTGCTACTACTGGGCTACCACTGCCTTTTACCTATCTACGTAATTAATATAATTCTTTTGTTTACTTTATTTTTATAGGTAAATTTATAATAAGAAATTATTTTAAAAAATATGCGTCTACATCACAAATACGATAAATTAATAACAATAATGTTGAAGTGTCAATTACAAGACGAGCTGGAGCGTTCACAACTTTTCTTTTGTCACGCTTTCAGTTCAGACAGCGAGATCTTTGAGGCACGCGATATCTTATTGAGGGAGTTTTTCATCAGATTATTCTTAAAACTAATTGAAAAGAATACCTCAGCTTGGTACTTATTTTAGCATTGAAATTTCGAACAAATTTCATTTTAAATAATAATTACTTTAGAAATAACATATTCTAGGACTTTACAATTTGTTAAAATTAATTGTTCCTCTCATGCAATCTTATTTTAGTCTTAGGTTTATATATTTTGTTTTTGTCAAGGGCTTAATCTTAATATTATTTATTTTGAGATTATTTGTTAAAAAAATCATTAAAATTCAGCTTATTATAAGGTGAAGAAATTTTGCATTATTTGCACAAAAAATACACCCAAAAAAAGAGTAAGCCTTATTAAAATTATAATAAAGTCTATAACTGACTATCGAAATGATAAAAGAGTCCTATAATTTCGTTTTCATTATTTGAAAGAGTATGTCAGTTAATGTGGAAAATAATTGGACAGAGTTAACAATGATGGGTGTTTTAAAGATATTATTTCAGTTCCGGTATCTTTTCACGAAACCCCCATTTCCTCTGTGATGTCAGACAGTCTCATCCTGTCTAGGCCTTTTCCATCATTTTATATAACAATCTTAATGATTCAACAAAGCTCTATTAACCAAAAATATTGATTTGTGCAACTGGTATGCTGTTAAATAAAGCCGCAAATTTACTGTACGTTGAAATAAAAAATATATTTAAACTTAACATATTTTATTAATTACTTAAACTAATAAATGCAATTTGAAAATTATTTACAATAATAGAATCACACTGGTTATTTCTTATAAATATGTTGGAGGTAAATAACTTTTTAAAGACGGACCCGCTCGTCCTAGCGGAGGTAGACCTGGTGTATGAAAGGTTTTTATATGTCGTTGAGGTTCTGGTGGGAACTGATTCTTTTGTTCCAGATTTTTACGACGTTGAAGAACCTTATAATTTTTAATAAGCCCGTGCAATTCTTGCTGCTGTTCGTTATTCAATACTCGAAAGTCAGTGTCTTTCTTATTTATTTCACGGTTCTCATTATTTTCTTTAATTGGTATGTAATGAGCGGCGCTTCCATCTTTTATATTTGAATTCTGATTATAATTATTCGTTGGTTTATTTTTTGGTTTTGTTTTTACTGATTCAAAGTGATTTTTCATGACTACATAGTTGAGAACATCACTTAAATCTAAAGGTTTTGAATTAAAATATTTAATATCATTTTGCGGACGTTGCTCAAATTGAATAAATTTAGGCACCTTGTCGATTTTTGGCTCAGAGTATTTTTGGTAATTTATATTGTCATTTTCTACTACTGGTTTTTGATCTGTGCCCTCTTTTTCAGGCACTTTAAACAAATTTCTCAAGAAAATATTATCTTTTATAATATTTTCGATAGGTGCTTCGGTAGTTGTAGTTTCATATTTCCTGAAATCTTCTTCAGTTTTAATTAATAAGGGTTTGAAAGTATTTTTTCCATTTGGCTCTACATTAAAATGTTCGCCATTGTTTAGATAGTCATTTGTTGATTCAACAGAAGGAGTTTGTTTTTTTACGGCTTCTATAAATGAATTATTTTCACCTTTGTAATTGTTATTATATGGATAGTAATTTTTAAACATGCTATAATTCGCAGACATATCATTTATAGCATTTATTGGGGAAGGCTCAAACGATGTAACTTCTACATTATAGGATTTTGTTGCTATTTGACTTTGTGGCGTGAAATTATAGCTGCTAATTATATCAGTGTAAATATTAGAATCCGTTTTAGATTTTTGTGTTTCATGAGGGTATAAGTCATTGTGTTCAGTAGAAGTATAAGATTGATATTTTTCCGTTATCATATTTTTTAAGCCCTCGTTGTTTATGTTATTGGCATCGTACGTATTAATATTTTCACTGTAGCGCGGTGAAGAGAATTGCACTTCTGTACTACGTTCAATAGTATTGGATTCTACAGTATTCTTACCTAAAATTTGAGATTGTATAATCTGTTTATATTGATTAGGTGTCATATCTGAAAAATTTATGTATATATCATCGCTATCACTTGATGATCTGGATATGGAGTTTTTATTTGAGTTTTGATTTGTTTCAGTATTTAAACCATATTGCCATCTCCATAGGGCTTTATTAGCTTCTTGCTCATTTTCTTTTATGTCAGCTTCATAATTCATTAATTTAGGTAAAGGCGATTTTTCCATACCGATAACTTTAGTAGAGTGGGTCTGAGAGTGAATGGCAGGATTGTAAGCACCTTGTGAAGCAAGGAATGTAATTTGTGGCGAAATCGAAGTTTCCATAATATTTACCTTTGATTTAGATTGATCTGCATTCATTTCAAAATTAGTTTTGTTTGGAGCAGATGAGCTTGTTATTTTTACTGAACTAGGCATTGATCCTTGAGAAAACCCAAGCGAAAATGCTTCAGGTGTTCTTCCTGTAAATAAACTACGAGGTGGTGGTACATGATAAACATTACGTCTCGTTTCTTCACCCACGTATTCCCTTTCTTCGTTTTCCCATGAAGATTTTAGGTGTGGTGGTCTTTTTGCTTCTTCTGCCAAATTATACTGAATAGATCTAAAAAACAAGTTTTATTAATAATATTTGCAAATATATAAAGAAATATTAAAACGGTATTATATTAAGTACCTTTGTATTATTTCCGGTATCGGAGGTGGTACAGGTAGGTGATCACCGCTAGCTCGAAATCCGTTAGAATCAGCGACATAGTGGACGGTGTATGTTCGTCCATCATCGCCAATATAAGAATACGAGCCTTCTACAACTTGCTCTTCTTTATCAGTTCCCATATTTTCCATGCGACTATGTTGCACGTAATGAGTCTGATCTGCCCCTAAAGCTCTAAAAAATTTAAATAAGACATTTAAATAATATTTTATCTTAAATCAGTAGTTTTATAATAATAGTAACTTACTCATAGCTAAAACTCCCATCTAAATCCATTTCATTAGATAAACGAAGTATAGGAATTGCAGGTTCGGTTGTAGACGAAACAAAAATACCAGGTGCATGAAGATACTGAGAATTTTTAATAGAAGCAGATTTGATTTGATCCATTTCTGAGTCGACCTTCTGAAATTCACTTGTTATGATCATTCTTCGGGCAGCTGGTTTTATAAAATTTTGGATTGGTGGATTAGTAGTAGACATAAAATTTGGTAATTTAACGTCAATACTTTTTTCACCATTTGAAAAGCTTGGGATCCTTGAGTTTCTTTCTAATTCTTTCTTGTCAAATAGTTGTCTCGAAGCTGAAGTATTATTTATATTGATAGATGGAGTTCGCTTTATATTTATTAAGCGACGATGTTGATTATTACGTTCATCATCATCATCGTCATCTTCAAAACTGGATTTTGAAGTCGACGACATGATCATAGGAAAAGATGTAGGGTAAAATGATGGCGCTTTTGTTCCAGTAGGAGACAAATACTGATATGGTAATTTATTGATATCGTTTAAAGCATAATAAGGTATTGATGTTCGTGATTCCGGTGACAAATAAACCGAACTATCCGAAGAAAATGAAACAGAACTTGGGGTTTGAAATTGGGGCGGAAATGAAAAGCTTTCCTCTTGATATTTTTGACTCTTCACTGTGACAGTTAAGCACACTAGTATAGTGTTAAATGATATCTGAAACAATGAGCAAATAAATATGATTAACTTACTATATTCTATAGATAATCATAAATCCGATATTATCACAAGCACTTTCACTCACCAGCTTCATTGTGACTGAAGCTGTTATCAACTTCCAAACACAAAATTAGCGTCACGTCTTTGCACAAATAGAAAACAAACTAGTAATGAAAATGAATTCCGCATATATTTATACACATGCAATTATGTGTTTAGCGATTCGTGAAAATATCGCTCAAGAGCATACTTGTTTTCTCTTGTCTCGTATGATAGCTGTATATGCGTGCGCTGCATGCTTCTCGGTTTGTAACAAATTACCTTTAAAATCAATAATATATCTCATTTATTTGCTTATAATAATAAAAATAATAATTTAGCCCATTTAATATCATATTGCTGGGCATGATTCAATCTTGGATATGTCGATAGATTATTTTCTTTCACCGTATTAGCAATATAAAAATATAAATGTGATATAAACGTTTCAGCGTCAATATGTTTTATTGGTTACAATATGAACGACGAATTGGACAATTTGTATAGCTATCTCGATGCACTTTTTATAAAAGTAATATGATGCAATTTTATTTACGGACCATGTCAATGCTCCCATGAACCAGTTTTATTTTTGTTGTTTAAAAGGCAAGTTACAAATTGAGCATGCACTATTGATAAATGTAGTAAGTTATTTAATAATGAATTTTGTTATTACATAAATATTCATATGTTTATAATGAAGATCTCATATAAAGTTATACAACATGAAAGGTAAGTATTAAAACGAGATGTATTATTACTAAACATTTATTTAAAATTAATTACAAGTACATCACACTGGTTTTTAAGAGTTTCACATCTCCCTCAAACTTTCAGTAATCAAGTTCACAATGCAAATCGTGAACGGGATAACTGATGAAAACATCTTATGCTGAGGTAACTTGATTATTCGTATCACATAAAGAATATTGGGGTCGATGAAAGGCATTATTTACGTTTAACTTGGAAAGGAAGCGACTGAGTTTATAATATTACTTTCCATAGCCTTGAGACGGATAGTAGTTATCTTGCGGGTAAGTTTGTTGAGGGTAAGTTTGTTGGGGGTAAGTTTGTTGAGGGTAAGTTTGTTGAGGATAAGTTTGTTGAGGGTAGATTTGAGGATATGTCGGTTGAGGTGTTGGCTTATAAGTTGGCTGAGGTGCCAATGGCTTGGGCGGCTCTTGACCTTGAGGATAGAAGGTTCCTTGTTGCTGTTGCTTCTTTTTTTCCTCTTCAGCTTTAGCAGCTTCCTCTTTGGCATTCTGGTCGATGGACCTAAAAATAATACATTTATGTTTGAATAACTTTACAATATAATAAATTAAGAATGCTTATAATAATAAAAATAATAATTTAGCTTGTTTAATATCATATTGCTGGGCATGAGCTTCTTTTCAATCTTGGATATTTCGATACATTATTTTCTTTAACCGTATTAGCAAGAGTTTCAATAGAGACAATTGCGTTGAAAACAAAATTGGTACAACTAAGTCTCAGAGATGCGAGACCCGGGGCTTGAACCCGCTTTATTTTGATTTCAAGCGGGCGCAAAATCTGTCACCTCCAGGTAAATTTCTAAGAAATTAATTTCTAAGAAACCTATTGTTAACTGTAACGCCGGCGTGTCCGCGGTCGTGGAGGGACATTAATAAGTCTTGAATTAAATACCTATTAAGCATAAGTATATTCTACACGATCTTAGATCTTATAAAAATTGAAAATAGTACAAATAGTATACGGAACGAGTATAGGTAAGTGTTAAATTAAATTACACGTCAACAAAAAAAAAACATAATTATTCAATAATCAAAAATATTTCTCTTTAACATTTTCCATTTAAACATCAAAAAAGGTACAGATGTTTCATTTTTATAAACTTTTTTTAGAATTGTCGTTGTTAACGATGTAAAGTATCGGGCGTAAAAAAGTTTCGTGAATTTTTTGTTACTGTAGAAAAAATTCAACATCTCGTTTCGAGTTACGTTTTGTTTTATCATTTTATCTATACGTACAAATTTAATTAAACCTTTTTAGTTTTAATATTTTATAATATGAATCATATGTAATAGATATGGTAACATAATTTTAAGATTTTGATATTGGTATACAACTTACAAGAGGCAGTCGCGCAGGGAAACGCGTGGGCAATTTTTATTCAGACTACATATTTATACAGTATACCTAATATGTGTTTATCCTGTTAAGTTATAATGTGGATAGCCATTTGTACCTATTAGGAATAATTTAGTTATAAATGTATAAAACTTACGCTTGAATCGCGGGTGGGATTGGAGGAGGCTTGGGCAAATGGTCACCAACTGCGTGGAAACCTGTATCATCTGCCCAGTACGTCACAGAGTACACTTTGCCGTCAGCTGCGGTGAAGGAGTAGAAGCCTTTCTTCACAATACTCTCTTGGGGTGTGTTGGGATTGGTCAAGTAACCTTCTTCTCCTACATGGGTTCCATCAGCGATTTCGTATCTGTGAATAGTATTTTTTATAATAAACATATATTTATAACAGTTACTTTATGTAAATATTGGTATTATTTAAAAGAGCAATTATAAAAATCGTTTCTTTACCGGAAATAGGTATGCCGTAAAACTTTATTTGAAACGAATATTTATAGTCTGGAATAATTATAGCGTGGGTTAAGAAATTATGGAAATCTATTTAAGGATGTGCCTAATTATGCAAAATTTTAGGTCCGATATCTTTATACAGTTATATGGCAATAAAATAACTGGTCTGTTTTTATGTTTGTGTCAAAATTTTTATGATGATATGGTGTATACCGTTAGGGTTAGATATTTAAACGACTTTTAATAACAATCGAATTCGGGCGTTGTGTATGTTCTTTAATTTTTATTAAATAGTAGAATTTTAAGTAAAATAGCAAATGTCATTTTCAATATTAAACTAAATTATTATCGAATAAAAGTTTTGAGATATGAGTAAGTGTACAAAGAGGTTCTTTGTATTTTAAAATGATAAAAAAAATACTTGATCACTAAGGTGGTCTCAAGCACTGAAGTGGTCACTGCATGTCGATGAAATTTTATTCGTGCAAATATATTTTTGGGGTATTGACATCACATTATGAATTTGGCTGAACGGGTTACATTTTCAATATAAAGTGTGGCCAATAAATTAACATGAAGGAGGGTCAAGCTATCTCGATAAGGAGTACTAAAAAGACTATCTCGGTTTAACCTTGAGCAAACGAAGTTCAGGTAACAAAACTAAACCCTTTGAAATTTTAGATTAATGACTTTTAAAATTTAAACAAATTATATCTTTTTACATTTAGTTCGGAAGTATTTATAAAGAGTTTATTATTTATTGCTAATTTTAAAATTTTAGTGTTTCGTATATTTCATGTTTATGTTCATATAATTTTTATAAGAAGTTTTTGGCTTAGAATTACATATGTACCTATGTGTAATAAAAATATAACTTACTCGTATTTATAACTGCCATTATCTCCCAAAGTTTGTTCGTTCTTAATGACCGAGGTTGGTGTTGTGGTGCTGGATGATGATTGAGTGTTTTGATTCTGATTGCCGGAATTCCAATTGTTTTGTGAACCAGCGTTTTGGGGATTGTTCCAGGAGTTTTGGGGCTTTTGATTCCAGTTGTTTTGAGCCCCAGTGTTATGCGAGCCACTCTGTTGGTTGTTCCAGGTGTTTTGTGTATTACTTTGTTGGTTGTTCCAAGAGTTTTGTGAAGTACTCTGTTGGTTGTTCCAAGAGTTTTGTGCAGTATTTTGTTGGTTGTTCCAAGAGTTTTGTGTGGTACTCTGTTGGTTGGACCAAGTATTCTGCTGATTATTCCATCCTTTCTCAGGATTGTTTTGACCCCAGGAATTTGTTGGTTTACTTGGTTGTGGAGTATTCCATGAATTCTGATTGTCATATTGATTGTTGTAGCTACTTTCTGGTTGGTAGTAGTTTCTACTTTGGAAGTTATCCTGGGATAATAAAGGAACAGCTGGCTTTATAGGATTGTCGTATGAATACGTATCCGGATTCCACCGCCGTGGAGCTAAGGTACTGGATACATACGAGAATCTATTTGCTACAGGCAGATTGAATTCTTGTGATCTTTGAGACGCAATTGAAGCAGACGCTTGAAGGTCTTCTACCTGCTGTAGGTTTGTATCTAATTCATCTGCTAGCGCAAATGCTAGTGTGACGCTGAGAACGAAAAGCTGCAAGCAAAAAAGTTTCTTTTTAATGTTAAAGGATATACAGAATAACAAATCCATGATTGACTAAAATTTGAAAAATATTTTTTCTTTTTATATATTTACTTCTGCATATACAAATATATATTAAATGGTTTTACTTTATATTTTAACTCTTAATAAGATAATGGCAGCAAAAATTAAATTCATCATTAATCAAAACTAACGGAAAATTATATTGGATTTTAACACTTTTTGAAAATATATTCACTGAAATCTCAACAAAATTTGCTTAAACGTTATGTAACTGTTATATCTCGAACGCGTTATACACTGTTGCACATATTTTTCACTCCACAAATTTGAAGCTCCAAGGACTCACCAGCTTCATCTTGATGTCCTTCCGAGTCTGCGTTCTGATCGAAACTGTGACCAGAAGGGGTCGCGGCACATTTTTATAGGAAAAATGTCCTGCGTCCTCGTGCGTATGCGCATCTCTGCGTACGCGGTAAACGATGACCTCACTCCTGATGTCCCCGATTAGATTTGAATTTGGGGTGCACTTAGTCAACCTTAAATAATTTTGAATGAATCTTAATATAAATAAATTGGAAATATAAATTAGTATTTATAAAACCCATATTGGATTAGGATAATAAATTATATTTTAAATAAGCAAATTACGTTGTAATATACTTTTCAAAAGTATATAATATATTTGAAATAAACTTATAATAACATGTAAATAAATCGGGGACCATTTTGTACCTGAATAACTTGTCTTTACTTAATAAAGTACCTAACCTACTACATTATTCTATGAATGGACAGCTAAGTTCAAGAGTCATTCATAAAAGTTGTAGGAGTTACTAGCGTTTGTTTACAGTTTATTTAACAAGTAACTAAATTTGCGTTATGTAAAGTGGACTAATAGGATATAGAGGACTTTTGCAATGTAAAATTGTTATCCATTGCCATTCCAAAATGTAGATTTATTTTTTTAAAACTGTATTTAATCATTATGTTATAGAATAATTACGTTCTCACATATTTTTTTAGTTTTGTATTCTTCTATGATTGTAAAATGACAGACATCTTGCCTAAGTCAGAATGATACATGTAATTTTGAAGTAATTACCTCAAACACGTAATTTTAATGAAAATTGTAAATTAAAGGTCAATAGTCCAAAAAATATCTTATAATTTGATTACCTATATCATTTTATTTTCCTATTTTATTTGTAAAATATTTCGATGAAAGGTAATTTTATGTCATTATAAAAATAATATGATTCAAAACGTGTCCTTTTTTTTTAAAAAGATGTTTTGACCTGAGTATTTTCAAAAGGGAGTAACTTTTTCAAGTGTTCGTAATAGGTATTGTCTAAAAAAAATAAAATAAAAATAAATATGTTGGGACATTAACACACAGCACCATCTAATTCCATGGTAAGCACAAAGCTTGTGTTATGGATACCAGATGGTTGATACACTACATATATATAACTTTAAATACATACACATTATAAATATAAACACCCATGACTAGAGTACAAACATTCGTGTTCATTACACAAATGAATGCCCCCAGCGGGACTCGAACCCGCGACCGCTGGCACAGCAAGTACGGTCACTACAAACTGAGCCAAACGTGTCGTCAAATGTCTATATATTGAGCACGCTTTTTGATTTTCGCTAAATAAAGGGTTGGTAATTATAAATACTGCCAGTTTGATATAGACTACCAAATAGTACCTATATCCAATGTAAGAAGACTTTTTTTCTTTTCTGTTAATATCATATTTTATTTATTCCCTTGTAAATTTCGGTATAAATATATAGATATTAGGTACGACGATAATTATGAATATTAAACATATAAACTGCGTGCAAATCTGTCTTAGTTTAAGTAGAATAAAATGCAAATGTAAGAACAATGTAGAAATCTTTGACAAGGATAACAAGTAAAGTTTTTTGAACTAAAAGTTTTTTGCAGTATAAGATGTGTATCATTTACTTAAAGTATATTTAGAAGTAGCAAGATAAAAAAAAATACGACAAGAGTCTAATATAACTTACACTGTCAATTGCTTTGTGATTTATGACTTCTAATAATATATTAAACAAAAAGTGATGATGGATCTAATGTAGCAAACCATATTTACAAAGGACTCAATTGTTATTGAAATAAGTGTTTTATTTAAATATGTTTTAAAAGTCATAGTCATGCTATGACTTATTAAATAATTGTTAAATTTAAGTGTACAGACTTATTACATTTAAACAAATAGATTTTTTTTCTTAATTTTATTATAATTGATTTTAAACAAAAGATCACGCAAAAATGGAGTCCTTGAAGATGTAAATAACAATCAAATACAATTTTGGATGTGCGTGCTCATAAATATGTCGCAAATTTTTTTGTTTAGGTAAATTTTATTGGCTTTATGCGCAAAGCAGATTGTTTTAATGAGAACATTTTTGCCTGCTAGTTTGAGAGGACAATCATCCTAAAGAATATAATACATATTATAGCGTTATTCATTTAAAATATGTAAATAATAAAACATACAAATGAAATATTACGCCTGGGAAAGATATGAGTTAAGTTGAATATCTAGAAATAATTTAAACTGGTAGGTACATATATTATCGGATATTAAAGAAAATCTCAACCTTTATTAGGTTTTTATTACATGAGTTTTTAATTTTTAATATTCGAATATTTTTCAACATTTACAAGTAAAAACTTTGAGTACTTTATAAGCTTATGAGAACCTCAAAAATAACTCCTTCAATTTATATCTGACTTCGTTTATTTGTAGTATTCTTCTGTGTTAGACCACTTTGCTTAATATGGATTAACTTAAACTTTTGCATTACATACACGCCTTAGTGATCCTTTAAGGGTTCTAATTTATGAGTGTAAAATTTAAAATTAAAATATAATTTGGAAATTGAAAAAATCTAATATACAATTTGAAAATGAACATACATAGTACTTCTTTGTAGCTTCTCATGATTATATGGCTGAATGTTCTTCTTCTTACACATCACAAAATATAGTATAAACCTTTAAGCTGTACGATGTCTATGAAGTGCAAAAATTAGTAAGCGATCTCTTGCGTCTCAGTTTGCTATAAATCTTTTAATGTTTAGTAAATGCTAAATTGTATTGTTTGATTTTTTAATTTTTATTTCATACTAGCAACTCACCCTCGCTCCGTTCGGGTTCGTTCTTAGTTACGTTTTATCGTTTAGTATAGATTTCTCAGAGATGAGATATTTTCTCGCGTCTCGTAAAAAGTATCCTATATGTTGACCCGGATAATCAGCTACAATCATACCAAATTTCATAAAAATCCCTCCAGTGGTTTTTCCGTGATGCGGTAACAGATAGACAGACAGACAGACAAAAATTTTAAAAACTATAGATTCGGCCTCTGTATCGATAATAATGTCTATTTTAATAAGATTTTCAAAAAAATATTTAATGTACAGATTCGGCTTAGTTACAATTTTATCATATGTATAGGTAGATGTTAAACGTATTAACTTAAGAATTTCGGTGCAAGTAGCCAATAGTAGCTATGCTAAGATATTAATAAAGCTTATGAACATTTTTAAGAGTATATATATCATTCTTTTATAATTTTTTTGTATATCTATATTCGTGTCCTTATGATGCTCAGTCACAAAGATGCTGTTTTATGATTCTACATATATTTTTTATACATTAATATATATAATGTAGACAAAAAGTATTCGTGAGTTTGATAAGCTATCAGAGATTACAAAAACTACCCGAAATGCGATGTTAAGATGCCATTGCTATTCTTGTTTAATATTGTTTACAAATTTTAGGAGTTAGTCATTGAAATAATTGAAGTGTGTTGTTAAATATGAAGATAATTTTTGTGATTACAGTAAATTTTGCATGAAACTATTTTTTATTATTGTACAGTTATCTTCTTCTTCTGCCTGCCCATTTCCCAATCACTTGGGGTCGGCGCAGTACATCCTCTGTACTGCTGAAAGGATTTGGTAAAAGTTTTACGACCGGCCGCCTCACGCCTGCCTGACGTCAACCCTCCTTGGTGTCGCGGAAGTCTTGTAATTACTCGTATTATGCACTTTCGATTTTGTTGTCTTTTAAAACATTTTTTATACTATTACTTCAATTTTTAATGTTGTTTTCGGATATATTTTAAAATAAATTTTGATTATACAATACATTTTGTTTTGACGTTGTCAAATTTTTTCTAACAAAAAAAATATATTATTGTACAGATATAGACTGAAAATAAAACGTAAATATTACATTACATTTGTCTTCTTTAATATATGTATTTTTGTAACATTGGAAATTGTTATTAATGAATTGCTATTCTATATTTTTATGAATACCGTTTGTTTCCAAAATAAATAAATAATTCTTGATGTTTAAAGTTGAGATTCAAATTTATTTTACAAAACGAGGTTAAAATATTTTTTAAGATTGACTTGAGTGGCGACACCACATAACGTTCTGTAATGAAGGACATAATTCGATTTTATGTTTATCTTACCCTTAAGTGGATTTATATCTTGACAATAAAACAAGGTTTCATATCGAAGACGAATCCATTTATAAAATTTGCATGAGACACTTTCAAATTCATCAGCGGATTATTAAGGAACTGTGGAGGTACCGTGGGAATGAATTGATGATATCAATGTGATGAGTTATTGTTTCAGTGCGATGTTTTAATATATTTTAATTCAGTGAAATATAGCAGTACAAAATCTTTCGAGTGTGTTTTTTATACTAGTTTTCGTTTTTGGCTTTGCTCACGACTCATAAAACATGTTTGTTATCCAGGAATTGCTTGGTTTTAAGGTTTCGTATCTGAAAGGTGCCAACGGAAGCCTATTACTAAGCCTCCGCGATCCGTCCGACCGTCTGTCAGAGGGCTGTGTCTCATGAACCGTAATAGGTAGAGAGTTGAAATTTTCACAGAATAACAACAAATAATAAAAATAGTAATAGTAATATTAATAAAAAGTACATATACGATGGTACGGAGCCCTTAGTGAGCGAATGCTCGCAATTGACCGATTTTTCCATATTATTATTAATATAAGAACTAACGGTTAGGTGCTAAGATTGTATTCTATATAATAACAAACTTTACCTGGATAAGATATTAGTTTATTTTTACATATTAACATCTTTATAAAAACAAATCTCATTTCTGAAAGCGATAGTCAAAAATTTATTATAAATTATTGTTTAACAATTCTTTTGTAGCGTAATTGCTTGATTCTCTACAGGACTCCTTAAACATTAAATTGCAATATAACATACTAGCATTGCTCGCGGTTCCGCCCGCGTTCTTAGGTTTTACATATTAGTATACCCTTACAATGCAGTTTTTGTATTTTTTCCCACAAATGAGATATTTTCCCGCGGTAAAAAGTATCCTATATGTTGACCCGGATAACCAGCTATCATCATAGCAAATTTCATCAAAATCTGTTGAGTGGTTTTCTCGTGATGCGGTAACAGACAGACAAAAATTCTAAAAACTATAGATTCGACCTCTGTATCGATAATTATGTCTATTTCAATAAGATTTCCCAAAAAATATTTAATGTACAGATTCGACTTAGTTACAATTTTATCATACGAGTATGTATAGATGTGTGTATGTACTTAATATCAAAACGTGAACTTCTGTGATAAGCTCTTTAAATTCTTGTTTGTGTCAAAATTCGTCCCCCAAATATATTACCTACTTGGCATCTCCATGAAACATTATTGAGTTAGTGGTTTATCTTGGAATGTTTGCGGCTGAGTCCGTACACTCATAAATATAATAACGCATGTGATAGAATGTATGTGGGGATACTAAAATGTTTATTGAATTATATTAATCTTCCACGTATGTATATGATGGTGTTATTTATTATTTTAATGCCTCAAATTATCTGTGTCGCTCGAAGTAACGAAAGGTAGTATAAATTTGCCATCGAAACAGTGTTTATGCAGAATGGGGGTGAATTAATGGGTACTAAATCACCACATGGTTTTAAATTATCGGCCCCATGAAAGGAGTACTCTTTGGGTTTTAATCTCTGCTATTTTTATTTATATTTTTTTTAAACTGAAGTGTATAATACTATTATATTATACTTTATTTTATTATTTTTTGTAGTAAAATGCAAGCTTTGAAGGCTATGATAAACTTATTTTAAGGCTTAAAAATTGTATTCGTTATTTTTAGCAGTGGCTGTTTTGAGAAAAAAAAAATTACATTTCTTTAATTTTAATCTGCAATTCAACTTAATTTCTAATAATTTGTATTAATTATACTTACGATTGATGTGTCCACTCAATTGAGATTTCCGGATAGTTATTTTTTATGGCAATAAATACTAATAAATTTAGTTAAAAAAAAAGATATATTGCTGTAACTTTTTTAGATTTAATTTCTTGACAAATATGCATCATTTAAATTTGAAGATTGCTTAATTACTAATAATAAATTAAGTGGCTAGCAAACGGTTGTAAATTACAAATGTAAATTGATAGAATAACGGCATTTACTTATTATGAACTTACCGTTCAACGGCAAAAATGAATTATGTGATTATTTAATCAAATATTAAAAGTCAAAATACAGGCTTGTTTTTATAGATATTTAATATGGAAATTAATATTAAAATATTATATATAGCATTCAAAACAACAATTTTATAGATTTTTTTGACATTTTAACAAGCTATATAATAAACTGCTGTCATAGTCGCGATATTAAATGAAACAAGCGTTTGTTGTATGTATAATTTTAGGAATGCGAAAAATTGTAGTTATGTGTGTTTATAATACTTTTTTAAATTACGGGAATATTTAATGTTTTAAATGAAATTATCTTATCGGATTTTGTCGTGTTTCAGTTGATGGTTTTTACTTTGAAACAGCTGGACTGATCTGTATGGAATTTAGTACAGAGATAGAGTTATGACCTGGAAACTGCTAACAATAAATCCAAATGGTAGTTCGGTGCAAATATAAGAAATCAAACTAAAAATAATAATTCAGCGTTAAAAATTTGATGCTTGTTAAAATAATTTGTAAATTTGACTTTAGTTGTTAACAATTGAATCTGTTTGTTCTTTAAGTACTCTCACGAGGGCAGACGCCTTCGGACAATACGTGTTAATTTTATTTAGATTATGCATGCAAGAGGCAAAATTAGTCATTATCTTGTTTTATTTGCACTCAAATTAAGAGTTATACATATATGTTTAAAACTTAACAAATTGATTAACTAACCCTTTTTAGGCGGTTCTAGATATTAAAATATTATTGACCCCTCTCGCTTCGCTTTACCCTCAAGTTTATTATTTAATAAACAAATATCCCATGCTATGCACAGGGATGTATAGTCGGTACAAATAGCCCATATCAATTTCCGGTCCGTAAACTGTAGTCTGTAGGTATCTATTCATGTCGGTCTTGTTGCTCCGTTACTGAATGCAATACAAATAAAACACGTTTTCTTATTCTTATAATTTACTAGCGACTTATCCTCGCTCCACTCGGGTTCGTCCCTAGTTACGTTTTAACGTTTAGTATAGATTTCTCAGAGATGAGATATTTTCCCGCTTTAAAAAAATAACCTATATACCCGGATGACCAGCTATCATCATAACAAATTTCATTAAAATCTGTCAAGTGGTTTTCTCGTGATGCGGTCACAGACAGACAAAATCTTTAGATTCGGCCTCTATATAGATAATAATGACATGACTATTTCAATAAGATTTGCCAAAAAAATATTTAAAATACAGATTTGACTCAGAATTTTATTATATGTATAGATCAAGCCTTTCTTTTTTTTTTCAATTTTTTAGTATATTGTAGGTGCATGCATATGTATAAGAGAATATAATAGTAATTTTGTTTAAAGCAATATGAACAGCTTCTCGAACCTCATATTTTTCTCAGTAGCTTCAGTTCCTATTAAATGAAACTACATAATTCATAATTATACTTTAATTAAAAAAACTAAATCTAAGTAGCATAAATTATAAATTAGCTAAATAATTAACATTCGTTTCCTCGACCATGCACAAAATTTTGTTCAAACATTTGCATTTTAGAGCAAATTATCGACATAAGACACATTGTTCTTTTTAAGATAAATCAAGGTGACACACCTTCATTTGTTGGCTTCTGTTTGACAATTTCCTGCTGACCTTATTGACCTTTGACAGAGACATATGCCGCTACTAGCGAGCATTGTCTCTCTACAACATACGTTAATAGAGAATATCAGTGTGGTAAGTAACAAAAATAATCAATTAGAATATATTAGACTCGAAAAATTATAAAAATTACAAATAATACATGCCTTCTTAAGATTCGACTGGCCATCTCCCTATATTAGGGAGATTAATGCCATAGTACACCACGTGGTTTAAATGGGAGCTGCCTTTCACATATCTTTGGAAAACTATTTAGGTTCTCCACCAACACACGCAGGATTCTTCCCAAAAATTTTAGAACAGGACCCAGGGTTTGAAACATCTTTGCAGTCAAGATAATGATTAAATATGGTTTTTTATAAATAAAAAAAAAAACGCCTTTGAGTAACTCCAAAGTAAGATCACGGTAATTTTATATGTAACATTACCGTGGTAAGCTACTCGACAAAACTAATCAAATGTGTCCTAACTGATTACAAGTGATTGTAGTTGATACAAATACACTAGAAAGAGACAAACAGATGTTGATGAAGTACAACAAACGACTTCAAAGATTCAATGACATATGTTATGTATAAGTTCTATATAATCGTATCTTTATTGTACAAGCTTTTTATACAAATTTTAAATGATGATGAAAAAATAATGATACGTATAACAATTAGGTCGGTTTATGTATTTGGCCCGAAGTGCATTATTGAATAAATATTTCGAATAGTTTAAAATCGACATATTGTATCGATATTGGCTGTAAGTTGTAAGGTCGATGCAGTTTTAAAGATTCTATCGTTTGGATGTTTGCCACGACTAGGAATGTTTATGTACCTTTCTTTGGTAAGTAATATATCAGCGATTTTGAATCCATAAGAAGTTTGTACATTCTTTAAACTTCTTGTGCCCTCGATTCCTCTTTAGAAGTGGGACGTATCGATTTAAGTTTTACCAATTTTTATGGGTAATAATATTTTTAGGACCAATCCAAATTATTATGGTCATATAAAATATACGTTATGTGTTTCTGGTATAGCCTTGTACTTATTTCTCGTTGTACTACTTGTGAGGTGTCATTCATTAACGGACTATAACGGTCCATTCTGACATATTTAGAGTCAACATGTTTACTTTTGTGGCGAAAATATTTGAACTTTCTTTAGAAGAGCTACCGTTTCCAGTAAACTGACAAATTTTTACCTTTTATCTCATCTTAAGTGATTTTGTTGCCATGATGTATACTCATTACTCGTGTAACATGGTCAATACAATTTTTTTTTTAATTTTCGATTTTTATTTATTGTATAAGTAGATCTAAATTTAAAAAAAGAAGTTTTGTTTAATAATTATAATTTACTATGTTAAGCTTTTAATAACAAATATGGCAATAGTAATATCAGTAATATTAAAGTGAAGTATATGATTTTGTTCTAAAGAGGTATTATGTTATAAAGAAAATTAAAAACCAAGTAGTTGATCAACACTTAATTAAGATCTTCAAAATCCAAGCAGAAAACACATTTGGGTTATGAGGTAAAGTTTGTATATAAAAATACCCAGGCAACTTTTAAGGTGGTAATTACATATAATGCCGTCAATAATTTACTTACAGTTACATGTTAACAATGTAATGTGTGTAATCAATTTCCAGATTTATAAGATAAGAAAACATCGATTCTTTCTTATCTAAATAATCTCGATATTGTAGAAATAACATGTAAGCATGTGTGTTTTAAGCCGCTTAGTATGTTAAACTATTGTAATTTTCCCATCAAAAGTTTGGCATGTTTACATTCACCATACGTCTTGTTAAAATTAAAAGTGGTCTTTGACGTCTTGTTGACAACGACTAAGTAGTACATATGTTGAATGTACGTAGAGTAAAATTATATATATATATATATATATATATATATATATATATATATATATATATATATATATATATATAGTAATAATATTATTGTACACCCAAAAAGAAAAGAAAACATTAAAAAACAGGAAAACGTACAAATCAAGATGGCTAAATTGTTTAATTAGAGCGTTTTTTTCCAGGTAACTTTTAGGTGTAGGTCGAAGGAAATACAAATATTAAGTACTAAGATAGAAGAGGCGCGAATCTATATTATTATACTATAATATTATAAAGAGGTAAAGTTTGTGAGTTTGTGACGTTGTAGGGGGTAATCTCTGGATCTACTGAACTGATTTAGATGAAATTTGGTAAGAACATAGTTTGAGACCCTGGAAAGGACATAAGATACTTTTTATTCTGAAACTCATCCCTTAAAGGGTTGAAAATGGGGATGAAAGTTAGTATTGGGAAGCAAGATAGGGAAGAAGCCGAGCGAAGCGAGGGTGAGTCGCTAGTGTTAAATAAAGAGATGACAGAAAATGTATAGGTGTATTAGTATCGTAGAAATATATAATAAATACACATATAATTAGTTATTGGTATTACTAAATACTATAACTATTGTGAAGTGTTGATTGTAAAGTAATTAAAAATAATAATAAGTAGTTGTAAGCCAAATCCGCCATATTACTAATAAAATGTTGATTGTTAAAATATCATCCTACAAGACGCTTACCCTTGCTTCGCGCGGGTTCGTCCCTAGGTACATTTTAACGGTTATTATGGAATAGATAAACTATACTCATATATTATATTATGATATTATATAGAGTATAGCCTCCCTCAATGAACGGGATATCAAATGCAAAAAGAATTTTTCAAATCGGATTAGTAGTTCCTGAGATTAGTGCGTTCTAATAAATAAACAAAACAAACAAACTCTACCTCTTTATCATATTAGTATAGATACGACGATGGCTTCAATCTAGACTACATATTATACTAAGCTAATGAATCAGAAGTGCTTTCAAAAATCTAATTTTCTTTTTAAATTTCAAAACCCTTTAATAATATGTTAAACTTAAAGTAACGTTTTGATCTTTTTTATTATTTTAGGTATTTTATTTATTTGTATATAGAACCTTTTTGTGAAGATGATCGGAGCTTGTAACTTATTGGCCTGCGCAGAAGGTCGCGATTTCCCTTAATTAATATGTGACGTAAATCAAAAGGGAAAAAGTATTGGTTAATACCTTTTTTGATTGCAATCAATTAATCCTAAAGCCAATAAAAATGACTAAAAAGATTATCCTATATAAATTTATCGCCTGTTTTCTTAAAAATATCTGAATTTGAAACATATAGTATACTAGCATTGCCCGCGGCTCCGCCCACGTTCCGGTCCAAAAAACCAAATTCTTAGGTTTTACACATGAACGAATAAGTCACTGGACCAGACATATAAGCGGACGTACCTTTATCTGTCTTATTAGTAGCCAGGAAATTTCAGCCTTTGTCGTTTGTTTTTTGCGTCAGTCTCAAGCATTTACTTGTCAACAAACGATCTGCCAAAAATGACTAAATGTTCTGTTAAATGGTGTAAAAACTATAGCGGCGGAAGCAGCACTGTTTCTTTTCACTTGTAAATACATTATTTTATTACATTTATTGTTATTTATCACACAATTTAATAAAATTGTAAAATAAAATGTCATATTATCCAACTATGTTAAATATAGTCGATATTTCTATGTATTGTTGACACTGACAACCATCATAAAATCCCTGGATTATACCATTCAGAACAAATGACTAAACTGTCGAGTGAGTCCATTTGACATCGACTAGTGCTTGACAATGTCGAAAAATATATCGATATTTGACGAAATAAACTGAACGAATGATGTTATTTGTATAGTACAATAACATAAAATACTTTTACACAGTATCCTACAATCTGATGACAATAAAATTTATAAAAATATTTTCTAAATCAAATAAAACATAAAATGCATAAATTATAATTAGTATGTGTACTTACTTAATTTTTTATTTTATTTTATACCACAATTATATACTTTGGAATATTATTCCATTCTAAAAATAATAAAGATTATTTTATTTCTACACATAAATTACACAAAATTTTAGATTTCCTAGGGACCCTTCTCGAAAGAGAAAGTGGGTAGAAGCAGTTCGTAGAGATGACACCTGGATTCCAACGAAACACAGCGCAATATGCAGTGTACATTTCGAAACTGCCTGTTTTAATAACAATGCAAAGAAGCAGAAAAAGCTCGAAAAAGATGCTGTTCCAACATTGATTTTACCTATATATGTGAGTTTATTAAGATGACTTACTTTAATCATAGGGGTTAAAGTATGAAATTGCCGAATTTGTACTGAAAAATTGAAATTCGTTTTTTTTTTTAAAATTAACATACTTATTTAATCAAAATAATTACCATTATTATCTATACATTGCTGCCATCTAATAGGAAGGTCTTTTATGCCTTTTGCAATAGAACTCTGGTAATCTAGATTCGACAAACTGTGTGAAAGCATTTTGTATTGCCTGCTGAGAAGAAAACTTTTTATCACGTAGAAAATTGTCCAAATCACGAAAAAAATTGTAGTCCGCTCGAGCAAGGTCTGGGGAATACGGAGGGTGACGAATGATTTCTAATTGCAGTTTCCTGTAGAGTTAAAACAGTTTCTTGTGCTGTATGAGGTCTCACGTTATCATGGAGCGATAATGATGAAGATCGATTCATGAGTCGGGGCTGTTTCACTACTAGTTTTGCTATCATTGTTCGGAGTTCAGTACAGTAGATATTTGCCGTTATTGCTTGACCAGATCGGAGAGAGGTATAGTAAAAAACACACATGCTGAGACCACCAAACAGTTACCAGTAACTTTTTATTGCTAAGCTTTGCTTTAGGACACTGTTGCGGCGTTTGACCTAGGGTCATCTATTGCATTTTTCGCTTACGGCAATCGTAAAGAAACCACTTTTCATCACATTTCACAATTGGCTAATCAAATAAGCTATATCAATTTTATAATTGAAGCTGGTTTAGGGTTTGACCTGTGAATTATCTGCTAATATAAAGTAAAATCTCTTGTTTTTAGTCACATGAAGTAAATAACAAGCATTCAATAGAAAGTGTTCAAATCAATCAAGACGTGGTAGTACTAGCTGAAAGTTTAAACCCGTTACAAGAATATGTAAGTTCAAAATAGGTATAATTTTATTATAAAATTTTTACACTACTTTTTGTTTTTTTTACACTAATTTTACACTACAATTTGAAATGTTTACACTACAATTTGAAATTTTTACACTACAATTTTTACACTAATTTTTACACTACAATTTGAAATCACTTTTTCTTTTTCCTAATTTCACAAATGTAGATTAAGAACTGAGCAATATTAGGACAGTGTCACATTTTTATAAACTACCCGAGACAATCAATTAACTAACATAGTTAAATAACAGAATCAACAAAAACACTTTATTTAATTAAATTAGCTTAATATTTTTTTAAACAAGTTTATAATTATTATCTATACAAAATAATATTTATTATATATTAATGGAATATACACCCGATATTCATTCGTTCATTAACATTATTATAGGCCAACAGAATGTGGCCATCAATGCCATCGTATTTATATAAACCAAATTAATAAATAATTATTATTTAACACATTATTACTGCCTCTTTAATTCATTTATATTAATTTATTATAATAAAAACAGATATTTTAAATTAAAAGATGTAAAATTATGATGACTATGCTAACCAATGTCTAAAATGTCATTCATTCGCTCATCGATATATGTATTTTATCGATTACGTTCAAGCACTAGAAATATTGTATTGTGTACCTGTGTGTATAATAATGTAATAAAATCTTTGTGTGCGTTATGCGTCTTTTGGTTGAACGAGTTTTCATACATTTGTATTTTATGTCTCGTCCAGTGGTTTATTCGTTCATGGTTTTACATATTAGTATACTCTTACATTGCAGGTTTTGTATTTTTTCCTCAAAAATGATATATTTTCCCGCGGTAAAAAATATCCTATATGTTGACCTGCATAACCAGCTATCATCATACCAAATTTCATCAAAATCCTTCCAGTGGTTTTTCTGTGATGGGGTAGCAGACAGACAGACAAAAATTCTAAAAACTATAGATTCGGCTACTGTATCGATTATAATGTTCATTTCAATAAGATTTTCCAAAAAATATTTAATGTACTGATTCGGCTTAGTTACAATTTTATTATATGTATAGACTAACTGTTAAATATATCTTGCAGGATCATTAAAATTGGTATTGCTTTACCGCGGACCTCCTTGGATTTCCTAAAATAAATAAAATTCTTTAGTTGTTTCTAAAAAGTAGCCAAGATGTATCCAATTTCAACGGTATAAGATCACCGGTTTTCTAAAAGAGTTATATATTACAATTCTAATCGAACTATGATTAATATAAAAGTTTGTATGAGTCTGTTTGTTTATATATTTTTTATTTTTTCACATTAAAACAACTGGACAGATTTGAATGAAATTTAGTGCACATATGAAGTACTAACGAAAAACAAAAACAAATCTATCCCACGGGAACTGTATACTTTTCCGGGATAAAAAGTAGTCTGTGTGTTATTCCAGACTATAATCTATCTCTGTGCCAAATTTCATCCAAATCCGTTCAACCGTTCAGGCGTGAAAGAGCACACAAACATACATCCACATACATTCGAAACATTACAACTTTTCGCGTTAATAATATTAACAGGATATTAGTAGGATAGTAATGCAGAGCCACTGTTTGGTACCTAAGAATGAACCCAAGCGACGCGACTTTACGTTGTCCGTATCAAAAATATGGATGATAGTTACTCGTAACTTGCACTTTATCAGTTATCATATTTTTGCTCAGAGCCAACTCTAACTGGAAATAAAAGAACTTAAAACTAAATCATACAATTACTGAGAAAAAACCATTTAAAAAATCGAAGAAGCGTATTTCCTTAATATGATACTATTTTTTATTTCAAGATCAAGGCGGTGTTGGGTTTCATTTGTCACTTCTTTTGTTGAAAAATGTAGTAAGATATTATCTTAAGTATTAAAGCGGTGTAAACTGACTATAAAGAGGGTTATTTAAAATTTAAGATACTATCATGAACATATTGTGAGATTTATTTTTACCAAAAATAGATTTTTTTGCCTTTTATTAAATGAAGTCTCGTCTATTATACTGCATTATACTAATGCATGTGCAACTATACTGTGCAGGGGGCATATAATTAACAGACAGGTTTTTATCTTATCCTGGATTAACACTTTAAAAAACGTCATAGGGATAGGTTTTCTGACTTTTTATATTATATAAATAAACATTTGACCCATTTTATGGTACTTAAGAACTCGTCGAGTTCTGGATTCTGAGAACAATGCAATATTTTAGACGGACGACGAAAAAATCTGCTTTAATAATATAGCATTTTTGTAACTCGTTTCATATATCAAGTGTGTCATTGACCTCGAGATGATTCAGAGGACTTGTTTACTCTAACTTCATTATTCTGTGTTCATAATATATAAGAAGCCTTTGATTGATGTCGATTCAGATAACTCTTATGAGAGACGTTGAAACCGTTAATAAGTATTCCAAAATTTAGCATAAACTTACGTTTTTTGAAAAATCACCTTGTTTAGGTAAATTAGATATATTGGTATAATTGATTCGCTTGACTTTATGTAAATTTTAAGATTTATTGTTATTTAGAAAGCAAAGCTCCTAATACTATACTTAAATATAACAAGGGACATAACTCTTTAAGAGACAGTTTGTCGATAATGTTATTTCACCTTAATTTTTTTATCTATGACATTTTTGCTAAAGTTCTGGAATCCATTGGTTATGGCGAGTCGAATTGAGGACTTACAAAAAGAAAGAACACATACTGTTACAAAAATGCCAAATATTTATTACCTCGGCTTTCCAAATCCGTGAGCCAAGGTCGATAGAGGTGAATAAACTGACCAATCTTTTAACCAATTAATGTTAATGATACTGCTTTAGTGTATGTATGTGAATCACTTTACAAGACTGGTATAAAGTTGGCGAAAATATTTTTAGTTAAAGTGTCCAGTTAAGAGTGCTTGTCACTCTAGTCCCGCTTGCTCCATACGAATTGTAGACATTTCGTTTATTTCTGTCTTAAAAGTCCTTTTTGGGATAACTGTTAAAACATGTTAGATATTTATACTTTCTTAGATTTACGCGAATATATGAAATTTTTGGGGAACCAAAAATCAAAATAAGACTAAAAATTCGAAAAGATAGTTTTATTTAAAATGTTAGATATTTTTATAGATACTACAATCTAATTATTTACCCATCCTTTATTTTTGATACTATAAGGATATGCTGTAAACGTACTCTTAAAGTGTTAAGTTTATACGCATAATTTTAGTTATACTAATACCGTATATATTATACTAGCCGACCCCACGACTTCGCTCGCGCTGAAAATCTGATATACGTATTGTTTTATTTTATTTTGAAGGTAAGATAGGAATAGCTAAGTTTTAGTATACATACTTTCATCCCCTATTTTACCCCCCTATGGGATAAATGTTGAAAAATGCTACAACACGTATTTATTTATTTGTATAGAAGAGCATTAATACTAAGTTTGAAGTAATACTGATCATAAATGTTTTCTCCGTTGTATTATAACGTGTTTTCCCGTGGGAATGAGATAATCACCCGCGGTAAAAAGTAGCCTATATCACTCTCCAGTCCACCAACTATCTCCTTACAAAAAATCACGCCAATCCGCGAAGCCGTTTCGACGTGAAAGAAAGACAAACAAACAAACAAACAAATAAACACACTTTCACATTTATAATATTAGTATGGATAGTATGGATATGCTATAGTTTTATATGTATATCTTTTTTAGCAAACATTAATTTGCAATTTTGGTAAAACTAGAAATATATTAATTACAATAAACACATACAACTGCAGTACCGTTTACTTAAAAAGTGAGATATAAATGGGATATCATAAAACCAGGTTACATGAATTTCCACTATTTTAAAAGAGGTAGGGTTAACGTAATCAACATATTTAGTGGAATATAGGTCACGTGCCCGTTTAGAAGTAATTACTGCTATTGACTCACGGGGACTTCCGAGCGTGTACAAGCACTCAGTTTTATTTTATACTACATTTAGAAATTAGTAAATATATAATAAATTTACTCAGTTTGCTTTTTATTGCTATGCGATGATAAATGATAATTATGTTCATTAAATAGTCATCCGCTTTAAAGCTTTTCGTCCCTAGGTTGATTCCCCATACAAAATTTCATTCCCATTTTCACCCCCTTATTGAATGATTTCCGGGATAAAAACTATCCTATGTCCTTTCCAGGGTCTCAAACTACCTTCTTACAAAATTTCATCTAAATCGGTCCCGTACTTTCAGTGCTTTTTCGGTACAAACAAACAAACAAAAATTCTTTCCTCTGTACAATATTAGTATAGATAAAAGGTATTTTGATTTAGAGTACCACTAAAATCTGTTACAGCGTAAAAATCTAACAAACGCACTCACTCAGACAACTTTTGCATTTATAATACTTTTGTATTAGTTACTAGTGATCTGCTATTGTTAATGTCCCTAGGTAATCTTTTGAGACATGGATTCTCAGGTGTTTTTGAGTGTTTCTACAATGAGAAGTAATCTCAATCAAAAAACAACGTGTATGCTTCGTTTTTGCCTGAAACAAGAACGAATAAACACATAGGTACACTTATTCAATTAATTACACATCTCATGTAAATCTGTCAACAGAGGTTAATTCAAAGAAATTAATGTACATTAAAAGTTAAGGTCTCAAAATAGTAAACAAATTAATACTTGTACAGCAGAATCTTCTTAACGAAATTTATTTATTTTCTTTGCGAGAAAACATAAGGTCGGCTATAATATAGAGTTATGAAATGGAAGCCTAGATTCCTTTTGTACTTTTTTCCATACAGTTCACAGCTTTTATAATGCATACGGACATTTTGACAGACTGAGAGGAGGCATCGAGCATGCTTTGATGAATTCTTGAAAAATAAAGACATCGATAGGTACGTTAGAGTAAAAATTGCATTCGGGCTTTTTAATACTTCTAAACACGTATTTTTGAGATATAATCAGTATATCTCTATATTACATCACTTACACTCGTAAGTGTTGACAAAAGTTCTTTTAAGGTTGGTGTAGGTTTTATCATCTGATAACTAAACCTTGGTAAGACGCCATTTTGTAAACTTTGTTAACGTTCGCCTTTATAGGGCAATAAATCACATAATAAAATTAAAATTCAAAGGAATAATCTTATTTCTATTATGATGATTCTAAAAACTTAATAAAAATATCGATGATTAATTGAATTTCATAATTATTAAATTTTATTTTTTTTATACCAATCTCTGCTTCCATTATATTATTTATATAAACTAAAGTTAGTGTGTAGGTACATTTATGTTGTATTAGATCATAGTATGAACAGTATGCTATAATTTGTGGGCCACAACAACTAACATGACACGTGACACCCACTTTATATGGGAGTGTGTGGAATGGGTAGCTTAAGTACGCCTTTAAAACTCCTTGGTTAATCAACAAGAAATTTAAAGGTATATATAAAATTAATTTTATCTAATCCATTCAACCGTTTTCGAGTAATCGTAATAAATATAGACAGATATAAATTAAAAAAAATTGATGAATGTCTTCTGTTATTCCAAACATGACCAAAAACAGATAATAAACTATTCGCAGCTCTTAATAGTAGATATATGAAGATATTAATTTGGATTTTATATTTAAAACAGATAATATATTTTTAGCTTAGATACGTTAATATTGACAAACGATTTTTATGAATGTAGGCGGTGTCCACTACTCACGCTTGTCCTTATGCATTAAAAAATATGCGTTGGCGAAGTCTCTTCCAATTATCGCCTTGATTTTGCCTGTATCTAAAATAATGATTTTATTGTAGGTGTTCAAATATGATTTATTTTGCTTCTTTCAAGTTAAACATATAAAAACACTGGTTTTGCACATGGATCTGCTTGCGTCTTAGATATATAGGTTTATAAAAAGTGACCTATATGTTAATTTAGTATGAAGCTGTCTTAATTCCTAATTAATCCGGGGCGCCGTTATAGCTTAAAGAAGTAACATACAACCCCACAAACTTTCGCATTTAAAGTAGATGCTATGAATAAATTTTATAATATTAAATGATATTATTTCGTGTATTTGGGAAACAGCTCTAACAATTTGGATCAAAGGTTATCTATACATAGGTAATGTGTCTTTTCTGAAAAAAAAACGTATTTTTTACAGATTTTTCGAAAAAATACGAATTTACTTAACGCCGAGCGAGTCGGTCTGTCTGCCGGTCGTTGAAACTGTTAGCAATCATTGTTAAAAGTTAAAGTTAAAAATACCGATTCTGTTTTCGTTACCTATTTTACCTCAATGGCTAATTTAATTCTATAAATAATGTATTTAATAGTTAATGCCTTTGGTCCAGTAGAGTCAGGAGAAAAACTATCAGATATAATAGGACACCAACAAGAGGTTTGTATTTTTTTTTGGGTTCCGTAGCCCAAAACAATTTACTTTTTTTAGTAGTGTCGTATCGCAGAGTGTATTTAAATTTATCGTTTGTGCATATACACATTATAATCATTTGCACAGATGACTCGACTGAAACTGACAACTGCAATCGACTGCCATAACCAAAAAGAGCTATATTTAAAACACAATAGCACTATGCAAGTTTTAAATGTAGTTGCCGCTCAGTAATTTTAGTATGAAATGTCAATATTGACGTGGGTTATGAAAAACATTTTTATAGTTACTATATTCATACAGTGAGATACTCATCATTTTGTGATTTTATCGATCAAGAGCTATTGTGCGTTTGATTGCTGTCAGATTAAATGCGAATTGGTATGCCAATGTATGTATGTATTGGTACTATTGCTCTCACTGTCCGCTTTTACGTTTATTTTTAGGCAATCAACGTCTGGGTTCCATTAAAATGCACTTCTCTGCCATTAAGAACAATTCGTTACCCCAACATATTACAGATTTTTTATTAATGGATATATACAAATGTATGATGTTTTTATTCTAAAATAGAAGAAATATTTTGCTATGGTCAGTTATGAGTAATTTTTTTAACGAATGATCTCTACGCTCTTTATAGTGTAACATCTTGTTTTTTTCCTTATTTTAACTAGCCGACATGACTTCATCTACTTAATTCACGACATGTGTGTAAAGTAAAATTCATAATGTGACAAAAATCTTATGAGTAAAAACAAGAAAAAAATGAAAAATTACCTTGTTTTTAAACTACTTACAACATTATTAAAACTAATAAATTTACACAGTTAAGGTGTCTACATCAGATAAACTAATAAAGATAGTTTATTCTACGTAGAATATCATGTTACCTGTTGGATATGTGATTTACGTTATACAATTTTTGATATATAATTTGAACTTTGATTTAATTATCATTTTTTTATGTTAAAATATTTTAGCAAATCGTCACTTAATTCTATCAACATCAGTTCACTGTTACTTTAAACATTTTTGAAGTTATTCTTCTTTTGGCACGTTTGGAAAAAGTCATGAGAGTAAAATTTTTACGATGCGCGCGCACACCGACAGCCAAAAAGCGACATGATGAAGTTAGCTGAAAGCAACAAGATGAAGTTAGCTGAAAGCGACATGATGAAGTTAGCTGAAAGCGACATGATGAAGTTAGCTAAAAGCGACATGATGAAGTTAGCTGCATTCCTTTTACAAACAGAGAGTTGTGACATACGGAATGAAATCTTTAGCTATTTTTGTTCTGTTACGTCAAAGAAGTATAACTTCTTACATACAAACGTTTTTTTACCATCAAACAGCTTTACTCATATGTTTTTAGTGTTCCCATAGAGTTGTGGACAATTAAAGGTTATTAGTTATTACCCTATTGGATCATAGCATGTAATAAAAAAATAAAGCTGCATATTTATATGTAATCGAGGCATTTCATATGAATTTATTTAATTAAGCCTAGGTATTGTATGTCCAATAAAAGAAGTTAAAAAAAAATAAACAAACAGATAAACATTTTAAAAAATATAATGAGGATTGCCTTTTATTATCATACTACTATTATAAATGTTTGTATTTGTGTGTATGTTTGTTAGTCGTTTAAGCTGAAATGGCTGAACGGATTTGGATGTAGTACATACTTTAACTATTTAGCGACACGAGAGTACGTACGTAATAAAATACAAATACCTATGTTTCAAATAAAATATTTTTAAACGTAGTTAATTGTAATATAATTAAAATATTTTTAAACGTAGCTATGGTTCCGTATATTAATAATTAATTTTAAATCTATACTAAACATAGAAAATACTAATAATAATAAAAACTATCCTTTATGTGGTTTAATTGTAGCATAGACAGGACGTATTTATGGAATCCATGATGATTGGGCGCAAAGGTCTCTGCAGTAACGCTAACTTTTGCTCGTAGACTGAAATATACTGTAGCAAAAGATATACGTTTTCTATACATCCGGCACTTAATAAATCTGTTTTTTTTTAAAGTAATTCACTTGTATTTCTAATATATTTGTTTTATAAATATAATATGACGACACGTTTGGCTCAGTTTGTAGTGACCGTACTTGCTGTGCCAGCGGTCGCGGGTTCGAGTCCCGCTGGGGGCATTCATTTGTGTGATGAGCACTTATGTTTGTACTCCAGTCATGGGTGTTTATATTTATAATATGTATGTATTTAAAAACATATACGTGTCATGTATCAACTGTCTGGTATCCATAACACAGGCCTCGTAGCTTACCATGGAACTAGATGGTGCTGTGTGTTAATGTCCCTACATATTTATTTTATTTAATCTACGTTTCAAAACATTGTAGTGTATTATAATACGAGTATAAGCAGGCATTGTATTTGAAAGTATGTTGATAAATATTGAATATCCTATATGAGTATCGTATTATTTTTTTAACATACCTACTGCTATTTTAAAAAAGGAGGTTAACAAATTTTAAAAATTTATTTCGAACTTGCATAAATGTCCCATATATTTACATGCATCTAAAAGCAATTTACAGTTAAAAATTGATTAGCGCCAAATTACCTCAAAAGGCAACACAAACCATTAACAAGAAAATTGAATTGAATTAATATTGAGGTAAGATGGAGGAAATTTGTTGTTGACAATACTTTTTATAGTTCCTAATATCACGTAAGCGTGAGATTGTTATTTTAATTCTATCACCTCACAAGATGATGTCGCTATATGAATTCAATTTAGTTATAAACTTTGCTATGACTTTTCTTGCAAATATGACGGCGTGTCAAATTCAATTGTTACTGTTGGCTTTGGAATATATTAGATTTAGATACTAGACGCATATTTGTAGCAGACAAACTTTTATCGTCAGCTTTGTTTCAATGTGTATTCGAGGAAATTTGCCAAAGTTTGAAGACAATTTCCTTTTCCCTGTCTCTATTGTGAAAGTTCAGATATTGACGCAATTTATTTATTGATAAGGATTTTATCCTATACTCTATTTTAAACAGGCTTAAAATTTACTTACTTTGTTTGAACGTGTTAGTCTCTGGAACTACAATTATTCTTTGTGTGAAATAAAACTCATCACTCGTTTTGGGTTTGCCCTATTCCTTGAGGAAGGTTATAAGTTATCCAAATCACTTTAACGGGTAAGGTGCAGAACAATTATATACCTATGCATATAATAAAATTCTGTGTCGAATCTGTACATAATTTTATTTTTGGAAAATCTTATTGAAATAGTCATTGTTATCGATACAGAGACCGAATCTATAGTTTTTAAAAAAAAATTCTGTCTGTCTAGGAACGCATCACGAGAAAACCACTGGACAAATTTTGATGAAATTTGGTATGATGATAGCTGGTTATCCGGGTCAACATATAGGATACTTTTTACAGCGGGAAAATATCTCTGAGAAGTCTATGCTAACCGTTTAAACGAACGTTTTAACTATATAAATAAATTAAGTAGACCGAGCTGCGGGCAAACACTAGTTATAATTAAAGAACACATTGTGAGCGTACCTGTATTTCATAAATTTTACTATATAACGAACATTGTATTAAATTGCGAAGATACAAATGGTATATTTTTAATTTTTACAAAAATTTTAGTACGGAGCTATTTCTCAAACTATACTATATCCGCTTCAATATACCAGTTTTATATACATTCAATGGAAGATTTAATTCTCACACTGATCTCCACTGTCTGATAATATATTTTATTTTTGTAATCTCGATTTGAAATTTTATAACTTAATTAATTTAATTGCTTGTTAATGAATTTTATTGCTGTATTTGCAAATACCTGCGTTTTTTATTTCAAATATAACAGGTACACAAAACATCACAGTGTTTGTATGGAACATCACATATTACTGCGTAATTCCATATCGTTATTAAAATTCACCAAAGGCAATAAATAGGTATGCATTTTGGGAAAAATAACATATCATTCATAAAATAAATAAACCATAGACAACGGTTTTGTTTTAAAAGTGGCATAAGCTATGTGCACGAAAAAACGCTTAGGCCTCTAGAGATAAGCTCATGGAAATATGTATATTACGATAGACAGCTGTCAAATTATATAATAATTATTGTATACTAGCAGAACCCGCAGCTTCGCTTGCGCTAAAACTATAGAAAAAATCTATTAAAATGTAGTTTTCATACCTTATTTTACCCCCTTATGGGATGTTTTTCGAAAAATGCTAAAATACTTATTTATTTAATTATATTGAAGAGCATTAATACCAAGTTTCAAGTAATTCTGATCATAAATATTTTTTGTGTGTGTTTCCCGTAGGAATAGGGTAATCTCCCGCGGTGAAAAGTAGCCTATTTCACTTTCCAGCTTTCCAACTATCTCCACACAAAAAATCACTACAATCTGTCACTCTATTTCGACTTGAAAGACGAAAAAACAAACATACACACTTTCACATTTATAATATTAGTATGGCTTACGTGATATAGCAGCACAATGAACAATCCGTTGCCGGTCAAGTAAGCATAGAAATAGTTTATGGGTTGGATATTGGTATAGAATACTTTCGATCTGTTAAATAAAAACTCCTCTATTGAAATCAAAAAATGGCAAATTGGTACGCATATAATTAAAATATGCATACCAAATTGCCAATTAGTGCAAGGACGTAGGCACTCTAGATATATGTATGTGTTTATGAATAGAAACTTAAGATTACGAAGGCTATCACAGAAATAAGAATTTAAAAACATTGAATAACTAAAATGAAATATTTTGTTAAGTTACAAGTCATACTTATGTGGAATTTGAACGGTACTCAGTCAATTGTATATAATCAATTTCAACTCATCAGTACGTGTAACAGTAAATATTGGGTATACTTATGTTCGTAATTACATAAATATACATTTATATAATAATCTGTACATACATATATTAAAATTGTAACGAGATCAAATACATAAAATTAATATTATACGAAATAAGTATTTTTCTTTTAGCGTTTGATGAAAATATAATACATAGTTTTATCATTTTAAAGCTTTTATGTGTATTGTGCGGCTGTGTAATGCAGCTGTTTAATGCACTAATAGAGAAGGGCTGAATCGGTTTTAATAAAACCTCTCCAGGTCAGGTTCACCGCTGTAAGGCTCTGTTTACACTCTACTCAGAGACGTCGGCTTGTAAGGGTAATAATAAATTACCTAGATACACACATAAATTTTATAATTATTATAATATTTGTCAGTCATTAATAAATTTTTACAGGACTATATCCTCTTGTCAAGATTTTTATTATTATTACATACTAAAGACGATTTCATCGGCAACGGATAATCAGATTGTGATATTCATCAAATACTTTACAAGGCATAAAGTTTAATTACCCTTTATGGCACATGACTCATGGACATCATGTTTTTGTTATAAAACTGCAATAAAATCAGTTATATAAATTTAGCATGAAAATTACTTTAATAATATATCTCTTTCTTTATTTTTTATAAAAACCTAAAATATAGACAAGAGTGCAATAGAATCTAATCTATTACAAATAATAAAATTGTAAGTAAGCCGAATGTACATTAAATATTTTTTGGAAAATCTTATTGAAATAGACATTATTATAGTTTTTAGAGTTTTTGTCTGTCGGTCGGTCTGTAACCACATCACGGAAAAACCGCTGGAGGGGTTTGATGAAATTTTGTATGATGATAGCTAGATCCGGGGCAACTTATAGGATACTTTTTAATGCGGTAAATATCTCATCTCTGAGAAATCTATACCAAACGTTAAAACGCAACTAGGGACGAACCCGAGCGGAGCGAGGGTGTGTCGCTAGTCTAACATATGCATTAAGAAATGACAGATGTGTATTTTCTATCAAACATCAATTACTAATTTTAAAAGTCACAGTTGCCATACATACTTTCACACTCTATTTAACCTCCTTAGGGGATGAATTTTCAATAATTCTTCTTTAGTGCTAGTCTTCATTATTTATAGAACTCTTGATAAAATAGAAGTAAAAGCCCTAAAAAATCTTTTTTCAAAGGTTTGTACTACGTGTTTTACATGGCGTTATCTAGATTTTCTGACGTATTTTCCTGTTCCCAACTTCCAACCAATGTTGGTCCCGAACTTCCTTTGGTTTTTGCTATTTCTCCAATCTTAGGTATTGCATATATTTCTACTATTCCATTCGACACTCAATTGTACTATTCCATTCGACATTTCTCCAGTTGTCCATTTACAGCGCCAATAGCTATATATTATGTAACGGTTACTGAGACCTAACAATAAGCCCGAATACGAGCGGAATATAATATTGTCACCTTTGAATCAGGCTAATAAATTAGGATCTTAAATTATTTGATACAATCGCCATCTTCATGCTATTAATGGCGCTATGTCTGAAAGGAAAAAGTTATTATGTTAAATAATAGTTGAAATAAATTTAAAATTTTTTTACAAACATACAGACAGTATTATTTTCATATTGATGAAATGACCATTAAAATACGCAACACTCGTAACCGTGAGCTTTTACCGGAAGGCAGCCGCGGGTTAGTACTAGGACAATAAATGGGTTTACACGTCGATTTCTACGTTCAAAGCCCGAAGGCTCAACGCGTTCAGGGGCTTATCCGGCCATCAATACACTGTATACGGCCTTTTAAAGGACTGGAATGGTAAATGAAATTTCATACGGAAATGAAAAGGGTTTTCTGATTGTGTTAAAGGAGGAAGGTTTGCAGTGCAGATATTTTTTTTTTGATTTGGTATTTGCCTTTAATTGGCCTAAAGTGTTTTCCTTTTATGGCTTGCTTTAAAGTGATTTAAAGCGAAGTTGCATCTTAAGTTGAAAATATGTCGTAATTCAACCTAATTTTATATATCACCTTACAGGAGCGATTCCAATTTGATTTTATTACCTTTAATAAATATCACTGGTTATATTTATCTCGTCATCCGGTTCTTAACATAAAATATTATTTATTAGCAACAAAACATTACAGAAACAAATTAAACAATTGGTGCACCATAATATGATTTACAATGTAATTTTGCTGAACATGACGTTCGTTATAAATATTCAATTATTTAAAATAATTTCATGACATGTCTATTTAAACCGTAATTTAATCACATTACTCGTATAATATTATTTTAAAAACGAAAGTTTGTGTGTTTGTGTGTGTATGTCGGTTACTCCTTCATGTTGAAATCGCTGCAAGGATTTTGATGAAACTCAGTTAGATTACGACACTAGTAATATAGGCTATATATAGTTAGTAATAAAATTTAAAAAAAAAAAAAAACTTTTTTGTAATATAATTATTTTTTGTAATAAAATAAATATAATTGTTATTAATGTTCCAATTAACATTAAAAACAATTAAAAATTAAATTGTATAGTGAAATACTAAAAATAGCAAAACGCACAGAAGGGCCGATTAACACCCTTCGATTGAGTCATAATACGCGTGAGTGTAACAATAATTTAGGCTGTGTTTATCAAGCCCTCTAGTTCCACATAGCGGCCTATGTAAAGTCTACCCTCTATTGTTTCGGGATGATAAATTAGCCCAGCTTACCTGTCGCCAGGATTAGCTCCCTATAGCCGACTGTACGCTCCCTTTGAACACTTGAATCCTTTTTATATGCATTTGATCATTTGATTAATTTGTTTCTGAACAATGAGTTGTGTTGTGCTAATTTTTATCGTATTTTTTCGAATCGTGTACTTGCATAATTCATTGGCTCACTATTACAAGGTTCTATGTTACAATTTTAGTACTTATTTAGTTATTAATGCTACAAGGTTCTATGTGTCATTAGCTACAGTTTTGCAAAAACAAACCACTAGATAGCCGCACTATAACTACAAAATATTCAATTTTACATAGTTCTATGTTGTTTTTTTTTACGATAACAAAATAACGAAGTTCTATATAAAAATTACTAAACTTCATTAAAATTAACATAGAACCTTGTAATAGTAAGCCAACGAATTATTATGTCGATACTTCAAGTTTTGATGATGCGTTATTTCCATAATGGGTGAGTTCGATGTAAGCGTGAAATGATTGGTTCCAGTGATGAGAGCATAAAATTTTTATTAAGTACATCATGACTTGCGATATTGTTGAATGCTAAATTTAATTATTTCTGAGTCCCAGATACAGGTCTCGTTTAAGACTAATATTATTCTGAATAAGGATAATATAAATGCGAATAAAACGAACTTATATTATACGACGATAATTTAAAATTTATTCTACACGAAAATTATTCGTTTTGACAGTTCTTGAGCTTAAATGACAGAATAAAATTTTTATTTAATCATACATATGAGTAAGCTTACAATTACATTAAATTCGTTATGTAGTATGTAGAAAACTTTGAGGATATCTTGACCTATATTCTTATATTTACGGTCAAAATTTTATTGTACTTTCCACTTTACATTTTCAATCTCTATTTGGCAGATATCCATGCTTTATTGGACTTTTTAATTATTATCAATCAATGAATAGCTAATAAGAATATCAATAATATTCATATATAAAGATATTATATGTATAAAAGATATATTATAAATAAAATAAGGATACTGTAAGACGACACGTTTGGCTCAGTTTGTAGTGACCCTACTTGCTGTGCCAGCGGTCGCGGGTTAGAGTCCCGCTGGGGGCATTCATTAGTGTGATAAGCACGAATGTTTGTACTCCAGTCATGTCTGTTTATATTTATAATATGTATGCATTCAAAGTTATATATGTGTAGTGTATCAACTATCTGGTATCCATAACACAAGCCTCGTAGCTTACCATGGAACTGGATGGTGCTGTGTGTTAATGTCCCAACATATTTATATTTATTTATTTAACATATTTGTAACTCAGTCACCACCTACAATGTCTAAGGACACGTGTTTGATTTGTGATATTTTATCTAATTAATATTGTCTTTAAATAAAATATATGTGACAATTGTATGCAGTACATTTTAAGCATTACGTATTTAAATGATACCTGATACTGAAAATAAACAGACAAGAAGGCGAGAACATCAAACCAAAAGAAGATAGTAAATTATAACATTCTATAAAAGCAGAACGCGTATAATAAGTAGTGCAAATGCAACATTACTTGAATTATTGTTATACTAATTAATTTTGTGTGGAAAGTGACCTTGTTCGTAACATATATTATAACATATAACCTATATAATATAACATATTATGCTAATGCCATCTTGTTGTGTTCTAGTTTCAGTTTTAGCGGTGTTGGTTAATTACATCATGGATTTATAATAATAGTTGTATTAGTAAAAACATTTTTAAAGTTTTTATCATTTAAAGGGCATTTTTGAGAGTTTATAAAATTCAAATTTATCTATTTTAAATTATAGAATGACTTTCCATCAAAAGCTTCCTCTAAAGTCATATGTTTCCACTTTCCTGACACTAACCTCCACGTTAAAACAATTACGTGTCAGTTATAGTCTCGTCGAGTTTTGTTCAAGCTGTATGAGTTATGACGTCAGCTATCTTAAACATAAATCATTCTCTCGAGCAATTCCGTCCAGAACTTATTATTATCAGTCACGACCTATGTAAGGTTTTTCTTTGAATTATGTCTGGAATAAACTAGGCAATTGTAGGTGACCTCGTCTGAAATAATAATATTGCTTATTGTAAGAAAATATCTTTATTATCATTCTAACGGTTTCTTAATAAAGAAATCTTTGAAGATTCTTGTGAATAGCCAGAAAGAAAATATTATAGAGTGAATAATAGTTTACAATGGAGTTTCATTTAGAAAAGAAAAATTTGGTTTATAAATCAATTTAGTTTTTTATAAGTCGAACATTGGTATATATTTCAATTTATTAAACGAAAATATTTAAAGATAATGCAGTCGTTTGGAAAATCATTGAAGCGTATTCAAATCCGAGGTCTCGAATCGCTGAGATTTTCATGTCCTAATCAGTATATCTGTTAATTTTTAATACAGTCAAAGACGTCGTAAAAGAATGTTCATATGAGAGAGCCCAACTTTTCAAAACTTGTGCCCAGCAAAGAGGATGTAAAAAGGTAGAGTTTTTACTTTTTTTTTATATTTAACTAAAACGAAATGAATAAAATTAAAAAAATCAGATTACTTACGAAGGGTATTCGCAATATATAAGCAATGTGCATTGGAAGTACATGAACAGGTCTTCGATTCAGTGTAGGTTCGGATTGCAGCCTTTCTACTCAAGCCATTGTTGCGAGACGGATGGCAAATTAAAACCTTTGCTGCGACGTCGGACGATCGTGATTGAGTGTTAAAAAGCTCTCGCGCCAGGCTACAATCCTGCGAAGAATAGCACCCTATCGATCAATATGCTCTATGTGTGATTAAAACCTGCCACGTGGAAACGTATCGTATGAATGTATTTTTATTTGTAGTTCCGATGTTGAGTTAGTCCGATCTAAGCAGTACGGGAATTAAATTTTTTTACAGATTTTTTTTTAAATTACGTAAAATTTTAGGGTTTTCACTATTATTACAAAAACCTCACAAGAAAGATTGTTTAGAATTTCACGCAAATATAAAGAAAATAAAAGTATTATCTGCTTATAAATTAGGGGTTGTTTGATGTTTGGATTTTGATTTTATTTCATCACCGACGCTCGACAATCGTAATTAAACCTTCAATTGCAATGGAGTTTTTATAGCCATAAAATTTTCACCCTTGCGCGGTGAAAAAGTTCGACCTCGAAAAGGGCAAATTAAATCATATAGCGAGCGTCTCAATTATTTGAAAAGCGCGGTATATTCACAGACGCAAAAAGAATGGTGGCGCTGGTCCTTTGAAAGGCCCATCGGGGGAGCCCTCGAAGCTGTCACTGCCAGAAGAACTCCTCTGCGAACGCAAATATCCAAATATCCGCATTAAAGCTACGTGTACACTGCTGTTTACGTATCGTTTACTTTGAAAATTCTGTCAAGAAAACCGGCAATGTATACAGTGTCAGTGATCACGTGCTATATTTTCGTTTAGGAGCTGGATACCGGCGCCGTGGCGGCTGTCACGAGACGCATGCGTACAAAAATCTACCCCATTGGTCTAGGATGACGTCATCGGGGTGAACCCGTAGGTCTGAGTGTCACCAACAGTCACTCCGTAGCGTTCGGAGGGTGATCTCGTTGCATTCGCAGTGATAACTAAACAAACGTTCCCTCTTGACCAGGAGAGACTGACCGTGGTAAACATAACAGTGATAAGACAGTGAATCAGTAGATAGTGCTTTCACAGCATCCCAGTAACAAATCCATCTGTTAAAGGTAACTTTACGTTCATTGTTTACAGTACTTCAAAATTATGAAAGCTCGTGACTTGCGAAGGATTTTTTAGTATTTTTACGTGCTGCGGAAAAAGCTGAAAAGATGAAATGTAGTTGTTGAAATATTCGCAGTAATAATTTTTTTCGAGCACTATTTTCCTTATTGAAGGTTTGTTTATGTAGGAAGTACTGACATAGGTTGTATGTAGGGTAGAAGCATAGCATGTAATTTCTGAAATAACACTATAATCACATTTTCACCCCCGTTTTCGATTTATTTGCTTGAAGCGATATCTTAAACTCATATCAATACAAGGGCGAAAATTTAAGCTTAAGTAAAAGATGATTTTTGGATTTTTACAAGCCAAGAGAACGTTTTTAACCTTCAAAACAACATCAATCTAACATTTAATATTCATCGTTATTTATGCTCTCCTTTTTTTTTCTCTAAGAATATACAGCCATTATATTTATAAAATTATTTAGATAAAATTATAATTTTTTTAAAGCTATTATATTCAGCCACATTTTATTTTAAAGTGCAAAGTGCAGTTTGTATGTTTTTTTGAGATAAAGGTTTACGCGGTAATTTCGCAAGCGGATTTAACTTTCATAATAAACATTGCGGGAAATATTCAGTGTAGAGCTATTGAAACTACGAAATGATATGCTTTATTCTATTTTTAGTAATCGTTTTTTACCTGCAGTAAAGGTTTATGTTTTGTTTGTAAAATAGTTTTTAATTTGATTTATCATTCGTTGATAGTAATTTATAAATCACTAGCAGAGCCCGCGGCTTCGCTCGCGCTAAAACTACGAAAAATCTTTAAAAAGGTAGTTTCATACAAACTTTCATCCCATATTTCACCCTCTTATAGGATGAATTTCGAAAAATGCTAATTTAATTTTATTGAAGAGCATTAATACCAAGTTTCAGGCAATTCTGATCATAAATATTTTTTGGATTGTATTATAACGTATTTTCCCGTTGGAATTACATGATCTCTTACGGTTAAAAATAGCCTATGTCACTGTCAAGCCCTCCAACTATCTCCACACAAAAAAATCACGCGAATCCGTCACTCCGTTTCGACGTGAAAGAAAGACAAACAAACAAACACACTTTCACATTTATAATATTAGTATGGATTTTATATATAACTCATAGAATGCCTCTTAATATCAGCCTTATTATTATTTATAATATATACATATATTTTATTGAGATTTTTGCAAAGTAATACCAGCTTATTTTTGATACTAAGCAAATCGTTACACTTCATTCGCATCCTACATTGACGTTTTAAAACTCTTGTAAGGATAAAATAAAATGCGTAAACACGTATGTACTCGTAGGTACCCTTTCATCGCAGTAAGTGCCTCTCCTCGGGATAGTTGAACAAGTGTTAAATAAGTATATTTTATTTATACGTGACATGTCTAAAATGAAACGTAAATAAGAAATTTTTCATAATAGCCGCCATTTGTTTACTTTCCCCGGGGTGTAAGTTAATATTTAATGATTCGCTTGGTTTTTTTTTATTTCCTTTAATTATGAAATTAAGAAAATATGAATAGCTCCCAAAATGGTATTGTTTTTAAAAAAAGAAATTAACAATATATAAAAGAAAATATAATCTCACTATCTTACTAATATTATAAATGGGGAAGTTTAGATGTTGGATGTTTTAGTTTTTGGGTGTTTGTTACTCGGCTGAACGGATCTGGATGAAATTTGGCACAGACATAGATATTGTCTAGAATAGTACATAGGCTACCCGAATATATATATTTATCCCGGAATTTACGGTTCCCGTGGGACTGATTTGAAGTCGCTTGTGATTAATAAAATACTGCAACGGCTACTTCTGTAACATACAAGACAAAAGCTTTAATTAAAACTCTTAAAGTCTGTTGATTGTTGATATTGAAACAATAAGCTAGATATAAAAAAAAATGTTTTATTCTCTAAGTACGTCTCGTTTTGCAAATTCAATCACAGCGTTATACAATAATTTTCAACCGACCGCAAATAAGGTTCATTCGATTTTTTATAATAACTTTGCCAATAAGATATAATATAGCTTAGATTAATTGAAATAAAAGAAAAGCTGCACACAAGTAAGAGTAGTTTTTCTCAGCAAAAGGCCGACAAAGGAGATAAAAGCACTTTATGAAGAAGATTTCATACAGTATAGCAACGGGGCCATGCAAAATAGAAAACTATGATTTTTTTAATCCGATATAAAACACCTAAACTCTTTATGAAAAACCTTAAATGTATAATAAATTCGAAATACGCCATTTATATGCCTGCTGTAAAAATTTTACTACAGCTAAAATATAAATAAATGTTCCCACCATTCAGATATATGTTTGTACAAATGTTACCCAAGTAATATAAAGTCGTAGCCAATTTGAATCAATATTAAGATCACGTTTTAGATACTGAACAGCATCCACGTAACGCGACACGTTTGAAAATTAATGTTTCCTATAGGGACCGACGACTCCATTTCTGATCTAACTAACCATTATCAGCTTACATTTCACATTTGAATATTCAAAAGAACAAAACGTGCTTCGCCAAAGTTTACGTTAACAGTAATCGTTTTGATCGGTTGAGGGATCATTTAAATAACCCCTTGGGTTTAAGAGGGATAATGCGTTCTCTAACTTAATTCGATACGATGTCAATTTATGCTTACGAATAGTACTGACGTAATTTTATATGTATTGTGAATATATATTTCTACGTATTTTATTTTTTATATATGTCTTATGTATCTCATATAGTCCTTAACACCTCCTGGTAAATTTCTAAGTAATTAATTAAATTTCTAAGAATTCTGTTGTTAACTGACACGCCGGTGTCTCCGCGGTCGTGGAGGGATTAATATTTGAAAATCATCCAAATATACTATATTCAAATAGATTTTTAATAACACTTTTGAATTTAATTTTGTATTCATATTCTGTGTCAGTATATAAAGTTCGTGTAGAATTTACCGTCGGCCCGGACGGCTGAAAGACAGATTTTCTTTTATTTAAAAATAATATTGTCTTTACAATAGTGGGCAAATTATTTTGTACTTATTTTACATGAGTACTAACTTTAATGAATATCTCGCATTTACGTCTGTGAAGTATTTTATATTGAAAGAGAAAGTGCTTAATTATACTGATGTAATATTATATAGTTTTTTTATTAGCTTTTTTATTCACAATCATACGAATTCTGGCCTATGTACCTTCGATTTACTTTGAGTAAGGAGAAAACGTATATCATTTATTTTTTACCCGATGTCCAATACAATATAATTAAAATTAAAATTTGAATTAAAAACTACGTACGAGTATGTTAGCAAAAAAAAAAAAACATTTTTTAACTATTTTATATTTGTAACTTATCCCTTATTTTTTTATAACTTTCAAATGTCACCATCTACATATTTCATAAAGTTAAGTCTTAACAGTAACTTTAAGTGATATCCGGTGACATGAGCTCGTGTGTAGTAGATGAGGCTGTTACTAAATTAAGTCTCCTTGACTTAATTGCCGAAGGTCGCCTTCGACTTGGCCATGAATGAATGACTAACTACTACTTTTTTAACTACATATGTTATAAAGTCTAATCGACCGGAAGTCATTTCTCGATTTTGTGTACTTTTTCGATTTTGTAAATTGTTTTTAATAATTATTTTTTTGAATAGGTCTAGTAATTCATATGGGACCACCTTAAGGATTTATATAAATTTCAAGAAACAAATATGAAAAAAATCGCTCGACGAGACTAGAGTGCTGGAAAATTTTATTTGATTTAGAAGTCGATGTACCTACTTTCTTAGTAAATGAGTAATTATCTTATATAGAATAATAGAGAATATAGAATTCATAAGAAAAATATACGAGTAGTTAACGTACAAAATTCGATAATGAAAATTTTCTATATAGAAAATATTGATAGAACACTTCTTTATATTGTTAATATTAAAAAAACACTAAATAGTTAGATGACTTCCTTTGTAACTTTTTCTAAGAAGTATAGATTACTATTTCAAGAAGTCTTCGCGCTGTAAAATCAATGTATAATTCAAAATTTCCACTTCTCTTTTGAAAAACAGTATGTAAAGGAAATTTACTCGCAATTTTTACTCTCAAAGCATATTCTGTGTAGTAAACGAGGAAAAACATTTAATCCTCAGATTGGTCCGTATATCGCCGGCCGCCCATAGAGGATAATCGCCTGTAATTTGATTGGCACTTGCACAGATGGTGACGACGTGAAGACTCCATCACTTAACAACTTGTTAGTTTTACACCAGTCATCGTTTTAAAGGGATTAGCCTTTACATTTGCTTACGAGTATATCGAACTGTAAATTACGTTTTTTTACAAGTTTCTAATTATATAATATACTAGTGACTTATTTTGGCGCCGCTCGGGTGCGTCCTTAAGCCGAAGAATGGTTTGGTTTTTTTTGGGCAACGAATTTTCGCAGCCGTATACAGAATCAGCCACTAGAGTTTTATCAGAATCGAGTCTATGGTTTAGGAAGGCGCAGAGGACAAACACACAAACATTCATTTTTATTTATATACTAGGACTCACCCTCGTTCCGCTCGGTTTAATCTCTAGTTACGTTTTAACATTTAGTATAGATTTCTCAGAGATGAAATATTTTCTCGCAGTAAAAAGTATTCTATATGTTACCTCGGATAACCAGTTATCATCATACAAAATTTCATCAAAATCTGTCCAGTGGTTTTCTCGTGATGCGTTCCAAGATAGACAAAAATTCTAGAAATTATTAATTCGGCCTCTGTATCGATAATAATAATGAGTTATTCTATTAAAATTGAGTCAAATCTGTACATTAAATATTAACGTACAGATTCGCCACCTTTTGGCAAATACACAAACATACAGATACACTCGCATACAAGTTTTTGCATCTATGATACTACTGCGATGCTTATTTTATTCGAAAAGGAGTATGTTAGTTTGTCCTTCTTTCATCCAGAAACAGAAAGAGATCGATGTGTTTTTTGTCTAGAGATTATGGGTTGGCGTATAATAAAGACTATTTTTACCACGCTTATCAAGTGATTCCCGCGGGGTGTAGGCTTGTTATATAAGGTATCTCAGTACGCGTCGGAACGAAACGAGTATGAGGCACTTTATAATCTTATATCTTTAAACAAGCAATTCTTGTATATATATAATCTGAATCTCGGAAACGGCTATAACGATTTTGCCGAAATTTGGTATGTGGGAGTTTTCGGGGTTGAAAAATCGATCTAAATTAGTCTTATGTCTGAGAAAACGTCTATTTTAGAGTTTTCATGCGGTTTTATTTCACATTATTCCACATAAAATATAGATGGTAATTTCGCACGCTCTGGCATAAGCAGTGTGATCAAGCGGTCAAGGCGCAAGATCGACAATCACAGGTGTCCAGGTCCGAATCTCGGTCAGATACAAAGTTTTTACTTGTTTTTTTTTTGTTTTTTTTTACATGTATTCAAGTTTTTAGTTTTAAAAAAAAAGAAAATTGTACTTTAGGCCAAAAACTCCGAGCGAAGCTTGGTCGCCCAGGTACTTGTTTATAAATAAGCCAGTAAGCTGAGAAAAATAAATCTTAATTTAGGTTTTCTTTTACGTTAGTGTTGAGGTATCGTGATGGGATGAGGCATCTTATATCTCGTTTAACTAAATAAAAATAAACATATACATATATTGTGTACATACATATGTTTTAAATAAATATCTTTCCAAGTGAAGCTAACCACGAACCGATCCGCGATTTGCACTACTGATCAAGTGTGTTGCCGATTCACATTTTATTGAGTTTTTTATTATTTTTAAAGGAATCCACCATAGTACTAACGATGAGAAAGTTTAATCTATATCTTACGGTTAAAAAATACAACCTACACATTTATTTAAAGAAATAGAACAGACAGACAGATAGACAGCGTAGGCAAATAATAGGATTCGAAGTGGACGCATTAGGCACGAACCCCCAAAAGTCATATAAACTTCAGATTGTTATCCTATTAGTGTATATACTAGACCAAAAATATTTCATTCACTCCATGGACACTAAAAAGTAGTCTATTTTAAAGTATCATTTTCCAACTCCAGTCAATATTTGAGCTAATGAGAAATACGATAATAGCAAATCTTTGTATCTATTTCGAATCAGTCTACCTATTTCCAATTAATTAGTGGATCTCGGGAAGTAAAATAATCATTATTGATTACATTACCGTTTCCCCTTTAAAGAGAAACATGAGAAACCACTCAACTCGTTTGTACATATTAATCTACTATTGTTCTTTATTTCCTACCACATCTGCTTAGCTTATGTGGCTTTGGAAGCTACACAAGATCTATAAAAATATTTTCTAAATATAGTTTTATTATATAAAGACTTATTAGTTATTATAATTGTATTAAGAGCTCTGTTTAGTTATGAGAAATAGGATAACCATTACCAAGATTAAACATAGTATATTACTGTACGGGCCATAAACTATTTCTATGTAAATAATCACGTATATAATACACACCCTTTAGGATATTTCATAGCATTAGTGAGCATAATCTTCTAAGATAAGATTATGTATTATGATATATTTTAATTTGATCGTATCTGTTTAGGGATGGGAATAAAGTATATAATAGCTCGTTATTTTACGTGCTTAATCGTTTTACTGCCTTTGTTGGAAAATTACAGGAATTATTAATTCGATCTGGTAAAACAAAGCCTGGCTGAGATATCGAAGGGTATGGTAGTAGTTAGCTGATTAATGATAGCGGAATATTTCGGATTTTGTAAAGATCGGTCTTTAGTGCAAAACAAATATTAATTGTATTTATAATAATAAAGAACAAGAGCTGTATTACTAAATATAGTTTCATACAAACTAAGTCTATTTACCAACGACCACGATTCTTCAAGTTCTTAAAGTTCAATAGCAAGTAACTTCTACGAGTATATAAAATTTCATCCCCTTTTAAGCCCTTCTACGCGACAAATTAAAAATTATTTCTTACTACCTTTGTTATATAAGGAACTTTTATAATATTGTCTTATCTTTATTTTAGATTTAGAGGTTAAAGTTATACTTAGTCCATCATTAAGCAAGCTTATTTTTTTTATTGTGTAGACAAAAACATGATACAGAAACATAAATAAGTTATTAATAAATAAGATACACCTAGTATACATGAAATATCGATGTTTAAAATACATTTTACAAATATTTTTTCTTTGGGACATTAACACACAGCACCATTTAGTTCCATGGTGCGAGGCTTGTGCTATGGATACCAGATAGTTGATACCCTACACATTTGTTATACACTTTAAATACGTACATTTTATAAATATAAACACCCATAACTGGAGTACAAACATTTGTGCTCATCACACAAATGAATGCCCCCAGCGAAACTCGAACCCGCGACCGCTGGCACAGCAAGTAGGGCCACTACTAACATAGCCAAACATGTTTTTCAAATTGCTATTAGTGTATTATAGATTGGCATATTTTGTGATTCGTGTATTTTAGTTGTTTATTTAATATTGTTGTCATAATAAACGGTTTTTAATATAAAATTATAAGAATCTTAAAATGGGGTGCAGATTTTTTTATCTCTTTAACCTAATGAAAAGAGAGAATATATCAATCTTTTGTTTCGAGGCGTGATGGTTCTGGGGACTGTGAAATTAAGGGCTGAAAAATGGGGTGGCCATTATGATAATTATTATTTGTTTTAGAAGATTCAACCACGCGACCTCCTTGCGAATTAAGAAAATTAAGCAACATTTACTATGCTAATTTTTCTTATATTTTAAAGTTTACTCGTTATTTTCATATATTATTATAAATATTAAGTAGGCAATATTTTGTAAAGTTAATAGCACGTTGATGTATACTTTGACGGGGAATGTCGGACCGACTATAATTTTTTAATTTTATCCTTTTTTTCTATGAAATAACGTTATTTATCGACAATTTAATAGGAAATAAAATGATAAAAATATTTATATATTTGTCTTTAAGTATAGCAGTATAATTCAATTCAATTACATTTTATTATACACTAAGAAAAAGATACAAACAAAAATATATAAACACACGAAGAAAAAATGTATAGAAGGTGGCCTTATCGCTAAAAGCAATCTCTTCCAGGCAACTTGAGGTAGAGGAGTAAGTTTTTAAATATACGGTAGGCGGTGTACTCGAACAAAACCTAACTAAAATTATATATATATATATATATATATATATATATATATATATATATATATATATATATATATATATTTATCCTATTTACCTAACAAGGAGATGCAATGACACCTTCACCGTTTCCTTCTCCACAATAGATATAAATATAAACAAATATATTAAATAATTTATCAACTAAATGATGATTATTATTAAACGTTTCAAATTTAGCGGTCGGGTGAAGCGTACTCGCTCAGAGCGACAAGCGATTGAAAAATTGTAGCGAAAGCTTACGTAATTTCATGCAGGGGTGTTCTTCACCACGCCTCCGGTGACGGTGGGGACTAGATGTATCAAAGCTGTAAGAATCGACACATCCATAATGTCTCCAATTTATTTTATTACGTAAATATAAAAATATTTAATGTCACTTAATAGATAAATAGGTTATTTCTGTAGAATATTAATTATATTAAAATAATGTTAACTAAATATAACTTAGCATTTTTTTAAAGTTGCATCACTTACGGTATTCAACTATCGACCATAATAATTATACTTAGCATAATATGTATATTATAGTAAATGAAAAATAAATGATGAATAAAAATTACACAGACATTCGTTATAGTTAATTTTGAAGTCTTTTATTTAGTGGAACATCTCTCGATTGCATGATTGTATACTTTAGAGGTTTTGAATCAATTGGGATCGATAACCTTTTTAAACGGGCATTAAGCTCTGATTGTATCACTGAGAGAAATTACAAAAAAATCCAACAATACCGTATTGAGGTAGAAAAATGAATGGTAAATTTATTCTAAAAACAACCGTGTCGAAGATATTCAGTTTAACAGTTACGTTGGTTCCATAAAATATTAATAGTGATGCAGCCGCACCCTTCTCAGTAGAGGAGACTACTGGAGATAGACCTATGTAGATTTTTCTTTTAATTTTGAACCTTAACATTATTACTGTAAGAGTCATGTAATAAGTTATTCATCTATAAATGAGAGTAGGTGTAATAAGTATTTAGTTGCGGGGATTCTAGTTGAGACCACGAGTAAGAGCGCGGCTTTGATGAAAATTCCATTTGAAATAAATCCAATATAGTTAATTTCGGACGCAAATTTAAAAACCTTTATTGGATTTAGAACAAGTTTACTGTATCCCTAATGAAATCGAATCGTCTGCTTCAAATCTTCTTAACGATATGATAAGGGTTTTTATTTTATTTCAAGACATTATTTTGTTAAAATAAATTCGATTTTCTTAATGATATATATTTAGTTGTTTAAGCTTACAAGTTAGTGTGGGGGGTAAATATCTACATATATCGGGATGGTAAAACTAGTTAGCTAACAGTGTTTCGATACAGGTAGAATTGAACAGGGAATGAAATGAGCATAATATTCTTTTAATCTCCACAAGCTTCTAAGAAACATGAGCTTTCCTCGTACAATCTTGATATGACGACATAAGAAGTAGTTAATGTTACTCTCCAGTCCATAAACCATATTTGTAATAGTCACTTCGATTCGTTGCTAGGTTATTTAAGGACAAAACAAACAAACACATTTTCGTATTCAAAATTTTATTAATAACCTAACTTTTGCCAGCCGTTCCGCTCACGTAGATTAATTATTTATGTATACCAAGGGTCTGCTACTACTTTCTTAAGGGTCGTTGTATAATGTTAGATAACCCGTATGTTACCTACTAAAAATAGGCTATAAAATGCTTTAGAATGTTTCAATTGTAATTGGCAGTTCCTGAGATAAGGGCATTCAAAGAGACAAACAACCCCTTTAGTTTTATATATTATAGACTAATTAACAGATTGGTAGCGTCAATTCTCTAGACGTAAGTACTGGATGCACTCCTCGCCATCTTGGCAAGTGTCGTATCCGCAGTTATACGCGCCGCGATATTTTATTCATAAACACCGGGTGTTCTGCAGTTTATTATCTATGACTACAGAATGTACAAAATATAAAGTAAGCCACAGTGCTTTATAGGTTAACTTTTTATGTGGCTCTATTCAGTACTTTCCGCATTTAATGTACCTACTTGCTACATTACTCGTGTGTGCAGTGTGTGGGTTTTATATACCACGTTGTTTTGTATCTTTTGTAAAAGAAATTGTAAATAGAAATGGAAACAGTGTTTTGCATAATAAAAAGTATAATATTGTAGCTTTTCAATTAAATGTTTATAATCATCTTATAAAGCAAAAACATCTAATAAAGTCTCGTGGAGTGTTGTATCAAGTTTTAATATCGAATTAAAATCGATATTTTGAATTATTTCTTTATATTTTCTATTGTACTGATTATTATTTTCAATAAATTGTAAGTTATTTATTATAATAAAATATGATGTGAGCAAAATTTAGCTATCTAGTATTGCAAATTTTTCATTTAAAATATATTTTGTAGGAATTATTTAAAATATGTCTATATCACTTTTAGCCTCGAGTTAATTACTTAGAACACTTTAATAGTTGATCCCAGAGAGGGCGAGGGCGTACACCCAATATTCTCCTTCATGTGCATATTATAAAAATCGATTGTAGGCATCATATTTTGCATCTGCATCTAGATTTTGACTGTGATTTCGTCTGCATGAGGTTTAGGCATCAAGTTTCAAACAAGTTCTAAACTTTCTAGAAATATAAAATATATTTTTTGGACCAAAATAATAAAATTTTACATTCCTAATAGATTTATTATACTTTCTACTTTATTATACTTCTACTTCTCATAAAATGTAGAGTCATCATATTTTAAAATATGATACACATTAATAATAAGCTCGTATGGTTTTATAATAATTTTAATCTTTATTTTCAATTTTGTTCATAAATAATAAAGAGCTTAATTTTTTAGCTTTTGTTTAAATTTTATAAAATAATTTTTAAATGTGGCTTTGTCAGCGGTATTATTCCTATTTTAATATGATAACATTAGATAAACATGAGAGTTATGTATATCATATAATGTACTATACTACTATGTTACATACATACTTATAGCATACTAGCGACTCACCCTCGCTCCGCTCGGGTTCATCCCTACTTACGTTTTAACGTTTAATATAGATTTCTCAGAGATGTGATATTTTCCTGCAGTAAAAAGTATCCTATACGTTGACCCGGATAACCAGCTATCACCATACCAAATTTCATCAAAATCCCTTCAGTAGTTTTTCTGTGATGCGCTAACAGACAGACAGACAGACAAAAATTTTAAAAACTATACATTCGGTCTCTTTATCGATAATTTTTTTTATTTCAATAAGATTTTCCAAAAATTATTTTATGTACAGATTCGGCTTAGAATTTTATTATATGTATTATAGATAGTATTGTTGTTGTATATATGATTAGAAAGAAATTAAACTTATAACAAAATAAAACTATTCAGTAATAACAAAAAATTACGTTAAAAATACTTGTCATTTTTTTATTAGTCACTAGCGAGTAGCGACTTCTCTCGCTTTGCTCGGGTGCGTCCCTAGGTACGTTTTAATTTTTATGAGCGGAACCCTAATTCTTTCTCTGAAATAAAGTTATAAGGAGTAACTAAGGCTTAGTTACCCATTATAACATCAGCTATCAGCCAGTGAAAGTCCCGCTAAAATCGGTCCAGACGTTTCGGAGATTAGCTGGAACAAAGAGACAGACAGACAAAATGTTAAAAAATTGAATTTTTGTTATAAGTACCGTGTATGCTTCCAAATGCATTTAGTAAAAAGCTTTTATTTTGACATTACAAACAGACACTTCAATTTTATTTATCTGTATAGATTATTTAATGATTATTTAATGTTAATATTTGTTGAAATGAATAGATTCATAACATTATTATAATTGTTTATTCAAACATTATTAGTGGTCCGTGTCCGATTACGTTCATATATAAGCTAAACGTAAACACTCTATGATATCTTTACCTCAAATGAGAACAGTCCAAGTGGCTATTCACCTCATAAATAAATTTACTGTTCACTTCATATGAAATAGTGTTAATTTTTTTCCAACAGAAGTCCGTTATTATGTGATTTTTATGCAAAAGTATAGGTGCGATAAAATGAATCACAGAAATATATTTAAAACTACATTCCTCGATGAACTAATCTGCAGGATAAAATTTAGATATGAGGAAAAGATACAGAATTATTGATGTTTGTACAAGAAAATTAAAATAATGCTTATTTGTAAGCGATGCGAAAATAATTCTAAGTGAAATATGATAGCTTTCATATAAATTATAAATTAAATTATGCCCATAAATTATGTAGTAGTATGTTATAAACCAACCTAGACCTACATCTTTAAAAATGTAGGTCGAAGAATTTAATTCTTTTGCTGTAATCTCTTTAAGCCTTAAGCTCTTCCCATATACTCTTTTCATTTGTGCGGAAAACTTCTTTTAAGAAAATAGATAGGTAATAATAAAATTATTATAAAATCATTTGTTGGTGAATGTTATGTACACTAGTTATTGATTTACATATCAGTGTGTGTTACTTATCAATTTTCTTAATATGTTGTGTGTTAATGTTAAATATGTATATGGTAAGTGTGCTTATAAATAAATAAATAAATAAATAAATAAATAAATTAAATAAATATGTCTAGAGTGAACAATAATAGAATTAGTAGTAATAAGGATATTGGAGTGTTTAAAAAAATATTTTTAACCTATCGGTTTAATAGAAAGACACTCAAAATAAATATTTTTTCCAACTAGACTTCTACAAGCGCTTTTAAACAATTTTTATTTCTGTGTCTCACAGTTACGTCCTTTAAACATTTTGTTAATTATTCACCTACTGCTGTAAAATTTTAAATTTTGCGTTAATTTTAAAACAATATATAAAATACCAGCGCAAGAAAGGGATTTCCCAATGGCGATTTAGCTTTAATAATACTACGCACAAAAAGAGCTGTGACTTGTGACCAAAACAAAAACAAAACGTCTAGGGTTCCACGGACGGACATAAATGTTAAAGTCTTTAGAGACAAATATAAATAGATTTTTATATGACATTTTAGCCTTAAATCGGCTGTAATAAATGTCTAGATATTAAGTAACAATAATACTGTCTTTAATACATGCGAAAATTTTAAGTGTTTTCGGATATTTCTGCAGATTTATTTTGATTTTTGGTTCTTGATGTTCAGAATGCTTAACGGCTATCATGGTCACGAGAGAAATCGTCACGTAGCAGACAAAAACCAAACTTTAAAGAAAATACCGAAAATAGTTTTATTTATAAAATAAGAATGCTCAAGTCTTATCGCTGTCAATAGGCAAATATAATCTACGACAGCGGACGCAAACCGCCAAGTACGTGACAAGAACCATAACAGAGTACAAGTTGTCCAAACGAGCTAAAACTAAAGTCTTTGGAGAAGTTTGTAAATATGTAGATAGTAACGTCATGTTGGATCTACGAGACGTGAGCAGGCCCCCGGGACCGACAGTAATTTGTATCACTAAACATTTTCGTCCTTGGTGATGTCTTAGCTCAGATGTTTTTCTTAATAAATGCAAAAGTAAGCAATGGTATATTAATATATGGTAATAGTGGTAGTAAGATGCTTGTTTGGGAAACCAAGTGAAGCGGTTTTAAATCCCGGGTTTTGTTGCTCTGATATTCTGATCTTGTCATGGGCAAATCATTTTCAATGATAAATCATTAAACTTTTTTTTTCTTTACGGCTTTACGGTGAAGGGAAACGTCATGAGGAGATGTGTATGTCTGAAAAAACTAGTAAATTTTCATAAAATATGTAAAGTCTGCTAACTTGCACATGGCCAGCGTGGTGGACTAACGTCTGCTCCCCTTCGTATTGAAGGCAGGGTCTTGCTTTTTTTGCCTTGCTCATAAGTGGGACGCTACAAAAGGCTGAATCCAATAAAACTTGAAACTCCTATACTATCTGTACTATTACTAGCGAACTCTGGCTTCACCGGGCATTTTAATTTAAAAAATATTTTCTTAAATAACACGCTCTACAGTTACTACTACAACACAGTTGATATGAGTTAAATTTTATAAGTATCAAAAGAAAATTTATCTATATAAATAGATATAACAGTAGGCTGTCAAAATTTTAGCCCTCTAGTAGTTCCAGTAGTTAGATAAGTACTTTTGTAAACATAATATACACTCATGTAAATGTTTTATAGGAGTTTAAACATTTAAATGGGTAGTGAGAAAAATTTCGACTTTAATGCACAGTCTCGCACTTTTGCTACATGTAAATACGTAGGCGTTATATAAATAACTATAAATATGGATTAATATGTATATCTTTTAATCAGTATTTGTTTTGTGGTTTATTACTGTATTTATAAGCCATGTGAATACTAAAAGTAATTCTGGGCAAAAAGTAAAACTAGTTTTTTATAGGCTTGATCGAATGTGATTATTTTTTAAATGTGTGCTCCTTACACGTGTTGTGAGTCTTATTTGATTTTTGTTTTATATGATGTTGTATATTGTGTATATCTTTTGTTGGAGATCCTAAATAAAATAAAAATAAAAAATAATTTTTTATCTTAGCTCGCTTTGAATTATAATACAATTTAACTTATATTTGAAAATTTGAACATTTAATACTTTGAGTTAAAATATTTTTTCTATATTGGTTTGGTTATAGTAACGTCCTCGAAATGATTGTCTCTGAAAATTATTTTAAAAGATTCACACCAAATACGGGGCAATATCACCGGTACATGTTAATTTATTCCGAAGCGTGAAGAGAAGGGCGATGGTAACATTAAAATTTGAGCCTCGTCAGGTGCTAAGTCCATAATTTCCCGGGGGAACAATTCAGGATCGCGTTTTAAGGGTTTTCATGAATGGAAACTCTAATTTCTATTGTTGTCTTATTCTTGTTTAGTCACATAATTTAAAGCTTTTATCCCCCTGACCGTGAAATCTGAGACTTGACGTACAATAGAGAAAAAATTTCTTAGCCATTTTTGGTAAAATGAGAACAGGTAGGATTGAGTGAACGAACAAAAAAGATTTATATTTGAGCTTAAGCTGGCTTTACATATGAAGAAGAAAGAATATTTGTACTGTCTGAATATATTTGTATTGATTTACTTTTCTTTTTGCTTTCAGGTATAATAATAAAACAATGTTTTATAATAACTTGCTAAATGGTAAGTGCCTGCAGATTTTTGTTAGCAAAAACGCATTTTACAACATTATTGAAAATCCCTAGGGAAGGTAAATTGCAAACAAAGTTGACGGACGGACGTAACTTAGTTTCGGTTCGTTACAGTCAATTTACATGCAAAGTTTAAGTTACGCTGTTTACATAGGATTCGTTGTGACCACTGATGAATAATTTTAGTTTAAAAACAGCCATAATACTTATAGGTATTAGATAGCTATACATTACCTTTCGTATTTGCTATATGAGATTTTGTTTGCAATTTTTTTAAATCTCACACAAAAACACTTGCTATAATGAGGTAGAAATTACTTTTACTAAGACTAGTAGACCGACTTTAAAATTATTCTTCTGGTGAAATTTATTTTTGAATTTTTTTATGAGACTACTTTTAATAATGTTAAATGAAAAAAATATAAAAATCGGTTTTTAATTGGCAAAAATGTCGCGACATCCAAAGCCAGAAAATGCAACTGAATTTAAGTATTTTGAAATTCTACAAAAGTAGCCTAAAACACTCGTTACTGGTAATCAGTGACAATTATCAAGATTAAATTAGGTACAGAGTTAATCTCTTACATCTTAATTCCTAACACAATATAATATGTATATACTTTTTAACTTATATAACTAGATCATATGTATACATACTTGCTTGTTGTTAATGTTTATAACACGTGCCAGACAATTGTCCGGTCAGACTAATAGAGTTAGGTATCGACTAAAGTTTTAGGTTTCACACATGATGGACAAACTTTGCGGGACAGCTGGACGTGGGTTTCGCTATTGTTGATTTTAATGGTTATGGGATTAGGTTAGGTTCTATAAAATAATAGAAATATTTTTAAATTTATATAGTATCTATATATTATAACGTGAAGCAAAAACTATATATAAGCTAAATAAGCTAAATTTATGCATAAAAAATACATTAAATCCATAAAAAAAACATTACAGCCACTACCATGTACTTGACACACACACACGCATATATACCTACTCTTTTGTTTATTGTTAAAGTCTGTGGTCAAATTGAGAATTATGTAGTAATACGTGATGCAAAAACTTTGTATCCCTTTTTAAATAAAACTATCTTTTCGGATTTTTTCGCAAATTTATTTTGATTTTTGGTTCCCGACGTTTCGAATGCTTTACAGCAATCATGGTCACCGGAGATACTGAGGTGTAGATGTCTATAAGGTATTATATAGTTGTTACAGACAGCCTACCCACAATAGCAAAATGAAATCAAAAAATTGTAAAATGGCACCAAAGTACCTTACAATATTTTAACTTTTAACTTTAAACATTTTTATATAATTTTATTTAGCTTTATAATTTAATATGGAATATTATTTATTTAATTTAAGCTGTTATTATTATAATTATTACAATTTTAAAAATATTAATTATTAATCTACATTTTTAGTGTTGCCATTATTATATTTATAACCATAAAGAAAAATACCATATGCTTAGAATATTATGATCTATATTCTACACTAATAGTAATGCTAATACTAATAATATTAAAAAGAGGTAAAGTTTGTGAGTTTGTGATGTTGTAATATCTGTATGTACTGCACCGATTTAGATGAAATTCGGTAAGACGATAGTTTGAGACCCTGGGAAGGACATAGGATATTTTTAAAGGGAAACCGTCCCTTAAGGGGGGGAAAATGGGGATGAAAGTTTGTATGGGGGACAAACCTGAGCGACGCGAGGGTGAGTCGCTATTCTGTAATATGTTTAGAATTTAACGGACGAGGATAGATAACGTTACGCCAGTTTAAAACATATTGGTTCACTGTGCTGTTAATGAAAAGAGAACAGATGTATGAAACTGAAGACTATATTCTTTTTGGGGCTACTAAGAATTTAAAACGACGTAGTGAAGCATTGAAAACTTACAATATGGAGACGTCATAAATGTTTGTCCTACTTATATCTAAAATTCCTGAATAGTAAAGATAAGAGTGATGTGATGAAGGCCTTTTTTATTAAAGTCCACGTGAACATAATCTTCGTTTCTTTTTATATTCATATGAAACCTTAGAAAATATTATATTCATAATAGCGGACCCGACCCGACAGACGTTGTCCTGTCTACACGTCTTTAATTTGAAAATTTCAAACTTTTTGGACAAAATTGTGAATCTAAACCATTCCCAGATCCCCTTGAACACACACAAAAAATTTCATCAAAATCGGTCCAGTCGTTTGAGAGAAGTTCAGTGACATACACACTCACAGAAGAATTATATATATAAAGATAATGTTATACACATCATGCTACGAGCTCATGTGTTGTTGTTCCAAGAAGAGACAGCTTATTATAAATTCTATGTTTAACGTCCCTAACTTGGTTTGCAGTTTCTTTTTTGCCTTTTTAAGTAATCCTGAGATATGGGACCTTTGGCTCAGTTGGTGTTTTAATTGAAAAAAAAGCAAATCCTACACAAGACCTTAATAAATAGTATGTAATTTTAATTTAAACATTTGTTAGTAAATATCATTGTTGACAAAATGGGGACAACTATTCGGTTCGTTAGCTACCCTGTGGATACGACAAAGTTGCGATGCCCCAACTTGCTAACTATGTGCCAGCGTCCTTTCAACTTAAACGCAGGCATAATCTTAGATATCGTAGTTAAGGTCCAGTAATTGCTTCGTTGGAATTTGTTTTTGACACCCAGTTTACGATGCTCTTCTTGTAATAGTTTTGAATGTTCTATGCCACGATTATTAACAGTTAAATGAAATCATTGGACTACTATTATATATACCAAAGTTTGAATGTTTGTTAGGTACTTAATGCAAATGGGAGGACTGATTTTGATTGAAATTTAGTATGCAGATAGGCCATGACCTGGAGTAACACAGATGTTAGGCACCTTGAGCGTAGTGAGTGTAAATAGCTATTAGCTTAATTTTGCCACGTTACTGTGGCTCAGTCTGGGAGGAGTTACAGCAAATTGTATGGTACCCATTTTTGATGTTTTTATTAAGAGGAAACTTTCTTTCTTTTCTTTTAATTTAACATTTACTTTATTTGAACTATACATTCATGTTTCATACTTTTTTTCATATGTGTCATGTGTATCTGTAATTTCGAAGTTTCTGAATATTAATATTAAGATATATTTCTTACAACATAGACTGAATATTAATATATTACTAATGTTAGAATACTTTAGTAAGTATACCTTAATAAATAACGAAGCTTTATAGAAATTGATAAAGCATAAACTAAATCTTCATAAGTTCACATTATATGCATTTATTTTCCTTCGATTATAATGTGATAAATTGAATGGAAATCTAGTTCATTGGCTTGCGAAATTCATTGACCCGCTTAGTAGCAACCTGATAAAAGTTCAATTAACAGCATTCACAAAATTTACTTTTGAATTTCTTTAATGACAAATGAAATGAAAGAGGGGAAAATTGGATTTGGTAAGACTTAAACTTTTTAATTACTTGATAACTCAACGATGGCAATTTTCAAGTTTTTTTTTAATTTTAATTGACACTGACGTTATCTTTTAATAAAACTTGGCCTTGACATATATTTAATACGAGATTTGCCAATTAATATTAAAAATACGTATATTAAACAATAAGTTCTAAGAGGGCGAAACGAGGTTACAAGATTGGTGTGGAAAAATTTATATATTTAAATAAAAAAACAAAAACAATAAATAAATATATGAAATTAGTACCTACATACGTATACTATTAAGTTATATTTTAACTCATACAAATATAGGTCCTCGAAGCTGCACTGAGAGAGTGACAGAAAAAAAGGGTCATAAAGAATAGTTTTGAATTTGAAATTGGAACTTGCTTTCATGCTGAATGATACTGACATATGATGCTTGTGGACCAATCAAAGAGCTCTAAACTAACTTTTGTTGTACATTTCCATTTGACATTGTAAATTATTCTGTGAAAATAATCTATTGAATATTATTTTGGGACTTTTGTAAATTAAAGCGCTTACTTCACCAATGAATAGGATATATAATAATGATTATTAATATACTTTTAATTTTTTTTACTATCTTTGTAATGAAACGGGCAGGCACTGTCCCGATTCCGTCTTGTTAACTCTAAAAGTTGTCTGCTAAAGATTGCTTTTAGCAATAATACCTTATGTGTTTTTTCAGTCAACAACTATAATTGCATACCTATGTATTATCTATATATGGTGTGTTCATTGCACAATAAGGAAAAATAACCATAATATGTTACACGCCAAAGGAATTTATAAGAGATTTATCTAATACCTATAATCTATATACAGAATATCAAAGTGTTGAATATTTAAAGGTCATTAAGATATACGTACAAAACTTCTGAAATGAACGAGGCAGAAAGGCTTACCTCGTAGCTCTTAACGCCCTCTGCCCAGTCTCACCTCTCGACATTGAGCCTTCAGAGGTCTCAGCTAAGCTTAAATAAGTCTTAGTATTTATAAACTTGGCTAAATTATGAAACTTAAGTTTTTAAAGGGTTTCTGTTGAAACTATAATTTCGCACCTTAATTTTCGTCGAGTTGTAGCAACGTATACGAGTAGCAACAGCGAGAAATGCCTTAAGAAATATATCTTAATTTTTTCCTTTAAGTACATAATATTTTAAGCTGGGAAAATAAACTCTTTAAATAAACTCTTTAACTCCACCCTAACATTAACCACAGAGGTAAAATACCTTGGAATCACTCTGGATAGCAAACTAAATTGGTCTAAACACCTAGACAATTTATTAAACAAAGCCAGTATCACCTTCTGGCAATGCCGAAGGATGATAGGTAAAAAATGGGGCCTCAATCCCAAAACAACTCTATGGCTATATACATCGGTAATACGACCTATGATCAGCTATGGTGCCTTAATATGGTGGCGTAGAACACTTTTGACCACAGCACAAACCAAGCTACAAAGCTGGCAAAGGTTGGTGTGCATGGCAGTGACGGGCTGTATGAGAACAACACCAACCGCAGCACTCGAAGCCATGCTAAACCTTCTACCGCTTCACTTGTTTATACAACAAGAGGCTGCGACTACCGCGGTAAGACTAGATAGTCAAAAACTGCTAAGGAAAACAGGCACTCCACACACAAAAATCCTAATAGACGTTGCCAAAGACATTCCTCTCATGGGAGCACCCAATGATGGAATACAAATAAAATACATTTTTGACAAAAAATATAAAATACAGCTGGAGGAAGATACATGTGAGGGTCGCGACAGCAAGGACCTAAGAATCTACACCGACGGCTCGAAAACCAAATCGGGGACTGGCTGTGGCATTTTCTCCGATGATCTAAACATTAAAACTTCAATACCTCTAGGTACCTACAACACGGTGTTTCAAGCTGAAAGTCTAGGTATCCTTGAGGCAGCTAGAACAATTGCGATGAAGAAGGTGGAAGACTGCTCCATCCGCATACTATCAGACAGCATGTCAGCACTACAGGCATTAAATAGTAATTCTACCACATCAGGTATGATCTATGAATGTCATAAGGCCTTGACACAGGTAAGTGACCGGAATGAGATCACCTTACAATGGATCAAAGGCCATAGTAACTCGTGGGGGAACGATAGGGCAGATGAGCTAGCAAGAAGGGGTTCGGACATGACGGCGACAGGACCAGAGCCCATCGTCTCGTTACCTTCTTGCTGGCTCAAAGGCCAAATTCGACAACGAACTAAACGCCAACACAACAACGTTTGGCGTGAAGTTGTAGACTGTAGACAGGCGAAAGAATCGCTTCCAAACATTGATGCCAAAATGTCGAACCGTATCATCAAACTTAACAGACCTCAACTTAGGCAAATAACCGCGGCCTTAACCGGCCACGGACCATATAATAAACATCTATTTAATATAGGTATAACTGACAGTCCACTTTGCAGGGCATGCATGGGGGCAGATGAAACGGCTGCACATGTGATCTTGTATTGTCCAGGTGTAGCGGAGTACCGGGCTCAACATCTTGGCACTCCTAGGTCACTCCCGGAAATCTTCGGCAAGACAAAGAAGTTGCTGAAATTCCTGGAGGAACTGGGATGGCAGGAGTAACGAGAATTTAAATTCCCACACACGCAAAATAGGCGCATAGTCGTCGAGTTGCGGAAACCAGCCCGAACATACCATACCATACCATACCAAGCTGGGAAAATGGCCTCTTGGTAATTTTAGATCCATTGTACTATATAACACCTTGTGATCGTAGTTTTCTTAAAAAAAATAATCATTTCGTTAAACATATATAATAAATAGTACTTTAAATATATAAACATGAACATTTCTTGAGTTTTATAAATTAAAAAAATATATTAACTATGTATATTTTTTTAGAGCTCAGAGGTTGTAAAATATACTAGATTATAATTATATAGTATATTGATACTAGATTATACTACATTGAATAACTATGTACACTAATCTGTGTATTGTGAGTTGTTACCCGCAATGTTGAACCAAACACAATGTAAAGTGATCGATGTCAACTTGTAAGTGTTGTGACACACACTTGCTTCACAATTTCAATATGGCCCGTCAAGGGTTGAGGGACGTGATGGTGACTTACCCTACGCCTAGGGATTTGTACCTTACAGTGTACATACACTGTGGCTTTGTGATCTGAACCTTTGTATTGTTCGCTAATTTAAGGGTCATAGTTATTTAATATGCAAGTTTTATTGATCGTTTGGATCATTGTTAAATGAAAGCTGCGGGGAGTAAAGAACTGTGATTCTTATACAAAATTTGGTCATTTTTAACCGGAGTTAAAAGCAATTGTGCAAATCCATGATAAATATCTGTAATATTTATCGTAATTTCAAGTCAGAATTTTTTATATTATTCAGCTTAAAAAAGTAAAAAACATTGAATTTCATTCATTTGTCAGTTTCCACATTCCTCCCTGGAGATCGGAAACTTTGTCGCTCTCAGAATTTCAATAAAGATGCCGAAATAAATATCGGCTTATCCCCAGTACCCTGGTAATGGTTGAACCGAGGAACAATATCCCGTTCAATATGTTGTCTTTTATGAGGAATTCGCGGAACGCAATATGTTTATTTAATGGGACCATAATTTCCGGATAGGCCGTTACCTTTCTGCGATTAGGCGATCTGATCAATGCAGGATAGTACAATTTTAATAGGGGATATGATATATTATAACTACTTTTATGTTAAAGCTTACATAGTATAAAAATATAATACAAAATACAATCTATTGTTTTTTTTATTTTTAGTTACACTTATCACTTTGATTTCAGATACAAAATATAACTTGTCATTTGGTATATAAATCTTAATTAAAGTCAGTTTTTCTGCTTTAATACGACATCGGAATTCGATAATGCGCTTGTTATCTTCCACATCTCCCCCATTTCTTCCACAGTAGGAATGTCTAAGGGGGAAGCGAAAAAATACCCTAATAATGAGTATTGGGGACAGATCTAACTTGTTTGTTCTATCGGTGCACTTGCACTGACGCTGCATCAGTTGAACGATTAGTTGGCAAACTAGTCGGGCTATATAGCCTTTTAAAGATTGGTTGTTGCGGACCGACTGTGCTTTCACGTATGTCATCTCCTATTGTCATATGAGAGTGGTTCATGCTTTGGTTTTATAAAAATAAGCTAGCGTATTTTAATTAAAATACACACAAAAGAGTATGCTTTGAAAATATACAAATGAGAGTCATTTAAACACTACGAGTAGTCTTTACCAGTGCTCTGAGTCTCTGTGAATTTTCTTTTTCCTTTGCCTCAGCAATGTGATACGAATATTTGCCTATATATTATTTTTTCTATTTACGTATCAAAATGAAAGTATTAGGCTACGTGTGTTCGAAATCATGAAGGAAATTTTATTATTGGAAAAATATCGTATTCTGGATACGAATAGAAACCTTAAAAAAGGTTCAAGGGGGAAAATATATTTTTGTAATCATTTATTTGAACTAATGTGGTACTTGAGAAGCTTACTGGAGCAAACAGGAGATCCGTATATGGGTAAAGAGTGGAAACGTCAGCAGAGTCATAAAAACGAATCGATAACACGAATTTAACCCTCCGTTAGAGACCCTCGCATTTTCCGCATTTTGATTTTTCTTGATTGAGTTTAGAATTTCTTACAGCTGTTTGATGAGAATACATAAATTTAAAATTTATTTGAACAAATGTTTCCACGCTATTTATTTTAAAATATAAACGAATACGTTATGTTAGGTTCTGTTTTACTTCAGAATTGATTAAAAATGACTTTTCTTTATCATTTTGAGTTAAGTTATAAAATGTTGAGCGATTTTTTATTATATTTATGATTGAAATTTTTATTTTATAAATAATATTTTATACTTCAATTTTAATCATTTCAAAATTGATTTTAATTGTGTCAAAAATCAGGAACTCATTTTATATGGCTAATATGATAAGAGCATATGTGAACATGCGTTTATTTTCAGGGAAAATTCCTATTCACTCAAGAATAAAATCGGTTTTGCCATCTTTTTATGGCAATAAATAAATAATATTTCACCGTAAAATATTTTTTGAGGTCGGTGGTATGATGCTACCATATAAACACCTATTTATATTAATTTAAAATTCTCTTATATCTTATATTATAACTTAAAATGATATAATTATTTACATTTGGTGCTTGTTTTTATATAGAAGTAGATTTTTTACTTTAGGAAATGCATTTACGACTAATACCTGCATACATACATGTGGGACTCACCGGCTAGAAAAGCCATTTCTACCCAATAAAACCAAACGGAACCCCATCTTACTAGGGCATTGCAGGAACGCTTACGCACTCAACCACGACGCTCTGATGGCTAGCCCGCCGAGCTAGAGATCACGACCAAGGGTTAATAATGTATATATAAGGAATAGTTTTATTTATTTAATTAAGATAAATTACATTAATAATTAAAAATATTTGCAACATAATTTTCAGAAGTTTTAGCAAAATCAAAATTCAAAAACCATTTTGGCTACTTCCGAAGAACTTATCTAAGTTTTACACCTGATCAAAAGATGAGTAAGTAATCAAATTCTAAAACTTGGTCCGTATAAAGAAAAACAAATTTGTCGTTTCCATTATCAAAATATTTTAAAGAAATTCGCGATATTTGGACCTTTTTGTAGAAATGGCATTTACGGCTTTAACAATAGCGTTGGTTTTGGGCGGGCTTAGAAAAAAAAATACCCGCCTTCACTTTCGCATGACAGGGAGGGACGACGCCACCGAAATCCAATATGACAAATTCGGCGGTACGTGATGCGAATGAGTGTGGTACGAATTTATTTGGGCCTAGCCCATCAAATGTCATCTGCCACCTGCGTTGGAATGGCCCGGAGTGATAGATTTCAATGCTAAAGCTTATTTGAATTTCTGTTTATTTAACTACTGTGTGTAACACTAGGTAAAAATCCGCATATGTAAGAGATAGGTAAGGTAAAAATCTATTAATTAAAAATTTATCTGAATCTTTAGTCATATAAATATCATGTTAAAAGTAGAAAGGTTTCTTCTGCACATTGATTCTTGACTTAACATAAAAATATATATTTCTTTTAATATTCTCTATAGTTTTTTTATGTTATAAAATTAACAAACAAGAAAACAGTATATGTATAGTTGTAAGTTAAGAAAGTACTACATAGTATTTATATCACAAACATTGAACTATTTGTTAACAGCGCAATAAAAGTGCAGAAGGAGAGGATAAGACAAATATTTGGTGTGCACATTGACCCGCGACTCCAGCATCAATTGCTAAATGTATCTAAAAGGCCTAAAGCAATAGCCACGGGGTGTTCGAAGGTTGTGTATTCCGGAGTGAAAGATTTAGTGGCAATAACGTGCGATGTTAGCTCTAAGCAATCTGATCTTATTGTGTCTTCGATTGGATTAGTCTCGCTAAGATTGAGATTGAATCTTTTGTGATGCTAACGTACGTACAGGTAGTTTTATTTATTTATTTCAATGAATTAAGTAAAAAGCTCGTCTAAATTTTTTTCGAGCCACGCAATACTTTTAGCTATATCTAATAAATAGCTAAGCTGATCTTTGTTGATTTACCTAAATTGATTTTTTTACTTTAAATTTAAAGTAACAGATTTTCTTATATTGGATCTTATAATAAACTGTTTTGAAATAAACTTACTCAACTTGAAACCTTGCTGTGAATCCAAGCATTTTTGTGTGATGTGTGATTGAATAGAGACTGTTATAGATATTGCAAAATTATTGAATGTATAATTGACCTGATTTTGATATTTGATAATATGAAATATGTAAAATACTAGTATTTATCAGCGGTTCTTATAATGGAAACTTAAAACCACTTTTTTATCCCTGTAAACGTTTAATTTCCAAAAAACCCTTTCTTAATTCTTTCGATTTTATATATACATTATATACCTAGGTAAATAACAAACTTTGCATATACATAATAAATGTACTCACTCTTCCATATGAAATATGTGTGTATTCAGCCCTTTTTAACGTCCCACTGCTGGGCACGGGCCTCCCTTCAATACGAGGGGGATCAGGCCACAATCCACCACGCTGGCCAAGTGCGTGTTGGCCAGCGTGGTGGGCTGCTATTGGCCAGCCATATAAAATATACAGGTGTATAAAGAAAACATGACATGACAGACTGTAAGATATAAGATAACGGTGCCTAACAATCAGTTTTAGCCTAATCCAATATACTAAGAAATAATGATAGTTTAACGAACTTACGAGTATCTTCATTACCTGTAGTATATATTAATCACATGCCCTCCGTATTCAAGACAGACTTACCTGCTACAATGAAGAGAATTGCAAGACTTCCTAACTTAGTTACTACTTGGTTATCCGAGGATCGAGTTAGGATAAGTTAGATACGACAAAGTAATACCAGTCCAATGGATTTAAAGCACGTGAATAAGATATTGTTAGTGTGTTTTGTATTGCTTTTCATCTGGCACTATTTTACTATAATTGCAGTGTAAGAAATGTATTTGAAAGGTTTTATATTTATTTCTCTACACATTAGTAAATGTATACATATAATAAAATTGTAACTAAGCCGAATCTGTACGTTAAATATTTTTTGGAAAATCTTATTGAAATAAACAAACATCGATACACGGGCTGAATCTATAGTTTTTAGAATTTTTGTCTCTCTGTCTGTCTGTCTGTTACCGCATCACAGAAAAGCCACTGGAGGGATTTCGATGAAATTTGGTATGGTGGTAGCTGGTTATCCGGGTCATCATATAAGATACTTTTGACCGCGGGAAAATATCTCATTTCTGAAAAAAAAATACAAAAACTGCAATGTAAGAGTGTACTATTATGTAAAATCTAAGAATTTGGTTTTTGGTGATATAAACGCAGGCGGAGCCGCGGGCAATGCTAGTTGTATATAAAATTTACTAGTTCCTATCCTATGGCTCAGTAAACCTATGTCCAGCAGTGGACAAAATCAGGCTGAATATGAGGATGATGAAATAACTAGTTCTCTCTGTATTTTTAAACTGAGTTACTGATCTTATTTTGTAGCATAACTGTGCATATATTTAACTAAAAAAATCATAAATCTTTGAGTAACAATTATAAATTGAGATAGCTTACATACTTAATTAAAAAAAGATTAAACACATGTACCTTAGAGTTTCTTTAAATATGTATTTTTAAAATCATTTTATTTGTAATCATTTCAGAATACAATCTAATGTAGTTGTATACATCGTATCTTAGTGTACTTTTTAGCTTTTGTACATCCCTTAATGCGGAGCCATTCGGTCATTCTTTTCTTAAAGACCAAGTAGAGAGGGGTGAAAATGAAATTAAATTCTCAATGAAAGGAGGATCTTGCTTAAAAGGGGCTATATGAGTTATGCTCGTGATTTAGAGGGGTAGCTATAGAACAATAGTGTAATCGTCCAATTAAGCGTTTGTATGAATATCAGTTTAACTTCCTGGTAATCAAGAATTTGAAAACACGCTCGGTGTAAAGGCAAGTAGTATGTATAGAAAATTTTACAATCTCTGGCAAGATTTATAGTGTAAAATCTGGGATTTCTAACAATACATTGCACGAAGCCTAATAAAAGTTAGGCCAAACAATAATAAAAAGAAAGAAATTTCATTTTTTTTTCAACTTCAACTTTAAAATTAGATTTAGCTATATTTTTAATCTTGTCCTTTTCATTACCATAAAATAATTTAGAAAGCTCATGCTCCAGCATAGACATGCCTGTACATATGATTTAAATTTATTCTCGTTGTTATAAGAGATATGTAGACTGCTATTTCAGTTATATTTTCATAAAATGTCATTTTCATTTGAAACCACAATACCTACACGGCTTAGTTTACATAAACCTAGGTACGCGGTGTAAAACACTAGCACTAGATCTAACCCATTCATATGCATAGGCTCCCTTGCGTGCTGAAATCATAAATCTAGTTCTGGCAATGCGTTGGACGGCCGCGGGTAATAATTTGCGATTTTACGTACGATTGAACACTCTCTTTTAATGTTCAAACCAGAACGTATTGAACTTATTTTTATTTAATAAAATATATATACTATATGTTTAAACATAACTGAGTTGTATATTTTTAGCAGTTTTTTTGTTTTATTAATAAATATCTAAAATATAAAGCATATTTATGCCTTATTTAGGGGGAACTCTCTAGCAGTACTGATAAGTTTCTAAAAACACTTTTGTAAGCACAAACGTATAAACATACCTTTAGTATTTATTTTCATATATTTTATCAAACTTTTTTATATTTTTGTAGCGCCTTTTGTTATATTTTTGAGAGTGGATTTGAAATATATTTTTTTATAATAGTGAAACATAAATTATATCGTTGTTGTATATCACATATATTTTTCTCGCTAATTCTAATTACAATTCTCTAGTAATTATAATTCTGTCGAATATGCCTTCATTAAAAATGTACAATTTTCGTTAGAAATTTAGTCTATTTTTACCATTATGAATATGAAAGTTTCCAAAAAATAGCTAGTATCAAATAAATATTTGTTACATACTATCAATATTACTATAGAGATATATTAATATTAATTATCGACAGTAACTGTTAAAGTTATCACATTTAATTAAATATTTCCTCCATAAGCATTACGCAAATGAAGTCGACAGACAAAACTAGTGCACAAATAAAACTCTACTTTTTAAATCAAGACAAGTAGATTCACTTAATGCGATTAGGTTTTGTTCCCTGTTTTAGACCACTTTGGTTAACGAGATGTAGCCCTCCGAGGAATTAGCATAGAGACGAGTAAATCAGTCACTTTTTTACCAAATGAGTAATTTTTATTTATAACTATCGTTACCTTTTAATTATGATGGAATGTTAGGTTACAAGATTTTACTAATGATTTTTTAATATTCATCTCTTTTATATAAGAAGGGGGTTTATACACGATGTCATTTTAGAATCTTTAAAGACTAAAAATCTAAGAACTTTTTTTATAGTTTCTTAGATTTATTTGACCATGATTTCATTTGAAAACTCAAAAAAAAAAACAAAATAAATCTGCATAAAATGTCCGAATTTAAGATATATTTATTTCAAGCGATATATTATGATTCTACGATATGAAGGAAGATTAACATTTAAAATGATTGAAGGATGTCAAAATTAAAAAATAATGTAATTCACTTAGAAAAATAATTAAATTTTGCACATTTCCTTGTGTAAAGGTAGTGAAGGAGAAAAAGTAACTTCATTGGCTGGTCGACTTTTTTATTTATTGTATTGTATACATAGCTTGTATACATTTTATTTATTTAATTTTTTTATATACTAAATATATTTTTTGACAATTGAAACACTCCATTATAAGGGTACTCCATATTTTAATCTAACAATTATGTTCTATCGTATATTATCAAATCGCGTGATATTGAATCCCTTTATTGTTCCCCTTCTCATAGCCCAAAGATTAAGACGGTCCAAAATTTCAACTTGAAGATGCAAATCGAATAACATCTGATAAAGGGCTCAGAGTCCTTTATTCGTCTGTTTGTGTACCGTCTTAAGATTTAAAGTCAGTGGTAGACGTTTATTTCGTTCACCGAGTCTTAAATTGGTTCATTAGTACAAGTCAAGTCAAGGCGAAAAAGGCAGTGGATAGCGCACTTGCATTTTAAGTTCCTTATGTTTCCTTATCCGTTTTGAAACGCTTGTTACTTTTTATTTTATCTTTATTGTTTCTTAATGAAGCAATATTATAAATTTATAAAGTAATTCATTCAACCGGCTGTAGATATGGTTTTCCGGCCATGATTTGAATACCAGTTCAAGTTTACTTCAATGAACTGAGTGAGTTTATGTGATTCTGCAGCTTTCGTACGCTTACTACTTCAAAATACTCTAGATACTTAAAATATTTCTCTGTTTTCATAAAAAAAAGTAATGCAACTTGCCCTAGCACTTCTATGACGATCAATATACATACTTTATGCGTATATAAATATTTTACCCCTTCAGAAGCAGTTAGAAACAAGTGTCATGCTTTCCACTTAAAAAAAATTAAAAACGCTTTGTAAGGCGTATCTACTCGAGATGGATACATATTCATTATTGTTCCAGAAAATTGTTTAAAGTATTTCCAATTAAAACTGTTCGTAAACATGAAACAGCTTACACTAACATCCCATCTCGAATTATCCATAGCATCATTGTTTTTCGATGCGATCCATCCCTATAAATCTTGATAATATGCAAATTTTATTTCATTAAAACGGTCGGACTATAGCAATATTGTGCGGCTGAGTAACTGCGGGTCTGCCCTTGGATTAACTAATGGTTATTTATCTTGTAAAGGTACCCCAGTAAGAGCCTTATAACGACGTGGCTCAATTATTAATACGCAACTTTTAAGATGTATATCCCTTGTTACATGGAGGATTTATCGCTGTGCATACAAATTTGTAATTTGGAGAATTATTTCTTACTCGTTTAAATGAATTGAGTAAAGTTTTAAAGAATTTAGACATCTTCACTTCTAACATTCAGGTAATGGTAATATTTAAAAGGAAATAATAAATATCAAGTTACTTTTGATTCTTTGCTTTGAGTCCCCCCATTTTTTGGCCGTTGGTTTGTAAAATTGACTGTAAAATAATGTGCACTTTGTTAAAGCCAATCAGTGCCCTCAATGGGCGGGGAAGCCGTAAAACATCAATTACCTATTCAATACACGGTCGAATTACAGCATATCAAACAAAAGCTCGGTCCGGCCTATTCATTTCGTTCATACGTGATTCAATCATCACCGATTATCATTCGAATCTGATAATATTCACGTCTGCCTGTTTTAATTTCGAATCTCTGATACCGGAAAATGGTACATAAATCTTCAATCCATTGGCAAAATTTAAATTATGCAACGCCATACAAAAGTATTACTGTTTGACGTGAGATTAATTGAATTTCATACTAAATCGAAAATTCATTTACATATATTTACGGGAAACAAAACAACTGAGCAAAAGAAAAACAATATTCCGCGTACATTTTCACAAAGACATCGCATATTTTACGCACCTTTCACTTTGGCGGGAAAACATTGCTCTTTTCGAAATGAGAACGCGACTGTTATGTTTTCACACAGTGATTAAAGTGAAGTGTCAAAAACAAAATGGTAAGATGGCGGCTGGGGCGCGGTGCCGTGGTTCGGCGTACTTCAAAACGGTATTATAGCTTTGATGGTAGTTCGACAAACAGTGAAGATTATAATTTTCTTTGTATTTTTTCAACGATAGGGATAAAGTGCGCCTCTTGCAAAGTAAAACATTTCCAGCCATATGTTGGAGATGTGATTTAGTGAAGTGTAAGCGTCGAATTATAATGTGCATTGAAATTTAAATAACGGGACTTGGAAGTATAGGGGAGTTTTGCACCTTATCTGTAAGATGCAGCCTTTTAAAAACAAAAAGGGCAGAGCACTCTATCTCTGGGGTGGCTTTGATGACAGTTCGGAGCGAGAAAATCCTAAGAGATTACGCACTGAGTGATTGCTGTTTCCAAATTCCGGTGGCAATGTTCTAGGAAAGTGAATGTTGAGGTGGTGCATCCCATGATTGATATGACCCGATATTAAAGCATTTGCCAAATATATTATCGTTCCTACACTCGTATCACTTAAAACCGTATTTCCTTTGAATCGTATTCTAAAGACAGGAATGTTGAATATGACACCTAGATACGCAAATGGGAAAAGTTTTTCCATAATTTTCATGATTTGTTATATCACTCTTTTTAAATTGTTTTATTTTATGAAGGTTAAATATTTTTGGCACTGTCATTATCTTACAATTAGTGACCTGATTTAAACTGGCTATTTAGGTTTTTGCTACATATTAACTTACGGAAATCTCTTAATTTACCGGGACGATATGTAGCCTTTTACGTCATACTCTTTTTAATCGACTTCCGAAAAGGAGGAGATTCTATCTTTTCGGATTATTTCGCGTATTTATTTTGATTTTTGGTTCCCGACGTTTCGAATGCTTTACAGCAATCATGGTCACGGGAGAGACTCATCAGAAGAAATAATCCGAAAAGGTAGTTTTATTTAAAATGTCAAACATTCGCGTAAATCTAAGAAAGTATTAAGAGATTCTATGTTCGTCTGTATGTATCTTTGCTTTTACGTAAAGTATTTCCAAACAGGATAAACCGTCAAACACACCGTCAACAAACCTTTAAGTATAACAAGAAATAATAAAACGAGCCAAGTGTAAACCTAACTCACGCTAGGGATCGTAAGCACTACTCAATACAAGGCTCTATTTTATTGGTAAACGTAACAAGTATATTATGTACGTATACTAGCAAATCTCCCTCGGTTCGCTCGGCTTCGTCCGTCGTCAAAAACAGAACTATCCCGTAAATCTATATCCCTACATTTTTCCGGGATAAAAAGTAACCTATGTCCTGCATTACAGACTATAACCTATTTCTGTGTCAAAATTTCATCCAGATCCGTTCAGCCGTTCTGGCGTGATTGAGTAACAAACATCCATCCATCCAAACTTTCGCATTTATAATATTTCGCTGCAGAATTCACAACTTCGCCCGTGTTCAAATTACAAAAAGAAACTTCTTTCCCTTTCTTTTACAATAATGTATGGAAGTCTTCCCGATTTGTTAACATTTATGATTATTGCTCCGCTTCCTTGGATAGTAGCATGATGATATATAGCCTTTAGCTTTCTTCGATAAATGGGCTATCTAATGGAAAAATAATTTTTCAAATTGGATCAGTAGTTCCTGAGATTAGCGCGTTCAAACAAACAAACAAACACAGCCTCTTTATAATATCAGTATAGATTCATCACGATGTTTTCCTTTACTGTAAGGTGCGTGATAATTATAATATGAAAAATAATTCGCTCATAAAAATGGCGAGACGGGGGTTTGAACCCGTTTCACTTGGTTTTCCAAATGAGAGTTTTATTAGGCTACCATTGCCACACACAACAAACAATACTCAAAGCTCTTTATAAAATATCTCTAAAACTATATTTACAATAAAATCAGTCAAAGTCGATTCGAATACAAATACACAAACGCCCTGAGTTACATCCCCTTAGTAAGTTAAACGACACCCATAGACCGCGTTCGTCACTTCCGCTTCCGTTCGTTTGCGCCATTGTTTGTTTAATTTGCAATCAAGATATTTTGTTTGTTTAGTGACTGTTGAACGATTAAATACCCTTGAAATGGTTATTTATATATACTTTGACAGAATATTGACTTTTTAGGATAATCATATGTTGATATATTATAGTGTTGCTTAACTTTAAACAATGGTGGTTCAATAGACTTAGTTTCGGATTTAATAGCAAAAAAAAGATTCTGAACAAAATATATAATTTGCTATAAAACAGATGTTTTGTAAAAATGATTGATGAATTTTATTAGAATATATAAAAGAATATTTTTATGTAATTACGGTATACAGAAATACCAAGTATTTCTTAGGGTGGATTTACCTTCGTTTCCAGTTATGCAGCAGATAAAAATAACACAGATTTCAAAAGATTTAAATTTAATATTTTTATATGGTACTAGCGGCTCACCCTTGCTTCGCTCGGATTCGTCGCTAGGTACGTTTTAAATACATATAAATAGTTATTAACCAGCGTTAGCCGATACATTTTAATATTTTTGTTCGTTAATTTTTTATTTTTCTCTTTGTTAAAACCTTCCGTGGACCTTAAGGAAGATACGAAAATAAATTTAGCCGAATTGGTCCAGCCATTCTTGAGTTATGCGCTTACCAACATTCACTTTTATTTATATATAGGTATACAAGATATATATTTAGTATATAGACACATACATAATATGTACATATATCTCTACTAAGCGATATTCTAAATTCTATAGACATAAATCGTAATAAGTATTAATTTTGTTGAATAGTAAAGTATAAAATAATATTTGCAAATTTCTTAAGAAGCTTCTGTTAAACTCATTTTAAGTACATTATTTATTGTGACATTGACAAACAGTACCATTGGGAAGCTCATACAAAATTCACCATAACCGTATGAGTCAGCATGAAAAATCTTGTTTTCATTCACCTGAATTCATTATAAATGCTCCAAATCCTTCCACACAATCTCTTTCATAAGGTATGTGTATTGTTGAAAAAATGTCCGGTCAGCTACGATAAATATAGAATACATTTTATCAACATAAGAACATAATCCGGATTTAGAATAAACCGTTTTCATCCAACAAGGTTTGGCGTTATTCATAAAGGGAAATCTAAGAAAGCTGTATCGTTGCTGATGTTGTAAATATTTTGTTTGTTCGTCCTTACTTTACACAGCATCGGATAGATTTATGATATATCGCATAGAAATACTGGAAACATGATTGGCAAAGTTTTATTCACATACATATATTAATTAATTTAATATATTTAATTAAATACGATATTTGTTATTTATTTCTCTGTTTATATAGTATATGACTATACTGTAGATATATAATAAAATATATAACATTTGAGGGTTCTTAAACATCAATAAAAGATTTATATAGAATTTATATTATTAGCGCAGTCCGGTAAAAAGAGTGTTGCATAATAAAAAAAGGTTGTGAAAAAGTAATAAGTGACGTAGCATAGTTGTTATTAACTGCATCTGAACGAAGTGGATGCTTTATTAATAGGTATGGATATAGTACAAAAAAATGCTGTGAACTATAATAGAGTTATTTTGTTTTAATGAAAGAAAAATAGAATAATACTAAACTTTGCTTCGCAATACAAATTTTCATCCCCATTTTCATCCCCTTAAGGGATGATTTCTGGGATAAGAAGTATTTTATGTCCTTCCCAGCGTCTCAAACTATTTTACCGAATTTTATCTAAATCGGCTTAGTTGATCCAGAGATTACCCCCTACAACCTCACAAACTTTACATCTTTATAATATTAGTATAGATGTAAATGTACCTACTAAAAATCTTACATGTAACAAATATAAGCTTAATTTGTATAATTAATTATCAAGGGGTATAATGTAAGCTAAATATAGTAAAGTATAAAAACTTAAAAAAAACAGACTTCCAGGCAATAAAATGTAAAAATAACTAAACGAGGGTTTTCATTTAAAATAGATATCTAATCAGATATTTTGGAAGCCGTTGGCAATTTATTTAATAAAATAATTTATTGTTGATTTAAAAAAAACTGCTCGACCGATATGAATAAAATGTATATGGGTCCACGTGGCATGTATACCCTTTGAAACAAAAATAAAAAAAATCTAAATCGGTTCAGGCGTGTTCGAGTAATCAGTGCACATACATAAAAATAAAAGTTTCCGACGAATTGAGAACCTCCTCTTTTTTGGAGTCGGTTAAAAAGAATTAAAAATAAAAGAATCTTCATTCAAAGCATTATTTATATTGCTATTCTTATCAACGTACAGATACTGTTTCGCTGCCGCTATCAATGCGGCCGTACGTGGTAATAACGCTTATAAAAATGCGCATACCATACCCGGAGAGGATGATATTTGGCGAATGGCTTTTGTTGTCGTTTTGTGTCCGTACAACGAGAAATCCTTACGTAAACCGGGTATATCAGTTTTGTTAGTAAGCTACGAGTATATATACCATTGTTCTATTATTGACGATACATTTGGCTCAGTTTGTAGTGTTGTATTCGCACTGGGCTACCACTACCTTACATAACTTAACATAAGGTTATCAAAATAAAAATTAAATATATAATATAGTATGTAACATATAATACTCGTAGATGACTCGTGTTGTCCATTCGCTCACGCAGTGCGAAAGTGAAAAACAATTAAGAGTTTTAACGCTGCGTAATTACGCGCAGATGACGGCCGTCGTTAGGCTCCAGAATTAGTTATTCATTGGATGAAATATGCATACAAATGGGAAAAAATGTTTTATAACACCATCAAAAAGGTTTACTGGAATAAAAATTAATTTTCATCTAACATAGAATATCACTCTGAATTTTTCCAGAATAACTTGCTATGGCAATAGGCAGTGGTAGCCCCGTGGTAACGCGCTCGCTTGGGAAACCGAGTGATGCGGGTTCAAATCCCGGGTCTCGCACCACTGATATTTTCATGTGTGAATCATTTCTAGCATGATTACCACTTGCCTTACGATGAAGGAAAACATCGTGAGGAAACCTGCATGTCTGAAAAAACTTAGCAAGTTTTCAAAAGACATGTGAAGTCCGCCAACCCGCACTTAGCCAGCGTGGTGGACTATGGCCTGATCCCTCTCGTATTGAAGGGAGGCCCTTGCCCTGCAGTGGGAGGTTAAAAAGGGCTGAATACAACTTGCTATGTTAGTATTAAATTTATTTAGTTGAATTCTAGTAGTATTATTAATCTACGAGTATCGTAACTTCGCTAAGGTTTAACTGATAGAATTAACATGTACACAGCAAAAAGTAAAATTACATAAGCGTTTACAGACGTATAATAAAAAAACAATAATATATTAATCTTCAGTACCTATCTATAGCAATAAACATCCAAATCTTTGAGGGTACAAATCTTCCTAGGGATATGAGAATTAGGATTATGTCATTATAAGTGTGTTATTTGCAGTACTCATTCCCCTCGACATGCAAGTCACCAAAGCTGAAGCTATTAGTATAAGAAGAAGAAATATGAAACGTAATCTTTGTAGTGCTAATGACGTACAAACAGACAAATTGTTTTCCTAACAACTTAAAGTAAGGTTTGCGATTTAATCTATTTATTTAAAAAATCATTTTGTTACTTGTTTTTTAATGTTTCGATACAAAAGGAGGTGTCATAAGTTTGATACGCATGTAGGTATATAATATGTAGGTATATGTACACACATACATAAGTATAAAATTCCCGAATATCCATTCGAACCGATTTTCAACTGGAATCATTATATTGAGCGCCATCTGTGAACAGAATATACATAATTATTATCAAAGATTGTGCTATCACAATGCAGTAGGTACCTATTATTGCCGCCAGAAATACAAGTATATCATTGAATTTTATATTTTTTTTTTAAAATACTATACATATATTTATCCATTATTTAACTATCCCTTACTTTAAATAGTTCTATAAAATTAGGTGAAACACATTTTTCATTATCTTTTTATATTTGGAATTTTAGGGGAACATTAAAAACAAATTAGATGAAATTTGATAAGGAGATAGTTTGAGACCCTGGGAAGGACACAGGATACTTTTTATCCCGGAAATCATCCCTGAAGGGGGTGAAAATGGGGATGAAAGTTTGTACTGGGAAGCAAGCTAGGGACGAACCCGAGCGAAGCGAGGGTAAGTCGCTAGTATTATTATAAAATGCCAACATGTATTGTAATATTTTGAATTCTTTATTCTACTATTTTTCTGTATACGTTAATTTAACCATATTATTTTATGACGAACAAAATATCACAACGAGTACTTAGAATTAGGTAAGTGTCCTTTCTAACGAATATCTAGTATCTACCCTTCATACTTGTAACTATATACATAGTTTCGGTTGATTGAGACACAATTCTCCAGCCAAGTCGATAGACGATTAGGCACGTCTGAATACCCTTTAGTCTTAATTAAACCATCTTATATTGCTTCTCACCGTTATAATTAATCTAACTTATATTTCTAAAGGATTGTTTACATGATACGTTATTCAATGAATTTACTACGGTGCAATAGTTTTAGGAGTATGTAATTTTATCTTGTCTATATGTTTATTATTAGAAACTTCCTACTTCCTACTAATATTATAAACGCGAAAGTTTGTAAGAATGTATGTTTGTTACTCTTTCACACAAATACTTTACAATAATATAGCTCATACATCAAAACACACAGGCTACTTTTTATCCTGGAATAATGTATGGTTCCCGTGGGATAGATTTGTTTTTGTTTTTCTACAGGCGAACCTGAGCGAAGCTAGCTATAATTTTAAAAGATAATGTATAAACTTCGTTTATTATTAATTAATTGGTTTCAATCTTTACATATAGATAAATCAATATAATCATAAATCTCTTATTATCATTTTGGGGTTGGACGTAAAAAAGAACGATTCGATCAATCGTGTATGTCTTCTATTTCCACTCATTTTCCCCATCCTTACGTACCACAGTTGTTTGGTTGAAGTTAAGTTAACGAGACATAATAAAGTAATAGCATAAAAATATTTCTAATTTTAAGAGCCAGACTATACTAGGAAACTAAAACAAATTTTTAAATAGTAATTAATATTATATAGTGACAAATGGACGGAGAAATATATTTTTTTAATTTTTTTAATCGTATCTAATTTACCTAAAGCATTAAAATTGCTGAGAAAACTATCTTTTATCTTATCGTAGATTTTTCTACAATACGATTTTTTAATACAGTAAATAGATGGAAAGCTTTCAAATAAAGTTAAATGGTGCTTTGAAAAGTTTACAATTCAAAATAAGTCTAAGTAACATTTTCTTTCCGTGGTTTGAGAAATATGTTCTTAAGTATTTAGCATTTATTAACAATCATTTAAATGTTAAAAGGTATTATTTAATATATAATGCCTAAACTAATAAATTAGTCTGTTTAAAAATAGTCAATCAACTAAAGCTCCTTATTGCCTCTAAAATCATTATAAAGTAGCCATTACATGCGCTAATATATTTTAATCAGAAAACGCGACTTGATAGAATTTTAAATTTACTTCTCCAATGTTAATATACAATTAAGTACTTTTAAACTTTACCTATATTTATTTGTTGGAAAACTTTGTTATAAAACCATTATTAAAGTCCATTTTTTATAATAACTTCGTCGTAACGTTAAAGTCGTATTTTACATTATTTTTAAGCGTGCTCGAACATATTTTGTGAAATGAATTAATATATACATACAAAGAAGAAAAAGATATTAAATTAAAAACATATAGCGTGAGCGTGATGCGAAGTTTGTACCATAACTTTTAATTTTTTTATTTAAAATCATATTTTTTTCTACAAATTACTATAAAGGGTTACAGTAATGTACTTATTATTATATTACTGTAAAGGTATAACATAATGATTTGACAATTCTTACACTAATGATGTTTTTATTTATTTTCTCTTTATTAATTCTATACTCCTACGCCTAAAGTTTTCCTACTCGTACTAAAGAGACCATAAGGGCAGATGAAAGATTGCTCGGTAGATCGTGATTAGCAACGCCACTCCCTAAGAATATAACAGATTGGTATTGCATATGTATGATCAATACAAACATTTATCAATCATCATCAGAAACTAATCTAACACAATAAATTAGGTGAATAACGAACAAAGTGTTCTAATTTATTGTTGTACTAATGGAAATATTTCCTAAATATATAGATACTAGCGACTCACCCTCGCTTCGCTCGGGTTCGTCCATAGCCTGCTTCCCAATACAAACTTTGATCCCCATGTTCACCCCCTTAACAGATGATTTCCAGAATAAAAAGTATATTATGTCCTTCCCATGGTCTTAAACTATCTTTTTACCAAATTTCATCTAAATCGGTTCAGTGAATCCAGAGATTACCCCTACAACGTTACAAACTCACAACTCACAAACTTTACCTCTTTATAATATTAGTATATATTTATCGGAATTTTCCATATATTATAGGTAACTACGACTTAATACAATGTAACATCTTCTTTATTTTAAAAATGTCCTTTCAATAAACTTTTACTTAAAGCTTTCGGAATATTCATGAAGTGTCTATTCTATTCAGGTGGGGTATTCAATCGCTGTACTTTACTTTTCCTTTTAAATGAACTTACTTAAAATTGAAAATCTTATTGTTAAGTTAGTCTGTTAATTGAGTCAGACTTTTCGATGTAATAATTTATATTGAAATTCAGGTATATTTAAAACTATTTCTTTCTTTTTATTAGCAGTCTTGGGACTTTAAGCTCTCGCAAACTTTTATTTTTGCTCGCGTAGTTTATTTATGGATAATTACACTGCACCTAAGGGTCGTAGCCTTAATCTAAATAGTTTATATCCTTCGTCAATAAAAAGCCTACAAAATGTAAAATTTTATCAAATCAGATTAGTCTAATCAAATCAAAATAAATGCATGAAAATCATTTTTGAGTTTATCACATTCAGACAGACAGACATACAGACGCGATGGGGGAACTATTATAGGGAACGTATTATAATTATTACCTCATTCTATTTGTTAATTACTTGTTACTAATTCTTGTTTTCTTGTACAATTAAGAACTTCTGTAAGAGATAAGTCAAACTATGTACATACCTTATTTGTTTAAAATTTATTACTACCTGATAAAATATTGTTCTAAACTGTATAGCATAGTTCTTGCAGAAATAATTTCACCGCTTAACTCACTTTAATGATAAGCATTATTTTGGAGCGTCGTTTTCAACGAAAATTCAAGACAGTGAGTTACGACGATAATTTAAAAGTCTTTCAGTTTCAAAGTTTCTGAGATATTATGTCGTCAAAATATAATTAATGTGGAGTTCTGGTGACATGGTATCCTTTATAGTGTAACATGAGAACTTGCGTCCAACAAAGGGCTGCCATTAACCTTTGACATCATTATAAGGGAGTTGTTTTGTACACCTTCGTAATGTGGAACATTACATGCGATCTAAGTCATTAATATGAGTAATATGAAATTTTAGCTTTTGATTTCGATTATTAATAGTTGTTTTTGACAATATAATTCATGATAAAATTAGTGTTTTTTAGTAAATTGTGTTACAATACAACTTTCACTAAGTTCAATCGCTTATAAAAAGCTATGAAATATATGGAAATAATATATCTACATATTCGTTATGTGATGAGGTCAGAATATTTTATACTCTTATTTTTAACTTTTACTTATTAGTGCAGGTTTGATTCTAACATCGCAGTAAATAGCTTCTCTACGATAGTAAACCATAATTTGATTATAAAAAAATATGTTTAATCAAATCCGTAAAACTGATATATTAATTGAATATTTCGTGCAAAAATATATTTTTATATTCATCTGATAATTCTACGCCCGGAATGTTTATTGGAATTTTATGTTCTTTTAAAGGAGTCTCAGAAATCACGTACCGTGGTGTGGTCACGGAAATGAGGCCCATGGGAATAGGTAAGATTAACGTGGCACGTCTGTCCTCGGGCTTAAATCACATTACAGCCTTGTGTTTAATGTCTTTGAGTTGGCTGATTTTATGTTTGATAGCGAAATCCATTTACCTGGTCTTCAGTTCTCTATTTGCTTTGAATTTAAATCATTCGTAACACATCGAGATTTACTAGAGTCATTACTCTATCTTTTCATTGGGTTGGAAATCACTAATTAAGTTATATAGCTGTTTATATCCATACTAATATTATGTACAAAATGTGATTTCTGTATATTAACTATAATAGGTTTTATGAAAAAAACTAACTCTGGTTAATTGAAATCTTGGGATACAAACCAATCCATTTTCACCACCTTAAGGGATGATTTCCTGGATAAAAAGTTGAATGAAATATGCATACAAATGGGAAAAAATGTTTTATAACACCATCAAAAAGGTTTACTGGAATAAAAATTAATTTTCATCTAACATAGAATATCACTCTGAATTTTTCCAGAATAACTTGCTATGGCAATAGGCAGTGGTAGCCCCGTGGTAACGCGCTCGCTTGGGAAACCGAGTGATGCGGGTTCAAATCCCGGGTCTCGCACCACTGATATTTTCATGTGTGAATCATTTCTAGCATGATTACCACTTGCCTTACGATGAAGGAAAACATCGTGAGGAAACCTGCATGTCTGAAAAAACTTAGCAAGTTTTCAAAAGACATGTGAAGTCCGCCAACCCGCACTTAGCCAGCGTGGTGGACTATGGCCTGATCCCTCTCGTATTGAAGGGAGGCCCTTGCCCTGCAGTGGGAGGTTAAAAAGGGCTGAATACAACTTGCTATGTTAGTATTAAATTTATTTAGTTGAATTCTAGTAGTATTATTAATCTACGAGTATCGTAACTTCGCTAAGGTTTAACTGATAGAATTAACATGTACACAGCAAAAAGTAAAATTACATAAGCGTTTACAGACGTATAATAAAAAAACAATAATATATTAATCTTCAGTACCTATCTATAGCAATAAACATCCAAATCTTTGAGGGTACAAATCTTCCTAGGGATATGAGAATTAGGATTATGTCATTATAAGTGTGTTATTTGCAGTACTCATTCCCCTCGACATGCAAGTCACCAAAGCTGAAGCTATTAGTATAAGAAGAAGAAATATGAAACGTAATCTTTGTAGTGCTAATGACGTACAAACAGACAAATTGTTTTCCTAACAACTTAAAGTAAGGTTTGCGATTTAATCTATTTATTTAAAAAATCATTTTGTTACTTGTTTTTTAATGTTTCGATACAAAAGGAGGTGTCATAAGTTTGATACGCATGTAGGTATATAATATGTAGGTATATGTACACACATACATAAGTATAAAATTCCCGAATATCCATTCGAACCGATTTTCAACTGGAATCATTATATTGAGCGCCATCTGTGAACAGAATATACATAATTATTATCAAAGATTGTGCTATCACAATGCAGTAGGTACCTATTATTGCCGCCAGAAATACAAGTATATCATTGAATTTTATATTTTTTTTTTAAAATACTATACATATATTTATCCATTATTTAACTATCCCTTACTTTAAATAGTTCTATAAAATTAGGTGAAACACATTTTTCATTATCTTTTTATATTTGGAATTTTAGGGGAACATTAAAAACAAATTAGATGAAATTTGATAAGGAGATAGTTTGAGACCCTGGGAAGGACACAGGATACTTTTTATCCCGGAAATCATCCCTGAAGGGGGTGAAAATGGGGATGAAAGTTTGTACTGGGAAGCAAGCTAGGGACGAACCCGAGCGAAGCGAGGGTAAGTCGCTAGTATTATTATAAAATGCCAACATGTATTGTAATATTTTGAATTCTTTATTCTACTATTTTTCTGTATACGTTAATTTAACCATATTATTTTATGACGAACAAAATATCACAACGAGTACTTAGAATTAGGTAAGTGTCCTTTCTAACGAATATCTAGTATCTACCCTTCATACTTGTAACTATATACATAGTTTCGGTTGATTGAGACACAATTCTCCAGCCAAGTCGATAGACGATTAGGCACGTCTGAATACCCTTTAGTCTTAATTAAACCATCTTATATTGCTTCTCACCGTTATAATTAATCTAACTTATATTTCTAAAGGATTGTTTACATGATACGTTATTCAATGAATTTACTACGGTGCAATAGTTTTAGGAGTATGTAATTTTATCTTGTCTATATGTTTATTATTAGAAACTTCCTACTTCCTACTAATATTATAAACGCGAAAGTTTGTAAGAATGTATGTTTGTTACTCTTTCACACAAATACTTTACAATAATATAGCTCATACATCAAAACACACAGGCTACTTTTTATCCTGGAATAATGTATGGTTCCCGTGGGATAGATTTGTTTTTGTTTTTCTACAGGCGAACCTGAGCGAAGCTAGCTATAATTTTAAAAGATAATGTATAAACTTCGTTTATTATTAATTAATTGGTTTCAATCTTTACATATAGATAAATCAATATAATCATAAATCTCTTATTATCATTTTGGGGTTGGACGTAAAAAAGAACGATTCGATCAATCGTGTATGTCTTCTATTTCCACTCATTTTCCCCATCCTTACGTACCACAGTTGTTTGGTTGAAGTTAAGTTAACGAGACATAATAAAGTAATAGCATAAAAATATTTCTAATTTTAAGAGCCAGACTATACTAGGAAACTAAAACAAATTTTTAAATAGTAATTAATATTATATAGTGACAAATGGACGGAGAAATATATTTTTTTAATTTTTTTAATCGTATCTAATTTACCTAAAGCATTAAAATTGCTGAGAAAACTATCTTTTATCTTATCGTAGATTTTTCTACAATACGATTTTTTAATACAGTAAATAGATGGAAAGCTTTCAAATAAAGTTAAATGGTGCTTTGAAAAGTTTACAATTCAAAATAAGTCTAAGTAACATTTTCTTTCCGTGGTTTGAGAAATATGTTCTTAAGTATTTAGCATTTATTAACAATCATTTAAATGTTAAAAGGTATTATTTAATATATAATGCCTAAACTAATAAATTAGTCTGTTTAAAAATAGTCAATCAACTAAAGCTCCTTATTGCCTCTAAAATCATTATAAAGTAGCCATTACATGCGCTAATATATTTTAATCAGAAAACGCGACTTGATAGAATTTTAAATTTACTTCTCCAATGTTAATATACAATTAAGTACTTTTAAACTTTACCTATATTTATTTGTTGGAAAACTTTGTTATAAAACCATTATTAAAGTCCATTTTTTATAATAACTTCGTCGTAACGTTAAAGTCGTATTTTACATTATTTTTAAGCGTGCTCGAACATATTTTGTGAAATGAATTAATATATACATACAAAGAAGAAAAAGATATTAAATTAAAAACATATAGCGTGAGCGTGATGCGAAGTTTGTACCATAACTTTTAATTTTTTTATTTAAAATCATATTTTTTTCTACAAATTACTATAAAGGGTTACAGTAATGTACTTATTATTATATTACTGTAAAGGTATAACATAATGATTTGACAATTCTTACACTAATGATGTTTTTATTTATTTTCTCTTTATTAATTCTATACTCCTACGCCTAAAGTTTTCCTACTCGTACTAAAGAGACCATAAGGGCAGATGAAAGATTGCTCGGTAGATCGTGATTAGCAACGCCACTCCCTAAGAATATAACAGATTGGTATTGCATATGTATGATCAATACAAACATTTATCAATCATCATCAGAAACTAATCTAACACAATAAATTAGGTGAATAACGAACAAAGTGTTCTAATTTATTGTTGTACTAATGGAAATATTTCCTAAATATATAGATACTAGCGACTCACCCTCGCTTCGCTCGGGTTCGTCCATAGCCTGCTTCCCAATACAAACTTTGATCCCCATGTTCACCCCCTTAACAGATGATTTCCAGAATAAAAAGTATATTATGTCCTTCCCATGGTCTTAAACTATCTTTTTACCAAATTTCATCTAAATCGGTTCAGTGAATCCAGAGATTACCCCCTACAACGTTACAAACTCACAACTCACAAACTTTACCTCTTTATAATATTAGTATATATTTATCGGAATTTTCCATATATTATAGGTAACTACGACTTAATACAATGTAACATCTTCTTTATTTTAAAAATGTCCTTTCAATAAACTTTTACTTAAAGCTTTCGGAATATTCATGAAGTGTCTATTCTATTCAGGTGGGGTATTCAATCGCTGTACTTTACTTTTCCTTTTAAATGAACTTACTTAAAATTGAAAATCTTATTGTTAAGTTAGTCTGTTAATTGAGTCAGACTTTTCGATGTAATAATTTATATTGAAATTCAGGTATATTTAAAACTATTTCTTTCTTTTTATTAGCAGTCTTGGGACTTTAAGCTCTCGCAAACTTTTATTTTTGCTCGCGTAGTTTATTTATGGATAATTACACTGCACCTAAGGGTCGTAGCCTTAATCTAAATAGTTTATATCCTTCGTCAATAAAAAGCCTACAAAATGTAAAATTTTATCAAATCAGATTAGTCTAATCAAATCAAAATAAATGCATGAAAATCATTTTTGAGTTTATCACATTCAGACAGACAGACATACAGACGCGATGGGGGAACTATTATAGGGAACGTATTATAATTATTACCTCATTCTATTTGTTAATTACTTGTTACTAATTCTTGTTTTCTTGTACAATTAAGAACTTCTGTAAGAGATAAGTCAAACTATGTACATACCTTATTTGTTTAAAATTTATTACTACCTGATAAAATATTGTTCTAAACTGTATAGCATAGTTCTTGCAGAAATAATTTCACCGCTTAACTCACTTTAATGATAAGCATTATTTTGGAGCGTCGTTTTCAACGAAAATTCAAGACAGTGAGTTACGACGATAATTTAAAAGTCTTTCAGTTTCAAAGTTTCTGAGATATTATGTCGTCAAAATATAATTAATGTGGAGTTCTGGTGACATGGTATCCTTTATAGTGTAACATGAGAACTTGCGTCCAACAAAGGGCTGCCATTAACCTTTGACATCATTATAAGGGAGTTGTTTTGTACACCTTCGTAATGTGGAACATTACATGCGATCTAAGTCATTAATATGAGTAATATGAAATTTTAGCTTTTGATTTCGATTATTAATAGTTGTTTTTGACAATATAATTCATGATAAAATTAGTGTTTTTTAGTAAATTGTGTTACAATACAACTTTCACTAAGTTCAATCGCTTATAAAAAGCTATGAAATATATGGAAATAATATATCTACATATTCGTTATGTGATGAGGTCAGAATATTTTATACTCTTATTTTTAACTTTTACTTATTAGTGCAGGTTTGATTCTAACATCGCAGTAAATAGCTTCTCTACGATAGTAAACCATAATTTGATTATAAAAAAATATGTTTAATCAAATCCGTAAAACTGATATATTAATTGAATATTTCGTGCAAAAATATATTTTTATATTCATCTGATAATTCTACGCCCGGAATGTTTATTGGAATTTTATGTTCTTTTAAAGGAGTCTCAGAAATCACGTACCGTGGTGTGGTCACGGAAATGAGGCCCATGGGAATAGGTAAGATTAACGTGGCACGTCTGTCCTCGGGCTTAAATCACATTACAGCCTTGTGTTTAATGTCTTTGAGTTGGCTGATTTTATGTTTGATAGCGAAATCCATTTACCTGGTCTTCAGTTCTCTATTTGCTTTGAATTTAAATCATTCGTAACACATCGAGATTTACTAGAGTCATTACTCTATCTTTTCATTGGGTTGGAAATCACTAATTAAGTTATATAGCTGTTTATATCCATACTAATATTATGTACAAAATGTGATTTCTGTATATTAACTATAATAGGTTTTATGAAAAAAACTAACTCTGGTTAATTGAAATCTTGGGATACAAACCAATCCATTTTCACCACCTTAAGGGATGATTTCCTGGATAAAAAGTTGAATGAAATATGCATACAAATGGGAAAAAATGTTTTATAACACCATCAAAAAGGTTTACTGGAATAAAAATTAATTTTCATCTAACATAGAATATCACTCTGAATTTTTCCAGAATAACTTGCTATGGCAATAGGCAGTGGTAGCCCCGTGGTAACGCGCTCGCTTGGGAAACCGAGTGATGCGGGTTCAAATCCCGGGTCTCGCACCACTGATATTTTCATGTGTGAATCATTTCTAGCATGATTACCACTTGCCTTACGATGAAGGAAAACATCGTGAGGAAACCTGCATGTCTGAAAAAACTTAGCAAGTTTTCAAAAGACATGTGAAGTCCGCCAACCCGCACTTAGCCAGCGTGGTGGACTATGGCCTGATCCCTCTCGTATTGAAGGGAGGCCCTTGCCCTGCAGTGGGAGGTTAAAAAGGGCTGAATACAACTTGCTATGTTAGTATTAAATTTATTTAGTTGAATTCTAGTAGTATTATTAATCTACGAGTATCGTAACTTCGCTAAGGTTTAACTGATAGAATTAACATGTACACAGCAAAAAGTAAAATTACATAAGCGTTTACAGACGTATAATAAAAAAACAATAATATATTAATCTTCAGTACCTATCTATAGCAATAAACATCCAAATCTTTGAGGGTACAAATCTTCCTAGGGATATGAGAATTAGGATTATGTCATTATAAGTGTGTTATTTGCAGAACTCATTCCCCTCGACATGCAAGTCACCAAAGCTGAAGCTATTAGTATAAGAAGAAGAAATATGAAACGTAATCTTTGTAGTGCTAATGACGTACAAACAGACAAATTGTTTTCCTAACAACTTAAAGTAAGGTTTGCGATTTAATCTATTTATTTAAAAAATCATTTTGTTACTTGTTTTTTAATGTTTCGATACAAAAGGAGGTGTCATAAGTTTGATACGCATGTAGGTATATAATATGTAGGTATATGTACACACATACATAAGTATAAAATTCCCGAATATCCATTCGAACCGATTTTCAACTGGAATCATTATATTGAGCGCCATCTGTGAACAGAATATACATAATTATTATCAAAGATTGTGCTATCACAATGCAGTAGGTACCTATTATTGCCGCCAGAAATACAAGTATATCATTGAATTTTATATTTTTTTTTTAAAATACTATACATATATTTATCCATTATTTAACTATCCCTTACTTTAAATAGTTCTATAAAATTAGGTGAAACACATTTTTCATTTTTTTTTTATATTTGGAATTTTAGGGGAACATTAAAAACAAATTAGATAAAATTTGATAAGAAGATAGTTTGAGACCCTGGAAAGGACACAGGATACTTTTTATCCCGGAAATCATCCCTGAAGGGGGTGAAAATGGGGATGAAAGTTTGTACTGGGAAGCAAGCTAGGGACGAACCCGAGCGAAGCGAGGGTAAGTCGCTAGTATTATTATAAAATGCCAACATGTATTGTAATATTTTGAATTCTTTATTCTACTATTTTTCTGTATACGTTAATTTAACTATATTATTTTATGACGAACAAAATATCACAACGAGTACTTAGAATTAGGGAAGTGTCCTTTCTAACGAATATCTAGTATCTACCCTTCATACTTGTAACTATATACATAGTTTCGGTTGATTGAGACACAATTCTCCAGCCAAGTCGATAGACGATTAGGCACGTCTGAATACCCTTTAGTCTTAATTAAACCATCTTATATTGCTTCTCACCGTTATAATTAATCTAACTTATATTTCTAAAGGATTGTTTACATGATACGTTATTCAATGAATTTACTAAGGTGCAATAGTTTTAGGAGTATGTAATTTTATCTTGTCAATATGTTTATTATTAGAAACTTCTTACTTCCTACTAATATTATAAACGCGAAAGTTTGTAAGAATGTATGTTTGTTACTCTTTCACACAAAAACTACTGAATGGATTTTGATGAAACTTTACAATAATATAGCTCATACATCAAAACACACAGGATACTTTTTATCCTGGAATAATGTACGGTTCCCGTGGGATAGATTTGTTTTTGTTTTTCTACAGGCGAACCTGAGCGAAGCTAGCTATAATTTTAAAAGATAATGTATAAACTTCGTTTATTATTAATTAATTGGTTTCAATCTTTACATATAGATAAATCAATATAATCATAAATCTCTTATTATCATTTTGGGGTTGGACGTAAAAAAGAACGATTCGATCAATCGTGTATGTCTTCTATTTCCACTCATTTTCCCCATCCTTACGTACCACAGTTGTTTGGTTGAAGTTAAGTTAACGAGACATAATAAAGTAATAGCATAAAAATATTTCTAATTTTAAGAGCCAGACTATACTGGGAAACTAAAACAAATTTTTAAATAGTAAATAATATTATATAGTGACAAATGGACGGAGAAATATATTTTTTTAACTTTTTTTATCCGTATCTAATTTACCTAAAGCATTAAAATTGCTGAGAAAACTATCTTTTATCTTATCGTAGATTTTTCTACAATACGATTTTTTAATACAGTAAATAGATGGAAAGCTTTCAAATAAAGTTAAATGGTGCTTTGAAAAGTTTACAATTCAAAATAAGTCTAAATAACATTTTCTTTCCGTGGTTTGAGAAATATGTTCTTAAGTATTTAGCATTTATTAACAATCATTTAAATGTTAAAAGGTATTCCTAAACTAATAAATTAGTCTGTTTAAAAACAGTCAATCAACTAAAGCTCCTTATTGCCTCTAAAATCATTATAAAGTAGCCATTACATGCGCTAATATATTTTAATCAGAAAACGCGACTTGATAGAATTTTAAATTTACTTCTCCAATGTTAATATACAATTAAGTACTTTTAAACTTTACCTATATTTATTTGTTGGAAAACTTTGTTATAAAACCATTATTAAAGTCCATTTTTTATAATAACTTCGTCGTAACGTTAAAGTCGTATTTTACATTATTTTTAAGCGTGCTCGAACATATTTTGTGAAATGAATTAATATATACATACAAAGAAGAAAAAGATATTAAATTAAAAACATATAGCGTGTGCGTGATGCGAAGTTTGTACCATAACTTTTAATTTTTTTATTTAAAATCATATTTTTTTCTACAAATTACTATAAAGGGTTACAGTAATATACTTATTATTATATTACTGTAAAGGTGTAACATAATAATTTGACAATTCTTACACTAATGATGTTTTTATTTATTTTCTCTTTATTAATTCTATACTCCTACGCGTAAAGTTTACCTACTCGTACTAAAGAGAGGCTGCCCTAAAGAGTCCATAAGGGCAGATGAAAGATTGCTCGGTAGATCGTGCTTAGCAACGCCACTCCCTAAGAATATAACAGATTGGTATTGCATATGTATGATCAATACAAACATTTATCAATCATCATCGGAAACTAATCTAACACAATAAATTAGGCGAATAACGAACAAAGTGTTCTAATTTATTATTGTACTAATGGAAATATTTCCTAAATATATACATACTAGCGACTCACCCTCGCTTCGCTCGGGTTGGTCCGTAGCTTGCTTCCCAATACAAACTTTGATCCCCATTTTCACCCTCTCAAGGGAGATTTCCGGAATAAAAAATATCTTATGTCCTTTCCAGGGTCTCAAACTATCTTCTTACCAAATTTCATCTAAATCGGTTTAGTAAATCCAGAGATTACCCTCTACAACGTAACAAACTCACAATTCACAAACTCACAAACATTATCTCTTTATAATATTAGTATAGATTTATCGGAATTTTCCATATACTATAGGTATCTACGACTTATTACAATGTAACATCTTCTTTATTTTAAAAATTTCCTTTCAATAAACTTTTACTAAAAGCTTTCGGAATATTCATGAAGTGTCTGTTCTATTCAGGTGGAGTATTCAATCGCTGTACTTTACTTTTCCTTTTAAATGAACTTACTTAAAATTGAAAATCTTATTGTTAAGTTAGTCTGTTAATTGAGTCAGACTTTTCGATGTAATAATTTATATTGAAATTCAGGTATATTTAAAACTATTTCTTTCTTTTTATTAGCAGTCTTGGGACTTTAAGCTCTCGCAAACTTTTATTTTTGCTCGCGTAGTTCATTTATGGATAATTACACTGCACCTAAGGGTCGTAGCCTTAATCTAAATAGTTTATATCCTTCGTCAATAAAAAGGCTATAAAATGTAAAATTTTATCAAATCAGATTAGTCTAATCAAATCAAAATAAATGCATGAAAATCATTTTTGAGTATCACATTCAGACAGACAGACATACAGACGCGATGGGGGAACTATTATAGGGAACGTATTATAATTATTACCTCATTCTATTTGTTAATTACTTGTTACTACTTCTTGTTTTCTTGTACAATTAAGAACTTCTGTAAGAGATAAGTCAAACTATGTACATACCTTATTTGTTTAAAATTTATTACTACCTGATAAAATATTGTTCTAAACTGTATAGCATAGTTCTTGCAGAAATAATTTCACCGCTTAACTCACTTTAATGATAAGCATTATTTTGGAGCGTCGTTTTCAACGAAAATTCAAGACAGTGAGTTACGACGATAATTTAAAAGTCTTTCTACCAGTTTCTGAGATATATGTGTCGTCAAAATATAATTAATGTGGAGTTCTGGTGACATGGTATCCTTTATAGTGTAACATGAGAACTTGCGTCCAACAAAGGGCTGCCATTAACCTTTGACATCATTATAAGGGAGTTGTTTTGTACACCTTCGTAATGTGGAACATTACATGCGATCTAAGTCATTAATATGAGTAATATGAAATTTTAGCTTTTGATTTCGATTATTAATAGTTGTTTTTGACAATATAATTCATGATAAAATTAGTGTTTTTTAGTAAATTGTGTTACAATACAACTTTCACTAAGTTCAATCGCTTATAAAAAGCTATGAAATATATGGAAATAATATATATCTACATATTCGTTATGTGATGAGGTCAGAATATTTTATACTCTTATTTTTAACTTTTACTTATTAGTGCAGGTTTCATTCTAACATCGCAGTAAATAGCTTCTCTACGATAGTAAACCATAATTTGATTATAAAAAAATATGTTTAATCAAATCCGTAAAACTGATATATTAATTGAATATTTCGTGCAAAAATATATTTTTATATTCATCTGATAATTCTACGCCCGGAATGTTTATTGGAATTTTATGTTCTTTTAAAGGAGTCTCAGAAATCACGTACCGTGGTGTGGTCACGGAAATGAGGCCCATGGGAATAGGTAAGATTAACGTGGCACGTCTGTCCTCGGGCTTAAATCACATTACAGCCTTGTGTTTAATGTCTTTGAGTTGGCTGATTTTATGTTTGATAGCGAAATCCATTTACCTGGTCTTCAGTTCTCTATTTGCTTTGAATTTAAATCATCCTTAACACATCGAAATTTACTAGAGTCATTACTCTATCTTTTCATTGGGTCGGAAATCACTAATTAAGTTATATAGCTGCTTATATCCATACTAATCTTATGTACAAAATGTGATTTCCGTATATTAACTCACAAACTTTCATCCCCATTTTCCCCGCTTTAAGGAATGATTTCCTGGATAAAAAGTATCCTATGTCCTTCCCAGGGTCTCAAACTATCTTTTTTCCAAATTTTATCTAAATCGGTTCAGTAGATCCAGAGATTACCCCCTACAACGTCACAAACTCACAAACTCACAAACTTTACTTCTTTATGGTATTAGTATAGATAATTTGACATCTAGCTTATATGTAGGAATTACCTATTACTATGTTGAAAACTAAACTTAGAAAAGTACGAACGTGAAGTCCAGGTAGGCAAATAGAGGACCATACAAGTGATTAACTAGTAACGAGATAAAGTACATGGTACTGCAATATACTTTTGATTTAAAAAACTTTTAAATTTACGGGTCATTTTATTAGAACTTAGATTAAGCTGCTAATATGTAGTGTATCCATACACAAGATTTATATACATATCTAAGCTTATTTTAAAAATAAACTTGCAGAGAAAATATGTTAAAATACCCAAAACATTACAAAATTAATAAAAACCGCAAAGTTCAAGCAAAAAATAACTCCTGGCCACAGTAAAAATTGTGTATAGTGTTATTGCTTGTTTTTCCTCCTCTTGATTGCGAAAGTTTTATAGATTGGTCCAACAGAAAGTGTCGCGTAATTTTTTTGTTAGGCCGCGACCAAACGGGTAACGAGATATTTATGTGCCGGCTACGTGAGGTCAGGAGGTGTGGACTGGAAGCGGCGCTTCACATACCGACCCTTTTACTATTATTTGAGTGCCCCGATGTAATATTGCGTTATAAACTAAATTATGGCGGTGTTTTGTAATTTTGTAAAACTGCTCCCCTTTTGTCCTTGTTTTTATGTTATGGATTATTTGAATGCTAGAATATTTTTATCTTATTTTGTTTTAATATAACGTTGAATAGTTTAGGTTAGTTTTAGTGCTACAGCATATATAGATAAATGTATTATGTCCTTACGCCGCTAATGTCCATTTTTTTAGCCATACAGAAATAAAAGTCTATTTAGTAGATATTAATCAATGTCCCAAAAGGTGGGTCGACACCTTGATTAAAGTCGTCAAAACTCACTGGATACGAATGGCACAAGACCGGATGTCATGGAAATGTTTGCTGTACATAGCTCATGTACAGCAATAGACGTCTTTCGTTTAAGAAAAAAAAGAAGAAATATCGATGTAAAGAAATTAAACCTGTAGCCTAAGGCACATTAGTTAAACTCATATATGGATGACGGATGGCTAATAGGAAATATTGCTTGCCACAATATGAAAGGATAGATATGATTAAATATTATTTACTAGCGACTTCCCTTGCTTCGCTCAGGTTCTTTCTTGGATCCCATTTGTATTTATAACATTAGATACAGACCTTTTAGCAAATTTTGTTCAGTCTGTGCACTAGATTTCATCCATATCCATCCAGCGGTTTTAGCGGGAAGGAGTAACAAACATACAAACTTTCCCATTTATAATAATAGTGTGAATACTAAAAATCTTTCTACAAGTATCGAGAATAAATACCAACTAGCGAAGCATTATCCAGATCAATAAACAGTACACGTAATACAGGGGCGCCTAATGATGTTGTAGCACATGGGCTCAAACATGGCGTCTGCCACCTACGGCGTGTACGCGCCAGATGAATTGCCTCGTAGTGAAAATTACTTCATTAATTAACTGAATTACTATTTAAAAGCATTTTGTTTATTTTAATGCTTGGATTATTAGCTAATGAGTGAAAGTATATATTCAGAAAAAATATTAAATACGTATAAATATTAATGTAGAAGTAGTTTTTTCTAACGGCTCCCATTGTATGGTTGGTGGGTCGGAGATTGAAGGAAGTTTGTTATCATGTATTCATATTAATAATATTGGTATGTAAATATGTCAGTAGAGGTAGATTTAAGTTTTCAAACCCTCTAACAGATTTACGGATAACAGAACTTACTGAAAATATAGGGTCTAGATTATTATTGAGAATCATACTTTCTTCTTTACCAATTCTTGCTAAAACAAATGCGAAAGTATGTTCTTTGGTTTGTTCGTCTTTCTAGCAGCACCGGAAAAATGAATCAGCGTTATTTTAATATAGTACTAATGACAATAACTTTTTCACAAATTTGCTATACCGACTTCTAATTCACTTAAAAGTGATGATGTGATGATGTTCTCCTGACCGATTCCGGCCACGACGGACAATTTCATTGAGACTAGCCAACTGCGCAGGAGATATTATAGTGCACAAGTGTACGCGCAGACACAAGTGCACTCTATATTCCTGTCACTCTCATACTCCGGTGGGGCGACCACTCGACACGACCAGTGAGAGTAAAGGCGCAGGACCGACGGCTTTACGTGCTCTCCGAGGCACGGGGATGAAACACCGCCAACTTCCCAACTCCGGGCTGTTACTGAGGCTTACTTTACAGAAAGACTATATAACTGAACTTCGCCCGACCCGGGACTCGAACTCAGGACCTCCGGGTGTGCAGCCGTACATACTAGCCACTACACCACCGAGGCAGTTTAAAAGTATTCCACTAATAGTAAGAATACTTAAAAGTATTCCACCTTTAAGGACGTTTTTTTTTAATTATTGGGTTTCCTTTTGGTATAACTTATTTATTAAAAAATATAAAAACTAATCCATAATAATAGAATAGAAGATATCGCGTAACATAACCACAAAAAATATAGAAAACTTGAGTTCAGAAAGCACTTTCTTGACAAAAGCACTTTTGTTGGTCAAAAAGATTCATTGTTATTGTTATCTAGAAATTAATGAGACTACTTTTTCGTTTTATCCTATGAATAGGTAGTGAAAAATTTTTTTTTTTTTTATAGTAACATTGTCGTACAAAATTTATTTCATAAAATTCAATTTATTGTAGTACATTTTGAATGTGAACAGTTTTTATATTCATTTGTTCATGCCAAATACTAAAAATATACATATTATTAAAAAAAAATCAAATTATGTGAATGCAAGGCGAAATAAAAACAAACCCGCGTTGGTTCTAAATCGGTACGCGAGAGTGAAAATTTGTAGCATATGTAATAGCGAAATGAATGAAGAAAATATGCGGGCCATGGGATTCTTGTAATAATAATAAATAACGCTTGGAGTCATCATCGCACACACAGTCATCCAAGACAATGGTGAATTGTATATGGTAGGTATATGACGATTAATGTTGGTATTACTGATAACCCCACGTAGAACCATGGGGTTATCAGTCATACCAACTTACGCCTCTCGGACTTGAACATGCTTCCGTTAGTAATATATAGGTACTACAAAGAGTATTCTTTTATCCTAATTCTAGTATAATGTTTCTTGAGTGTAATATGTTTACTACATTCGTCCCTAGGTTCGCTTATTATGTTCACAATTTCATAGGTTTAATTTTTTTTGTCCGGAAACCTATTTCATTCTAAAATAAAAGTAGCATAAGTTACTTCTTATAAGTAATATAATTGCAAGTTGAGTTGAGTTGAAAGTTTTGTCAAAATCGGTCCTATCGTTTCGGAGATTACCCGAAAGAAGTAAAAAAAAGAGTGTTTTTTTTCTATTAGTACAGTACTATACTTTCATGTGCATACAGGTACTCGTAGTAAAAGCGGTTATTTTGACCTTACAAACACACACTTTAATTTCATTTGTATAGATAATAATATTATCTATACAGATGAGATCGAATTAAGACTGTATAGCTAAGATTATACCAATCAAGACTGCGCTTGCTGAAATTTCCATTATGACATGGATGTAAATTATCGTGTCAACAAAATAGTTTGTTATTTATGCGCAACAAGAATATCTATTTTTACCCTCACACACTTTAGGTTTAACAAGAAAAAATGGGTGGATATCTTCTTTATAAGGGTGTTCCTAAGATACGAGGTAAATTTTATACCTCATTTATAAGTGAACTGTGTTGTAAAATATATGTTATGTTATAAAAATGCGCAGTAAAAAAGCATAGTTTAAACGTTACTTTTCTAATCCTTCATATTATTCTTAATTTTATTATCTAAACATAAAATAAAATATACAAATATTTTTTTGGAAAATCTCATTGAAATAGACATTATTATCGATACAAAGGCCGAATCTATAGTTTTTAGAATATTTGTCTGTCTGTCTGTGATCGCATCACAGGAAAACCACTGGATATATTTGGTGAAATTTTTGTGAAATTTGGTTTGGATGAAATTTGGTATAATGATAGCTGGTTATTCGGGTTAACATATAAGATACTTTCTACTGCTGGAAAATATCTCATCTCTGAGAAATCTAAACTAAGCGTTAAAACGTAAGTACGGACAAACCCGAGCGAAGTGAGGGTAAGTCGTTAGTTGTTTTATATTTTTAAAGAGTAAAACTCATTATAATGTTTTTAGGTGCAGTGTATAATTGTACATGTGTGTATATATATTAATAATAATATTTATTTTTTGATATTTGTTGAAATCTAATTTTGGTTTCTATTTCATCCATAATAACTCTCAAACATTTTTTTTTCGAATAATATTTAATTATATATAAGAATCTAGCGGCCTCTTATTTTTTGTTCCTTTAATAATTCTCTTGCTTGATCTATGTCATTTGCTATTATCCAGAATACAAATTATTTTCATTTCAAAATTCGAATTATTATCAAATCCTTTGAGCGCTTGTAGCGCAGTGAAGAAGTAACAACTACTCAATTTAACTTTTACATTTTATAAAATTATTGGGATTTTTATCTAGAAAATCTTTCGAACTATTGAATCTCAAATCTTTTACATAAAGAATTACCTTTTTAATAAACATTAGAAAGTAGATAGGCAGTAGTAGCCCAGTGGTAACCCGCTCGCTTGAGAAACTGAGTGAAGTGAGTTCAAATCTCGGGTCTCGCATCTCTGATATTTTCATGTGCCGATCATTTCCAATGTAATTACCTACATTGAAGGAAAACCTATTAGGAAACCTGTTGTAATATTGTTGTGTTATAGTTATAAGGTTCCATTTAATTTGCTGTATATTGATTTGATATAATAATTTACTTATACATACTTTCAGCGTGCAACATTGGCACATATCTTCTAACAAGATAATGCAGTCGTACGTCCGATGTAATACTAAAATAACTCAACTTTATATGGTTTTTATAATCTACTTTTATTTCGCTGACATTTTTTATGTTATTATAAATTATGTTATATAATTTGTAGATCTATAACTTATAGTAATCTATAGCTTCTAGATCTATATCTATCTAGCTTAAAGCAGAGGCAATATTATTTTTACCAAATTTCCCACAAGTTCCAAAAGTATACCCTTACTCTTTGGTGTATTTTCAAATGCTTTCAAAAGTAGCAGGTGTGTACATGAATACCTAATCTAAATGGGTGCAGATAACGCGAGTAAATCATCTAGCTCTGGGAAGACAGAAGCTGCTCGATATCGAATTTCGTATAAAACTTCCAGTAAAACCGTTCTTACATTTCATGACAAGTTAGGGGTCTTAGATTTCGTGCATATTTGATAAAGAATTTTACGTTGATAATATTGATTTGTTTAATTTATTTGTACATATATAAATAATTTTTGTCATTTTCTAGTGACTTTATTAAATTATAAATATTATATATTGAAGACTGCTTATTTGGTATTTTAAAGAAATGTTAGTTATTTATACTTATATTATAAAGCTGACGAATTTGTTTTCTGTTTGTTCGAACGCCGTTTTCACGTCTTTGGAACTAAACATTTTTATAACCTACTTGCGTTTTCCGCTTATTTCTTACATTATATCTTAAAGTGTGCTGTATATTACGTAACTCAAATGTATATGCTATATTACTGTAGTTTGATGAAAATAAAAATTTCAATAGTTATTGTGTGCAAGGGTAACAAATTCTCAAAATTTTGCGTTTATTATATTATAAACGTAATAAAATAAAAAACGCGAGAAAATGCGATAAAATAATAAATAAATTACATTAGCGTGGCCGCAGGCAAGGCAGTACTGAAAAACTATATTCGAGATATTGGGACTTTTTTAAGAAATACGTAGGTAATAAAATATGTATTTTTCAATCTTTTGCAGCCATCGGTATAATAGAATTATTTTAAAAAAGAGTATTGAAAATAAAATTGGACGTTTGTATCTGACATAACGAACTTTTCATTAAAACGCCTAAATATTACAAATTCATTAGCCTTCGGTTGCTTTCAATCCGGGTCAACACGTTATTGATTCCTTCATATCCAACCAACAACGGTTCACTGATTCAGTTTGATTATAATTAACTAGATATTGCCTATGACTCTACTCGCGAGGTACTCGATATTAAGTAGGGCTATGTGTTTATCCAAATATACGTAAACCCGATTAATCGTTTCAGCATTTACAGCAAGACAACAAAAACAAACTTATCGGACTACTACTGTAAATGCTAAAGTTTGTGTCATACACACATACATACAAACTTTGTTATTTCTTCACGTTGAAACAAATGGACAGATTTGGATGAAACTTAATACACATACTATATGACCATTTATAATATGATAATATGTAGGCTACTATTAGACACTAGGGATGTACCTGAGCGAAGCGACTGTTAGTCGCTTGTGTACATTAAAGTGATTTAAGGCGAAATATTTCGCTTGATTTTTTTTCCTTTATAAGATCATCACAAATTGTTACATGTAAAATATTATGAACTCTACCTTTCTTGAAACAAGCGACAATTTTGCATTTCATTGTAACTTGAAAGTACAATTCAAATCAATGCAAAGAAAATTAGACTTAATTACTATAGTGTAAGGTCTAAATTGTCTCAATTTGTTTTGAAACTGTGTACTCGTCACGTTTAAATATGATTTATGCACGTAATTAAGTAAAGTACGTATACATAAACGATGTAGAATTAAGATATCTTATAATGTTCCTGAGGTGGGATCCTTAGTCAGAATCACGAGCGCCGACATTAATTATTAGTTGGATTTGAATTTTCGGCACAATAGAATTAAATGTGACATTAGAAATGTTGAAATAACGATGTGTTGGGAGTTGGGACATTGTATTTGATATGTATACTCGATATCTATGTTAGTTCCTTTAAATTTCCGCTTAATATAATACTTAGTAATTTAGGGAGAATCATCGCTGGGGGTGAGGTCATATAATATTTAAATATGGCGTCTACAAATTAAAAGATAAATGAGGAATAAAAGTAGATACACTCATCGCTCAATAAATTACTCAACTACCCAATTTACTGTCCATTTTACACATAGACTTGTACAACTTAGTTATATCACAGATCATATATCACTATACTAGGTTACGTTAAAACTATACATACTTAAAAATAAAAAATGGCTTATTTATATTTTCTTTGCAAGATGTTATCGAATCTGATATTAGCTTTAAAAGAAAATATTCGTTCCATTTGAAATTTATAATTTATATTTAATCATTTTCGAGGCGATTTTATGTATATTATAAGTTTTATGTTTTTTTTTATTTTATGTATATTATGTATATTATAAGTCAAAAAAAATTGTGCACTAAATTTATAATATAACCATTTTTACCTAATTTTAATAAAATTAGATAATTATATGATGGCTAAGAAAAAAAAATTCACAAGTGAACACGTAACATTTATATGTATATATATATATATATATATATATATATATATATATATATATATATATATATATATATATATATACAGTTATCATGTATTACATTGCCGATTAATTTACCGCAGAAGATAATTAATTTTTCTTACATGTATAGAGAATATTTTTATAGCAAAAAACCGTTTAGCAAAAATGATTTATTTTCGGTACAAAAACTTTAAAAAGATATGAATTAATTTAGTTGCCAGTATACAATATTTAATATTATATTTTATGTGTCATATACGTGATTTCCTAGCTCAAAGGTGAAGTTGAATTAAATTTTAATCAATGCATGTACGTCACCAAAATGATTACATGTACGTCAGTCAAATCAGTACATATAATATCTAACAAAATTATTTAGAGATAAACTTATGCTTGTTGAACGAATTGAACAAATTTTACTATAATCTCATATCATAAGAAAATATTTTCGAGGTAATTTTTTTTTTTGGATAAAATCTATAGTTTTTAGAAATTTCTTTTGACTGAGTTTGTCTGTCTGTCTGTTTTTCATTTATAGATCTTCTTTTTTTACACATCCTAAGCTCCCAGTTTTGCACTTCTATATAAATCAACATTTAGTGTTTTTGAGAACTAAAGGGATAAATGAGTAAAATCGTAGACAGTAGCAAGTATTTTAATAAAAGAAAAAAAACTTATTTTTAACAAGGTAATTGCGTGAGCATTGTTAGAATTGTATAATAGATATTTAAAAATGTCGTAGTATTTCGAGTTCAAGGTTGTGAGTACGTACAAAAGACTCGTATGCAAGATAAGAGACGCAAGCGTGCCTGCAGCGTTGCTAGTTATTGCTAATGAACGCCGCAATAGACGAGCTAATTTTAGCACAGACGAATAGGTTGTTTAGTTTCTATATTCGGATAGTTTGACTCGAAGAACCTCTATAGTAATTTATTTTATTTGTTCCTATACTAGTATGCAGACTAACCATGCTTATAGAAAATCATCCAAATATACTATATTCAAATACATTTTAAATAACACTTTTGAATTTAATTTATATTAATATTCTGTGTCAGTATATAAAGTTCGTGCAGAATCTACCGTCGGCGCGGACGGCTGAAAGACAGATTTCCTTTTTGTAACTAAGCCGAATCTGTACATTAGATATTTTTTGGAAAATCTTATTGAAATAAACATTATTATCGATATAGAGGTCGAATCTATAGTTCTTAGAATTTTTGTCTATCTGTCTGTCTGTTACCGCATCACAGAAAAATCACTGGAGGGATTTTGATGAAATTTGGTATGGTGATAGCTGGTTATCCGGGGTAGTATATAGAATACTTTTTACTGCGGGAAAATATCTCATTTTTGAGAAAAAAACTGCAATAAAGTATACCAATATGTAAAACCTAAGAATTTGGTTTTTGGTCATCTGAACGCGGGCGGAGCCGCGGGCAATGCTAGTATGTAATATAAATATGTGTATCAAAATGTTCTTTAACAGAAAATTAACATGTTCCGGCAATTGATAGAAACAGACCGACAGTCACATATTTTTATTAATATCAGGGCTCTGTTGTCGTGCAAATAACAGTATGAGAAAAATATAGAGTAGTTATTTTAAAATCAATTTAGACTTTAGTGTTACTGTAAGACTAGTAGTCACCTCGTCCCTATGAAATACATTTACAATTTTAATTATTAAAATAACAAATACCCTATTTTATATTTAGTTAAAGATACTTTATAATTGTGAAAAAATTATCTAAATCTTTGCGGAAGTTTTAGAGCTGATTGATTACAAACAAATCTGTCTTCCTTATTAGTATGTATGTATAGTGTTCAAATATATATTTAAGTTTAAAATTAACTAGCTTTAGTGATATCTTCCTAACGAACTAACTATACTGATTCTTTTTAAAGTGAATTGACGATTCAAAAGTGCAATTCACGATGCAAAAAGTTTATATGTATGTTTCATATTATGAATTAAATATTTAATACTTTTAATTTGTACCATACGCTAAAAGTGACTAAGGCGGTGGAAAACTCTTGGACTTCACGTGATCGTGTCTTGACGCAAGCGTGCGCCCGCGACGTATTGACACCGGAATTATATTATGCAAATCGACTTAACCTGGCAACTCATGCTACGTATCTGTGTTTATACTTGATATCAATTAGTGACTCATCTGTAAACCTTTTATTGCAATGTATATATGACTTGCAATTTTTTAAGCTTTGCTCTTATGTTTAAAAAGAGTTTTGAAGAAGTTATGTTATGTCTATCTATAATTTATGTCAATCGCTAAGAAATATGATCTTGCATCATCTCAAATTCTTAATAGGGTTAAAATTCAGAATGTCACTTTGATATATTTTATATATTATGTATAGTTTACTAGCGACTCACCTTCGCTTCGCTCGAGTTCGTCCCACGCTACGTTTTAGCATGGAATAGATAGACTACATATTGTATATGTATACATAGGTATGATGAGTTGTTGTGGGTTGTATTGTAACATGTTTTCCCGTGGGAATGAGATAATTTCCCGCGGTATACTATAACACCCCTCTTTTTGCGTCGGGTGTTAAAAATAGCCTATGTCACTCTCCAGCCCTCCAAATATCTACACAAAAATAAAAAAGTCACGCCAATCCATCACACTGTTTTAACGTGAAAGAAAAACAAACGAACAAACACACTTTCATATTTATTATTACTATTACTAGTATAGACGTGATAATCAAAAATAAAATAAATCGCGATAAGCGCGCAAGGTTAATTAGGGAAAGTATAAATTAGTTACGATTAAATATAGGACAATATTTTACGTGCCTTGTAACATAATAATTATATTTTCTTAATAAACAGAAAAATATTTATTTATATTCAATTCCTTTTCCATGAATCACGTTCAATTTACGGCGTACATTTTAATTCACAGGTTGTTTTTATCTTACAGCTCACTTAGGATTAATGATTTATTGGGGTAATTTACTGCTATTAACTTGCGGTTTCGGGATGACCCTTGTTGCAAGTGCACACGTGAAGAAATGGTTATCTCTCACGCGATCGTATTTTAGTTGGAATTGACGGTAGATTAAGTAGTCGGGAAAATGGTGGGGTAATTTAACACTATTTATTATTATCATGCGTAATATATTATATTAATCTATATATTTGTGAGTTTGTGACGTTGTAGGGGGTAATCTCTGGATCTACCGAACCGATTTAGAATGAAATTCGGTAAGAACATAGTTTAAGTCCTTTTTATCCCGGAAATCATCCCTTAAGTGGGGGGGCGGGGGTTGAAAATGGAGATGAAAGTTTGTATTGGGAAGCAAACTAGTATTATATAGTATTAAATGAGTAGTTAGCTAATAATAAATTGTAAAACTATAATGAAGGCAGTAGAACGAGGCAATGGGAGCCCAGTGGTAACGCGCGCTCTTGAAATACTATGTGAAGCGAATTCAAGCTCCAGGTCTCGCACCTCTGAAGTTTCCTTATGCGAATCGTTTTTAACATGATTTATTTTAATACTTGACATACGGTGAAGGAAGGCATTGTGAGGAAACCTGTATGTTTGAGAAAATTTATCTATCCGCACTTGGCTAGCTGGCTTGGTATCTAGGATGCCCGTACCCAGTAGTTGGATATTAAAAAAGCCTAAATCAATATAATAAAATTTAATAATCATAGGTTTGAACCACGCTTATTCAATTTCTACGATTTCTTGTTAGACCCTAGTAATCTCTGAACAGGTTCTCTCACTCGTTAAAACAAAAAATCGGTTAATTTTTTTCTAATACGAGAGCTGTTTTATTAAACCGTTATTCCTTCATTATTATATCATCAGAAGTTTTTTGTATGTTGTTGAATAACATTCAATTATAAGCTTTGAAATACATATAAAAAACCATACAAAAAAAGCAGTCATGAGGACTGCCGACAGAAGTGAAAACTTGAAACTATAAACTAACAATTGTTATTTTTGGATATTCAAATTTATTTTATTGTTATTTTTTGTACATACAAAAAAATCTCTAAAAAGTTAGGTTTCATACAAACTTTCATCCCCTATTTTATTCCTTGGTCTCATAGAAGTAAAGCAAATAAAAGCAGTTGTTCATTGAGCCTCTAAAATTCGTGGTATATTTTTTTTGTTAAATAAAATATGAATAACAATGACTGTATATAAAATAATTTTTATGGTGATTTCCATTATTTATACAACTTACGTAATTTTCCTATTAAACTGAAATCATTAACAGTCGTTTCCAATGATCTATGACTATTAATAGCGGCAAACAATTCAGCGTGGTCATATGAGCTACCCATAAACAATGTAAGAATAATTTCTTAGAATAAACTTATTAATATTTTTTTACGTTGGCCAAGTAATCTGTGCAACTGGCGTGTTTTGAAGCCATTAACAAGAGAATTTAATATTTTTTTCAATATTTTATTATTGCGTCATATATGCATAAGTTATGTTATAAATATGCCGATGCTAACATGAATATGACTATGAAAAAATGCGAAAGTTTGTATGTGTATGTATGTTTGTTACTCCTTTACGCTGAAACGGCTGGACGGGTTTGGATGAATTTTGTACCCTGATAGACTATGACTTCGAATAAACCTCAAACATAATAATTCATTGTTGGATTTCGAGAAGATAATTAATTTTCTTATATAGCTAGCGTAACCAAAATACTCTCATTTAACACAAGTCAAGCCTAAATATAAATGCTTAATATAAACTAGAAAATAGAAAATAAATAATACCAAGGCCTTGTTCGTATATGTGAGCTCTATGGATAGTGATAGAGTACTGTGCATGAATAAATCTATATCTTCATTTTAAAATGAAGTTTTTGCCAATGCTTATAATAATAATATTTAAGAAATATAAGTATAAGAAGTAACAAAGTAAGTTAACTTCATTTATATTAAATTTCAAAAACGAACCTAACTGCTAGATTGCCAGTGAACTGATTCAATTTCCTGAGAAAGCTGTTAATGATCCATGTCGAGTCTCCGCTCACCAGCATTTTTATATGCTATTTATTAGTATACAATCTTCTATATAAATAAAAATGTAATGCTGTTCGGTGATATGCTCTCTTGAAATGGCTCGATCGATTTGGCTATTTTTTTAAAGTATCGTAGTAGTATAATCTGTGTACGGTTTTTAGGAAAAAAAATTTGAAAAGTTGCCTGGAAAATTAAGAAATTTTAATAATACTTTCTTAGATAAATAACGTGGACGTAAATATTTGACATTTTAAATAAAACTATAATTTTGGAAAATTGTGGGCAGGCACTATCTGTAACAAGTATATAATGACCTTTGAGACGTCTAAAACCTTAAAAGTCTCTCCCGTGACCATGATTGCTTTAAAGCATTCGAAACGTCGGGAACCAAAAATAAATATAAATCCGCGAAAAAATCCGTAAAGATTGTTTTATTTAAAATAGGAAATTGTAATTTTTATATGAACTCAAAGATCAAAAACAAATGAAAGGACAACGTCTATCGGGTGTACTAGTTTATAATATTTATATGTTGTTTACATCAAGATATACATACATAAATAGGCAAAATGGTCACAGTATTAGAAAATATTTCATTTTATAAAATGATTCATAAGCTTTTAAATGGACTTTTAAACTGTTAAGCATTTGTCACTAGTGCTTTATCAAACTAACATCATAAATGCGAAAGTTTTTAAGTGAATGTGTTTGTTGCTTCTTCTTCGATATAATAACTTAAAATGTTTGACTAAAATTTAGAAAGGCGATTGAATTTTTATCGACACATTTATTAAAAAACTTTACTTTACGCTTTACTTAAGTTTCATTATGTCTAAATTAAATTCAAACAACGATCCTAAGCTAAATACAGATTTTTCAAATATCTTAAGTTTTAAAATACATAATTAAAAAAATAAGTTACTTTTTGGTGTTCTATTTATATTTTAAAGCATTCTGATGGTCGAGTTTCAAGATATTTAACTTACAATCGTGTCCAAGATTGCGTGATGTAATCTTAAGATATATCCAGACCGTCCCTTGAGATGCTATGAGACGAGCACATTTGTCGAGCCACACGCAACCTCTCGTGTCTATATCGACGGCAATTTCACTCGATTTAAATTATGTAACTTATGTAGAATGTTTGTAAAATAGGTTTTAATCGATACTAATAAGGTTTTGATCGACTTTAAAAAGAGAAGGTATCTACTTGAATAGATTGAATGTTTTTGTGATGCGATTTTATTTATTCCTTTTTTGTTTTTTTTTTATCTAGATGGACCCTTAATACATTTTTAATCCATGTGCCAACTAAAAAGTTGCAGATGTTAAATATGATTAATTATGCTTCTTGAAGATATTGAATATATAGTTTTTTTTATTGTATTCAGCGACAAACGAGCAGACAGCCCACCTGATAGAAAACGGTAACTGTCGCCCATAACACCTACGGTTCACGCACTTAGGTTTTATGTTACAAAAATGCAGAACCGCAGGTGCATTGTCACTGTGAGGTGAGGTTAGGTGAGGTGCCTAAGATGATATGCCTCTTGCCTGTAATTGCGTTGGCTACCTCGTCCTTCAAACCGGAACACAACAATGTAATCATTGTTGCTTGGCGGGAGAAATAGATAAGGGGGTGGTACCCATCCATTCTAACTCTTCAGGCTTGACAGAGTTCTACCACCGGTATTTTACGAATGCCTTTTTCGCAGTTGTGTTTATATCTAGCTGGCTCTTACTAACCATTATTTTAATGAAACGTAATCTTTACATCTTTCTTTCTTAATTTTTACATATCCACTCAACGACTAAATTGCTAGAATCTATTTTTAAACGGGAATAATTCAAATTTTAATAGAGTTAAAACAGATTTAGTACGTTATGACCAAAATTTATTTTATGTACATATAAATTACAGTGAAGCACCAATAAACCTTAGTTTTTCACACCGTATTTACTAAGTTTACAGCTTGGCGTCATACAGTAATAAAACAATCCAATGAAAGTAACAATTCTTCATTATTTTAACTGCTCGCACTTATTTACAGAAAAAGGTTTTACGCAAATCAGAATTTTTATTGACTGTAATGTTAGTCGTAAATATTTAACACTTGATTTCAGTTGCATCTCCGTCCAAATGTGATAAAATATCTATATATACCATCTATGTAATATAAAGTTAATAGTATTACCGCCCACACCAAAATGGAGCCAGCGGGATGATTATTTATTTATTTATTATTATTATTCTAATAGCTTGTTTCTATTATGATACACATAGGTAACTTAGAAAAGATTTTTAAATTTAACTACTAAAAATTAAATTACAAAGTAAAAAAAAGGCCGAATGCGTAAATACGAACTAAAATATGAGAGAAAAGAATAAGTTGACAGAGAAATATAGTAAACACCTTGTAGTCCATTTATATGGTGGTGTTCTGAAGATTTTCAAATGATTATTTTTATTTCTCTATTATATATTCTAAATATGTATACTGTTTACACTAAATACTGTCTCTTACTTGTTTATTTGCTTTGTGATTTCAAACCAACGTATCCCAGTATGTGCGCTATCAAAATTGTCATTCCGAAGCATAAATCTCGTAAATCCAGGATCATGCCGTTCTAGACATGATGAATGGCAATTTTTTGCCATATTTAGGTACTTCAGAATGATATGGAGTGGTTTTTGTTATGTTTCAAGAAAATATTATGAGAATAAGATATTATCATTTATAATTTGTCTGTCTTTTTATTAAAAGGACCTTGAGAAGTTATATGAAAATGTGGCTGTAAATTTGAAGATAAATAAATTTTTACTTTAGTTCATATTTATTAAAAGCCATTCTTGTTATTTTGTGTATTTAAAAGGCAAATATTTATTCGGAGATCATGACTGTGGTCTTGGTCGCTTAGAACGCAGGCGCGGTTACGCTATTTAATCATTTAATCATTTAATCATTTAATCATTTAATCATTTAATCATTTAATCATTTAATCATTTAATCATTTAATTATTGTTGAGGTTCTCGTATATTCATATATTTCAGTGATTTGATGAAAGTAAGTTGCATTTATTAACGAATGTATTTGTTATTATAAAAATATACTGTTTAGCAATATTTATGATAATTATTATCAATTACAATTTACAACTATTAAATATATGAAGATATCAATATAAAATTTAAAATCAGAAATAAAAAATTTTTAAACTTTCGGTTTTAAAGGTAAACTGAGTAGAAAGCAAAACACGAATGCTAAATTGGCTATAGGTTTTTTTAATGAAAAAGGGACTACGGTGGAAGGACTACAAATTTCGGGATAATTCTGTTAGTATGAGATAAGTTATTATGAATATTTATTATTTTTCCTCTTCATTTTATGGTAGCAAAATTGTGTGGATATACTGGTGTAGTCAAATATGAATCACTGAAGGGTGTCAAAACTTTTAACCGTCATTTTGACTGAGGCTCACGTGGGTAAAAATGTTTAACTTAAGTCATAATTTGCTAGAAATCTTTTTATGCTTTCTTAGAACCCTTTGAGTAAGCACCGCAGTAGATTCCTAAAACAACGTCCGGTGTTATGATTCAAAAATTTACATATAATGAGAGTCATTGCAGAAAAATCTGTGACCATCAGTGATGATGTGTCATGATGTTTCTTAGTAGGAAAAATTTAATGCCATGTGAAGAGAACAAATGTGAAATAGGCATTAGATTTGAAATTATTTTTATGGCTTTGCAAATTTTACAGAAATAATTTTATGTACAATATATAGAGAGAAAAACTTCGTTAGATATTTGTCTTTTGTTTTACTGAGGACGAAATATCTTGAGTGTAAAGTAGCACCCTAAAATTAAACATCATGCAACTTTTAACGTGATATAAAAATACAAATGTTTTAAATTTTTATCACTATACGACGTAATATATAGTTGCTTGAAAATGTTAAATTTATCAAATTTAGTATAGGTATTTTAAGGCATAATCGATTTTTACTTTAAATTATTTCAAAATTTCTTTGTGTACTGACAACAACGATCGTCTAAATGACAAAAAATTATTGCATATCCAAAACATGTGCATAATAAATCTAAAAAGATTATAATAATCTGAGTGAGAATAGAACCTACGACCTGCAGTACAGAGAAAGGTGCACTGACACCGTCTAGGTGTAATATAGGGTAAGGTGGGTTTATAACGAAATTTTGTGGAACACACTCGTATTATTCATTGATCCTCGCATGACTCAAGGGCTGTAAGTGTTATGCAAACCTGACCATTTTTAACTTGACCAAGGTCGATGTTGACTCATGATACTTTGAACTACATTGTTTACATATAACGAGCGTTGAGCTTATTGTTATTTACATATGATGTCTAATTAGGAGCTTTAGCAGTTTCCCTTTGAAATATATATACTATAATTGGATTTCGTAATATTTTTATTTGAATGCCATATTGTAATAGCGATTTACTTGCTTCTTTCGTGTATATCTATGTAAGTGCTAGTTTAACTGCCTCGGTGGTATAGTGGCTAGCATGTACGGCTGCACACCCGGAGGTCCTGGGTTCGAGTCCCGGGTCGGGTCAAGTTTAGTTATTGAGTCTTTCTGAATAGTAAGTCTCAGTAATAGCCCGGAGTTGGGAAGTTGGCGGTGTTTCACCCCCGTGCCTCCGAGAGCACGTAAAGCCGTCGGTCCTGCGCCTTAACTCTCACCGGTCGTGTCGAGTGGTCGTCCCACCGGAGTATGAGAGTGACAGGAATAGAGAGTGCACGTTGTGTCTGCGCGTACACTTGTGCACTATAATATCTCCGGCGCAGTTGGCTAATCTCAATGAGATTGGCCACCGTAGCCGGAATCGGCTAGGAGAACATCATGTAAGTACCTGACCGTAGTCTATGTGTTACTTCAAGTCATAGTCTATTTGTATTTGTATACAGAGGTTCATCCAAATCCACTCAGCAGTTTAAGCGTGATGGAGTAACAAACATATGTACATATATGCAACTTCTTCATTTCGTAGAAGTCCGATTTATGTAAATGACTACAATAAATAAAAATCAATTGCCATTCGTTAGTTTCGCTATTTATTAATATTTTATTTGAATTAATCTTTTTTTTTTGTTGTGTTAGAAGCGTGTTAGGGGTGGTTTAAGTATAAAAATATAGGGCCTACCCCGTAAGAACTGCTGGAAAATCGAAGAGTTCAGAACCGTTTATTTTGTATCGGAATCACTATTTCGGATTGCTTTCAACAGATTGCGTTAGAGGCGGACCTATCATCTACAACAATGCGTCAAATTTAAGTTAGAAAAAAAATTGTATATATCATATAAAGTCAATTTTTTCAATACTAACTTTTAAAACGTACCAGGGATTAACCCGAGCGAAGCGGGGGTGAGTCGCTAGTATTCTACAAAACCATTATCATATCTCTATGCAAGTAAACATCGATCTATTACTTGGTGAAAGAAAGAAGGATAAAATAACAAACATTATACGTTTATAATACTCGTATTAATACGAATATTATCAATTCTTATTTACCTCGAAAATAATAATACATATAGGGAAAACAAAACGAATGTAATGTTCTATGTAATTATTTAAATGTGTATGTTTGTTTATATCTACGTAACTGTCTAAACAGGGAAAATTATACGAGGCAAATATTCTCTAAGCACGTAATATATCAAGTTGAAATTTATAACCCAAGTCTAGGTTTTACATAGCTAGCCCGTTTTTGTTACTGCGTTGTTAAGTTGGGATTTTCAACTTTACTTACAAAACTTGTACTTGTTACTAACAATATCATTATTATATTATAAAATAACTCACACTGCTACTGTTACAAATGCTGGATAGATTTATGTAATTTAGTAGGAGTACCACAAAGCTACTAATAAAGTTATACTAATATTTTTTTCCAAAAGGTGGCTCTACTTTTATTCGATCCATTTTTAACATCCCACTGCTGGGCACGGGTCTCCCTTCAACGCGAGGGGGATCAAGTCATAGTACTCCACGCCGGCTGGGTGCGGGTTAGCTTACTATCTTTCTAATATTACTATCTTTCAAAAACTTGCTAGGTTTGTTGGTAATGGTAATCATTTTTAAAATAATTCGTACATAAAAATATCAGAGGTATTGGAATTTGAACCCGCATTATTTGGTTTCCCTAGCAAGCGTATAAGTACATGTTATACAATCACCCTTGCTTCGGTCGGGTTCGTCCCTAGGTACGTTTTAATTTTTTTGAGCGGAACCCTATTCTTTTTCTAAAATAAAGTAGCCTATGTTACTCCCTATAACATCAGCTATCTTCCAGTGATAGTCCCGTCAAAATCAGTCCAGCCGTTTCAGAGATTATCCGGAACAAACAGATAGGCAAAGATTAAAAAAAATGTGTTTTTCTTAAAAGTACCGTATATAATTTCATGTACATTTAGTAAAACGCTGTTATTTTGACATTACAAACAGACACTTCAATTTTATTTATACATACATATACATATACATGATTATAGATTAGTATGGATATGGACGTAAGGTTTTTTAGTTTATACAACTGTCAATCGTACTTTATTTAATCGTGATTACAACTTTTTCAGTCAGAAAAATCAATAAGAGTTCTGGTAAACTAAAAAAAAGAAATATTTTATTAAACACAAATTTCTTGCAAAGTAAAATTTATCTATATATATATATATATATATATATATATATATATATATATATATATAAAAGAAAGTCGTGTTAGTTACACTATTTATAACTCAACAACGGCTGAACCGATTTGGCTGAAAATTGGTGGGGAAGTAGCTTAGACCCAGGAGACGGACATGGGATACTTTTTATCCCGTTCGATTGCGTTCCCATGTGACGTGACGTAAAACTCAAGAACGGCTGGACCAATTTTTATGATATTTGAATTTTTGGATTTCTCTTAGTCCGGAATAGGATAATAAGTATTAAAATATCAGAAAAATTAACGAAAAAAAATTATATGGCTAGCGCTGGCTAATAACTATTTATCTCTATTTAAAACGTACCTAGTATAATTATAATTACAAAGTTGTTCTATAAATGTACATATATACATATATATGTACATAGCTTCTAGTATTTAGTAGATCGATATTACGCAAAAGGCATCGTTTAGCAACCTCGGAAGGTCGTTCGAGCGTTAGTGAGTCATACTAAGGCAATGGGAACATTTATTTTCTGTTTTATATATGTCTAACGTATTTTAAGTCTTTTCAGATATTGATTATTTAAATATAGGTTCAGATTTAACATTCGAAACGACATCTGGAAATGGTAAAATGAGTCATATATGGTTTTGTATGAATAAGGCGAATATGTATGAGTATCATACTTATGTATTTCCTCTTCTCGTATTCTCTCGAGGTCCTACTTGGGCTACTTATTGGGATAGCGTCTATACTCTATATCATTATAGATAAAGGCCTGTACTCTATAATAAATACTTCTATAATAAATTTTATTTTTTGACTGTATTATCTCTATAAATATTATAAATATCGTATTGGGCACAGAGATAGATTACAGTCTGGAATAACACATAAGCTACTTTTAATCCCGAAAAAATATACGGTTCCCGGGGGATAGATTTGTTTTTGTTTCTCTAGAGGCGAACCCGAGCGAAGCGATGGTGAGCCGCTAGTATACAAATAAAGCTCTTAAAAATATACTGACCCATGATATAACTTTACTACATGTTATTATAGTTTTCATTTTTTTAATAAATCTACCTTTTCCTCAGTGCTAATGTTAGGCTTGATAGTATTTTTTCTGTTTGGAAGGTGCTTTATTTTATTTCCTAAATAGCCATATTTGCATATACTAGAAGTACTCGTACAAACGTTTTGAGCACGCAAATGAATCACGCACGTCGGTTTCAGGAAATCGTAGAAACCTACATCCATCCAATAAAAATAGACGTAGAAATAAATATATAGGTAATATATTTGAATAAACTATTCACTTTATATGATATGTCGCGTTTATTTGACATTTAAAACTTTATCCATAAAATCGAACATCCAAACTTAGATTTATTTACATTATGAGTACGTAAATAATTTTTAATATCAAATAAAAAAAAAAATTTTTTGCGCCCAATAGACTTGAAGAGAATAAGGCGTGTCGCGTGACAGACAGATAGAAAGACGACTGATTCAGTTAAGGGTCTCTTTTTCAACTATAAACTCTAAAAATCTATACAGCACACTTCTCTACGTGTATCAAAATATAATATAGTGTAATGACGCACGTAGAAACGTAAACTAAGTTCAATTTACATATTAATGAAAACTCGCGTAACGTAATTACATAATATGTACCTACCTATAAATAAAATCCAAAGCTGTTTTACATTTTACGATTTAATTCTAACGCTTATAAAAATCTTTTAACCCATGTATTGAAACTTGAGCATTTTAAATAAAACTATCTTTTGGGATTATTTCGCGAATTTATTTTCGTTTTTGCTTTCCGACCTTTCGTTTCATTTACTTGAGTATTATATATGTATGTGTGAGCATTAGTATATATATATATATATATATATATATATATATATATATATATATATATTATATATATACGTTTTAGCATACAGAAGGTCTTCTTTACAGTAGTAACTAATGAGTTTATTATAATATGTACATTGTATATAAGTATGGCGTCTGCGAATTATAAAAATATTTGCTTCATAATATTTTCTGCGTGCTATCATTTTCAGGTAGAGCATAAAAAGTTTACTAATAGTGTTAATTATTTATTACCATAATTTCTCATTTAAAGCCTGTCTAATAAAAGTACAGAAATCTTATCTATACATATAATAAAATTGTAACTAAGCCGAATCTGTACATTAGATATTTTTTGGAAAATCTTATTGAAATAAACATTATCGACACAGAGGCCGAATCTATAGTTTTTAGAATTTTTGTCTGTCTGTCTGTTACCGCATCACAGAAAAATCACCGGAGGGATTTTGATGAAATTTGATATGGTGATAGCTAGTTATCCGGGTCAACATATAGGATACTTTTTACCGCGGGAAAATATCTCATTTTTGAGAAAAAATACAAAAAACTGCAATGTAAGAGTATACATTACATATTGTAAAACCTAACAATTTGGTTTTTGATCATCTGAACGCGGGCGGAGCCTCGGGTAATGCTAGTATCTTATAATCTTAACTTATCTAATAAAAAAGGTAAAACTTTTCATTTTAATATAAGACATTATAATCTCAGTTAATGAAGAACGAAAAATAATTACACGTAGGCGAAGTAGCTTTAGTAGTACTTTGTATGGAAGGCTTGTGGAATTTCGAAACTGGAGTTTTTCAAGAACAATGATTATCACGTAGCCGTAGACAATGAGGCGGAAACAATTAACGCGTAAGCAAAAGTAAGATGTTTGTTAAATAGTCTGGGAAGGAAAGGAAATATAACAGCACTTGTTGTTCTTGTGCGGCGGTAAGCAAATATTTCACCGGGGTTATTTGGTTCGGAGACGTTTTAATTATTAAATTTTATGTTATAGATACTTGTGTTTTGAGCAAATGAATAAAATACAAATAATATTTAGAAGTTGTGAAAAAAATTATTAGATACCTCAGTCCTGGCGCTTAAATAATGTTTTAAATTAAATTAAAAAAAAAATACTTTTCTTTTAATTAAATATATAAAAATGTTTATTGTTTCTCATAGATATATGAAAATGAGAATTAATAAATTAATAAAGCAACTACTTTAATTAACATTTTAGTACAACATTAATATACTATGCATGCTACGAGTTTGTATATGACTATGTGATAACTTAATGATAACTTATATTATACCGTGTAATTATTTTATACTTTAGTCAGCAGTAACAGTATTAAAAAACGAAAAATTTCATAAGATTTAAGCATATTTAAATGAAGTGTTTGTAATAAATGTAATAATTCACAAGCCTCGTCACAAACACTTTTACGATATTTATACCTAGGAAACTTTTTATTTTGTATGATTTTAGATAAATTAAGGACTTGATTAAGAAATAATCATATACCTACATATTTCATTAAAACACTATAATCAGTTAGTTTTTTCTCTGTTTTTGTAGAGCAGGTAAAAAGTAAATTTATTTACGCAGTATCCTTAATGGAAAACAGCTACGTCACCTCACCTAAGGGGGACACAAAGATAAATACCACTATCTCGACTTAATGGCTTTCTGTCTCGCTTCTTAGAGGGTGTCCATCCGTAGAATGTCCATCAGGTCAGCGAGACTTTGATTTGTCTTCGTTACTCGGACATTTCTCACCATGCGTACAGAATTCCCATCTTATTGAATACAAATTCAATTATACACCTCGAGTCGGATTAATTTATTCGCGGTTTTAAAATTGATGATACAGTTTCAATTTATAGACATACGAGTATAAATGTTTAGAAGATAGTATTTCATATTTTTGTATCGTAAGTAAATAGCAAAAATGGCTTTTAAATTAACATTCACAAATATCTATTATCTATGAAAATAATCCTGTCTTTATATGAAAACTAGCATTGCCCGCAGCTCCGCCCGCGTTCAGATGACCAAAAAGCAAATTCTTAGGTTTTACATATTAGTAGACTCTCACAATGCAGTTTTTGTATTTTTTCTCAGAAATGAGATATTTTCTCGCGGTAAAAAGTACCCTATATGTTGACTCGGATAACCAGCTATCACCATACCAAATTTCATCAAAATCCCTCCAGTGGTTTTTCTATGATGCGGTAAAAGGAAGACAGACAGAGAGACAAAAATTGTAAAAACTATAGATTAGGCCTCTGTATCGATAATAATGTTTATTTTGATAAGATTTTTCAAAAAATATTTAATGTACAGATTCGGCTTAGTTATAATTTTATTATATGTATAGATAATTGTTTAACCTCAAAATAGTATAAAATATAAATATGTTAGATGCTTCCAAGAAAATAAAGCAACTTGGTAAATTATAAATAAACTTCGTGAAGATTTATATTCACTTTCATATTTCAGCATGTAAGCTAACACTAATTTTCTTTGACAGGAATATTCTTCATAGTTGTTTCTGTCCTGCAGACAATATTTAGACTTGCGTCCTCACTGCAGGCTGAATTTTCTGGCTACCATTAATTTTTGGCTTATGAAAATTAAACCCTATTTCTATAATTCTTAGGTATACAATTAATAGGATCATAATAAGCCAAATAAGATACTTTTATTACATAACTAAACAGAGCAAGGCTCCAAAACAGTTTTATATCAATTTTCTACTAAGTGCGTCTGGATCGTGAGAGGCACTTACCGGCTATTATATTTTTCGTTTGCGTCCTTCGTGATTTAGGATTGGTGACATTGAATATTTTTTTCATATATATATATATATATATATATATATATATATATATATATACGAATATATATATATACGAATGTTTGAGATGTAATATGAAGTTAAATCTACAGGTTTATGAATTTTATTAAATTATCTGTCTATTCAATTACATATTATATATAAATCGCTAGATGGATTGAAAGAATGATCTATATTTTAACTTGCATATTCGTTTCATTTTTGATAAAGCGGGTTCAAAGCTTTAAATACTTTGTTTTATATACCTATATAAAAAATTATTTAGTAGATATATAACATATAAAAACCACAAATATTCACTCTAATAAAAATAGCCGATATTGCTTTGAGAATTGAAGTCAAATTGACTCGACAGCTAATTCATTAAAGTAAACAAAAGCATTCCTTATTACTCATGAGTCTAACACTTTTTCGTTTACATACGAAATTGCCAAACAAACCAAGAATGTGGATAAATGGCAATCAACGCCTACGTGTGATTAACCATAACGAAATAGCGGATCTAACAGAATTGTTGCCAAGAGATATTGATGTGTGAATAGTTCAAGATATCTTTACTAATATTGTTTATTTATTTCACAAAGTCCACAGCTATATCATTACTTAAAGGTTAATTTATTATTTACTTCTAATATAATATTGGTAATATAATTATAACTTTACAAGCGACTCACCCTTGATTCGCTCGGGTTCGCCCCTAGGTCAATTTCCCGTACAAACTTCCATCCTCATTTTCACCCCCTTAAGGGATGATTTTAGGAGTAAAAAATATTCTATGTCCTTCTCAGGGTCCAAACTATCTTTTTACTAAATTTCATCTAAGTAGGTCCAGTAGTTTTTGAGTTTATTCGTTAGAAACATACAAAAATACAAATCTTTCCTCTTTATAATAGTAGTGTAGATATGACGAAGTATCGAAGCCATTTGCATTGTTACGAAAGTATTTAACCTAAAATAATCAGCAGGAGAGAAAAAGAACATTACAATATACATAAGCATATGACTATTATTATTATAGATCCACAGTTTTAACATAAATTAAGACAAATTTTTATTTGTATATCACCATGAAAGTATTTGTTGGTTTGTGCTTTGACTTAGGACTTAGGTTTCTTATCATACCTACCTATACGACAAAACATTCACAGGGTATATTTTAAAGTGTCATAGGTGCTGTGGAAACCAAATAAGTTTAAGTGGCTACTATTGATCACATACAATAAGCGGTCCTCGTGGGGACAGTCAAATTACCGAGAGACATGCTTGGAAATGTGAAGGTCACTAGCTTAATAATAAATATTTAGTTATGTGTGTAAGTTATACTTCTATTGAGGCTTTAAAAAATAATAAAAAACAAATGTGACTTTATTAAATAAAAAAAAAAAACTTTTGTTAAGATATTAAATGTATGAATCACACCAAAATAACAAAGTCGATATAAATAATATAAATATTTATAGTGTTCTTCAAACAAATGAATAAAATTGTTCATTAATGTTTATTCTGGTATTCACGCAAGTGATAGTAGAAATATTATAAGCTTCTGTGAGCGAGTGTGAGTTAGTGTATAATAAACATGAGGCTTATAGAGACACAAAAAAATAATTTGGCATTTTTTAATGCTAATTGGCAAAAGCTAATTAGAATAGCAATAAATAAATTTTTAACTGACGAACATGATTTTCAGCGTAAATTCCGAATATAACAATAAAAGAATGAGAAAAGCAAAATCTTATCTCTGCCAATCATATAGCAAAAATAACCTAAAATTATTAAATAATAATAAAAATAATCTCCTATAGAAATAAAAATGAATGTTTCTTAGTATATTTGTCCTTTCTAAGGCGTTCTTAAACAATTCATCGCAGAGCAAAGGTAAGCTGCTAGTAATGTATTATAAAGTTTGTTACTAGAATTATTATATATACCGATTGTAAACCTCTTTCCCTAATAGAAAGTTTCATTACGCTTGCGTAAGGAAAGCTTTTTTATTGACGTACCGTGCGAACTAAAACTAATTTAGGCCCTTACAAGATTAATGGTTACACAAAAATATTAGTGGTTACCAAAAATATAAATAACCATACACACAATACACAAGTGGAATAATAATTTTATACTCGAAATGAATAGTAGTTTCTCATTTGAAACAATATAAAACCTCTTTAAAAGTTTAGTTTCCCCAAGAGAAGTGTCCGACGTTTTTAGTCTCTTTGGTGGAAAATGTACAAATTTAAATTCTCGTCTATGTAACAGTACTATTAAAGCAATTAGGTAAATTCAGGCTCATATTTTTAGACTTTCCAAAGAGAACGCAGGAAAACGATTATGCTCAGACGTAAGTGGGGGAACACTTTAAGAGCCAATTGCACACATGTTGGTTCCCTGGCTAAGGTTTTTACTCCTCCTTACCCTAAGAGATAATGCCTTTTTGTTGTACCCTCTTCAATGCTAATATTTTTGGAAATTCACAGTATATATATATATATATATATATATATATATATATATATATATATATATATATATATATAATATATATATATATATATATATATATATATATATATATATATATATATATATATGGAAATACATTCTGTTTCTATTTCTTAAGGACTAGTTATAAGGAAATTTGTTATTCAAGAAATTTTTAAGTGAAATTACAGAACATACACTTACAACGTTTTTAAAGTATCTTTAAACATTTAAGGATAACAATTTCCATACCAGAAAGCAACTGAGTGAAAAGAAACAATTTCGTAATTAAGGCTTCACGTTTCCGCGTGTGTTTCCACCAAAAAAGCATCACCAGCAGTAGTTAACAGTGTCGGCTGGATTACAGTAGGAAAATAAACTATATTTCGCACACACTTTCCAGCAATTAAGTCGCCGTGTCCTACGCTAGCCAATTCCCTTCCATGTCGTCTATGGAACAAGCTAGCGTTAATTGAAAACGGAGTTTTTCGTCTAATTCCATCCACTCTACCTTAATTGGATATTTCGCCTTTATTGGTTTTGTATGAAGGAGATTTATAGTTATCACAAATTTTATACGGGGATATTGTTCGAATGTTTGTATGATATAGGCGTATATGTTAATTTGAAAATTAATTTGGGGATAAATCTGATTGTACGCATAAATTGTACTGAAGAATGTTTAAAATAATTAATAACAATTCCAGTTTACTTTACACGTAAATCACGTGGTAGAAAGCGTGACACGAGCAGTATTTCACAATGAAAAGCAATTTAAATTTGAACAGTGTAATAATTCTCTTAACAATTATTTGGTAAAATGAGGAAACTGAATTAGAAATAATTTCTTCTTATGATGGAAACAACCGCAATCACGACAGCAACTATTAGTGGTAACGCGATTAACAGCGCTCCGTCTAGCGACACGCTGAGTTCAAATTAATAACTAAAATTAAATGAGAACGAACTTGCTGTTGTAGTTAAAAACCTCACAAAATTATAATGAGTTTGAAAATTAACGTGTATTTTGATATTTTTATTTACATTATTTTCATTATATATAGCTTACTTATATACATAAATAAAAGAGTGTGCCTACAGCAAAAATTACCCATTTTCCTTCCACAAAGCAACACATCATGGTAATTATAAGATCAACAGCGTGGTCTAATCACGGAAATGTGCAAGAGTTTTCTTGAAATTCGTGGCAGCCGCATTTTGAAATGGAGCGGAGTAAAAACCTATACATTGACACCAGCCGCTTTTGTTAGTGTTGCTTTCAATGCTGCAGTGATCTACGGCTCTTCAAAGTACCAGTGCGGGTTGGGAATGACGTTGACTACCATTGTCATCTCCTTCATCACTTTTTTGTCATCTCGACACTTCGAGATTAGCTTTTAAACTGTCACATGGAGTTTATTTTCAATGGGATCAAAATTTGCTGTATTGTTGGCTTGTTTATGTAAACAATGTCTGACGTCTAGCGGAAGAGCGGTCTTTGTTTTTCCTTTGTTTTAATATTATACTAGACTTTGCTATGGGATGCAAAATGCTTTTGAAAGATTTATTAGCATAATACTTTTTTCCTCTTATATTAATTTCTATACAACTATGAATACTTTATACATATTTTATCTTCTCCATTAGAAAAGTTAAAAATACACTTTGAATTTAAATACATATTTATATTCTGCTTAAGTATTCGTATTAGTACAATTTACATTGACTAATAATATACATATGTAATAAAGTGTACAGACACAGATGTATAGGATACCCTGCAACGTAAAAGAAATGCTAATCAAACCTGACTTTGGGCATTATTATCTTATTTTAAAACAATTGCATAAGATGATAAGTTGTTTTAATTTTTTATTAGAAACAATTTCATAACCAATCCGGATATGTAATGACTAAAGCTGCGATAAACTGGCTTATAAATTTCTTCAATGTAGTGGAACCAGTTCGAATACTACTCGTTTATAGGAAGAAGGTTATTATCGATTAATAGATTTAATTAACTTTATTAATTATTAGCTATACATAAAAAGGAGATAACTTCACAGGCTCGAATTTCGTCAAACATTTTATTAAATTCAGTGCAAATTCATACTATAATGATATATTTAAGGATTTTATGAATTGCTTTTGAAATAATTTAAATCATTTCAAGTATTTATTGTGTTTACCTAACGGCCGATAAAAAGGCCCTAATTTCAAACGCATAAGCTACACACATTCGTTTGCTAACAAACGGCGAAGGGTTAACAGTCTGCTGCGTAACACAGGAGTTTGTAAAAAGATCCCTACATGGGGTTCAAATAAAGCATAAACAAAAAAGAAAACGACATAGGCTCAAGTGAGTGAATTTGACACGAATTGTTTCACAGTGAGTTTTTGCGATTTATTTCGTCCCTGAACATGTCGTGACGCATTTGTCAAAAGACAGTTGCCCATTCTCATTGTCCGTACTATTCTGTTTTTTACTATTCAAAACTTTTGTTATTTCTTTTTAACCGACTTCGACAAGGAAGAGGTACTGATTTAGTCTTTATTTTTTGTGAGTAATGGCTGTGTTTATCGATCTTCATAATTCGATAAGTAATAAATTTTGATTCATAATCCAATATAAAGAAAAAAATGCATATAGTAATTAATTTTAAAGTCCGAATATCTTTTTTGTTAAGAAGTAATGGTTACGAAGGAAAATTCTTATTAAAAAATATTTGGATAAATTGTGTTTATCAAAAGTTTTGCCAAAAATATCTAATACTCCATTCCATTAATGAAGATTCGTATCATATAAATATAATGCCATATTTTACACCGCACAAACGCGATGGGCATTTACTGACAGTAATAAATCAGTACCTCTGATATCGACTAGTGGCCCATCAAGTTGATAAATGCATGTAACGCGAGCCTCTTACAGCCCCATAGCTGGAAGCTATGAAAAATATAAGCTACCCGGCCAGAAGCACTTTTAAGTTGTTAGATGATGTGGATAATTTTTCACTTTTATCTGTAAGCAAGCGGTAGAAGTGCAAATGTTTCTTATGGTATATGGAAAAATACATGGTAAACATTATTTTTCCCATTACAATGAAAAAGGTTTTGTTTATAGTCGAGTTAAATTTTTATGGTTTTTTAATGATTTCATTGATAATAACGTTAATAGTAAAGGATAAGATGAAGTATAAAAAATCGAATACTCTTCAACTATAAACAAAACAAAGTAGCTCATTTAGCTAATGCAAATATAATCAAAAGTAAAGTCGCTGTTTCCGGATTAAATATTTATTAAATTGTCTGTTTGAATGTGTAAATATTCAAAATTAAAATTGACTTTATTGAACTACACTTTTATAAGCACTATGACGACACGTTTGGCTTAGTTTTTAGCTACTACCTACTTGCTGTGGTGCGCGAGTTCGAGCCCCGCTGGGGGCATTCATTTGTGTGATAAGAACAAATGTTTGTACTCTAGTCATGGGTGTTATCATATTTATAATATGTATGTATTTAAAGTTATATATGTGTAGTGTATCAACTATCTAGTACCCATAACACAGGCCTCGCAGCTTACCATGGAACTAAATGGTGGTGTGTGCTAATGTCCCAACATTATTTATTTATTTATTATTCTTTTAAAGAAACCCAATGTCCAGTCAGTGTTGGCAACCGTTGGTTCGAGATGCAGTTGTCTTGATAAGAGTCGGCATCAAACTCAACAGTTGTCATGTAATATTGAATGTAACATAATGGCTATCACGCATATAAGTCAACTTATCTTAATTTAACACATTTTTATCTACAATATAATTTTCAGCCGATTACTTTATTCAGTAACACATTTGTAATTTATAAAATTAACTATAATTATAAATATGTCCTCCAAGCTTTGTTATGTTATAGGAACAAAATGTCTTAGTTCGATTATAAGAATAAAAAAAATGAAGAAAATACGTATCTTTAAACACATATCTATAACAATAAAATTCAAAAAAGTATATGAATATACAAAATTAGTACCATACATTATAAACCGACAATTTAAATCGATGCACGTATCGATTTATATTTCCTCCATTGAATAGCGTACAATTCGACTTCCGGTCTAGCTATAGCCTGAATGCAATGGTAATTCATGGTAGCTCATTCTTATCTTAATACATTGTGGATGTTCTCAACAGTTGCGAAATTAAAACCATTCGGTAGGTTTCCCGTAGGGTCCCGATGTCTGAGGTTAGGGTTACGCACGACTCGATTGAATGTGGTCTGCGGTGGGAGCAGCGAGAGTTCAGAATACCCTATGCGGTGCCACTAAATGAGGTAGGAAGGTCGGACGCTCTCAATACTTTCAGTATAGGCTTTAAACTTGCTAATGAGTTGGCAAATGAGCGTGTCTAGTTAAAATAAATGCGAAGTAAAACAAATGAACTTGGCATGTGAGATGTGACTCATTACACAGGGGTAAAGGTAAAAAATAACAATATTTTTTCGACTAATTTAAAATGAACATATTAATTACTGTTAATTTGAATTCATTAATTAGTAGAATTAATTAAAATAATGGTATTTAATTTTGTTTAATTTAGATACTATTAAATGATCTACAGTGACGTTGGTAAAACTTTTTTATAAACCATGGAGGTTTATAAAAAAGTTTTACCAATGCAACAGACACACAACTTTTCAGACATTAATATTATGAACATTTATAAGAATATGGTATTATTGAGTTAAACGTTATTCTGAGAATTCGTTATCATAATGCGGATATATTTTAACATCATAAAATATGAAGCCGACTTTGGTAAGGTATTCAACAAAGGCTCGTATTAATGCAAAGGGCGCTTCGCTTCCTGCCTTGGCGACATTCGAAATGTTAATTTAACGGAAATTAAAGTTGTTTCCACTCGTTACCCGTTGGACATGACTCTCATTCATACCTGCTGACTGAAGATCGTTGAATTTTGGTAAATGTTTAGAATTCTTGTATATTTTTTATCTTCCTTTAAAATGTGGTGTCTAAAGTTCATTTTATTTAAATTAATTATTTATTCAATAATAAAATAATTATGTAATTACAAAAAAAAAACTACCTTTTATGTTAAAATTTATGAAAAAAAAAATAAGTTTCAGTGCTCATGTGATTTTTATAGCATAGGTAGGTACTAAGTAGGTATATTGTATTTGAGTAAAAGTGACGTGATTTTTTTTCGGCAATTCTATAAGAACGTAGTCATGTCATATTATTCTACTTATCCATACTAATATTATAAATGTGAAAGTGTGTTTGTTTGTTAGTTTGTTTGTTTGTTTGTCCTTCTTTCACGTCGAAACGGAGTGACGGATTGACGTGATTTTTTATGTGGAGATAAAAAAAAATGTTTATGATCAGAATCATTTGAAACTTGGTATTAATGTTCTTCAGTAAAATTAAATAAATTCGTGTTCTACTCGTAGCATTATTCAAAGTTCATTCTATAAGGGGGTAAAATAGGGGATAAAAGTTTGTATGAAACTACCTTTTTCAGAGATTTTTTTGTAGTTTTAGCACGAGCGAAGCCGCAGGTTTTGCTAGTTATTTATAAATATTTTATTTAACAAGAAAAATGAATTAGTATGCGTAAAATAATAGATAAAACATTCTGGACAGAAAACTATAACCTTTGAGGGAGCAAGACTCTATAATAGTTTACCGAAAGAAATAAAAAATTCAAAAACTTTCAATAGCTTTAAGTCTAGGTTATATAAATATATTTTTTGTAACTAATGTTCCCAGTTCTACTGATCAACTGTCATAATTTCTTATATCTTTATATATGTTTCTCATGTAAAAGACTTGTTCGTAATGAGAAATAAAGTTCTTTAAACCGAATTAGATATACCTAAATATTTTCTGATTCGATACTATCGCATTAAACGTTAGGCGGCGATGTGATTGCATTAATAATATCCACTCTCATTGTGACGACCGCGGCAGTATCTAACCATAATGCTATGAAATTACGAATTCACGCCAAATTAGCACTTATTTTTGTCGATTTTAAGGCTCATTTTTTGTGTGCTTTAAGCTTGATTCATAAAACTAGTAATTGAATATGTTTGATTCTGCGGTACTTTGCTATCGACCGGTATCGTTAATATTGCGGTTAAATTTTGATTTCTATATTACGATAAATACATTAATTTTATGAAAAATGTAAATTAACTTTAAAATTAATTTAAAGTGAATATTTTAGCCATAAGAGAGAATATTTATTGAAATTCAAAATGTATAAAATTTAAAGGAAGCTGGTACGTACATCTTTCTTCAAATTGAATTTTTCTCCAATTTTAATTTTTCAAAATTATGATGATAACTATTTATAAATTAACGTAACGTACACAAACAAATAAACATACGCCTGTATCCTCTCTTTTCTCGATAAAACCTACATAGTATTAATTAGGTATTATTAAATAATTATTGTGCTAAAAATATTTTGTGTAATAAAAAAATAAATTTTAACCGTGAAAATTAAAAGATACATATAATAAAATTGTAACTAAGCTGAATTTGTACATTAGATATTTTTTGGAAAATCTTATTGAAATAAACATTATTATCGATACAGAGGCCGAATCTATAGTTTTTAGAATTTTTGTCTGTCTGTCTGTTTTTTTGTCTGTCTGTTACCGCATCACAGAAAAACCACTGGAGGGATTTTGATGAAATTTGGTATGGTGATAGCTAGTTATTCGGCTTATGTTGACATATAGGATACTTTTTACCGCGGGAAATGTCTCATTTCTGAGAAAAAATATAAAACTGCAATGTAAGAGTATACTAATATGTAAAATCTAAGAATTTAGTTTTTGGTCATCTGAACGCGGGCGGAGCCGCGGGCAATGCTAATATTCTATATAGTATAAGTATTTTATTACAATCTGCGGTAAGTTTTAATGATCACACTTTAGATTACATTGTACCTTATATTATTATCTCTTTCTAATCTACTGTCAAAGAACCACAATCTACACAAACAAAGACTAGGTTTATTGTTTATGCACTCAGTTTATTGTATACTTTGCTTATAAATCTAAATTTTTATTAATGCGCTATAAAACAGAGTTATAGAAGCGCAAAGGTATGCCAAGTTTGTACTAGATTTTCCAGCTTCTAAGCTTACTCCAGAAGAAAGGTATGACATAATAATTTAAATAACATTTACATTTCTAAACCCCAACATGTTCCTTTCATTATCTATTTTTCTTCCATTTTAAGATGCAAATAATATTACCAAACAGTATTTCAATTCAATCGTCTTGTTAATTAATAGCTTTTAGGCGTGCGAGAGCACAATTTACTTCAGCAATTCTACTCGTAGTAGAATGGAGGAGATATGAACGTGACTTATCGGTAAAATAAGATTACCTTATATTATATTAATACAAAGTGTTAGCACAGTGGTAACGCGCTCGCTTGGGAAACCGAGTGAAGCGGGTTCAAATCCCGGGTCTCGCACCTCTGATATTTTCATGTTTGAATCATTTGCAGCTTGATTACCCCTTGCCTTATAGTGAAGGAAAATATCGTGAGGAAACCTGCATGTCTGAGAGAACCTAGCAAGTTTTCGAAAGACACGTGAAGTCCGCCAACCCGCACTTGGCCAGCGTGGTAGATTATGACCTATTATTAGAAGAAACAAGTAAAAAGGGCTGAATACAAACATACATACGTAATATGTATATAGATTATATGTAAAACAGAAAATTCCCAAACAAGTAGGTAGTATCAAAACTTGAGCCCAAATTTGTTTTTATATCTACATCAATTATTATTTAGTGGGTATATAATATATTTATTTTAATCAAGCTATAGATATCTAAATTTTCAATAATCGCTATATCACAGAGATAAATGCAATACACAAGGGATGACGACAAGGATGTTATCTTATCGCTTGAATGATTCACAATTGCACTTAGAAGGTTTGTACACATAATGTATTAGTACAATATTAGTTATACTTAATTTATTTCTATACAAATGTGTTGCATATATGTTTAAATAACATTAACGTGAGTGAAAAATATTTTAAGACCTTTAAATTCAGGTTCGATATGAAAAAGTCGTTTTATCAAAACTTTACTTCAAGAAATACAAGAATCATCTAATTTAATGTATTTTATTTTATATCTTTAATAGACAGCTCATGACTATTTCATTTTATATCTATACATATAATAAAATTGTAACCAAGCGGAATCTGTACATTAAATATTTTTTGGAAAATCTTATTGAAATAAACATTAGTATCGATACATAGGCCGAATCTAGTTTTTAAAACTTTTGTCTGTCTGTTTGTTACCGCATCACAGAAAAATCACTGGAGAAGTTTTGATGAAATTTCGTATGGTGATAGCTGGTTATTCGGGTCAACATATAGAATACATTTTACCGCGGGAAAATGTCTCATTTCTGAGAAAAAGTACAAAAACTGCAATGTAAGAGTATAATAATATGTAAAATCTAAGAATTTGGTTTCTGGTCATCTGAACGCGGGCGGAGCCGCGGGCAATGCAAGTACAATATAATATAGAACGAGGTAGGTATTTGGTAGCGCGCTTGCTTGGAAAACCAAGTGAAGCGGACTAAGTCCAGGTCTCACACCTCTGGGATTTTCATGTACGAATCATTTTCAACATCATTACTTCGTGCTAATACGGTGAAGGAAAACATCGTAAGCAAAACTTTATTTGAGAAAATCTAACAAATTTTGTAAAGGCTGTGAAGTCCGCCAATCATTGATTGGCCAGTGTGATGGACTATGGCTTTTTCTCCTTCACATTGAGGGTAGACCCGTGCCTTGTAATGGGAAATTAGAATAAAAATTAAACAATTATTATTATATATGCATATAAACAGATAAGAACTTGTAGGTAGATGCTTGCTACTGGTATAGAACTGATTGAATTTATCAATCACTCAGCAGTGTACTAGGTATCCGATATAGTAATTGTTGTCTAAACCTAATACTTGTTAATGGAAGGGTTTAGCTGTATTGGGGTGGTTAATTAAATTTCAGACCGTCTAGTATTTCAGTTATGCGCCTCGCAACAGAACTCTAACCACACATGAGAACACTACATATAACTACTATGCGCCGTCGATGCTTAGGTTTATTTATATCCTTAAATTAGTGGGGTTGATATTATTCTAAAATCTTAATATTTGCAAAGAAATCCTGCTTCTGTCAAATGTAAGCCCTCCGCGCCGGGCTCGTACAAGGTGGTATTCTGCAGTCGATATTGCCAATAGAAGACTGTAGAATTAATCATTGTCACTTGACCAGAGTATGATATTCCCATATAATTTTAGATAGTATGTTAACACTTAAAGTAAAAAGTATAACTATCACGAAACTAACAATTTTTTTTATTACAAACAGTACTCTATAGACGCCTAGGGACGCAAGTATAAGTCGCCACTACAGAATAAAAAAAGGAACTAACGAAATTCGAATTTATAACCTAACGTTGCCCGCGGCTCCGCCCGTCTTCGGATAATCAAAAACCATATTCTTACGTCTTACATATTAGTATACTCTTACATTGCAGTTTTTGGATATTTTCTCAGAAATGAGATATTTTCACACAAAACTCAGACGACAGATAAAAATTCTAAAAACTATAGATTCGGTCTTTGTATCGATAATAATGTTTATTTCAATAAGATTTTCCAAAAAATATTTAATGCCCAGATTCATCTTAGTTACAATTTTATTATATGTATAGATAATGCCTGGTAGGCATTGCCTGTCAAATATCAAAACAGACTAAATACTAAGTAGTGTTTGCAAATAGATTTGTACAGCGCATATATTATAGTCCATAAGGTATTGGTTTCCACAGAGTGTACATGCAATGTTACATGTGTGGACATGACTTATGTCAAGGCTTTGGATTACGACGCCATGTTTGTAGGCATAGACTGATAAGTGAGGGTACGATATTAAAGTTTTGTCGGACATTAGAAAGTAATCTTTGTAGCATACTGTTTAACATTATTGGTACAAAGTAAGTATCAAAAAGTATAATTATTATATATAATATTATAAACTATTTTTTATCAATCGTTTTTTTAGTGGTATATAACAACTAAACATGATCTATATACTTACTTACTACTAACTTAATAAGAGTTTTTTGGGTCTAACTTTACGCAAATCTCACGAGATTCATATGAAAAATCTATGGGAAACGTAAACTTTCTACTAGTAAAATTGAATTAAACACATAATTTTACTGTAATATTAAGAAAGGATTTATTTTGCTACGTCTTTATTTTTTATGATCAATTCTGCGTATTCAGATAAGTTTGTATAGTCTATATTTGTGTTCGCATCAAATTCATCATAGGGTAGATACTACACAGAGGGTGCAAAGGGCGTAAGAAAATTTATGGCATGTCTCATTTTAACTGTCATTATTTCGGACGTACATCTATAGGTACTACAGTACAAAAATTATTTTCTTTTATTAGATACCGAATATAGAAGCATTGCTAATTTTTTTTAAAGCTAACTCTGAACTAATTATAAAGGGTCTAAATTCGATTACTAGATTTAAAGTTAGACTATCTCGGGAATAGAATTTTAGCTAATGTCCTGAACAGAACTGATATATTTTTAGATTGATTAGAATTGACCTTGATTTTTTTAATATTTTCGAGTTCTGGAGCTATTTTATTATGTGAGTCATATATATATATATATATATATATATATATATATATATATATATATATATATATATATATATATATATATATATATATATATAGTATGTAAATTGAAACAGCCAATACAAAGATCATTTAAATTATAAGTATTAATAAAGTTATTATTAGTATATAGTATGTTTAAAACCTTCCCTATTGGTATTATGGTAAATTTAAGCTCTAAATATACTAGCAAATCCTATGTTACACAGCAGCCTATGTGGACTTCAGTTGTGTACACTGTACACCCATGATGATGTATTAGAGTTTATTGCTGCAATACCAATATATATATATATATATATATATATATATATATATATATATATATATATATATATATATAGCTTTATGGTTTTCTCAGATATGAGATTTTTTCCCATAAGTATCCTATATGTTGACCCGGATAACCAGCTATCATCATACCAAATTTCATTAAAATCTGTCCAGTGGTTTTATCGTGATGTGGTCACAGACAGACAGAGACAAAAATTCTAAAAACTGTAGATTCGGCTTCTGTATCTTCCAAAAAATATTTAATGTAGGTATAGATTCGACTCGATATTTATTGTATTCGAGATATTTAATGTATAGACAACGTCCTTTAAAATTGAAAATAATTGAATATTTGATATTATATCGTGCCTATAAAATTAAAATTTATGGACATAAAGCATTAAATATCATGGTTACTGTATGTAGATTTATATTTTTTATTATACCATTTATGAAATATTATGCGTCATCTTTTTGGGCTCAATGAAACAGCCTGTGTAAGCGTCAAACTGAAATTCAATGAGGTCAAAAGCTATTTACGGACTTTGGTTGAACCAAAATACCTAATAAATTCCTAATGGACTCACTCGTCTATAGCTTTATTGTATGCAAGATGCTAATTCAATAGAAAATGCTACAGTGCACTTCGTAAATATTATGAAGATAACTGTAGTAGAGGTTATGTAAAGGAGAGAGTTTTTAAAGTCACATTTATGAATGATCTTATTAGCATTGGCTAATAATGAATAGATTTATTTACTCTTTGAATAGAATTAACCTTAAAATTGTAGATAAAATGGTAATTTATAGTTTATCAATTACTAACAATCAAGCATACCTACATTTGACTTTTTAACAAAAAAAAATAAATAAATTCAATCTGTAAAATGTGTGAAAAAGATTGCTAGTACCAATAAGTTTTCCTATATAAATGGATGGTATTAATATTTGTTAATTATCTATCCCATCAAAAACATTCTGTAAAAAATTGCAAGTCTCGCAACGCATTTCTTCTACCGCAAAAAGCTATGAGATGTAATGTAAAACCAAGTCGGTTAATTTATTCATTACCTATCTATGGAAGCATATATCCGACAACTTTGTCATAAATCGTTACCGAATTAGTTAAGTTACAACATTTTATAGTGACCGTATTAATATTAGATATATTTATTTCTTTAATTAATAGAATGACTTGGCCATCGCACGGAAACATAATCACATATGAGTCTACTACTTTAAATAGTCCTAATTAAACATATCATGACCAAGGTGGACGGACGACTTGGTCAAAGTCGCTGGAGCCCACTGGATGCGGATGGCACAAGACTGGTTGTCGTGGAACTTTTTGGGGGAGGCCTATGTCCAGCTGTGGACGTGTTTGGGCTGAGATGATCTGAACATAGCACTAGCGGGTCAAATTTATGTATACACTAACATAAATAATGCACTCAGAACGCTAATTTCAAGTAAATTTTGTTATTTGTAGATTCTATTATCATGTGCGATGGCCAAGTCATTCTATTAATTAAAGAAATAAATATATCTAATATTAATACGGTCACTATAAAATGTTGTAACTTAACTAATTCGGTAACGATTTATGACAAAGTTGTCGGATATATGCTTCCATAGATAGGTAATGAATAAATTAACCGACTTGGTTTTACATTACATCTCATAGCTTTTTGCGGTAGAAGAAATGCGTTGCGAGACTTGCAATTTTTTACAGAATGTTTTTGATGGGATCTCATTTCTTTTTGTAAATATTTCTTCTTTTTCTCTTTTCTTGTACTATTTCTTGTGTGTCAGCTAAGGACTTTTTAAAAGCCCACTCCTTGTCTCTGTGGGCTTTTTTCAGAGGCTTTGATATAGGTAACAAATTTTGACAAGTCTGGATGATAAAAAATCTAAGTCTATTGTATTGGGAAATTACGGATTCCTGGACTTTAATACTACTATCTTATGCATTAAGTATAAATATGTATAGTTAATTTAACGAATATTTTAATTTCATTGTTGACCCTAAATACCTACCCCGATACTGATATTCGACTTACATAAGTTTAATGAGACGTGTAGATTTATGTGTCTATCTGCAGCATAGTAGTTAAATCCCGAAAGTTGTATTCCATTCCATTTTAAAAGTAATTTTCGAAGAGATTGATATTTCATGACCTCTATATTCCATGATCTAATAGGTGGGTACAATTACGAGCAATGAGATGTTGACAAGGTTTTTATTTTTAATTCATATCAACATCATACTTTGTAAAAGAAAATGTACGAGCTTTGTTTCAAAATTAAGTAATCGTCAAGTTGTTTCTTAATTAGGTATATATTTTATTGAATTCATTATAAATAACAGTAATCGAATATTAGTAGATAGAAACTATACACGCTTCACATTACATTTATGTACCCATTTGTATATGCATAAAAATTATACAGCTACTAAAACAGGTTAAAATATTATTTTCGCATTTAAAACATACTTTTCTAATACATATAGTTGCAAATATAAACATTAATAAATAGACGAATCGAAATTAGGTTAGTAATTACGAGGGAACATAGGATCGGACATACAAACATACATACCTATAGGTTAGAAGGTTTACAAACACTAACCTAACCACCTTTTACAGTGCAACTATTGTATAATTAATTAATTTACTATTAATTATAAATTTTATTACAATATATGTTTTAATTTATATATTAAACATATTATTTCTTAAAACTATATACAATATTGATAATTACATTTTAGTCATCACTAATACTTACAGTATATCCACTATTTACCCAGCTATCCATTTGGGTAGTTTAAGTGACGAAAAATGATATGTATGAACTGCAAAAATAACTTTGTAATCCCATATATCGCATATCTATTTGTATAGGAATACAAAGTTACTTATGCAGTTTGTATATCTCGAAAACAGGAGTGAAATTGCATGATGTTTGAGTTGTTCCTTGCGTTATAGCCTAAACACTAATTGTGTTAAAAATTTGAAGCTCCTATGTCTGCTAGAAGTACCTTAGAATTTTGATGATCGGTGAGTGAGTGAGTGAGTGAGTGTGTGAGTGACGATATTAGCGAATTTTGATCTGCAACAGTTCTTAAACTACAGGTTCAAATTGAATGTAATTTGGAAATATGCCTAGTATTATTATGTTCTTTTAGTCACTGAAAATTCAGGCTTCTAGCTTTATCCATAACGAAGTTATGGGGGGTGGAAAATGCTCTGAATCGCTTCGAGAAAAGGATGGTACTGTCGTGCCCTTTTTTGCTCGACTTGGCGGGGGCACTCCGTGCCCCCCGATTTTTGTTTGTAACGAAATTGTTCTAATTTTTATATATCTTCTATTATATATAGGTGTCACGAAGTTTTGATCTCTCTGTATGTATGTATTAGACCTTTATTAAGTTCCCACTGCTGGACACGGATCTCCCTTTAATACGAGGGAGATCAGGCCATAGTCCATCACGCTGGTCAAGTGCGGGACTTCACATGTCTTTCGAAAATTTACTAGTTACTTTCAGACATGCAGCATCCTCACAATGTTTTATTTCACCGTAAGACAAGTGGTCATTATGTTGCAAATGATTCCCACATGAAAATATTAGAGGTGCGAAATCCGAGATTTGAACCCGCTTCACTCGGTTTCGTAAGCGAACGCGTTACCACTGGGCTACCACTGCCTATCTCTATAACGAATTACAAATTTATTTTTGCTTCAGTTCTTTAATTCTGTAAAAGTTCACTACGAATTTCTAAAATACGAGCATCTGCATTAACTGTGACCGTTGGCTCCGCTAGCAGATTGAATGGATGAGATATTTAACTATGACACAAGTGTATTTTATGAAACATAATCTAAACTTGTTATTAAGTTTGGACAAAGAAATAATAAATGATTCTAATAAGAAAGCACGATTAGTCTTATTTTTTAAAACATTATCATGAAGCTTTAAAAATTAGACCAACTTAATGGAAGCAGTGAACTGTATACAGTTGATAAAACAATTAACTGTCCCTTTGTCAACGATAACTTTATCTCCACGCTCCGGTGATCTGTGACTTATGATAATCTGATGGGGGACGATGAAAGCACCATGAATACGTGCCTTTTGTAGGACAAACTTGATTTACTATGAATGAACTGGAATTGCTCGGGAGATCCCGATTCTTTATCAAAACTTGCGGACAAAAGGATTTTTTCTTATTAAATGCTTTTACAGCTGCTGAGATTTGAGAGGCGGCTTTGCAATATTCTTTTCTATTTAATTTTGTGAGAACTTATTAAGATTACGATTTTCTTACAACGTAGAGTCCTGAGTATGAAGAATATAAATAAACCAAATAACCTCACTTGTGTGTAAAAATACGTGTTTACTCATATGACCTCACTGTCCTTTAGAATAAACAAAAGACGAAGTTGCTCATCATTATCTGTCACTTCTTATCTTTAGAAAGCGGTCCTTAACTCTCCATATTATGAAAATGTAACAAAATATTGCCATTTTATTAAATTAGGCACTCATAAAACTTTAAATTTTGCTCATCTTGAATATGAAAGTTTTCGTTATAAGTTAATATTGTCTGGATATTTTAATAATATAATATAAAGAGATTCTTTGTAAGTTATTATGTATTTATAATAATATTAGGATTTACTAAGAAATAGCAGACGTTCAATATAGCCATCATCTGCCTGTCTGCATAACTCAATATCAGAAGTATGCGGCGTCATAACATCGTCCATCGACTTAGCTCTACTGGCAAAGTCTAACGTCAAAGGACTTTAAATTTTCCTAAAACAAGACTATTAAACGAAGACCAATTTTACAATTATACGCTATCAATTTAAAGATACGTAAGTTTTTTTTACTTTAGCAATAATTTTTAAGTTAAAATAAGACACGAAAGAAGTTTTTAAAAGAAATATATTAGAAAAACTTTTGTAAACTCAAAAGGTTTATCATGAGAAATGTAGAGTTTAAACTGTTAAATCCCGTTATAATTAATGGACAGAGACGATTTCATTTAAGGGCAAAAGAAAAAGATAATTGTGCCCAATTAATTTCAGCTCCTTGTAATGGGGCAGGGCTCCCTTTATGCCCCGCGCTTTATTGGTTTCAGGCGATACTTAGCGGGGCTGATTTGTTTGTTTTACTCTTTAAATTGAATACCGATGGTACTTCGCAACCAATTATAAAGGATATTAAATAGAATCCCTTTAAGCCATATATTGCGTTCAAAAACTCATGCTTCTTTGTCGAGTGTTTATTCGCTCCGTCCGTTCGTCAACGTCTACTTTCATATAGCAACAATGGCTTATATACGTTTGTATATGTAGAATAAAAGGAATTTACTGTAGAATATTGTAGAATTCCCATAACATGATTATTTACACTACTAGTATAAAATTTTTACTTCGACAAAGTTTAAAACTATTGATTTACGAAGATCCGGTCTTTGTGTATCAACAGAGTAGGTACATTTGAAATTTATTCATAAATATAAAAAGGTTTATGAGATTTAGTTCATTACTTGTGAAGTTATCGGCTATTATACGCACGAAAAAACACACAACCAAATTACGTTCTTCTTTTTGAAGTCGGTTAAAAATAAACATTATTTTCTCCTCTTAAATTCTCTACGTAGGTGTATTATTCGTGTTTGGCAATTGTTTTTCAAATTATTTATTCATATTGCTTTGATTTATAGTGAATACTTATATATTTATGAGTTTATAAGTATAAAATCGTTTTCTTTTTCAGGCGGCTCTCTGTGCAGACTACAGCGTCCCGGTAGATTGCGTGGCGGCCGGGCCCGCGCCACGCCCGAGCTCGTTCCACGAGATCTCTGCACCTAAAGTAAGTGTAAAATTATTATTAATTTTCATACTTATCGATGGCTAACTCACTGCGCAGTACCTACTCTTAAGCAGAAGGTCAGATCGGGCTCACTCAGGCCAAATATTTGTATTAACCATACAAGACTTGTCTCGCTGAAGTGTATTGAAAAGAACATTTGATTTCGAGTTAATTACACATAGATATCTAAAACTAATTACTTCGTATGAGTACAAATGTTATTAAAAACACCTGAATGCAAAGATAATATACATAATCTATCTGTCTACATTCTTTTGTGACGATGCGATACCAAATAAGTAGTCTAAAATTCTTACGCAAAACAACATATTTTGTTTAATTATGTTTCGATGTAATTAAAGACATTATTAAATATTTCAATGGGCATAATAATTATTTTTTAACTACATATTGAATTAGGAGTGTAATTTTTTCTCGAAATCCGGTAATGTGAATGGTCCAGTGAAGTACAACTTAATTATTAAAAAGTAAAAATTATCATTTAAGTTCACAGGTTGATGGGAATATACTCAACTTCAGTGTCCTTTCTTCCTCTCTTCCTTTTTAAAGTCGGTCAAAAAACATATACACTATCATGAAAGGTGCCGTAGATTTTTTCCTCTAACAGCTGGTAAAATCCCAAATTGTATCGCACCTGGCAAGCCATTGAATACGATTAACTGTTGCTACATTAGTTTAAGTATCGAGCTGGTTTAACATTTACAAAATATGTGATGTGCTTAAATGAAGTACAAATAATTGTTGTATAATAAATAATAATCTATGTATGCTTGAAGTTATAATGGTGAAAAAACGCTAAGAAAGGCTTTTTAAAATCTTTAATCTTTAAAAAATTTCATAGAAAATAATATTTAAGTGGTAAATATGTGTGGTAAATTTTTATGCTATAAACTCCAATATGTCAAATTAGGAAAAACCTAAGCAGGTAAGATGGGGAAGGCGATAAGGATATCTAATGTAAAAAAATATCAGTATGCTTTATCTGAAAAGATATATTCCTTACAATATCCAAAAACAAAGTAACGTAGTAAATTATTTATGATGCTGGTGTTACAAATCTGTATAATATACATAATTACAGTTCTTATCATGTCATAAAAGTCTCGGGGAGTAGCAGTTCTTTCCTTTCCGTTTAACTAAGTATGTTAGGGAAAATGACACGTTTACACCAGTGGGAAATACCCAATGATCTGTAGATAAATAACCATAAACATTCGTGGAACGGAATGCCCGTAGCGGTTAGTATTGAGATATTTTTATACTATACTAGCATTGCCCGCCGCTCCGCCCGCGTACAGATGGCTATAAACTAAATTCTAATATTTACATATTAGTATACTCTTACATTGCAGTTTTTTTTATTTTTCCTTAGAAATGAGACATTTTTCCGCTGTAAAAAGTATCCTATATGTTGACCCGGATAACCAGCTATCACCATACCAAATTTCATCAAAATTCCTCCAGTGGTTTTTCTGTGATGCGGTAACAGACAGACAGACAAAAACTCTAAAAACTATAGATTCGGCCTCTGTATCGATAATAAAGTCTATTTCAATAAGATTTTCCAAAAAATATTTAATGTACAGATTCGGCTTTGTTACAATTTTATTATATGTATAGTTACATAGACCATGTAAACCTTCTTCTTTAATATACATATATAGAATAAATAAATTGTAAACCGGACTCGCGTTGTTTCGTACCGCGACACAATACGTGTGTTACTCGTACGTATGAATAAAATACAATTTATATTGGATAATGATTGAAATCCTGAACGATAGTCCGACTGACATTGGACTACTTTTTGTTATTTGTCATATCATTACTGTAGAGTTCTCATTCCACGTCTGTCTATTATTATTTAAATATTATATGTAGCGTTCGCTATTTTGTTTATATTTCATTTTAAGATAGGACGGGACGGATTGTATAGATTCTTATAGACTTTTAAGGATTCCCCTTTGTCAACTGATTTTTTTTTGTTTAGTAGATATTGACGAGGTTTAGTGTTCAACAATTAAAAAAAAAGTTTTTTTTTTATAAATAAGTAAATTCTATTCATATATGTTTTCCTATGCGAGCAGTAGGCGAGTACAAATTATAATAAAGGGTTTATTTTATAAGTCAGTTAAAAAAATATACTTATTTTCCTTATTATTATGGGAAATACGTATAGTTTATAGATATCGCATTATTCTATAACTATGTAAGTTATTTAGAAATATCCGTCTCTGTCAATATCCTCTAATTAAAAAAGTTCTCTATGATGTATATCTTATGTATATACATATTTCGGCAAACAGCGAACCAAAATCAGTATTTTTAATTTTTATAAGTTTGATGACTATCTGTCTTTCTGTCGTATCGTTAAGTTAACAAAATTGACGATAAACCCTTAAAAGATTTTTCGATACTTTAAAGAATTGTAAGATTTAATACGTCGGGGGCTTTTTAAAATTATCATTAAACATTTTAAAGCATATATAAAAACATAACATAATATATAAGTAGGTATGGATGTTGAAATATGCAGCGGCTACTTGCGATAAAAATACTGTATCCATTGAAGCTTGCGATGACCTTTCCAAGAGCGTTATAGGAGTGTTGTTGCTAAAGAGTGAGTCACAAAGTCATTCAACTCGGATTAGGTTACGAGCACATTGAATATATCATTATGTGGTTGGCTACCGTACATTGTTATATTTATTTCAATTTTTTAACTGGTTTTAAAAAGTTTTAAACTAGATCTACACTAATATTATAAAAAAGTAAAGTTTGTAAGTTTGAATGTATAAGGAAATCTCCAAAACTAGTAATCTTACTTCGAAGATTCAGAATGAATCTTTAGGGTGGACATAGGTTTATGTATTATTCCGTTAAAATAAAAAGACTTTCCGTGGAGAGCATGGTTACTATGTAAGCCTACAACGTAAGTCTACACTTAATAATGGCTTGCTGATTAGTTTATAAGCAAATTATATGTTTATATTTTATATAACAAAACAAACTTGTATTAAATTTTTTGTACAATTTTACTTAAAAACTTAAATAAAAAAATGTCAGTGACATTTCAATATAAAGGCACATTCACATCGATTGATCGCAACATGTTTGGTACAATGCCTAACTCTAGACTGTTTTAACTAGACCAGGATAAGTATCTGTACTCTGTATACCTAGTCAATGCAAATTTCAGACCCGTTAAGGGTGATGCATGAAATATGGTGCTTCGAAGGTTACCGACTTTAAAGATGAGTAGTGTCTAAATGCCAATTAATGTTTCTATGTGTATGACGTACACTATAATGCAGAATTTAAATTAAGTTCTACAAAGTTAATTAATTAATTGCTTGGTTTTTAAATTGATGAAATAGTCGTCAAATGAAGTTATCTAATGTTTTAAACATTTACAGTTCAAGGTTCTTAAAAAGTAACTAGGCAATGTGTACATTGCCTTTTTCTAGTTGATTTCTTTATTATTAATATTATTACTGCATTTTTGGGACATCTCCTTATATTAAAATTATATACTAATAAAAATATACAAAACTTATTATTATAATAAATATATATTATTATAATAAAAGCAAAAATATACCTATTTGCATAATAAGACGTCTATCCTATTTTGTATTCGTAGCAAGTGAACAATTAGAAAAGTAAGTACTTTGAAACTACTTGTTCATAAATACGAGTTGTTCGAACGAAATAGTTCGTTATGCGAGTACAATACCGATGTAAAAGTAAATACAAGAACAGAACTCTGAAATTGTATCAATATAAGTACATTTGATACAAATAATTTGTACACTTTGAGTATGTCACGAAAACATAAATGTTTATGTTTCCTCTTGTCTGACTGTACGTACCTACTAGAAAACTCGTGAACTGATTAACAAGATGCATTGATAAGGGCTGATGACGAATCTATACTAATATTATAAATGTGAAAGTTTGTTAGTATGTATGGATGTTTGTTACTCTTTCATGCCAGAACGGCTAAACGGATCTGGCTGAAATTTGGCACAGAGATAGATTATAGTTTGGAATAACAAATAGGCTACTTTTTATCCCGGAAAAATATATGGTTCTCGAGGGATAGATTTGTTTTAATAGATTAGCAGACGAACTATTATTTACATTTCCATTTAATATATAGTCACATGGTTCATTCAGGAAATTCTAAAATTATATTATAGAAAGTTAAAAGCTATTTTCTTCCCCCTGAAATTAACCCTCGTTGCATTTAATGAACCGAACTAAAAAGTAAAGAATATTTTTTAGTAAAGAAAAAAAGCGTGAGGTATTCGATATCAGGTGATATAAATTTTCCATTGGTACGATTTCTAAAAGTAGAGTCAGTATAAAAATATTGTATAAAGCACCCCACGCATACTTACGTCCATATGTCCATAAGGGTTACGTACTGCCATATTAATTGTACCAAATCTAAACTTTCTTTTTCGTAGTTTTGAAAAATCAGACTGTGGCAGATAAGCCAATATATGCTGTTCAATAATGGTTCAATCTAATATAAACAATACTTGATCGTGTAATACCATCTTAATCAATTTAATCTGAGCAACGAACTCGGTCATTCGTCCACATAAGCTTAAACGTATCCTTTTTAAAGTGTGACTCATGTTCTTAAGTATATGGTAAGTTAGAAAGAATGTGTGGTGATATAAACAAATGATATACACACGTTATAAGAGACATATCCTGCTGCTTGATACGCAGTGGTCATTGTATTCTGAGAATTCGTGTATTTGAAGCGAATGCTTTATTTATAGTTTGACTCTGTGAGTAAACATATATATATATATATATATATATATATATATATATATATATATATATATATATATATATATATATATATATATATATATATATATATATAAAATCTACTTACGGTTTTAGCAACTTATGTTAAGTAAAGTTCACTGTTCAGTGTGTCAGTTTTTATATCTTAAAGGTTTATAGAAATGTTAGGTTAAAATTCTACAGAAAATGATTGTAAAATATCCAAAAGAAATAAATTGATCGATTAATTAATTAACTTCTATACATAATTTTACACAGTTCGATATCTCTAAGTTTAATGAGAATTTCTAAAGGTAGAAATATCTTAGATTAATAATTAAACTGATCGAGATGAAACTCGGTCTAGGTTCTAAGTAAGATACAATGAATTTCATCTGCCTTGTCTTTGACGTAACAAGGACACAAGTAACTGACAAATATAAATTTCAAGCTATTAATAAGAAAATTCAATTGAATTGTCAAAGATGTTAAAATCTATTCGAAATATATGAAATATACAAAATTATTACCGTCATTGCTTTTACCAAAGGTTTGGTTTTACTTTTAAAAATGTTAATAAATAATAATGGTCAGGTAATGAAATAAATATTTATTTATTTATTACTAGTTAGTAGGCTACATAAAGATAAATAAGCGTAAAATTATATTACCTACTAACGACTCACCCTCGCTTTGCTAGGTCGTCCTTAGGTTGATTCTCCATACAAACTTTCATCTCCATTTTCATCCCCTTAAGAGATGATTTCCGGGATAAAATTTTCTACCCTATGCCCTTCCCAGGATCTCATACTACCTTCATAGCAAATTTCATCTAAATCGGTTCAGTAGTTCCACAGATTACTTCATACAAACAAACTCACAAACTTATAAACTTTACCTCTTTATCATATTAGTATGATAAAATCTTATAGGAAATTAATAAATATTTCATTATACATATTTACATAAAAATATAAATTCCATAAACAAAGTAGAGTAGAGAGTGTAGTGCTCCAATCAACAATTACTCCAGATAACCGGTGTGCTTAGAATTTTTATGTGGACAATTTCTCATTCATTATTATACAATTAACGATTACAATGCAATAAGTCATTGAATTAATCATCTATTGCGTGTGATAGCCCCTCGTGAGTCAGGATATGACTCAAGGCATCATCCCCGGCCCGCTTGTTAGGCTGGGCGCACATTAGAGTCGTTTAGTAATGAACATTGTTAACATAAAAAATATAAAATAAATATGAAAACAATATTTTTAACAGCTTTTGGTACTTAGTTTTTAAATGAATAAATAACTAGTATAGGCTTGTAGCTCTCTTTGTGTTTTCAAAAAAAAAAATAGCCTGTTTTGTGTCAGTAAAAGAAGTTTTAGAATCTGTTTAGTACTCTCTGAGTGATCTCCTACATGAAAAAAAGGTTAGTTATTTAATGTTTTTATAATTAAGATATATGATTTATCATTATATAAACAAATAATATACGTATAATAATTACATGTTTATATCACAACAAGTTATGCTAATTTTTCCTTATTACATGTAGGTATATTCAAATATTGAACTACTTTCTAGATATGCCAAATGAACTGAACATTTTTAAGCCAAATATTTGCCAAAAAAGAAGGCATTTGAGTATACTGTAGTACATATTCGTAAAAAAACGTCTTGCGTTTGATCTGTTAATCAGCGGCCACCCTTATAGCTTCGTCATACAAACAATGGGGGTGTGTCACTGATAGAATGGTGCACTATAAAGTTATAAACGTGATTTGAATGTGTATGCATAAAGTGTAGGAGTACACTTAGCTGTTTTATTATTAATGTCAGTGAAAGTATATTAAAGCTATAAATATATACGCACAAAGATTTCATTTGAATGAGAGTCAAGATTCACTACCAATATCACTACATACATTATGAAATGAATGAATGAAATGAGTTCTTATACTAATTTAAAATTTAGTGTGCCACTAACTAATTTATTGTTCGGATATTTTCTTAGTGTGCAATAACCTAACAAAGGATAGATTATGTTTCTCCTTTAATGAACCGAACTAAAAAGTAAAAAATATTTTTTAGTATAAAAACAAAGCGATTAACGAGAAAATCAATGTTACTGTGAAAAAAAGTGTGGGGTACTCGATATCTCGATATAAATATTCTATTGGTACGATTTCTAAAAGTAGAGTTAGTATAAAAATATTATACAAAGCACCCCACGCTTTCTTCACAACAAAATTAATTTTATCGTTAATCACTCTCATTTTCATTCATTTAAAACATTTAGTAAATGTATAACAAAAACAACTTAATGATAATAACAACATTAGTGTAAAACTGTGTCGCAGTTATTAACGTCCTCCTCATAAGTGTCGTGTACGACAATAAACTTAATCCTACATATATTAAATAAAAGTATTAGTATCTAATTAAACAAACAAGAAAAAAACATGATAAAACAAAAAAAAAAGAAAAAAGAATTATGATGACATAAATATATGTACACATATGTGTGCGAGCGCGCGCGCATGCGTGTGTGTGTGTGTGCGTGTGTTTGTGTGATTATATACTTTACTTACATATATACTTTGCTATCAAATTGAGAGAACCTAGTACCTCTCCTATTATTGGCTTATATATTAAAAAACTTAGTGTTGAGTGGCGGCGATTTCCAGCAACTTATTTTGTATTAACTGGAACATTATACATTAATAATAACCATATATGGATATGTAACCCGTGATCACTAGCCCGATAGGGAAGTCCTTTTGTATACCACTGGTCTTGAGAGTAAAACACAATATTAAATTAGGCACGTTTTTTTGTATATAAGGATAATTTTCGGAACAACATACATATATTCAAATAATATAACCTCAGAAAAACCCCATTACAACTCGTTGCTATTAATAATAGGAATATGACAATGTAACAAATATTATCTCTTCAATACCATAATAATGGATCGGTAACCTTTGACTTAACATTGTTGTTGTATGAAATCATCTTTTAGAGGAAACCCCTCACATAAATAGTAGGCTGGTTAGCTATGTGTTAGACACGTGCGTCACAAAACTTTTTCTGACGTAAAAATGACGTGTCTGCATATTTTTATGAAATTGTAAGCTTTATGTTATCATATAATGCTTTAAAATCGACACCGCTGCCTGATAATGGGCCCTTTTAAAATAACAATACTCTTTTAACAAGGGTGGAACTGTTAAGTACGGATGAGACGGTCTGCGTTCAAAAGATAAAATTGTATATAATTCTTTTATGTTTAGTTAAGTGTTAGAATTATCTTTATATGTTCATAGAGGGTATTTAAATTTGACAAATTTTCATAGAAATAGTTGAATATGCGTCAAAAGTCCATATATTATTGTTCTTGTTAGTATTATTGGTATTACTTGAATTGAGACTTGTATATAATTTACTAAATGTATTTTAAATGAAACTATAATTTTGTATTTTGTCGCGGTTTTATTTTATATTTTTGTTCCCGGCGATTCGAGCTTTACAGCAAACATGGTCGTGGAAAAATCATTTCATATAGTCGCGTAAAAAGAAAGTGAGCAAGAAAGAAAGTCTACGTGTACATACTATGCATAACATCACAATTCCATTACTTTTTGAAGCAAGGTTAAAATGGAAAAGTGTTTATTATTTATGAATAGGCTTGTCTATACTAATATTGTAAAGAGGTAAAGTTTGTGAGTTCGTGAGATTGTGAGTTTATGACGTTGTAAGGGGTAATCTGTGGAGTTACTGAACCGATTTAGAAGAAGATAGTTTGAGATCCTGGGAAGGACATAAGATACCTTTTTATTCCGGAAATCATCCCTTAAGGGGGTGAAAATGGGGATCAAAGTTTGTATTGGGAAGCAAGCTATATAATATATTTATTAATAAAAGAATTTGTATTGTATATTAATTCTATAGTACAAATTTATAATATATTTAAGATAATAGTAGTAGTTGTATTCAGCCCTTTTTAACGTCCCACTGCTGGGCACGGGCCTCCCTTCAGTACGAGAGGGATCAGGCCATAGTCCACCACGCTGGCCGAGTGCGGGTTGGCGGACATATTTAAGATGCCCACTGAATAATATAAAAAAGAGTATAGTGAAAATTATTAACACAGTTATCTACTAGATTTAAGTTATTATTTTTACTACTACGATAATATAAAACTGGAGAAGTTTTAGATGGATATTAAAACTAATCTAAATTGTTTTTTTGAAGTTATACTTCCTTTGGCACGTTTGGAAAAAAATATGATAGTAAAATTTTTACAATGCGCGCGCACACCGAAAGCCAGAAAGGGACATGATTAAGTTAGCTGATAACTGTCATTTATTTTTATTAATATATCATTCCTTTTACAAACAGAGAGTTGTGACATACGGGATGAAATCTTTAGCTATTTGTGTTCTGTTACGCCAAAGAAGTATAACTTCTTACGTGCGTACATAAGTACACACACGCGTTTTTTTTTTTCAAAATAAGTAGGTAAATTTTATCATCATTAATAACTATCACAATTAAGTTCGCGGAACATTTTTCTATAGAGTCTTCCCTCCCCTATTTATTCACATTTGGGCGTGACTGACAAAAGCGTCGAACATGTAACACCTGTGGCTAAAGTGATTCATTATTCCACGTGAGTTCGTCCGTATGACCCGCCGGGTAATACAGGAGCGGGTGACTCATTTTTTATTACTAATTTTTTGGGAACTTAATGACTGAATGTTGTGGTGTTGTCTACGTGGCTTCATTTTATTGCGCATTTATACTGCATATAACTAGCAACTTACTCTTGCTTCGCTTACAATACATAAATTACTTATTTGTAAGTATATATTATACTAACATTCAGTTGACCACTATACGATGTGTTATGGTACCTATGGTATGTCAGGATCCTTCACAAAAAGTTAAGGAACGTATACGTTACAAGCAAAAAGATATATAACAAAATATAAATTCACTAGCGGCTCACCCTCGCTTCGCTCGTGTTCGTCCCTAGGTACGCTTTAACGGTTAGTATGGAATAGATAGACTATATATTATATTGCTGCTCCCCTTCCTTGGGTAGTAGCATGATGATATAGTAGCCTTCCTCAATAAACGGGCTATCTAATGCAAAAATAATTTTGCAAATCGGATTAGTAGTTCCTGAGATTAATGCGTTCAAACAAACAAACAAACAAATAAACAAACAAACAAACAAACAAACAAACAAACAAACAAATAAACAAACAAACTCTGCTTCTTTATAATATTAGTATACATTTCTGTAAGTGTACTACAGACGTTGTGTATACTTCTTTAAGAAATTACAATTCTAAGTAAAAATACAGTTACACTATCTTATACTACATACGAGTATGTGTAAAAACGCACCTGGACAACTTTCATTTAAATTTTATATGATCACATAAAATCTAGCTATCATGATGATCTTTGGAGCAGGATAGGCTTTGTCTAGGAATGGTGACTAAAACTTAGAGAAATTAATTTTGTACTTTTATAAAAAATCCACACTTCATACACTCTGCATTTAATAAAAACACATGTAAATTATTACTTTAACATCAATCTTATAATATCATACTAATATTATAAATGTGTAAGTGTGTTTGTTTGTTTGTTTGTTTGTTTGTTTGTTTGTTTGTTTGTTTGTTTGTTTGTTTGTTTGTTTGTTTGTTTGTTTGTTTGTTTGTTTGTTTGTTTGTTTGTTTGTTTGTTTGTTTGTTTGTTTGTTTGTTTGTTTGTTTGTTTGTTTGTTTGTTTGTTTGTTTGTTCGTTCGTTCGTTCGTTCGTTCGTTCGTTCGTTCGTTCGTTCGTTCGTTCGTTCGTTCGTTCGTTCTGTTATATATGTTTAATGTAAGGTAAATTGCAAGAGACGCTGCATAGTCAGCACAATAACATTAATAGGGTTACACCTTTTGTTTTTCTAATCAGTTCTATTCCAACCGCGTTCGGCGACACTTGCCTATAATTAATTTGTAATTAATTATAATAAATAAAAATCATTTTTTTAAAAAGGGCTTTAATTAAAATCCCGTAACAAAATTTGGTGGCAGCGTATAGGGATAAGTTTTGTCCTCGGTCGTCTCCGTGTCATAATTTTCAATTTCGGGCAGTGTCGTCGATTTCGCAGAACTCACCTCTGTATCCTAAAATTTTAAAAGAACTCTGTGTCGTGAAAAGAATAACTCTGTGTCCTGAAAAGAATAACTCTGTGTCCTGAAAAGAATAACTCTGTCCTGAAAAGAATAACTCTGTGTCGTGAAAAGAATAACTCTGTGTCTTGAAAAGAATAACTCTGTGTCGTGAAAAGAAGTAACTCTGTGTCGTGAAAAGAATATGAACTCTGTGTCGTGAATAAGAAACCTCTGTATCCTGAATTTTTATATGAACTCTGTATCCTGAAAAGAATATGAACTCTGTGTCGTGAATAAGAAACGTCTGTATCCTGAATTTTTATATGAACTCTGTATCCTAAAAAGAATAACTCTGTGTCGTGAATAAGAAACCACTGTATCCTGAATTTTTATATGAACTCTGTATCCTGGAAAAAATATGAACTATGTGTCGTGAATAAGAAACCTCTGTATCCTGAAATTTAAATGAACTCTGCGTCGTGAAAAAGAATATAAACTCTGTGTCGTGAAGAAGCCATCTCTGTATCCTGAAATTTATATATAAACTCTCTGTCGTGGAAAAGAAGATATCTCCCAGTCCATTTTAAGAAATTCATCTCGAAGTACAAATATTTGTTCCTGAAATAGTTAAGCATCATGTTCGTGCTATTCGTCGGACTGTGAGTTAAAACATTTACATATAACGCTATTTGCAACTTAAGGTCATATCATATTACTAGACCCGACGTGAGAATGCAGGTGTGACTACTGTAAGCACATAACGATAATATTAAGTGTCCAATAACTTTTTAAAATTTATGTCATACTATTACACCGTTTCGAATAAACATTAACTTATTTTTATCATTCAATATTATATTTTAATTCTTTTGTTTAATTCAATTTAATTAACTTAATAAATAAAATGTCAGTCAAAGCAGAACAGAAAAACGAGTCCCTTACTATTGGAACATTATTTAAATTTATCAAGCCCTTTGATGGCTCAAGGGAAAAATTAAATTCTTTTATTTCATTATGTCAAAGTGCATATGATTTAGCAACAGATACTCAGAAACCAATTTTGCTTACATATATTCTTTCACAATTAGAAGGTAAAGCGGAAACCGCATGTTCTATAAAAGAATTTGATGATTGGAAACAACTCAGTGAATTTCTTACAAGTCAATTTGGCGAAACCAAACACTATGCTCATTTGCTTTTAGATCTTCAGGAATGCCATCAGTTACCTAACGAATCTGTCACTCAATTTTCTCTTCGCTTAGAAACCTGCTTATCTAAATTACTTACCGAAGTTACTTTATCAAACAAAAAGAAGTTAGAATTACCCGGTCGCTTAGCAGCAATGGAAGACTTAGCGCTTCACACATTTTTACTTGGACTAAAACCTAATATTTCAAATCTTGTTCGAGGTAAAAATCCTGTAAATCTTAATAATGCTATCAATTTCGCAATGTCAGAAGAAAAAATTCAAAAACTTTTATTTAGGCGAAATGTCCAAAGTCATTCAACGTTACGACGTCCTCCTCAAGGATCAAATAATTTTAGACCAGTTATACATAATATTAATAATGGACAACGAATTCCCAATCAATTTTCAACGTCGATATGCCGTTACTGTAAAAATCAAGGCCATACAATAGAGAATTGTAAAAAGCGTCAATTTAATAATAGCAATTTTAATAATAGAGGTCAACCTTCTCGATTCCCAACTAACCAACCTCAACGCCAAATTCCAAATCAATTTCAACAATCCCAAAATTTTAACAAAAAACCTTTTAATGATCAATCAACTCGCGTTCATTTCATAAATGATAATAATGATCATGTTCAAATGCCTGAAAATTCTCAAGATTACGACTGTCAAAATTATGATTCTCAACATTATGATTTCCAAAATAACGATGTTCAAGGTTATGACTGTGAAAATTATGATTCTCAAGAGTATTATAACACTAATGAAAATAATGATCATTTAAACAATTAAAGGACTCCCGACGGTGTCTCGTAGAGTCCAACGACAAATGTCATGATTTCAATGACACCATTTCTAAATCTCCCATATGCATCAATTCCCACGATTCTTCTAATTTTGATGAAAAAGAACAACCTATCAATTCCAAATTTGAAAATGCTCTAAAACATCCTCAGATGAAACCCTGTATTAAACAGAATAAAAAAATTATAAAAAAAAATTCTCCAAATGTCGATTCAGTCCCTGAAATGGTTACAAAAGATGAAAAAATATATGAAATAGCATGTGATCCCTCAAAGATGTCTTTACCTCATATCCTTCTTAAAACTTCTGTATCCGATAAACCACTTACCTTTCTCGTAGATACTGGCTCTTCCATCAGCCTTATTAAAAAGAACTCATTAAATTCTCCATGCTTGAAACTCAGAAAAGACAATATTTTAAAACTAAAAGGTATAGATAATAATAAAGAAGCCGTCCCTACTATCGGTGATATTGATATTATGCTTATCTTTGGCAAAGAATCAATTCCATTCAATTTTCACGTTGTCGATAAAATAAATCTGTCTTATGATGGAATAATTGGTAATAATTTACTTACCCATTATCAATCTAATATTAACTATAACCGTAAAACTCTTAATATTGACAAAAACAAAATTAAACTTATCTTCAATGATCCTGTGTATCATATTCCAGCTCGTTCTGAAATCATAGTAGAATGTTCTGTGCGTAATCCTGAAATAAAAGAAGGTCTCCTTCTTGATGAACATATCACAGACTCCCTCTTGATAGCGAATTGTGCGGTAAAAGTTAAAGACAATAATAGAATAAATCTTATAATACTAAATACTTCTGAAATATCTACAGAATTAAATTCTAATCTCCAACTTACTTTACATCCAATTGAAAACTACCAGGATAATGTGCTTAAAAATAATAAACAGACAAATCAAACTAAACAAAATTGTCTAAACAGAACTCAAGAAGTCCTAAAACTGTTACGAACTTCACATTTAAACCCTGAGGAATCCGAAGCCTTACGCGACATATGTACTAAATATTCAGATATCTTCCATCTCCCTGGTGATCAGCTTTCTTCAACTGATGCTATTGATCATCAAATCCGTACTACCACTGATCAACCAATTAATGTTAAGTCATATAGATTTCCCGAGGTCCACAAACATGAAGTTGCAACACAAATAGATAAAATGTTGAATCAAAATATCATTCAGCCTTCACTTTCTCCTTGGTCTTCTCCTATTTGGATAGTCCCAAAAAATTAGATGCTTCCGGTCAAAAGAAATGGCGTATCGTAATTGACTATCGTAAATTAAACGATATTACCATTGGTGAAACTTATCCTATTCCGAACATAACTGAAATTTTAGATCAATTAGGTAAATCCAAATACTTTTCAACCCTTGACCTTGCGTCTGGTTTCCATCAGATAAAAATGAACCCCAAAGATTCCTGTAAAACAGCTTTCAGCGTCCCACAAGGCCATTTTGAATTTTGCCGAATGCCCTTTGGTTTGAAAAATGCCCCATCTACTTTTCAACGTCTGATGAACAATGTACTTACTGGTCTTCAAGGCGAAAAATGTTTCGTATATCTTGATGACGTAGTAATTTACTCACATGATTTACGAAGCCATATCGAAAATATCTCAGCAGTTTTCCAAAAACTCCGTTTTTTCAACCTAAAGTTACAACCAGATAAATGTGAGTTTCTACGAAAAGAAGTTGGTTATCTAGGTCATATTATTACTGAAAATGGTTTAAAACCTGATCCCAATAAAACTAAATCTGTTCAAGAATTCCCTGTTCCAAAATGTCCCAAAGAGATAAAATCCTTTTTAGGACTCATATCCTACTACAGAAGATTTATTCCTGATTTTTCTAAATTGTCTAAACCTCTCACCACTCTTTTGAAAAAAGATATTCCTTTTGTATGGTCCAACGAGCAACAGCTCGCATTCGAAAATTTGAAAGATAAATTAATTTCCGCCCCTGTCCTTGCTTACCCTGATTTTACTAAACCCTTTACGCTTACTTGCGATGCTTCCAATTATGCAATCTCTGCCATTCTTTCTCAAGGTCCTATTGGCAAGGATCATCCTATAGCTTACTCTTCCAGAACACTAAATAAAAATGAACTTAACTATAGCACAACCGAAAAAGAGCTCTTGGCAATAATTTTTGGTTGCAAAAATTTTCGTCCTTATCTTTTTGGCAGAAAATTCTACATTGTCACTGATCATCGTCCTTTAAAATGGCTTTTTAATCACTCAGATCCCAGCAGTAAATGCAAAGATGGCGTCTCCAATTAGAGGAATTCGAATATGAAATCATATACCAAAAAGGAAAATTGAATTCTGCAGCTGATGCCCTTTCAAGGTATCCTGTCCATCCTATTACTCACGAAAATCCTGAAAAACTTACCAATGCTCCGTATCCTCCTGAAAATCCAGTTCCTCCTGTACCTGAAAATCCTACTAATGAAAATCTTCCATTTAGTCCTTTGACCTTAGACGATTTGGATATCGAAATCTCTGAAAATGAACATATCAATTTTGATGACTTACCTTCAATAGATCTTTTATTATCTCCTAATCTTACTACATCTTCTAAGTCTTTAAAATCAACTGATGTTCAACCTCCAACTCTTCGTCAAACTCCTACATCTTCAACTTTTCCAACTGCTATACCTGAAACATATCAAAATAATTATTCAGTAGATCCGCAGCCTTCAACAAGCCGATCAACCCCTCAATCTGAAATAAATGATAATTATTCTAAATTCCTGAAATCAAATATTTCCTGTAACACCCCTATAATTGAACATAATGATAATTTATTGAAAACACAAAATAAAATAATTGTAATCCCTACTTCTTTGGATCTTGATGAATCCATACCTTATGTGCAAGACATCTTGTCAAACTACCCTGAATCCCTATCTTTTATTGAATCTGAAAGAATTCTTCACTCATTTAAAACACTTTCGCATAATAATAAACAATATGTCTTCTTATTTATAAAAGTACATCATTTTGATGATTGTAGCTATCCCGATATATTTGAAACTATAAAAGCATTTAGAAATTATCTTATATCAAATCCAGAAAAAGAACAAAAAATAAGCATAACCGATTTTAAAAATCCGTTTGATCGCCACATTTATTCAAAAATTTATAATATGTTAGCATACTTATTTAATAACACAGGAATTGAAATTCATATTTATCGTAATAAAATATATTATCCTAACCCAAGTGAAGTTAAAAAGATCCTCAAAGAAAACCATGATATACCCGTAGCAGGTCACCTTGGTTCAAATCGAATGTTTAATAGAATCCGTGAACAATTTTACTGGAAAAACATGCGAAGTGACATTGAAAATTATGTAAAAGAATGCTCATCCTGTCAAACCAATAAAGCACTCCGCAAAGTGAATAGAGCTCCCATGCAAATTACAAGTACTTCAACTGTTCCTTTTGAACGAGTCTCCTTAGATATTGTTGGTCCACTCCCAGAATCTGGAACTGCTAAACTTAAATATATTTTAACTATCCAAGATGATCTCACAAAGTTTTCCGCCGCTTATCCTATCAGAAGTACAACTGCCGAAGAAACTAGTGATTGTCTCCTTCATTTTATTTCTCAATTTGGTATTCCTAAAACCATCCTAACTGATCAAGGTACTAATTTTACAGCTGAACTCTTCAAAGAAACCTGTTCCTTTTTAAAGATTAAACAATTGTGGTCTTCTCCCTATCACCCTCAAACACAAGGCGCCTTAGAACGGAGCCATTCTACTTTAAAAGAATATTTAAAATCCTATGTAGATGAATCTCAAACTAACTGGCCTCGATATGTGTATACTGCCATGTTAGCGTATAACACTGCTATACATTCCACAACTAATTATTCTCCTCACGAACTTCTCTTTGGTAATAAGCCATATCTTCCAAATTCCATTTATGAGCCCTCTTCTTCTGATGCTACATATTCCGATTATGTACAAATGCTTAAACACCGTTTACAATTCACTCGCGCTAAAGCAGTAGAAAATATTCAAAAATCAAAAGAGTCGTCAAAAACGTATTATGATTCACGTTCAAAACCTGTTAGCTATAAAGTGGGTGATTACGTATTCTTAAAAAACCACCTTAGACTCCGTAAAGCATTATCTCCAATTTGGAAAGGACCCTATAAGGTCGTTAAAATTAATGGGAGAAATACATTAACTCTTTTAATTAACAGACGTCATGTAACTCATCATTTTGATGAAGTAAAACTTGCGCGTCGCAATAGCGACCAATAAAAATAATTTTATTTAGGTATCTATTTTATTATTTCTAAATATTCTATTTCAGCTTTGCAACTTTAGTAAGAGGAAACTTCATCCAGCCTGTCAGGAAAAATCCCGGTATATATTTCGACCCCATTGGTTCCTTAAAAATTATAGACGGACATCTTAGTGTAGTAATTCCGACTGATATTTCATTTATTAAACCTCACATAGAAAACTTGAACGGTGTGATAGGCACCTCGCGATATCTATGTAAACAAAGTAGCGCTTTCACTGAGCTCGAATGTCATAATATGCTACAACCATTATCTGTTCGATACTACGACATAATTAGAGACTTTGAATCTATTTCTCATTTCATTGAGCCGAGATCCAAAAGATCAGCCTGGTTCGGTGGCATAGGCACCGCATTTAAACATTTATTTGGAACTATGAATGAAGACGATGCAATTATGTATAGCAGCGCCATTAAATCAGTAGAGAATGATCAATTAAAATTATCGGAATTAATGAAAGAAAATATTTTGATAACTAAATCTACACTTTCTTCTTATAAAAATGTTATAGATGACATTAGTAATAATGAACAAAGATTGAATAGCGCTATTGAAAGCATATCCAATAATATAAGGAATTTAACTTTGTTAACCGATAATTTAATTATAAAATCTAATTTTAATGAAATGCTAAATATGTTGGAAAGTAGTTTACTTACTTTATCATTTAAATTAGAGGACATAATTAATGGAATAATGTTTAGTAAATCTAATATTTTACATCCGTCAATTATTACTCCGAAACAGTTGTTCTCTGAATTGGTGAATAATTATCGATTTTTACCAAACTACAGACATTTTCCTGTAAATCTTTCATTGGACAACATGTATATGTTATTAAATATATCAGAATTAGCTAGTTTCTACAGTCAGTATAAAATTGTGTTTGTTCTTAAGGTCCCACTTGTGACCTCCAACGAATTTAATTTATATAACTGTATTTCATTTCCAGTTATAAACGAATTTGAAAATAAAACTTATACAACTATTATTCCATCGACGAAATATATAGGCATAACTAGAGATAGATCTTTATATTGTAAGTTAGATAATTTAGATAACTGCAAAACTTTATATAATATGTTTTTTATTTGTAATCTACTTAATGTTTATTCTAGCTCTGTAAATCCAATTTGTGAATCTGAAATAATTTCTAAGTCCTTGAACTCTGTTCCAAATCTATGTGAAATTAAATTTTTCCAAGGTCATGTCGAAATTTGGCAAAGGTTAAATAATAATAAGTGGATTTATATTATTTCAGAGAAATCTAAACTTTCTATTTCCTGTGAAAAATCTGTTGACAGTGAGTTAAGTATTTTTGGTACTGGATTCTTTAATCTTCCTATTAATTGTATTGCTTATTATAAAGACTTAATATTCATTCCTAAATCTATTAAAAAAATTGAAATTCCATTTTTTAATTCCACATTCGATTTATTAAATGATAAATGTTGTGATTTAAATGTTTTGCAAAATCATGAGAAGAGTATTCCTAATTTAACTCTGAAAAACATAAAACTCGATTCAATTTCATATGAGCATGACAAGGCCACGAGCCAAATTGTTAATAATTTAAATAAAATAATAGAAAAGCCACATATTGTTTTATACGGTCAATACTATTCATTTACTACTATTTTAATTTCTATTGTCATTATATTTCTTATTTTATTTTTAATAATTAAATATTGTAAGGGCAGATGTCGGCGAGTTCTTAAAATAAATTCTAGTAATGATGCTCAAGTTGATAACACTGAATTAGATGTAATTGAGTCTCCAAAAATCCAGCCGGCCCGAATTAGAGCAACGTAACTAAAAATCAAATAAAACTTCACTTTTTGGGTAAAGTTTAATTTTAACTTGGGGGGCTGTTATATATGTTTAATGTAAGGTAAATTGCAAGAGACGCTGCATAGTCAGCACAATAACATTAATAGGGTTACACCTTTTGTTTTTCTAATCAGTTCTATTCCAACCGCGTTCGGCGACACTTGCCTATAATTAATTTGTAATTAATTATAATAAATAAAAATCATTTTTTTAAAAAGGGCTTTAATTAAAATCCCGTAACAGTTCGTTCGTTCGTTCGTTCGTTCGTTCGTTCGTTCGTTCGTTTGTTTGTTTGTTTGTTTGTTTGTTTGTTTGTTTGTTTGTTTTTTTGTTTGTTTGTTTGTTTGTTTGTTTGTTTGTTTGTTTGTCTTTCTTTCACGTCGAAACTGATTGATGGATTGGAGAGATTTTTTGGGTGGAGATAGTTGGAGGGCTGAAGAGTGACATATCCTTTTTTACCGCGGAATATCATCTAATTCCCACGGAAAAACACGTTATAATACAACTCAAAAAAATATTTGGTCCCCCAGCGGGACTCAAACCCGCGACCGCTGTCACAGTAAGTACGGTCAATACAAACTGAGTCAAATACGCCGTCATTTATCTTTACAAAAGTGTATTATAAATTTCTATTTTATTTGTAAGATATTTATATGAAAAATAGACACTTAAGTAATCTTAAGCAAACCTCCGATAGAGACTGTGCTAGCGCCACATAATTTGCGAACAAAAGAATTTTTAAACTGCATGAGTCATTTTAGCTTTACGTTATCAAGTGCCTAATTTACATTGGTATAATTTTAAACTTAATGATTTGTTTATCAATGCAATTTAGGCAAAAGCAATGAATCATCATATTATATCTAGTTCGTATTATCGAAGAATAAAAATGGATTTGTTGATTGTGGTATTATAATCTTGGAAATTCCTTTAATAAATGTTTGATTAACATATAATTGTAAAATTTAAAATCATGAATTTTATTTAAAAAAATAGCTTGATATGATCATCTTATACACAATAATTTATAGCAAATGTTAATATTACTAAGTATTAGGTACATATATGTACGTTTATATTTTATTATGGGTTTTTTTACATAATATCACTTTTGTTTATATTAATTACTAGCGACTCACCCTCGCTTCGCTTGGGTTCGTCTCTACCTTGACTCGCCATACAAACTTTCATCCCCATTTTCGCCCCTTTAAGGGATGGTTTCCGGGATTAAAAGTATCCTATGTCCTTCTCAGGGTCTCAAGCTATCTTCTTACCAAATTTCATCAAAATCAGTGCAGTAGATCATTTTTAGAGATTACCCTATATAACGTCACAAACTCACAAACTTTACCTCTTTATAATATTAGTACAGATATATAATAAAATAGTAACAAAGTCAAAACAGCTCATGGAATTGTATAATTTGTAAATATTATGTAGAAATTGGATGAGCTATGAAAGCATTATTTATATAAAAACTGTTTTCGTATGGTTAGATTGCTAAGGCTGGCTAAATCTTAAGAGATACATCTAAACAATGTAGTAGTAAATTGTAGGCCATAAAAAGGCCACAGTATAGTCTGCAATATCTTGTATTTATCTCCTAAGATACGCTCACAATCTTAGATTATCATATAAATAATCTAAACTCACAATATCTATTAAAGACGCACCTCGGGACGCACCAAGCACAAGTTACATTTAAATATTATAATTTTTCTGTAATAAAGAAAAAATAAAATGTTAAATGACTGATCTACATAGAATTATCGCCTTCATCTTTGGCTCCGTTTCATATTTACCACGTTCAGTCCTTGGCCTGGTTGGCGAAGATTGTTCCGATTTTGGTTTCTCATCTCAAGACCTTGAAACTAATAGCTAGATATTATGTTATCTGAATTTATTTTATGAATTGCTTTATGATGAATGAATTTAAAAATATTAGTTTAACACGCGCCTTCGATCGCTTGGTGTCGCGCTGTGATGTGCCTCATCGGTAAAAAGCATATTAATTGTTAATCTAGGTAAAGAAGTAAATAGCACACTGATTTAGATACTCGTGAAATTTCGCTTAAGTACTTATACTCGTACTTCTCCTAGTGACTTGCTTTCGCTTTGCTTGAGCACGTCCCTACCTCCCTAACAGTAGTTTTTGTGTTACTACCGGATTGGTTCAAGTTACTTTTTGTAAAAGAGTAAACCGCAGGATACATTTGACATATCAGGATACAAAGTAAACTATCACATTTCCGTTTTATAAACTACTAGCGACTCACCCTCGCTTCGCTCGGGTTCGTCCCTAGGTTGTTTCCCCCTACAAACTTTCATCCCCATTTTCACCCCTTTGAGGGATGATTTCCCTGATAAAAAGTATCCTATGTTCTTCCTAGGGTCTCAAACTATCTTCTTACCAAATTTCATCTAAATCGGTTCAGAAGATCCAGATACTACCCTCTACAACGTCACAAACTCACAAACTTTACCTCTTTATAATATTAGTACAGATATCTATCTAATACTCTGTCTAGGATATGGACTCAAAATACTACCTACTCAAAAAATATTAATGATACCTAAAGTTTTTCATACCTAGATAGAAACAAAATTATCTATAGGTATCACTACAGGTATCTTATATGGTAACAAAATACAATAATATAAATACTCAAGCATTGTTTTTAAGGTAAACAAGCGATGAATAAACGTATAATTACATATTACGATCACATGGAAAAAATAAGTAGTTAGCATTCATACGAGTGTGTATGTTTGAAGGTGGCGTCATCGGCAGATTTTTAAGTGCATTCACCCGGTAACTTAGATCATCTGTAAAGTTGATCTCAGTAACCTTTTTTAGAGATCATCAAGAACATGGTGCGAAGCTATATATAGAGTTTTGTGACAGTTGTGTGGATGGTCAGGGAACATAGCGATAACTTAATTCGCAAGTCGGCTAACTCCATTTTAGTGAACTTTTTGGAGATAAGTAAAATCGTTGTCTATACCTACATATAATAAAATTGTAACTAAGCCGAATCTGTACATTAGATATTTTTTGGAAAATCTTATTGATATAAACATTATTGTCGATACAGAGGCCGAATCTATAGTTTCTGTGTCTGTTACCGCATCACAGAAAAAGCACTGGAGGGATTTCGATGAAATTTGGTATGGTGATAGCTGGTTATCCAGGTCAACATATAGAATACTTTTTATCGCGGAAAATATCTCATTTTTGAGAAAAAATACAAAAACTGTAATGTAAGGCTACACTAATATGTAAAACCTGTTATTTCGTTTTTGGTCATCTGAACGCGGGCGGAGCCGCGGATACGCTAGTTATATCAATATTCTTCCGAATTCCAAAAAAATGAAATAATATACTAGATTATTTAAAAATATTAATACAAATATTACGTTTTAATAACGACAGTGGAGTTAGCGAACTCACGAATTCAGGTATCGATAAGTACCTACTTTTAGTGAGGGATGCATTAAGAAAATAGTAAGACTCAAAAGGAATATTTTAAACTTATGAATTAACCTAGCTTCAATCTGCTTTTATTACTAACAAAGGTCTATGTAATAGGTATTGACATTTTCTTCATTTGAACAACACAATAAATGCATCTTGTAACTGATTTTAGCTATATTTTCATATTGTATGTACATACAATGTACTTATTTATATATTTAAGTACACAGTATATATATATATATATTCGGCTTGGTTACAATTTTATTATATATATATATATATATATATATATATATATATATATATATATATATATATATATATATATATATATATATATTTTGCCATCCCGCGGTAAAATAATATAAATATCTTACCAATATTAACAAAAAAGCTAGACAGAATATACCTAAATATATATTGTAATATGCCTAGTTCGTGTAAGGCTTAGGCCCAATTTTGCCCGTCTCCTTTACATTTACAATATTATTACATAAAGGATAACTAGTAACTATATACAACTTTAATAGAATTTCCACTTCGTAGGTACTCTTCTACTACGTCTTATTGTGTTGCTACTATCTAAACTTCTATACTAATATTATAAAGAGGTAAGGTTTGTGAATTGTGAGTTTGTGACGTTGTAGGAGGTAGTCTCTGGATCTTCTGAACCGATTTAGATGAAATTTGCTAAGAAGATAGTTTTAGACCCTGGGAAGGACATAGGATACTTTTTATCCCGGAAATCATCCCTTAAAGGGGTGAAAATAGTGAAGAAAGTTTGTATAGGGCATCAACCTTAAATTTAAATACATTCAAGTAATAGGTATGTGTTCTATTGTATTTGTGTCTATTTTGACGTACTATCATTCCGATTTTCTACCTACTACGTTAAAAAATCGATGCAGAATTCGTTTCCATTTATTATAGGTTTACGTTTTTTATTTACTAAAATAAAATTATAAACCTGATTTCTAATAGTATGAATTAGATAAAATTGCAGCTTGCTAGGTAGAGTTGCTTTGCAGGTGTTTATGCTTGTAGGTTGTAAGTAAAATATAAAAACACTATAAAAAAATGTACCTATATGATTAAAGTCACCAGCCATATCGTATCGTAGTAAACACAAGTAATGAAACTACTCGTAGACAAAATCGTTTCGAACCACCTCCTACTCGTAGTTACACTATTTGTGATCCGGTTTATAAATATTTTAATTATACATTCAGACTAGGCATTCCTCGTCGAGCAAAATTACTCACGTTTGTCTTTATCATTGGTGCTGATACGTATTTTAGCCTATCTACCGCTTAAACGACCTCAAAACGGCATTCGACCTACTCAAGCTCGTAATCTAACATAACAAGTCGAAATTCAAACGCGAAAGTTTACGTTTCGGTACCCAGCCGACATTGAACATTGAATTTTATGCTTTGTTTGTTAATGATAAGCCTCATAATAGTATAGCATATTTAGCGACACGTGCGGCATCGAGGTATTAATGGAGTCGATTTCAAACAACAAAGCACTTTAGCGCTTTAGAAAGTGCGTGTACGTTTTGTTGTGTTTAGAATGGCGTGTTTCCAAGCGCTGTAACGCTAAATGGTTTATTCCATCGCGCGATGACTCAAGCCTCGGTAAACAGTATGCGGGGCGATGAGTCACCGTTTTACACATTCGCGTAGTGTTTGAGCAGTGTTGTCAGTCTACAGTTGAGCTCGTCAAGTAGGCAACCGAAACCGTTTTCAGCGTTTATACCGCAGGTTTTTCTACCAAACGCCTATAATAAAACAAGGATTGACGAGATAAACAACAATAAAAATAGTGTGTGTTTAGATTAAGAACAAGTTAGTGTGAAAGTGGTGTTAGTTCTAGTTTACATACTATGTGTGCGTGTCACTAGTGAAACGGTCGATAAAGTAGATGATCGTTTTGTGCTATTTGTGAATTCCTTACATACCTTTAGTGTATTGACAATGCCGTCGAACAAGAAGTTGATGTCGAAGATGAAACAGATTGCACAGTGGATTTTGGTGGTTCACGTGGTAAGTTACCTAACATAGGTACTTGCATCGACATACAGGTGCACTCTCTTTATAATATATATAAAATCCTTGGTATATGCTTCGAATAATGATACTTTATGATAATAATAAACAAAAACCACTTATGCAACAAAGTAAATACTATTTAGAGTCCAGCTAAATCGACGTATAGTGGATAAGGCACTTGATTATGAAATGCACTATGAATCATGCAAATACTTGCTATATTTTTGAATTTACATAGTTTATTATGGTTATTCTTATATACATAAATATCTACCAAAATCAAAACTGTACTAAAATGTTTTGTAAATAACATAAAATGAAAATTCAATAATGGTTCGTTTAAGAAGTTATAACTTTATAACCACTCCCTTATAGTATCTTTATAGCAGAAGAAAAAGTATAAGATTAAATCGAAACAGAAGTAGATATTGATTATAAGCCTCTGGCGATCCTCGGGGTTGACTTAACTTAGTTACAAGTTCGGAGAGCAAAGTTTGCTTGTCGATAGACGCAATCTTTTATTTGAACCGTAAAATAAAGTGAAATCCAAACAAAGCTGCATCCCTAAAATTTAGTTTGCATTTTTCAAGTCAATTTACTATTTATATTTATAATCTTTTCTTAGATATATTTATTCTGAAATCATGATCAAGATTTTGCGGAAAGTATATAAATCTTGCATATCTGTTATTTTTAAAAATATCATCTTTATGACTACTTCAATATTGTTATATCTATTTATCTTCTTGCCATCCGGTATCCAGCTGAGAATTTACTAAAAAGGCATTTATAAAAAAGGAGCCCAGACAGATTAAAAAAATATGAATAAACAGAGGTCTATACTGTGCGAACACAATGATGCTTTAGTTCCATAAAAGTCCATTCACGAAAGTTGTCTAGATGTGAGACTGGCAGTAATTCGACGTGAATCTTTTGCTTCGTTTTATGTAAATGATTATTATACAAAGACTTTCTAAGAAAATAAGTGTTAATTGAATAATATTTCAAGTACGATGCCCTTTTAAATAATGCCTTGAAAATTTCTTCCATAATTGCTCCCTTCATTTGTAAAGGTCTACTTAAGGAGACCCTTACGGTCCTTCAGGCGATTTGGACTGGCAACTTAGTAATTAAGCTTATTTCCCGTCTCCGCTTGTTTTGTCATTTGCGACAATTGTGTGTCTAATTTTGTCAAGTTAACACTTCTAGCTACATTGAAAGACCTTTGAGAGAATTATATTTGTTAGTGTATGTCCTTGTGTTTGTTTCAATACATGACTAAAATATTATGTTAAATACTTATTTAAAAAAAATTCAGAGATTAATGAAGTTATAATTATTTCAAGGTTTGTATTATTTTATAATATGCAAATTCTAATCGCTACAACTGTCCTTGCTAAGACGAGACTAAAATTCTCTAAAACTGTTTTGGGAGATAATGTTCTATGCGAGTAAGTTTAGACATATCGAGTAGTTATATAAAACATGAAACAAATAATAATTGTAAATAAATAGAAAATTGAAGTAACGTTGTGGATATTAGGGCTTCGAGCCAATAACCAGGCTTAATTGAAAAGCACGTTCGCGGGGCTTACGAAAGTGAAAAGAGTAAAAGACAGTGTTTAACTCAGTTGTGTGGAACCTGTTTGCTGTCCCGGGTTTGCGGAACGTGACAAGACAGAAGTTCACAACGTCGCTGTAGGACTGACCATGCCAATTGTGCCAGCGATGCAGTCTATAGCATTTTCTTTTTTCTATTTCACAGTCAATCATACAAACACTAGAAATGGAATATTACAAGTTTGTTTATTTAAATTATTATATCACATCACATTGTTAGCTTTTATGATAGTAAAATCAAATATTGTTAATTGAAATCATTGTTTTTGTAAACAAAGTTGGAATGTTAATTCTGATTAGTCATCTCATTTCCGAGTGCACTCCAAAATATCTTAAATTAAAATTTAATGAATCGGCAAACTCAGGCATATTTAAAAATATACGAAAATGGTTGTTCTCAAGGACATACTTTATTCTAAATTATAAGAATATTTTTATACTCAACAGCTTTTAAAGTTTCATCTGTTGAAATTTTTCCGTACAGTCTCGATGACTGATCAAAGAAGCATTTAATATTTATGTTACACGACACTGCAGCGTACTATTTTGGGCTGGGCAGCCAGGAGGCGTGTCTCCGGTATTTATAAATCGCCGGGCTGACTCATGTGGCCGTCTGAAATCTACGTCTTGTCCCATATCCTCCATTCTGTTGGTATTACTCATAGCGGGTGAACCCGGAATCGTACTTTCTCTATATTTAAAGAACACTTTATTGTCGATATCGACGTATATTATTTAATGCAAATTAATTATTAAACACATTACATTTCATGCCATCGAGCTAATTTGATGGTTGAATATACTCGTAGTCAAACGCCTGCTATTTTGTTTTAAAAATTTAATACAATATTATCGTTTAGTCTACGTGAAAATTTTCATTACGTACCTAAGAAGATTATAAACAGCTTGTAAAAAAATCTTATTATATAACTGATTGATTAGGTGTAGTGATTAGAATTATAAATATATCTTATCAATCTTTTAGTTATCTTATATTTTACAGCTGAAGTGGCTCTGTATCGAAATTGTTTAAGCAATGCAAGTCCTTGTGACTTGCATTGCTTAATCATTTTCGATATAGATAGGAACTCTTTTATCAAATTCGATATTTCATGTATTGATAAAAAATTCTGTGGTTTGTATAATATAAAGTAAATAAAGTAATATCACATTCAACTTTGTCAAGGAGTAAATATTTTAACAATTATTTCATTTCCTTACAAGCTAAATCCAATGACAGTGTATATTAAACCTTGCTTCGTTTAAATTAACCATGTCGTGTTTACAGGAAGTTGGCTATTAGTATTTTATATGTAGTTGTCGAGGAAGTGAGCTGTAGTTTATTTCCCATTATGCGATACGATTGATGAATAGCCAGAAGTGAACATGTGTGCTTGAACAGATTCAATCCGATCCCTTTCAATTCACCCCTTTTGAGTCAATAGGTACATTGATTTGAATTGGTAAATAAAACGAAACGAATGTTGCCCTAATACGCATCTTCATAATTTTAGGTAAAATAAACTTTATTTTTGATATAAACTATAAACCCGAGATATCCGCTTTATCTTTAGATAAACAGCTTTCGAGAATGAGTCAAATGTTATTATTGTATTCGATAATATATAATACAAATATTTGTAAAAATACTTTTGTATGATAATTTGTACACAGCTTTCATACTTGTTGTGCATTATTAATGCTTTTTAACCGAATCTAATTAAGCGACAGAAGAAAATATGCAAATTGCGGACTAAATCTCGTAGACATCGCAAATCAAAACGGGGGTGGCGCAGCCGATGTTTAATTATGTAAATAAATTTTCATGCGTATGAAGGAATCGTCAAACAAAGCGCCAGATGAGGCTGGCCCTAGCCTTTGGGAAAGTTAGAATAAAGAGCATGCCTCAGGCCAGTTTTGAAGTTAGCTTAGTTTTATTTTTTAAATCACCCCTGCTGTGAATTAACGTTTGCACGCTTGTTTTAGTATGCCATTCATTTTTAATAATGGTCATGCAAGATTCGGTATCATATGTAGGTAGGGTGATATAAAAATTATATTGTTTTAAGGCAACATTACGCAAAAGGGTTACGTATATCAACTTTGTTCACTAAACTGTTGTATTTAGGTAAAGATCTCTCGAGATTGAATACTGCTAAATCCTAAATTCACCCTTAATAAGGGCTTAGTACCCTCCGTAACCGCAGGCGAGGAAGTGGGAACTCATCATCGGGTCTAATAGCGTGAATAACCTTTTACCTTATTAAGTAAATCTGCTATAATTATGTACTGTATATAGAAGTTATTTTTATTCAGTTATTTCTATATATACTTTTTATATAACAGCGACTTACTGTCGTAACACGAAACCTCGAAAACTATTTGATATAAGCTGGGCAGGTTTACAGGTAGGAGACATACGTCAGCTAAGAATTTTGCGACAAAACCGAATTAAGGGTGTCTTAAAGGGTATCTTAAGTTTTTACGAACAACCTTTGTTTTTGCTGCTAGAGATATAAAGTTGAGTTGTAACACATATTATGTAAATCTACTACACGAGCGGAGCCGTTAGCAACATTAGTATCTTGTATTATCAAATACTAACTTTTAACACAAATAATCAGTTATTTTATTAGGCATATTTATTCCTTTTATACAAATATAGGTTGGTGCAAGTGTTTAAAAAAAAAAAAGAATATATCAGTCATTTGCAACAAAATTTGTTACAGTGAACTAATTTTGACGGTTATTCTAAAATGTTATCACCGTATAGCATCGTCAATGCAAGCACAATATCTCATAATATTCTTTATGCTCCCTCTCATAAACAGAAACGGTCTCGGTAATGACACCCCGTCGAGGGGAAGAACGTCTAACCGACCGTTATGTTCGCCGGATATGTGACCGCTGCATTTTATTACCACTTTAGTCTGCCACATAATCGGCCTTCATGATGAAGGGCTTCTTTCCAACTAATAGTCACTTGGTATGCGTGGCCCTTGTTCTACATGCGTACTGTACCGTGCGCTGAGTTCGCTTTCACTCCGCTCAACTATTTTGAAATTAACCGTTTAATATCCAATACAACTAGGCTGGCTTATTTTATTTATATCGGCAGTTACACATAAATATTTTATCAAATCCTATTATAATACGTATAAATAAACTGATTTAATAATAAAATATGATATGTAGTATATCTGATAATTAAGAAATACTTATTTAATTACGTATATCATTGTTACAGGTCGAATTTATCGAAGCATATTGCACACCACGAGACACAGCCCGTCGCTCACCGCAGCGCAGTCGTCGATCGCGAGAGCCGCGACGCTCTCCGGACACGTCTAGATGGCGATACGATTCTCGCCGTCACAACTACGACGTTGATTCACGTCGACCGTACGAATACGAATCAAGGAGATATTTTGGTAGAGAGTACGACGCAGACTCAGGGAGACGACCCGCATTCGACGCGGAGTCGGCACGACGACGTGCGGATTACGAGTCGGCTAGACGGACTGATTTTGATTTGTCTGCTCCTGAAGTGTCCAGGCAAAGTCCTGAGAGTGCTCCAGAGGGTTCAGCCGACTCACCACCAGAACCAGCGCCGTCAGCTCCCTCACGACAAGACCGACAGCCTCGACACAGAAGTCAACCATACTACGAATCCGGTACGAATTCCTTAACTACCTACTTAATATTATTTTAATTCTGTCAATTATTATTTTGTCGGGGCTAAGTGGATAGAAAAAGCTATAGAAACTAAAAACATCATAGTATGTAGAATGAAGCAATACAAATATTTTGTTAATAATACGTAGAAATTATTTGTTGGCTTATGATATAATTGGTGTGATTATTTATTAGCACTAGAATAGAAACTAGAAACTTAGAAATAAAATGCTGATTATCCCAAAAATATAGATTTTCCACTGTAATAACGATTGAAGATTGCTTACGTTGGCTCTAATACGTGAAAACAATTGAGTCGATAATAAATCGACGTGCTTATCTGTTATGACATGACTGACATGTTAATATACTTTTTTTCTCTTTAACTTACGTGAACGACATCACGAATTTTTGCATTTAATTAAAAAAATCTGTAATTATGTAAGGGATAAAAATATATAGAGATCAATAAAATTTACAAAACATAACAATAAAGCTTTATGTGACGTAATAGAGCGGATCGTGCGCTTTTTCTGTCTCAGTACACAGATTGTATTCATTTGGTCAAACCCATTTGTACAATTGCAACTTACAATAGCGCAATTTAACATTACTATGCAAGTTAATCGAAACAATGATAATTCTCAGGACTACACTGTAATAGTCATTAAGTTCTTATATGAAATGTTTCATAAAATTACTATGCTACACTAACTTTGTGTAAGAAGTGCAAAGTTTTAGTTTTCTGTTTACACTATCTTATATTTAAGTACGACGTTCAAGCTCATCTTCAAAGAATATACAAAGCCTCTTTTCTCCCACAACAATCGCGGTTGAGACTTGTTAAGGCATTGTTCTCAAGAGACGGTATCTAGTTCTGTCCGTTTGTAATGAAAAGAAAAAACTTACACTATTCCTCGTCACACACATTCTTGGGGTAGGTTAATTAACTTGTTCAGATTTTTTGTTTAAAGTAAACCATGTCAGTATAGCTTTCAACGAACTCATTTCTTGAGAATTGGTAATAACAAGTTCTGGACGATATTTCTACAATTTCTACAATAATAGTAAAATATTATATTACGCTTTAAAATATTTAAATAAAAAAAAATACGATAGTAATAAATCAAATGTGTTAATAGCTATGTTACACGTCGCCAGAAATGTTATTTAATAATTCTTAGTAAATCCATGTATATGTACCTTACATATAATTAGGTATAATGAGGAAACCCACGGTATAACCACAATTAGGCCGGAGGTAATGAAAGCTAGGCACTAGGCATCGGCAACAATGGCAACTTTTAATCAGCCTTTTTTCTGCTAGTTCGTCCGTCTAGACTGGAAAAAATGTCCCGACGTAATAATAAACACAGGCTTTTGATTGCGATGTCGTTTATTTGCGGAAAATATCTATTATCCTGATTAATATGCGTTATCCACTTATGTTACTGGAGCTTTTTGTGAATTTCATAATTACATCAATCATAGTAATGGTGTCTTCTATTCCTTTAATTACTTTTCAGAACAGTTTAAAATAGAACGCTTTGCGTGAGATACATAATTCTTTTTAATCTTTGTTCTGAAATATTGCGTGACGATAAGTATTTAAAGCTACTGTGACTCAACAGTTGAGCGCGTAATAGCTACCCTGAACTGATTGTAAAATAACTTCAATTTAAAACCATCACCTTTGACATTACTTCAAACGTTTTAGAAAGACATTTAACATGTTAATCGCAGTAATTTAACAAATTTCGACTCGTGAGGGCTCATGTCCATCCACGCGGAAAAGCAATTACGTCACCTAATGATGTCACTTTGCAATACTTGGTTCTAATGGCATTGCACTCTTACTGTTAAGCTTATAGAATTAGCAGATCCTTAAATAATCTGTTGTCATATCAAAAATAATCAAGCTTGAGATGTCATTATGCAGATGTATAAGATGTAAGTTTAAAATATTTGCCGCTGCTTGAGGCTCTAAATCCAGACTTTTTTGTGTTCAACATGCATTCAGAGGGATAGCCTTTGTTGCGCGAACCAAGGAATTCTCATTAGGCTATTTCTGCGTGCCTTTGAAATAACGTTAGCTTCGTATGCACGAGTTAAAGGGGATTTATTGCATTAATTAACCTTAGCGTGCTAAGGGCACTTCAGTTAAACAGAATATGTAAAGCATAGAAACTTCAAACATGTATGTACTTGAATAAACAATTGAAATGTTAACATACTATATCTTATTTCGGTAGAAATACTAATTGAGTGATGTGTTGACGAAAATGTTCACTTAAATTCTCCAGACTAAATATTAAAGAAAAATCAAATTTCGTATGTATATTATAATCTTTGAAAGTTTAAATGAGGGTCTTAAGTCAAGACAGCAATAAGATTTATCCAGGTTTTTATAATAATAGGGGAACATTTCGCTATTCTTTATGATCGACGGAGTTCTTGAAGCATCGTGAAAGTACAATTCCGGACGCTCATTTAAACGACGCCACTTGAGACTAACTGCGGCCTTAGACTTACGGAACGTTTGCGAACCTACTTCTAGCTCGTTGCCTTTATTTTATCTCCTAAAAGTACTCTAATTTTGTGGCGACAGTTTCAGTTTTGTCTTAATTTATTCAAACCCTTTTGTTATTTTATTAAAAGTTTTTAATAATTAAATCATTTCTTTTTGTTTTAGAATCAAGTTCAGAAGATAGATCATCATCAAGTGAAGGTGAAGAAGACGAATTTGGAGAATTCGATCCATTTGCAACAGCACCGTCATTGCATTCACCAGACAGTGGTCGTTCCGATCCGCGTTACGCAAACGCTCCTCGAAGAAATCCAAGTCCATATTACTACGGCGACTTGTTCAAAACAGCCCCCCCACCACCTGCAGCGCCTACTATTTCGACTTCCTCTTCTCGTGGACCCAGATACAGGAAGTCGGCGAGCCTCGACGCACCTCACGTTGCACAAAGACCGAATCTGCCTAAGAGATTTTCAGTTGCAGAAGATGGTTTTCGTGAGCTAGAGCGATCATCATCATCGTCCGGCGAGAGTGCGTGGATGCCGCCAAGGCGTCGTGGGCGCGACGCGGCCGGCTGCGCGTGCGCCGCGCCCGAAGATGTAGAGGAGCATAGCTCTCGTAGCGTATTTTATGTGCCAGCGCCTTTGCCACGCTGGCCACAAGAAATGACCACACGACAGATATACGAAACGGCCTTTGACTGTAAAATAGCACGCTCAGATGACGACTTAGATGATTTCGATCGCGTCAGCAATCACCCGGCTCTGCTACAAGCTGAGGAACGTAAAGTTATTTCCTCTGCATCATCTGCATTTGAAGCCGTTGAACGAAGTGAACCAGACTATAAAGGCCGCCGAAAGGTGACCATGAAAACTGACAGCGTTCGTCGCTCAAAGATTCCAACAATTCGTCAAAAGAGGGAAAATGAGAGCAATGTTTCAGCATTATCAGAAGAATTGGAAAAAGTACACATCGAAGAGGAAGATCGAACATCAACATCCCAACTGCCATTGCGTGGTTATACACCTTCACCGCCATCGACAGCGCCTTTACCTACAAAATTTCAACAGAAAGATGGATCATCGATGAATAGTATAAAAAGTGCCCCTAACTTGCCACAAACTCAACCAGCACATCCTCGTCTTAAGGATTTAAGATTGCCTGTGAAATCTCTTCGGGCACGGGATACCCCAACTAGTAGTGACGCAAGCATGACAGACGTTAAAGCTTCAGTGTCAACTGAATTAGACGTCGGTCAACGCTTAAGAGACTCCAGTCGCGAGTCTCGTGATGGTGATGATGAAAGAGCTCAATCAAAAGACGGTATTTTTTTAGAGATTAAGGGTCGACCCACTTCCGATTCAGACACACCTGAACTGAATCGGTTCAAGGGGCCAAAGGGGGTCGGCCCTATAATGGAGTTTAAAGGCAGGCCTGGCGTCGCTCGCCCGCGACGAAAATATTCGAGCACAGAAAGCATGGCGACTAGCAGTAGTGGTGGAAGTATGGAGTCACTACGAAGCAGCAATAGTGAAGGCGATAGGAGTAGTAGTAGTTCTGAAAGCCGTCATTCTTCATCTTTAAGCTCGCATAGCTCGGATTCCGGAAATGTCCCATTTATTAAATCACATCATATGCAGTTATCGGGGTTTGGACATCATCCGACTAAATTGCATATCTTAAGTCCGATATCAGATAAATCTTCTCAGGAACCAGCATCAGAAACATCAGATAATAACAAGAATAATAACTCCCAAAAAGTGTCTCCTGACGATACTGAAACAGGAAACACAACATTGCAAACAACTGTTGAAATTTTACCTAAACCCAAGAGGAGAGCTCTACAAAACAGAAACCTACTAAATCTTACATTTAGACATTCAACTCCTGGAGATACTGAAATACAAGGATCTGATAGTGGTATATCTATTCATTCCAGAGAAGGTGTAGATTCACGTAATGCTTTCATTAACTTCAAAAACAGTAATACTGAAGAAGAAAGAAAGGACGATGCTATAGATCTTTCAGATCTCCCATTTGATATGCCGAAACTGCGAAGACGTCGCGCTGAAGCGGAAGTGGATTTACGTACACTCCCATTTGACATGCCTAAACTACGACGAAAGTTACGCGGACAGTCATTGCAATTAAATAGTGATTTCGGAGAGGCTATATCCAATGCTTCGTCAAGCCAAAGCGTTCAAGATTTAAATCAAGGTGAGGTTTCTTACTGCTATATTTACTTACACCTTTTCACATAAATTCGACAAGTACATTACGTAACTTCAAAAACTAATATTCTATTTACGAGTAGATAATAGACATGGAATCCCTTTTGATATAAATAAATATCTTCTTAGATTTCATTAATATATTATGGTTAGAAAAAATACTTATATCACAAATTCTACACAACTTTTCCCTTTCTAAATCAAAATCCACTCAACCTCTGATCGAATTATGCCGGAGTTTATTATGTCAAAAGGATTTTACATGTCAATCGTGTAACAAAGAAATCTGCGGAGGGTCTGTCTTTTTCTATATTCGAGTCTCGATTGTAACTCAAAGTGACTTGTACGAAATTATGCCGATTAAGACATATGACTCTAGACTGTTGCACGAATGCCCTCCTAATATTTAATTTACTTGAGTGCTTTTGGTGGGAACTTTTTCCTGTATATTGTGGGCAATTTGTAAACGTACATTTGAGTTAAGAGTGTAGATAAGTAGCGATTTGACATTAAATAACCTTTGACATTTTGTGCGGTCTTAGCCCTCGTGACTCAGTATTTTATTTAGCGAACTTATAGCGCGATTACATAACCAGTGTATCTGCGAAATTATAATGCGCAATAATAATAATTATCACAAATGACTTAACATTAATATTTGAGGTTTAATCATTTAAAGTTTCAAATACATTTAATATTTAAATGATTTTTTATTGTAAAAAAATTGTTATCCAAAAAAAAATTGAAAGATCTGTTTTCTTATCTATCTATTTTTATAAAAAGTATTTTATAAAACTTTTTTATTTTTTCAGGTAATAAACACCGCGAGAAATTAACATTAAATTTCGATAGCGGTATTGGATCTGGTAGCGCTAAGGGGTTACATTTGAATTTAGGACCCATAGCTCCGCCACGGGATCTGGTTGATGCTTCTCTTCCACTAGACCGACAAGGGTAAGATTTCTAATTAAAATATAGATAATAATTAAAATTACATCCGTCGATATAAGTAAAATTTTGAAAATATATTCAAATACAAAAGCTTTTCTAAATAGTTGAGATATATGTATTTATTTATTGAGTTTGTGATTTCAGGTGGTATCATGGAACGTTATCGCGTTTGGAAGCCGAGAGTCTCTTAAGAGATGCGGATGAAGGTGCTTTCTTAGTAAGGAACAGCGAATCCGCCAAACACGACTACTCGCTTAGTTTGAAGTAAGTATTAGAACAAAATTGAAACTAGTAAAATAAGGATCAAATAAAAAGCTTAAAAGTGTTCAAATTTTTATCCCCGCCATTTTTAAACGGTTAATATCCATAACTTCAATAGCTTACATAACTGACTAAATCTCTACATAACCTTAATTCACCTCACGAGTTTATTATTAATAAGTACCGAATTAGTAGGCAAATCGAATATTAAAATAATTTTCTTTTTTCCAGGTCTACCCGTGGGTTTATGCATATGCGCATATGTCGTGGTGGGGACGGCTATACATTAGGTGGGGCGGCTACTGCCTTTCCCACTGTGCCGGCTCTCATGCGACACTACGTAACAGCACAGAGATTACCTGTTAGGGGCGCTGAACATATGGCCCTATCTACCCCATTACCTGCTGTCATGCTTTGAATTGCCAAAAATAATAGGAATTCAATAGAAATTCCTTTGGCATCATCAACGAATTTACGTGTTGACTTCTTTGGATAGAGGTTGCCTCTCATCAAGAGAGTCCGACGAGAGCTACGTTTATGACTTAGCTTTATGCGTCGATTTTTGGAAACGAGGGATCATTAGGTTCAAATTCAAATATCTTGGTTTTGAAATGTGCAGATAATGTGATGAATAGATGACTTCATCATAAAGTTACAAGTAGTTTTTGCGAAGCTAATTTAGTATGTTTTTGGAGTGAATATGACAATAGATGCAATAGCACTTCAAGTTATATCTGAAATAAAGAATAAAATATTTATTTGCTATCAGAAACTCTTGTAACATTTAGAATTTGGGTTGAAACTCAAAATTGATTGAAGTAAGTAAGTTAGTGACAATGAGACTAACTCAAACTTAAGAGAAACAATGGCCACGTGTATATAAGACACAATCTTTGAGTTTTGTGTCGATCATACTTGACTTAAATGTAGCCGTTATTTATTGTATGTGTATAGTTTAGTAACCAGTGAATAATACCAAAGAGCTAGTATAGATGTAGGAAAATGCTATTGGGCTTGCAAACTGTTCGCTCGGAGCGTTATAACAATATGAGGACGCTTGTTATTATTATTAAAATTTTCAAAGCAAGCTTCAAAATCTCTTATACTGTTTATTGCAAGCTAAAATCCTGTATGGAGAAAGTAAAAGACATTTAGAACACATAATTCAACACATCTTATATATTTCAATCCCATCATGTTTATTGGTTTTAATAATAATTAAGCGTTTGCTCAAATTTATGCTAGTCCCAGTACCGCAAGTAACCTGTAATAATTTGATAATGTTATATGAAAGATCGTATATAATTATTATTGAGTTCCATAATAACATTAGCGTTAATCATTTGTATCGAAGTAGTTTTGTTTACAATTACTCATCGTATCATAACAAATTAGTTCTTTAAAGAAATAATATATGACGCAAGTGATAACGATAAACTTAAAGTATCGGTCAAAACATCAAATAATCACATAAAAGTTGAATTAGTATATAAATGAATTTAGTTACGAATAATTAGCAGCTACTTGTAAAAAGGCCTAAAACAAATGCTAAATTAAATTATTATTTTTTGTTATAAAGCTCTTATTTGCGTCTTAAAGCTTATTTATTGCCAATATAATAGTCCAAACAAGGTCAAATGTAATAAAAATGACTTTCATTTAATATATAAATTATCATTATGTTTAATGGCTAACTTAATATGAAACCTATATTTTGACAAGAAAGGTTCAATATTAGTCTAGCAATTTGTTTATGACTCATCGACCATAATGTCACGAAAATCGTATCAATTTAAATACTTACAAGCTGCTACACGAATTGAGGCACACATACGGTCTTTCTAAGTGTCTACATTGACCTATAATACCTATGTTATAGTTTATATATATAGTAGACTCTTATTATATATATAATATGGGTCGATTCATTCGCACTTAGAATAAAATAATAGATTTCATCAATTTGAGCTTAGTATAAGTAAAGAGTACAATCACAGTTCGTAATAGTTCTTTAAATTAGTCCATATTTATATAAGGGACGCATAGAACGTATTCATTAGACTAGAAAGACCATTTTGATACAGCTTTCATACTATTTATATAAAACGTAGAATTTCGATTTTATCCTAGGTAACCCCGATGTATGGCACGGCATTACATTATGATCATAGGCAAAGAATGCACATGTTAAATAACATTCACATTGACTTATTTATATTTTTTGTTATATTAGATTTAAGTAGGTTGTAAAATATTTATGGGCCCTTGGTATTTATATCCATAGATAAGTTTGTTCATTCGAACTGTCACTTTGTTTTTTAAATATAACGGCGGAAATGACATTTGTTTGACATTGACAATTAACAATTGGTTAATTGAATGATTATGAAAATGATTAATGATTGAAATTATTAACGAAATTTAACATTATATTGAATTTTAACCGCCCCAATTATATTTAAAATAACTATTGGCATTTAAGTGAAAGTGGCAGCAGAGTGAGTTGTCACCTATTATTTTTTATAGTTATTTCTGTGATTTAGTTTGATATGATGAAACGCCAAAAAAATTAGTGTGTAATTGTAAAATTTTATGTGGAATAGCGCTTTATTGATAGGATTCTGTTTCAACTAGACATTCGGGTTTTAGACCTAACTAACTAAGCGTATAGGTTAGTTTCCTATATTTAAACTGCTCTATATTGCTGAAAATAAAAAAAAAACATTAAAACATGTTAAAAATATATTTTTCCAATAAGGAGTTCTAAAAATCACATGTCTAGTTCGGACTTTTGAATGTTGATATTGCAACGTGATCTCATATTTCTTCCCTGGATGCTTCAGTTACCTTAGATTTAATTTCTATTAATTTGTACCTGATTTTGAAAACTAACAATGTTTGAGACTTAAAATTACGTTTTAACAGATTTATTTTGTTACTAAATAGACAGTAGTAATAATTGTAGTTGTGTATGGAAAGAGCGAATTTCAATGTATGTGAGACAATTAATTGTAATATTAACCACCGCGAAGCAGCTTAAGCAAGCGTGCAACTAATTTTTAATATAGTAATATACATTTTTATCACTAAGCGGATAATTTTTATATGAACAAGACAAAACTACACTTTTGTAACATCACGACTTGAAATTTCTTCATATGGAATTATTAAATGTACGAAAATCGTTTCTAAATACAATAAAGAATAAGCTGCCATGTTTACTCTTGTTCATGTACTTATTTCCTTTTGTATTTTACGTAGTAAGTGCATAATGGAAGGTAGGATAATAAATTCCTGTTGGAAGTTTTGAAGTGTCAAAATTTTTTCATGAAACGACGTAAGTTGGGGTCGTATGTTAGGTAAAATTATAGCTTATTGTAGTTATAATCAATTATAATTTTTGAAGGTGTAGTTTGAAATGGATGATAAAATAAAAAAAAATATTAAAAATGAAATTGCTTTTATTTATGCTACCTATTTGTGTTATAAATTAAAAAAGTGCTTATGTTTATTGAACTGGTGCAAAATCACTCTGCCATTTAGAGAATTAACCATTAAGCATCTTTCTCTTCATTTCCTCTTTTCTACATTGAGAAAGAAATGTCGAACACCAGCTAAAAAATGAACAGATGAATTTAGACACCTATACATTTTTTTTTATGGGACTAAGGGGGCAAACGGGCAGGAGGCTCACCTGAAGAAGTGATCACCACCGCCCATAAATAAAATATGTCAGGACATTAACACACAGCGCCATCTAGTTCCATGGTAAGCTACGAGGCTTGTGTTATGGATACCAGATAGTTGATACATTATACATATATAACTTTAAATACATACACATTATAAATATAAACATCCATGACTGGAGTACAAACATTCGTGCTCATCACACAAACGTATGCCCCCAGCGGGACTCGAACCCGCGACCTTTGGCGTAGCAAGTAGGGTCACTACAAACTGAGCCAAACGTGTCGTCACCATGGACATCTGCAACACCGCAGGGCTTGCAGATGTGTTGCCGGCCTTTGAGTTTGATATGAATAATGTACGAACACTGTATAGTGTAAACCTTTTATGTAGCTTTTCTAATTTAATGAACTTTGAACAGTGATTACTTATACCACTAGTATAGTACTATGTGATCTGTGCTGCTACTTAATTAATCTGTAAGTACATATAATAAAATTCTGAGTCAAATCCGTACATTAAATATTTTTTTGGAAAATCTTATTGAAATAATTATTGTCGATACACACACGCAGAGGCCGAATCTATAGTTTTTAGAATTTTTGTCTGTATGTTTGTCTGTCTGTCTGTTTGTGACCGTATTACGGGAAAACGACTGGACTGAATAGCTGGTTATCCAAGTCAACATATAGGATTAATTTTACTGAATGAAAATATCTCACCTCTGAGAAATCTATACTAAACCTTAAAACATAACTAGGGACGAACCCGAGCGGAGCTAGGGCGAGTTGCTAGTCTCGGATATGAGAGATTGTCATAAAACTACAAAAAAAATCTCTAAAGACGTGGGTTGCATACAAACTTTTAACCCCTTATAGGGTGAATTTTGAAAAATGCTAAAACACGTATTTGTTTAATTTTATTGAAGAGAATTAATACCAAGTTCCAAGTAATCGGATCATAATTTTTTTTTGTATTGTATTATAACGTGTTTTCCCGTGGGAATGAGATAAGTAATCTCCCGCGGTAAAAAGTAGCCTATGTCACCTTCCAGTCCTCCAACTATCTCCATACAATTAAAATCACGCTAATCCGTCACTCTGTTTCGATGTAAAAGAAGGACAAACAAACAAGGAAACACACTTTCACATTTATAATATTAAGTATTGATTATATACTGATATTTTATAGTCATCAAATGATACGTTTATCTTTGTAATTATTTAATTTCAACTTACAAATTACGGGCTCAGATAGCTCAGAGAGAAAAAATGAAGACATTAATTACGTAAAAGAATAAATAAAATTATTATCATATTTTACGGTGTCGTTATTTGTACATCGTTGAGGTCTATTTAATTACTACAATTCCCAAAAATAGATTAACTCCACGCAAAATGCAAATTGAAATATAACATTTGACCTTTGATTTTTATTACTTAGTTATTCGCCTTTCTTCAAGTGAAAAAATACAAGTAACACAAAAATTTACGAGATGGTGCTTTATAACATTATCGCCATGAAATAAGATAGAAAAATGTCCAATAATTACTATAAAAGAATTGGTTTTTTTTGTTGTTTTTTTTTTTTTTTTTTAAATTATATTAGTATAGTCACAGATCATATTATAATACATACTAGGTATAATATTATACGATCTGTGACAATATTTGTAAGGCGCCATCTGTCATTTACAGTCTGAATCTCAAACGAAATTGCTTAAGGTAAAGAAAGCTAGCTGATTCGTGTTTCATTTTAAAGAATGTAGATGTCACTATATTGAAACAAAAATAATAAACTATTTGATGAATTGTAATAGTTAAAAGCACATCGTCTGTCATACTAAAATACTTTTTTCATTTTATTATGTATTTTATAATAAAAAATATCGAAATGGTAAGACGATATTGCTGTCAACATTGCCTACATATTGTATACAACAAGAAACAAATATCATAGTTAAAGTTAACACAGCTGTAAAACTGTACATACCTTATACACTCTACTTCTAAGTTCTAACTTCATCCTAACATTATCAATATTCATTTTTTTACACTCACTAGCATTGCCCGCGGCTCCGCCCGCGTTGAGATGACCAAAAACAAAATTCTTAGGTTTTACATATTAGTACCTATACTTTTACATTGCAGTTTCTGTATTTTTTCTCAGAAATGAGATATTTTCCCGCGGTAAAGAGTAGTCTAAAGTTAATTTTAAAAGTTTTCGTAGTAAAAGTTTCCTTTATGTTGACCAGGATAACCAGCTATCATCATACTAAATTTCACCAAAATCCCTCCAGTGGTTTTTCTGTGATGCGGTAACAGACAGACAGACAGACAGACAAAAATTCTAAAAACTATAGATTCGACCTCTGTATCGATAATAATATTTATTTCAAAAAGATTTTCCAAACAATATTTAATGTACAGATTCGGTTTAGTTACAATTTTATTATATGTATAAATTTGTAGCTGAGTTAGAGCAATGGAAAATGATTTCGAGTGTATGTAATTTTGCTTATTTGTTTGATTTGCTCGCTAGCCTAACTAGCTTGATGGATTGTACATAAATCTTTTTCTATATAATATATAATTAATTATCTTGTTAATGGCTTCAAACGTACCAGTAGTGCAAAGTTTAGATCGCCAATGTCTCGTAGAATGTAGAAGACTATATTATTATATCGTTATATAGATCTGTCGCTATATAAATAAATTTATAAAATTTAAATACTTACAGGTACTCTCCTTTATTTATTAGATTTTATAGATTACGATTCCATTTTATAGTACCTACTAATAAAATGAATTACATGATTGAATTAGAAAGCTTACGTTAGCTCTAAAACAGAGTCAGGTACAGTGTAAATAGGAAGATACGTAGAAAAGCATTCCTGTCACGAATTTTAGATTCTATTCACGGATTGTGCAAATATAAGGGCGCTTTGAAGTTTGAAGTTAGTTATTGGTAGGTATCTAGTTGCTACGACGTATATATTATATACTTCTCGTAGAAATTCCAAATATACTGTGATCATTTCGAAGCCCAATTATGTAGACAATGTTATGTATGATAGTAAAAATTTTTAAACCTAAAAATTTTTGTGATGCGGTAACAGACAGACAGACAGACTAAAATTCTAAAAACTATAGATTCGGCCTCTGTATCGATAATAATGTTTATTTCAATAAGATTTTCCAAAAAATATTTAATATACATATTCGGCTCAGTTACAATTATATTATATGTATAGATGTCAAATATTCGCGTAAATCTAAGAAAGTATTATAAAAATCTATTTATTTAAACCTACATACATATGTATGTATAAATAATAAACTTATGATTATTAAACATTAATTATTTTTGTTAAATAGTAATAATCTTTTGTAGTATTAACATGACATGCCATAATAAGATTATACGCCGAGGGATTCAATCAGCACTTAACCTTGTATTAACGTAATCTATTTTATTGGATTTCAGCGTGTTGTGTTTGTCAAACAAATTGATTATCATACTCTTACAGGGAAATATAAAAGTTGTTAATTTATATATTTGTATATTTTATTTCTTATATATCTTAATACAATTATTTATTATAATTAAGATATATTTTTTAAATTGATTTGAATTTAATTAATTATTTTGATACTCTCAAGTTTCTGGTACAAACCATATAATTAGTTGTTTAGAAAATTCCCTTCTTATAATACAAATATAACAAGTATGTAAACTGAATTGTATCTAAATTCTAAATTATACTCACAGCATTACGTTCTCCATTATTAATTATGTTTCGATTTAATATTATATTAATAGATATAAAATAATTTCTCAACTCTCTAAAAACAATTCAATAAAAGTAATTTCTTCTAGTAGGAAGCTAGACATCAAGGTTTAGGACAGTTTAATTTTGTTTTTCCAAAATCTCAATTAACTTACATAATTATGTTTGGATTTAATCCCATTAATATTATAAATGCGAGTTTGGATGGATAGATGTTTGTTACTCAATCACGCCAGAAAGGCGAACGGATCTAGATGAAATTATGCACAGTGATAGATTATAATCTGGATTAGCACTAGGTTACTTTTTATTCCGAAAAAATGAAATAGATTTGTTTTTGTTTTTCACTACTTTTTTGTTGTACGAATATAATATATTCGTAGCTTAAACAAGAAGTTTAGATATTTCTAGCATTGCCCAATAATAATAGTGGTAAAACAACTTATAGTTAATAATGGTTCATGAAAATTAAATTAACATTTTTAGTGTTTATGTTGTTCATTATATTTAGTTAATGTAAGTTTTAATGCGCTAAGTTATAATAATAAGTTTAAATTTAGCGTAATTGCAATATAATTATTCAAATACCCATAAAACTTTAAATGATTTTATTAGTAAAAATATAATTTGGAAATACAGTAATAAGTCAAATGATAATTTAGTAATATTGATAAAAAAAGTCAATTTAGTGCTTAAAAAATTGTAAATAAATCCTTATATACAAATAAAAAATGTATATAAATATATTCATGACATTTGAATGTGTTGCAAACTTTTATAATTACAATAATTATTTATTGAAGTCTCAGATTCTAAACATAAAATTAAAAAAAAATCTTTGTACATGAAATTATTGGATAAATCAAAATCCGTTTTATCCTGTATTAATAGCTTAGATATATCGTCACGCTCACTCACTATATATTTCTGTCAAATACAGATGGGCCCATGTCATGAAGTTGTGAAAGTGACTTGTTTTGGTTCCACAAAGAGTAAATAAATAATAAAATATATGTATACGTATTTACGTGTTCTCACTTTGCTATTTAAAAACGAAAAAAGGAAAATGGATAAATATAAATGTGCTGATAAAAGATTTGTTATAATATGACTAATTTTAATTAATAATATCAAATACAAAATGTTAGAGAGAAGAAGTTAGAATTTACTATTTTATTAGCTAGATTTGAAAAAAACCTTAACTAGTTTTCGAAAAATAATTATCTTATACTTCTATGCTAATATTATAAAGAGTAAAGTTTGTGAATTGTGAGTTTGTAAGTTTGTGACGTTGTAGGGGGTAATCTCTGGATTTTCTGAACCGATTTAGATGAAATTTGGTAAAAAGATAGATTGAGACCCTGGGAAGGCCATAGGATACTTTTTATCCCAGAAATCATCCCTTAAATGGTTGAAAATGGGGATGAAAGTTTGTATGGGGAATCAACCTAGGGACGAACCCGAGCGAAGCGAGGGTGAGTCGCTAGTTAAATTAATAAAGGGGAAAAATCAATCGTTCCAATTCATTATTGACCTTTAAATTATTTTAAAAGTATATTATATATAATCATATATAGTGATTTTTAGCTATTTATTCTGTTTTGTCCATACTTGATGAAATCAAATTAAAATTTATTAAAATAGATGTTTTACAAGCAAATTAAAAAAAAAATACGTCAAAACTAGTTATGTACTTGGGAGATTGGCATAAATTAGTATTATGCAAAAATCAAAATAAATCTGCGAAAAAACCCGAAAGGATAGCTTTGTTAAAAAAAATTAAAATAGTATTAAGTTGATAATATAATGTTAATATTAAAATAAATAGAGCATTTTAGTAAGATATTTTAAATTCAGGGCACTCTACTATGTTGTAATATGTCATCAGCTGTATTTACATTTCGATGGGTGAATAAATGGTTTGATAATAATAGATTAACTGTGATTCGTTTTCTCTTTATTGTGATTTAAAAAAAGAAATATTGTATTGGACCTTGTAATTGAATAAATACTCGTACTTTAGTAAGTGAAAAAATCAATAATAATAGTATTTCATTGGCAAAATTTTCAATTTAATTTTGTATCTGTATAGCTAGACGGTTTACCTCAATATATATGACTGAAATGATTAAATGAAATTAAGCTACATACGTTTCTAGGACTTAGACTACTAGCTACAACAAGAAAATGTGATTGAAATCCATCCGGATGCATTTGAACGTTCACGAGAGGAAAAATTCAAAAAAGTTGCTTGCCTTCTGTTCCATTGCAAACGTTTCCCTGGTAATTGAAAAAATATTCAACGTACGGCTCGACTTCAATTTATTTCTAAAACATACAATTAGTAAAAAAAAACTAGCGTTTATCCGTTGTTTAGTGTATATAATGCATCACGCTAATGATAATAACGCCAAATTTTGTGGGTCAGTATGTGTTTTTTTTACACTACGCGATGACGTGTGGCAATGTAGTGGATTTTAGTAAATTCTAAATAAACATATAGCTTTTTAATGCAGTGAAAAAGTGAGCGCATCCGCGGTGAAAACGAATATTATATTTATTTAACCAAAAATGGCTCGCAACCACTTAATTTATATCTTTATTATCAGCCTGTAAGATATCACTTAAAGACTTTCGCTGTGAAAGCTACATGTTAATAAAATTATTCTACTAAATATTACCTACATATGCTAAAAAACTTGATCTTTTTAGATATTGTTAAAATTGTCCGTTGTAGTTTCTTTTTTAGATATTGACTTCTAATAATAAGGGTTTTTTTTTGTATATAATAAGTATTTTATATAAGTACATATAACAATTCCACCTATCATTTCACATATTTTCTACAGCCTAAGGCTGCTTGGAACATATTGTTTATATCAATAAGGCCACCTGCTATAAATATAAATATGTTGGAGACATTAACACACAGCGCCATCTAGTTCCATAGTAAGCTACGAGGCTTGTGTTATGGATACCAGATAGTTGATACACTACACATATTTACAACTTTAAATACATACATATTATAAATATGGGTGTTTAACCCATGACTGGGGTACAAACATTCGTGCTCATCACACAAATGAATGCGCCTAGCGGGACTCGAACCCGCGACCGCTGGCGCAGCAAGTAGGGTCACTACAAACTGAGCCAAACGTGTCGTCAATCTCTATGCATCTCTTATTCATTTATATTTAACTTTTGTAAATTTCTTTTGATGCATCAAATAAAATGTATATATATTTAAAAATAATAAGCCTGAAATACATGATAACAAGTGTAACATAAGTACGACAAATGATAGTGTTTCTACACTTCTGACTTCACGACAAGGGTCTCGAAAGCCCGCGGCAATAAGTCACGAGCCTTGGTATTACAACTTCTTTATCTTAGGCCTGAGTATGTGAGAAATGTTCAACAATATCTTCCCTTATAATCTAATTTGTTTATTTAATTAATGTAGAGAAATCAATGATTACTCTCTAGTAGTACTCTCTATAGTAGATTACATAATGGATGTTATAATAATGAAGGCAGTATAATACAGATGTAAATTGCTCAATGAATTGGGATTTGCATAAATTTGTTATGGTAAGCCCATAGTAATATCAGGTTTCATTAGTTTATTGGATTCGAATTCATGATTAAATTATACAACTAAAGAGAAACTTCAATATACTAGCATATTCGATCCTAGTATTGGATAAAGTTTGGTTTATACTTCAGAATGCTACAGATATTCAAATGTCGTTATTGTAATACTATCTTCAAAGTCTAAGATTATATGACGGACATTATAATACAGCATGAAAGATATTTTGTATAAAAAAATGTTTAACTTTACGTGTGTCAGTTAACTAGTCTACAGTTAAACTTAATTAAAAGTCAGTTAAAAACCTACCCGTGACACTATTCGGTGTAAGAATTGCATTGATTTCGGTACCTTTTAGAAGTAACTACTAACTTTATAACAAACTAGCGTCTCGGATTCATCCCTAGCTTGCCCAATACAGACTTCCATCCGCATTTTCACCCCCTTAGAGGATGATTTCCGGGATAAAAAGTATTCTATGTCCTTTCTAGGGTCTTAAACTATCGTCTTACTAAATTTCATCTAAATCGGTTTTGTAGATCCAGAGATTATCCCCTACAACGTCACAAACTCACAAACTTTACCTCTTTATAATATTATAGTATAGACTAGCGACTCACCCTTGCTCCGCTCGGGTTTTTTTACGTTTTAACGTTTAGTATAGATTTCTTAGAGATGAGATGTTTATTCGTATTAAAAATTATCCTAAATGTGGTCAACATTTAGGATAATTTTTAATACTGATAACCAGCTATCATCGTAACAAATTTCATCAAAATCTGTCCAGTGATTATCTCGTGATGCGTTCCTAGACGGACAGACAGACCGACAAAAATTCTAAAGACAATAGATTCAGCCTCTGTATCGATAATAATGTCTATTTCAATAAGATTATCCAAAAAATATTTAATGTACAGATTCGACTGAGAATTTTATTATATGTATAGAAGATAGATAAAAAGTTACATCAAAATGTTACTCTCTTACATTTTATTTGAGATCTTTATAAAAGTTTAGATAAGTTTTATCGTGGAAGTGTTGATACTTTTATTGAAAGGACGTCTATTTTAATAAAAATTATATGTATAGCACTTTACATATTAGATTTTTGTGACCTTTAAATGTTTATTTCTTTAATTTGTTTGATTTTTAAAATATTGTAGTATGGAAATTAAAATACGTGACGCAAAAGTATCCCGATTTTATTGTGTCTGTAATTAGGCTAATGAGTATTATAATTTGTCAACAATTGACGATTGATATTTTAACGCTACATTCATTGTGTTGTGTTTACTATATTAATTTATCTATACTTTCTACAAATTTTAAATCTATACAGATAAATAAAATTCAAGTGTCTGTTTGTAATGTCAAAATAACAGCGTTTTACTAAATGTATATGCAATTATATACGATACGTATAAGAAAAACACAATTTTTAATTTTTTTGTCTGTCTGTTTGTTTCGGATAATCTCTGAAACGGCTGGACTGATTTTGACGGAATTTTCACAGGAAGATAGTTGATGTTATAGGGAGTAATATAGGCTACTTTTATTTTAGAAATAGAATTAGGGTTCCTCTCAAAAAAAAACGCACCTAGGGAAGAACCTGAGCGAAGCGAGAGTGAGTCGCTAATAAATAATATAACTATCGTATCCAATTTTCGCGCGGTTTTATTTCAATTTTTGTTCCAACCTTTGCTGTAAAGTTTTCAAAACGTTGGGAACAAAAATCGAATCTGTATTTAAAATGTCAAAAATTGTAAATTCAGAATTATTGATATTTTTATGCCCATACAAGAGCAATTATTTCCTTTATTAAGATAGAGATTTTAGTTTTTTCCACAAAATCGACTTCCAAACAATCATTAAAATATATTTCGCGGTCTGTTCGTACTCATTAATCTCAAAAAAGGTTAGGTCGATTTTAGCCCGAACTTTACATGTCCTAAGTATGTGTTACAAAGGGTTTGGTCGAAAGATATCTTATTTAGCTTTATAGTCATAAATAAAAGTTAAAAAAAATATTTTTTTTAAGGCTAGATAATATATTATCCCGAGCTTGAAACGAATTAATAGCTAAGTCAGTTTCTTTTGATTGTGACTATACATAAAAAATTGATTTTTTATGTTTAAGTTACATTGTTCTTAGGTCATGCAACGGTTATAGTACTAAGCACACTCACTTAACAAGGAGAGTTTAAAGCTTCACTTTCCTTATTCGCCTTTCGTCTAAAAGCGTCATTCAGTATAAGCACGCTTGTTGAAAAATGTTTACATTTATGTACATACTAGCAACTCACCCTCGCTTCGCTCGGGTCGTCCCTGGGTGCATTTTTTTGAGCGGAACCCTAATACTTTTACTGAAATAAAAGTAGCTTAAGTTATTCCTCATGACATCAACTACCTGCCAGTGAAAGTCCCGTCAAAATCGGCCAGCCGTTTCGGAGATTAGCCTGAACAGACAGACAGACACAAATTTTTAAAAAATTGTGTTTTTCTTATAAACACCGTATATAATTCCATATGCATTTAGTAAAAAGCTGTTATTTTGACATAACAAGCAGACACTTCAATTTTATTTATCTGTATAGATTACGTTCTTATGATTCACACATTTGTACGTGAACGAATAGGTGATGAATAAACAATGTTTTTCTCAGATAAGTATATCGTCGACGTCTTTATGTGAATGATGTGGAAGATACTAAGTGCTTTTTATGTGTAAATTTTCAACAAAATCGGCAAGCTCAGGATGAAATGCATATATATCGTATTTTATTCGCTAAAAGCTCAGATCAAACATTTAAAGCGAAAGGATAAAATTGACAAATAGAAAGCAAGCTAAATGTACGGTGTGTGTGTTTGTGTGTGTGTGTGTGTGTACTTTAACACACTTATAGCATGTTTTAGCGGTGCAGGTTCGATACCGGATAGTAATACATTTATATTAGGTTTGCTGTTCGCTTTCATCTGAAGAGGATCAGATCACACAGTGGCATACTGAGCAGGTCAGTGGCTGAGTGCAAAGAACTTTCGGAGACTAAGACGAACCATTAGCGTAATGAAAGCATACCTGATATTTGAAGTGGTTAGATAATAATAAACTTATTCTAATTTTAGTAATAGGACATAGAACGAGTATATATCCCAATCAGAATAAAGTCTATTTTTTTTATCTTTTTCTCTGCGGAAATTCATCATGGGTCACCGGTCATCAGTGGGCGTGCTGTGAGTAGCTGTATTCACTAAAATTACAACAAAATCCTAACGTCCTGGGACGAGAATACACTACAACACTATCTACATAACTATCTATTACTATCCACGAATATACTTAATTGATTCACTCAGCACTAAAAGTACCTATGAAATATATTCTAACCGATACCGAAACAGAAAATTATAGTTTCGAATTTGTATCGTACCGACTTTTGATTTCGCTTTTGTTGGTTAATTTCATGTATAAAAATATTTTGTCATCATTTTGAGTTAATTTCTTTTTGAAGTCGATTTATTTTTTATTTTATTATTTATTTATTGATTTTTATTTTTGTAATTTTTAGTATTACGTAAAAACTGAAATATGTGTTACAAACAAGTTAAGTATTTATTTGTACTTATTCGCCGCGGATTTGTGCCGTGAGACCAGTTTGGTTTCCGCCATTTTGATTTTAAATTTATAACGAATTTGAATTTTGTCTAATTGATAAGTTCTTTTGTATGAAATCGGTTAATTATATTGTCTCTAATATTGATGCTTTTTATAAAATATGTATCATAAATAATAATGATCAATTTAATACAACATGGCGTTATATTTTTTTTTAAACATATTTAAATAATAAAACGACATGTTGTTAAAATTGATGGCGTGCTACGCTTTAATACATCAAATTATAAAATGTCAGGGAGAAGTTAAAAATAAATTAAAATAAGGGACGTAAATTAGTTTTGTCAACTCAGCTCTCACATAATTGAGATCTAAACATTTGAGGTTGATGTCCTAAATGCTTTTACCATTTACGAGGACTGCTGAGATGAGTGGAATAAATAAAATCTTAACGTCGAAAGATGACAGTTCGATTAAAGTCAGACGTGGTAAGAATAATTGTTAAATTCCTAATATAAATTGAGATACTGAAATGTATATTAAAAACATTAATAGACACAATATTATATTTTTAATAATAGTCCAGTCAATAAAGATAAAAAGTGGCTTCCTCTACAAAAGGTTCCCAACAAAAGTTTGGTGTTCTCATTAATCTTAGTTTGCGGCCTTAAATGACTGCTCGCACCGCTCTATTGAAAAATAGTACTACACCATCGGTTTTTGGGAGTACCTTATATTCAGTGCAATCTTTGTCTAATGTATAAAAGAAATAGCTATGTATAAAAATTAAATTGCATAATTTTTCTGCAATTCTCCTATCCCTCATGTGAGTCAGTGGGTCTTTAAGAGAACCATACATTTAAAGTATATTTAACATATGAATCTACACACTATGCAAGAACGTTGCACATACGTGATTATGTAAATATGTATTTCATATTTATATTCATTATAACTTCAATAGGATATAATGTTGGTATTTATTAAACTCTACCTATCCCTTATAATATAGTGTTTCAAAAGCGGCGAAAAGCTGTGAATTGAACTAAAATTACTTCTCTCGATTATCATAAGAAGAATATTTTAAGAAGAATGTTTTAAATAAATTATGTTTTAAAAAAACAAAGAACTACCTTTTTAAATTATCAAATCTCGAAGTAGTTTAAAAACAACTCATTAACGTGTCCAGCTCACCGTTGAAAGTTGAAATGCATGAAAGTAAATCGTACTAAGTCCGTAGATTCCATTTTTGACAAACACTGAATGCGTTGAATCCATACTTTAAGATTATAAATGTGAAAGTGTGTATGTCTGTTTGTCCCTTGTCACGTTTAAATTCTGAGTGACGGATTGGCGTGATTTTTTCTCTGGAGATAATTGGAGGGCTGGAGAGTGACATGGGCTACTTTTTACCGCGGGAAATTCCCACGGGAATACACGTTATAATACAACCCAAAAATTATTTATGTTCAAAATTACTTGAAACTTAGTATTAATGCTCTTCAATATAATTCAATAAGTACGTGTTTTAGCATTTTTCGAATTTAATCCTATAAAGAGGTAAAATAGGGGATGAAAGTTTGTATGAAACCTAACTTTTTAGTTTTTTTCTGTAGTTTTAGTGCGAGTGAAGCCGCGGGTTTTGCTACTACATTATAAAAGCTTTTGAGAGAATACATAATTGTACTTCAGTACTATATTGAGCGAGGCAGTGGTAGCCCAGTGGTAACGTGATCGCTTGGGAAATCGAGTGAAGCGGGTTTAAATCCCGAATCTCGCACCTCTGATAGTAGTATTTTCATGTGCGCATCATTTCCAACATGATTACCACTTGTCTAACGGTGAAGTAAAATATTGTGAGGAAACCTGCTTGTCTGAGAGAACTAAAAGTTTACGAAAGACATGTAAAGCTCGCCAACTAACACTTAGCGAGTATAGTGGTCTGATCCCCCTCTTATTGAAGTGAGGCCCGTGCTCAGCAGTAGGACGTTAAAAAGGGCTGTATCTATTCTATCGATCTACTATATCAATTCTTTATTTCATAAAAGTTTTCTTAGTATATAAATTCGTTTAAAGTATCTTTATATTAGTAAAATAATTAATACATTTCGTCACTCGTTAATATTTACCTCGAGTAACGTATTTTCACCTGTAATCTATTTTTAAAGTCCTTAAATGCATCTACGCATACCACCTGCGTATTCAGGTTATGTGGAACTCACCAGCTAGAAAAGCCAGTACTACCAACTAAAACCCAACGGAACCTCCTCCGTCTCGATGAACCACGACGCAACGGTACCAGAGAGGAACCAGGTGAATTTTTTCTATATTTAGTATATACGAGTACAATTATATACAGATTTATTGTAACTAATTTGCCAATTAAAAAAAAATCTTGTAAAATTCAAAAACATGTATAAATCATTGTGACAAAAGCTATGACAATATTTATAAATTTTAAAAGTCAAGCATTTTTATCTTCCACGAGGGAATGAAATTTGTTTTTTTGCATTAAAAGTTAAATTTTGTTTCAGCTCTGGTTTGTTGAGTAATTAAAAAGTAAGTGCATTAAACTTTTGTTATCCCAGAACACTAGGAATATTATTCATTAATTTTAAAATTTAATTTAGATACTTAATCAAATCCTCTAACTACGTAAAGTTGCTGGCATTGGTTGGATATATAGAGCTGAAAAAAACATCGAACTCAGAGGCGATAAGAGAGGCTTATGTCAAACAGTGAACAAAAGATTATGATGATAATACTGCCGTCATAAGAAGTCCATAACTAACAATTAGGTCAAAAATGACTTATGTGCAGATTCATAATCAACAAAAAAAAAATGCTACTTGATAATCTTACTCATACACCTCTAAGTCTTATAAATCCGGAGATACCATAAGCATTTTAATTGTAACTACGTCAAAACTAGTAGTAGTTTTGACGTAGTAGTAAGACAAAACTTTAAATATCTCATATCAACTTTGACGAAGTTACGGCCTTCTCTCTTATGACGGCAGAATATAATCGAATTAATATATAAATTAAGCTACTCGATTAACTAAAATAAAAGAAATATGTACTTATTATAATACTCGTATTTACTTCTTTATAAAATTTTATGTTTGAGAAGCGACTTTTTCTATTTTAGGTATATCATTTAACGATCGACGTACAACAACAACGTTAAAAATGCCTATGTATTTGCATAAAATACATGGTATTTGTAAAATGGCTCAGGTGTCTAATTATTTATTAAATTATTAAATCATACGCTATACTTAAAGACAACAGCGACCCGCCTCTAAATAGAATTGGTCACAAAAACCCTTTCATTTTAACGGACTAATGGTATATATGATTTCATTCATGAATATTTTCAGTTCAATTTAGTGTTCAGTATACATTTAAAGGCAATAATTCAAGATCTAGCTCTGAAAAGCAAACCTTTTTAGGTAATCCCTCCACGACCGCGGACACGCCGGCGTGTCAGTTAACAATAGATTTCTTAGAATTTTAATTAATTTTTTAGAAAACCTGGAGGTGTTAATGTTTCATTGTACATGTGCTCGACTAAACAAACACATATAGCTTTGTTATTTTGTAACCGAAAATTGCTCTTTTAATATTTCGAAAATTCCAATAAAACAACTTTTAAATCTTTATAAAGGTTAGGCAACGCCAAATATGAGAGCTTGTTATGATCACAACCAATACTCTATTTCATCGTAGTGGCCTACCCTTGGGTGTAATACAAAGAAATCATAAAGCGTGAAAGATATACAATTTTTTTGATATTACTTTTGGAACTTCATTGTTTAGACGTAAAAATCTATAGAACCGTATATGACATGGAACTAAAGTAAAGTATGAAAATAGCGGGCTTGATACGTATATTAATAGCTCTTAATACTTTAACTATGAATACTTGTTATTTTTACAACTTCATACTTTAGCTTGCGGAGTAGTAGAGAGAACTAAGCGCTATGATCTCTACATATGAGGTATATATGTAGAGATCATAATTTCGCTTCTAACATTCATATAAATTTCAACAATATTTCATACACGCTCATCTTCAGATTTTTGATTTGACATTCGTCGTTAGTATTATAATTTTATAATTTAAAAACGTAACGTTAACGTTTAGTATCGATTTCTAAGAGATAAAATATTTTCCCGCTGTAAAAAGTCCTATATGTTGACCCGGATAACCAGCTACCATCATACCAAATTTCATCAAAATCTGTCCAGTGGTTTTCTCGTGATGCGGTAACAGACAGACAGATAGGCAAAAATTCTAAAAACTATAGATTCGGACACTGAACCTATTGATAAGAATGTCTATTTCAATTAGATTTTCTAAAAAAATATTTAATGTACAGATTCGACTAAGTTACAATTTTATTATATGTATAGATGATAATCATATACCATTTACCAATCAAAAATAATAATAATTATTATTTTACACGATGTTTTTGTAATATGTGCGACATGCGTAGTGAATACGTAATAGGTATTATATGATGGTAACTCATAATAGATTTATGGCATTAGCCGCTTTAATCTCCAATTCAATCCCCTATCATTATAATTAATCCCCATAACAACTAATATCAATTTGCTTCTATGAATTCTAGTATCAATTATAATTTGATTTTTATAAATACGTATCTTTCAAGAAGCAAATTTAAAATATAAAACTCTACACTTACATAAAAATCTATACTTAAATAGGCAAAGACAAAACAGCTCAGTACTTTTTTGTCTCGTTTGTTTGTCGACCGATTACCTTTTTTCTTTTTGATTATTAGCTATTGGAAAGCTTTAGTATAATCAATAAAAATATAATAAAATAAAATTTCGAAACAGCGAGCTTTTTTTATATAAATTGATTAAAACTTTGTTATTTTTTAATTTTCTATAAAAATGTTAAATGTTAAATGTTTATAAAGAGAAATATGTAAATATGAACTTGTGTATGAATAAAAAAAAATATACCCAACCATTATGATAAAATTTGACCACTAGGCGTGAGTGTGTGTACTTATGTACGCGCGTAAGAAGTTATACTTGTTTGTTTTTAGAGCGTTTAAATAAAAACTTGTTTTTTTTTTTGTTTTTCATTTACTTATTCTTTTTCTTTTATTTTTTTAAGTTTTTATGTTATTCCTATTCTTCTCAGCAAACACTTTCATTTGATGTTCATATCATGGGGGTGCATAAAAAACAAGTCCGCCATATTGGACTTACAATGAAGTCAATTTGCTTATTGTGTTTAGCTCATCAAGCCCTTTTATTTGATGCCCATATCATCAAATGAAAGGGCTTGATAAGCTAAACACAATATCATCAATCATAAGGGTCACCATGGAAATAATAAATCGTCATTTTGTAACGTCTGCCATATTGAATTAAAAATGGCGGCATTTAGGTAATCGCGCAGTCACGAAAACCAACCGTGTGGCCATATTTCAGCTATTGGGAAGTGTGTCAAATTTAACTTGCAAAATTTGATTTCAGACAGATACCTACCGGACAGAAATTAAATAAAAGTTTGTAATAATTTTTATTTATCATTATATCTTGAATGTAGACATCACTTCCCATTATTAAAGGGAGTTTAACAACTAACTTCATACTGTAGTCTAAATCTGTTGTGTCGTAAAAATCTACTCTCATTTTTTTCTCTAACACGCCAAAATAAGTATTACTTGAAAAATGTCTCCTTTTAAATTCTATTGTAAGTCTTTTCAATGGCTTCGTAAAAATATTTTAGTCGCTGTCAAAGTATTGTTCATCGTTGGTAACTAAAATATCGATCCAATAAACTAAGTAGGTCATGTAAAGGTGTTATATACGTAACCTCTTTTTCGTAGTCCCTTTTGTGAATTAAGAGTACAATCATGACAACATGGTGTTCATGGCCATTCATTAACAAGGCTTTAGACTAAACTGGTAAATATATTTTTTTCCTTACTATGATTTCTATTTCTATGACATATCTAGGTGTAACATTTTTGGCGTTTTTAAGCGTTATATATTGTTTTTATATTTTAAAATTATAGTATATAATATATTATAATTTATAGTCCAAAGTTCTATGCATAATGTCTACTGTTGTTAAAGTATAGATATTCGATATGTATCTGAAGCGTGAGTCCTAAAGACCGACAAATCGATTCCCAAGTTTCGCAGAAGTTTGCTTATCGATGTTAACATAATGGTACGTATAAAGTTCCCGAACGTTTGCATGAGACAACAATTAATGTTGAATTAATAGATATCTGCTAATTATATCTTATACTAGGTTTTACTCATGGTCACCTTATCGTGGTGGCAGGGTGGTGAGAGGGAGGGGGAGGGGAGGCTCATTAGCCTGGCACTCTAGCCGCCAAGCCAAGACGCACTGGATGGGAGCCCATCTCGGTGGTCAGTGTGCGATACGGGTTACACTTGGTACTTCTCTGATCCCCCCCAACGTGCGTTGACCTTGTAGTGGTGGGGGGGGCTCAGTAGTGCCCGGCAATCCAACCGGGCGCGAAGCTAAGAAACGCACAGGGAGGTTGCCCACTTCGGTGGGCGGTGGGAGGTGGCCCTCTTCGGAGGGCGGTGTACCATGCGGGTTGCTCCTGGTACTTCTCTGATAGCAGAGTGGACCTTGGAGCAACCCCATGGTTGTGGTGGTCTGTTTCGGCAGACCTGCCGTCGGGGCGTCGTAGTTGAATGCGTAAGCGATCCTGCGACGCCCCATTAAGACGGGGGAAGGCTTTGTTGGGTTTTAGTGGGTAGTACTGGCTGTATTACGCCGGTGAGCCCCACACGTTGTGCGTAAATGCATTTCCCAACGTTAAAAAAAAAAAAAGGTACTTCTCTGATAGCACAGTGACCTGTTGGAGCAACCCTATGGTTGTTGTGGTTTTCGTCAGATCTGTCATCGGGGCGCCCCGTTAAAACGGGGCAGGTTCCGTTAAAGAAAAATATAAAACGTTTCCCTTTGGCTCCACTCGGGGAGGTATAGCCACAAAAGGAAGCCAGATAACCCAGAATATAAAGCTATAGGTATCTCCGTTCCGGACTTAACTGAAATGGTTAAAACGTGAAGAAATAACATTATCTCACGCAATCATTTAAAAAATTTGACGTCAAACGTGTAAAATATGTTACATTTTTAACCGATCTTATAAAGGAATAAGTTCTTAATTCGTGCGTTTTTGCGCAATATATTCTGTATTAATTCTTTTCTAATCAATAGGCCTTAATCTATAAGTGGTCCAGTAAGTTGTTGTTGTGACAAATTTCACTCTTAAGTGGGCTATAATTAGGTAGGAACTTAAAGATGAATTTTTAAGGTAGTTAATATAGCTATATTTTATAAGAAGTCAATTCATTGCTAGATTAAAACGTTTATTCAAGGTTAAGTTTAAGTTTCTTACAGTTTCTATCAAAGATATTAGTAACTTTTAAGTGTTTTCTTATACAAATATAACGAAATTTATTGCATCAGAATAATAATGAAACTTTATACGAATTCAAAACTTCCGAAACAGCATTTTATCACGTAACTGGACGTTTTGTAGCTGACGAAAGAATATTTGTCACGCAATTTTAGAACCTTCCCTTTTCAAATTTACGTTATTTTGTATTGATATAGTTATAGGCTGATATAAATATCTGATATTCTTTTCCCATCACGTTTTATATAGTATGACGGTTTTGCTTGAAAAAAATATAAATTCACTAAATATTTTTTTAACTAAAAAAATTTACATAACATCGACCTCAAAATCAAGGAAAATTAATTTTTCACCGATTCTTATTAAGTAGTAATTACTTCTATTTTTTTAAATTAATATGGAAGCCAATCGATTCATTTAAATATTATATAAAAAATCGTTTTACTGTTTTATCGGTGAATATACCTCTGCACCAAGAAATCATAAAATTGAATCGAATAACGCTTTTTTGAAGTCGGCCAAAATTTAAATGTTATTAATTTTTAAACTTTCTCCAAATAAAGATACTATATTTATGTTGTATGTACGTATTTAAGTGTATTTATGCATCTATGTGTATGTATTTATGTATTTGTGTACAATGTATGTATGTATGTATATATATATATATATATATATATATATATATATATATATATATATATATATATATATATATATATATAATACAATAAATACATGTATGTATATATTTTTGTCTTATGTATGTATTTATGTATGTAAACGTAGTTTATCATGTTTGTGTGATGTATATATTTTCTTGTCCTGTTTCCTACTCTTGTTAGTTTTTCCGTCTCAATTAAATCAATATGCCGATAGATGTGATATGCTTTCATCGTACTAAGGACATCTGTATGAAGAATGGAAGTATTACACTCGTCCCGGAATCAATTCAGTTACTAGAGAAAATATCAATGCAAGTGAATATATAACACTCTGATATGACGAATTAGGCCAACACCTCCCGAATTAGCAGTGGTAGCTTATTGGTAACGCACTCATATGGAAAACCCAGTGAAGCAAACTCCGGATCTCGCACCTTTAAAATTTTCATGTGTGAATCGCATTTTCGGCATAGTAAATATCTTATTGATCTTGATGTTTCTAGACAATACGCACAACGGGCAAAGATGCCTAAGTGCGGAAAAAGCCGTGACTGAAGAAGTTTCTAGACAATGCAAAGTTAGCCAACTTGCATTAGGCCAACGTCCACTAAGTACTGGTACTATGATCTAATCGATCTCTCATTGAGAAAAGATCTTTATTTAGGGGCGTGACTTTAAAATGACTGAATTGTTAACTATATATTAATCTCAAAAAAGTCTCTGTGATTACTCCTTAACCAAACCTTAACCGAATTCAAAAATGAGAGATACTCAATTCGTTTGTTTTTTATTTTTATGTGTACGTCACGCCATTTGAAATCTTTGTCAATTATAAATCGAGTTTTATATCTACTTCTTTTTTTTAATGAATACCTTAATCCCATGAGGATGGGATTAGGGATTTCATATAATTCTTTTAAAGTTAAGTGCGGAGAAGGACAAAATTTGGATTTTTATTTTACTAGAAAAAAATCTATTTAAATTCATTATTTATGTTGTATTTATAATGTTATATTGGACTAATGAAAATAGGTACAGTACCACTTGTGATAACATTTTACTGTATTTGTGGATTATACCGATAGCATTTATAGGTTTGCTAGGAACCAAAAGGTGCCACTGAAGCCAAATTATAAAAAAAATATATTATAAATCTAAACTCAAGTTTCACTTAACGTCGATTTAGTAACACAAAAGGAAAACATAAAGGGACCACCCAATATATTTTTAATGTTAAATCATAGTTATACGAAGCATTGTGGTTGAAGTATCCTCAATTACAGCATCGAGAAACGATGAAGTATTGACGAGGGTCAATTTGACGGTTCTATATCCGTAATACGATATTGAGATTGGCATCAATCTTATTTGACTTAGTGCTCTGAGATTGTTATCCTGAGGCGATGTTATAAAACTACGTATCCATTATGTATGTAGTAATTTTACATTCTCATATACATTATTTTTTAAATTATTAGGGGAAAAAAATCTCAAAAATTTTAAGGTTTTATTTCATTGGTACAAAATAAAAAAACTAACCAAAATGTAATATAAAAATAATGGAATAAGGGACAAATATACTCTGTAATATTTAAAAATCTCATAGCAAATTTTTGATATAGCTCATTTGATTTCTTTGTATTTTTTTATATTCTCAGATAATAAGTGTGGGTTTACGAGTAGCTTAATAAAACACACACACACACACACACACACACACATATATATACATATATATATACATATATATATATATATATATATATATATATATATATATATATATATATATATATATATATATATATATATATATATATCACTTGTACCTTTGTGTGGTAGGTGAGGAGATTTGCAATAATTTTATCTAGATGTTAGTAAAAATTATCCCAATAACTTGATATCTACCAATTCTAGCGCGTTCTGTGTTATAAAAATTCTCATGATTTGAACATCTTAATACGATCATTTAAAGCTAGAATAGAGTTGTTAAATTGTACAATAAGTATCTTAATGAAAAAATATTAATAGCAATTGTCTACGAGTACGTTGCTTTCAAAGTTACTGTAAAAATAATTAAGAAATAATTCTCGTCGTTTTTTTGTTGAAATTTATGATAGTCATTTTTAAGATATACTCCATTAATAAAAGAAAATTATTTAATCGGTTTACAACAATTAGTGACGATATTTCTTAACATAGACATAAGAAAACCAATATATTTTCCTCGTATTATGAAGTCTGAAAGAAAATTGTAATTTTTTATATTTTATCGAAATATCTGAACGCTAACAAAAAAAAAATCATAATAAGTCAGAAATGCTAGCAACATTACCAAAATACTTAACCTACATTAACAAAACAACTTACCCACAAACTCAATATCTGTTCAAACAACAGTAGAAGAAATCAATACCTATAACAAGCTATACAACATATGTGTGAAGATGGGATTTGCTTTAAGCCGATATGTTTAATGCGCCTAGGGGCTAAGATTTACAGGCGGCGTATAAGTCGGAAATCCACTTATTCCATATTTCCTTTACAAATATATACAACACCTTTGTAATTCAAAGGTTGATTTAAAAGACTGTTTTTTTATAAGTTTGAATTTTTGTTACAAAAGTATGCAGAACTTTCCAGTATTTTTTATTACTGCGAAAAGAACAAAATGACGTCCTTTTAAGTACACTAGTATAATATGATGTTATCTATGGTTGATATTAAAAAGAGATAACTATCTGTTATTATAGTAAATACGTATCTACATAATTGTAAAATATAATAATTAACCTTAAAGACTCCTCATTTCTGAACTGCTTATAGAATTAATAGGTATATAAATATCTTGTCTATACTAATATTTATACAGAGGTAAAGTTTGTGAGATTGTGAGTTTGTGACGTTGTGGGGGGTAATCTCTGGATCTAAGGATCTCAAGATCTCTGAATCTTGGTAAGAAGGTAGTATAAGACCCTGGGAAGGACATAGGATCACGGAAATCATCCCTTAAGGGGGTGAAAATGGGGATGAAAATTTGTATTGGAAATCAAGCTAGGGGTGAAGCGAGGGTGAGTCGCTAGTATTAAATAAAAAACGCTTTAATCAAAAAGAATTGATGAAATATTCAATTCAATTCAATTCTCTTGTTAATGTTTGATAAAATATTATCAATTTAGTTTTTATTTGATATTATTGATAGGTGTTATACTATTGTTATGTTCTAAGAAATGTACGAGGCTACGAGAATCTAATGGGTTCTATCCTTGTGGCGTATTAAATATCAGTTCTTTTTTTATAGCTAACCCTTAATTTAAGTGCATATTTAAAACAGAAATAAAAAAAATTGGAAAATTACGAGAACGAAATAACGTCGCGTAGTAAAATTTTATTTTATGCACCAATGTAAAATCGATGTTAAAAATGAGTGTTTTAGTCAACATGCTATACAGTCCTTAAAAACCTCATAAAGAATAATGTTTCTATAAAGGAGGCAATACATTATGCTTAAATTATTTTAAATTTGGCTCTCGTATAAAATTTATAACATCATAAACAGCAAATTTCTATAGGAGCTGTAGTTAAATCTGATAAGATCATGTTCGATTTATGTCTGGAGATCATCACGTATGTGTGTATGTATATCTTTAGATATTGGTTATCACTATATGAGTTTAATATGAGGTAGCTTTTTTGAAATCTTAGACAGACATTTTAATTTAATGTATAAGTTTTATACGCAAACTATATTTATACAGTCAGTCCGTAAATATTATCAAAGTGAAATCTGTACATGAAATATTTTTTCGAAACATTTTTTCACTTCCTCTGTAAGGCCAATATGATATATATGCAATTTCAAATGTTAATATTATATATTATATGAAATAGCCTAAATAATAAAAAAAAACATACAGCCGAATTGAGAACCTCCTCCTTTTTGAGGAAGTCGGTTGAAAATGGAGTTTACTGTCTCCAATTTTGTTTAACATGTTACAAGTTGTAATCAAACAACGAGATACATAATTATTATATTTCAAAGGATGAATTCTGAGAAAGTAAACGGTTTCATTTAAAGCTTCGTATTATAACAATTTTACATGTATGAAAAGATTTGAGAGCAAAAATGGTAAAGAATTGCAAATTTTCTTGTATTTTTAAGCTGATTCTTAAACGTGAACAAAGCACTGTCATATATTTCTGAATGAAATATTCAAACGAATTAATCTTCTTTTGTAGTTTTGCTTTGAGCTGACTTGGTTTTTGTTTCATACTCCACCTTTATGACTAAACCATGTCTGACAAAGGCAAGGGCAAGGTCAGATTTTTTATTCACCCCAATTTTATATGACACGAGCATTCATTTTGTTTTCTTTACAAGATTTAATACACAATAGAACCTTGACAATATACGCAGGAGCAGTATCTAGTAATAGGTAAAAGGCGGAGGAAAAGCTATTCTCGTCACAATAGATATCAATGAAATTTAATTACAAAGATATTTGAAAATAATTAAAGATTAAATTACATTTTGAGAAACCCTGTAACAACTCAGAGTTGAAGATATATATTTACTAATAGGGAGTTTGGGTGCCGGTTTATAATAATTAAATGTTATTGTAATTCAATATTGATTTTAATGGGTTTGTTGATATAATTTTATTTATATTTTATTTAACATAGAACCCTAGGATAATTGAAGTAGTGATACAGTATAGGTACATGCTTTAATTAACATAATTAACCGGCAACTGTCGAAATCGGGCAACATTCGTCATGTTTTATAACAAACATCATTCGATTTATTAACATTTTAATTATACTACAATTTCAAGTAAATTAAAGCCATTATTGGATACGCTTTGTGGTACCAATTTCATTTGCAAGCTAACCGAAGCACCTGTCGAGCTCCACCACACGACACTACAAATTGTTCTCACGTTTGTCGAACACCGCAAGTCGTGCAGTAACATTGAATAGCTGCGTTTTCAACATTTCACGTAGTCTATTTAATCTCTCCACGACCGCGGACAAGCCGGCGTTACAGTTAACAATAGATTTCTTAGAAATTTACCTGGACGTGTTAAAGTTTATCTATAAAAAGTCCTAAGTCACAAAACAATAAAAATTTATAAAAGGTACACTTAACGCTAGTATAATCGTGCTTAGCAGTAAATATTTTGAGTCTAACAAAGACGTTACGTGTTAAGTGTAGCTTAAATAGTTAAAATTAATTTGAATGCACCAAATAAATAAACATTATTATGATTACAGGTAGGCGCGTTTAAATGTATGTATATACATGTACAATATACACACATATAAACACGTAATAGACACATTGAAGTAAAATTAAAAATACAAAGACATAATAATATGAACATAATACGTAAAATGATAAAAATATATTTTAATACGAAACACTCTATTAACAGTAAAAAAAATCCTAAAAGTACCAATTTATTATTTCTTCGGTTTGTACTATAAAGATTTCGCTATACTTCAAAACAATGATGTCCTTCTTTTTGATTTCGGCTCCGTCAGCCAATTTTACTTAAAATTAGCTGTGTAGGAGATATTATAGTACACTAGCATTGCCCGCGGCCCCGCCCGCGTTCAGATGACCAAAAACCAAATTCTTAGGTTTTATATATTAGTATACTCTTACAATGCAGTTTTTCTATTTTTTCTCAGAAATAAGATATTTTCCTGCGGTAAAAGTATTCTATATGTTGACCCGGATAACCAGCTACCATCATACCAAATTTCATCAAAATCTGTCCAGTGGTTTTCTCGTGATGCGATAACAGACAGACAGACAGACAAAAATTCTAAAAACTATAGATTCGGACTCAGTATCGGTAATAATGTCTATTAATTAGATTTTCCAAAAAATATTTAATGTAAAGGTTCGACTTAGTTACAATTTTATTATATGTATAAACAAGTGTGCACGCAGACACAACTGAACTCTCCATTCCTGTCACTCTCAAATTGCGATGGGGCGATAATCACCACGACAGGTGAAAGATCAAGCGCAAGACCGACGGTCTTACGTGCTTTCCGAGGAACAGGGGTAAAACATTACTAACTTCCCAACTCCGGGTTGTTACTGAAACTTTCTTAACAGAATGATAGATAGCCAAGACAATTCCATATAATAATGATTTAGCCTGTTACTCAATGTGAGAGGGATTAGGCCACAGACCCTCACGCTTTCTTAACGCGGGTTGACTGACTTCATATGTCTTTTGTAAACTTTTGCATCCAGTTTTTCCACAATACCGTCTTTCAATCCTTTATAGTAAGGCGAGTGGTAATCATGTTGAAAATGAATAGCGCATGTAATTTGATTTCTTGTGTTTTCCATTATAAGATTTAATGCAACAGCATTCAAGCCATTACAACTTTAATACTGTGCATTGCTACGTATAAATAAAACCTATTTTCTTAATATCAATTTATGTTTTTTTTTTCTACAACAACTCATTTATAATACAAGAAAGCCTATGTATTATCATTGAAGTTACATTTACATGTAAAAAAACTGTATATCTTTATAATATTAAACGTAAATACTCACAAGGGCTCTTTGTCATTTAATAAAAAGACCTTTATTATAAAATAAAAATATTTGAAGGTGCATGAATAGCGTGTAACAAGTATAAGCCCAGACCGTAACTTTGAATAGCCTACATAAACATATGTCCCGAGTGGGACTTATAAGTAAAGCCGGAACGTAACATTTAGACAGCTCTTCTATTCCAACTCAGATGTCTGTTTGAATGATGCTTATTGAATAGCGATCTCCATCATTGCCTTATCCAATAAACACATTAATCCAGTGTTACTTATGATCAAACCGATTAATATGATACTACTACGCTGGTTCCAAAAATGACTATCATATTCATGAGCTGTTAAAAGATATCTCGGAGAACCATAATTATACTATGCTGTTTTTATCAACGTACCTGATTTAAATTTTGAAGTGAAACTTCTTTAGAATCGTTGTGATTTAAAATTCAATGAAACGAAAATGTGATACTAAAAAAAACAAACACATAAATATATAATACTAGTGACCCTCGCTTCGCTCGGGTTCGTTCCTAGCTTGATTCCCCATACAAACTTTCATCCCCATTTTCACCCCCTTAAGGGATGATTTCCGGAATAAAAAGTATTCTATGTCCTTCCCAGAGTCTCAAACTATCTTCTTACCAAATTTAATCTAAATCGGTTCAGTAGATCCAGATATTACCCCCTACAACGTCACAAACTCACAAATTTTACCTCTATAATATTAGTGTAGATAGTATAGATTAAACCGGCGAGAGAATGCACTAGAATACATTGCCATGTTGTCATGGTAACCGTTGTAATTGTCTGACAAATATAAAATATTATATTTTTTTCGTATATAATCTTATATATAAAAATGAATCGCTGAATGTGTTGGTAAGCGCAAATCTCGAGAGCAGCTGAACCGATTTCGCTAATTCTTTTTTTTAGAATATTCCTTGAAATACGAGGATGGTTCTTCCGGAGAGAAAATTTTTAAAAAATGCCTGAAAATGTCTAAAAACAACACTTTTCTATACTCCCATACAAAAAATTCGTAATAATACTTAAAAGTCAATTTGAACTTTAATACCATACCATAAAGTTTAAGTGTTAGTGGAGAGGTACCGGGAAGGCAAAATAATTGAGTGACGTTAGAATCGTATAAATAATATAAATGTCAATATTTATCAATATTTATACTATGGTAACATTACTCAAAAACAAATCTATACAGATAAATAAATTTGAAGTGTCTGTTTGAAATGTCAAAATAACAGCTTTTTACGATGTATACACGATACATATACCAAAACAACATTTTTTACAATTTTTGTCTGTCTGTCTGTCTGTTTGTTCCGGCTAATCTCTGAAATGGCTAAACCGATTTTAACGGGACTTTCACTGGCAGACAACTGATGTAATAAGGAGTAACTTAGGCTACTTTTATTTAAGAAAAAAAATAGAGTCCCACGAAAAAAAATCAAACTCAATAAAAATTTAATAACATCCGATTCAAATAGGAAAGTTGTATACATACCCCAGGGACGAACCCGAGCGAAGCGAGGGTGAGTCGCTAGTATTCTATAAATATAAGATTGAAATATGCTTAATAGGTATGCGTTAATTAATTATTGATTCGTTTTATTTTAATTGCGATATTTGCCAAAGAAGTTTTACTTCAACCGCGCGTAAAGGTTACAGGCACCCATTTTTTATCTAGAAATATATTATACCAATCAGACTATATAAATATGAAAGTTCGTATATGTGTATGTGTATTTTTGTTACTCCTTAACGTTTAAACGGATGAGAATGAAATTTAGTACACCATTTACAAATAGGCATCTATTGACGTAAAGCAAGCAAGGTAAGCGTCAGTCGCTAGTATTTGATAAATAAATTAATTGTAATAAAAAGCTCTGTCATGTGGACTTTTAAATAATTATATAGAGCTTTCATGTTAACCAAGACGGTAAGACGGTAAATTCTATTTCTAACATAAAGCAGAGACTAAGTAGAAACCCTAGAGGTCCTTTGTCTCTTCTCATTTAATAAGTGCACATTTGTTCCGTACCGACTACAGTGTAGCTAATTTACAGCTACTCCTTTGTTACTTTGTTTCTTTAGAGATCATATTATGACGCTCTTAAAGCTAATTAACCTCCAAATTATACTAATTAAGTGTATTATAGTTTCGTTATTACTATTCTAAATGTTGTATCATATAATATAAGGATATACATCTCAGTGGTAACTGAAAACTTTGTAAAACATGTCAAGTACAGTCTATTAAGAGAACAATTATTTAAGTACCTTATGCCATTTTACACGCTAAGTTTACATACAAAGGCTTTTAGTTGTTGAAGATGTTGCTTAGAAATATTATATGTGTACATTAATATAAGCTACATAAAGCTAATTTTAGATTTAGCTATCTTGATTTATGATTTAATTGTTCATTAGATTATGGCCCATTGTACATTACTAAGGGAAGTAGATACTTAAACTTTATAGTTATTACATACGGGGTCTAAATACAAAAAATATATAATAAATTTATTTAACTCTCACAATTTAAAATGATCTAGTTAATGTTGCTATAGTTATATAATTTAAAATTATTTCATTTGGGTTGCTATTATTATGACTCACAATTTTTTCCGTTTTTTTAAATTAAAGATTGTATTTTATTATTAATTTATATTTCGTTTTCATTTTATTCATAAGAGGACCCACGCTGATATTAGAACATAGCTGTCCTGTCTGTTGAAATTCGGATGTGAAAACATAGCTTCGCGAATCTTTCTAGATAATAATCATCGATTACCTCCTCGGTGAATGTTAAAGAAAATTATTTGATAAATGTATTAAAAAAGTAACAATGTCATTATGACGTTGTACAATAGGTATCTATCTATATTTTGGAAATTACTTAATTGTACACACACATCACACATATTAAAAAAAGAGATTTATTTATACACAGCACTTAAGATATAATAAAAGCTTCCACAATATGGCGGTCAAAGCTTCGCTCAACATTTAAATAAATAAAATAAATACATTTTTTCTAGATATCCACACAACACAAGGGTTTACACAAATTTTGTAAAGTTTTGTTCGTGTTACTTTAAATTAAAAAAACTCTGAAATACCCTCGAAAAATATAGGCAAGTGGAACCTCGGGCAGCGACTAGCAATAAGGAAACTCTAGCTACGATTCATTAATTTCGCCATTGTGTACATACAAGGTAGCAAGGTAATTTAACAAAGCTTTGGAGTGGAATGACGAATGCATATCGCCTCGGTTAATCAAGGCTCGCTAATTATCGGATAAGCTTTAATCAATTTATTCATAATGAATATGAATATATTTTTAATGAATTTAATGTACCTATATTTTATTTTCCGTATTTCGTCGTCCTAAGTAGACAATATGCAAATGAATAAAAAAAAATCAATACGTTGACATGACATATTTGTAACCCCCGACGCAAAACGAGGGGTGTTATAAGTTTGACGGCAATGTCCGTCTGTGTGTGTGTGTGTGTGTGTCTGTCTGTGGCATCGTAGCTCTCCAACGGATGGACCGATTTCGATCCAGTTTTTTTCATTTGAAAGCCAGTTACCTTGCGGAAGCTTTTAGCTATGTTTGATTAATATCGGTCCAGCAGTGTAAGAGTATCAGCTCTTTTCCAAAATGATGTAATGCATTTTGGCGTATGATTACTCGATTAAGTGCTTCACGCGTGCCAGTGTAATCGTTAAATGACAATTAATTTGCGTCGGGGGTTTTTTTTAATTTTTAATTTATAATTAGTGTTTGTGTACTATGAGTATATAATTTAGAATATGAAAATAATTAGCTTCATAATACGTTATTATGAGATCTAAGAAAAGTTTTCTTTCATTATTTTATTGTTTCCTCAAAATTTTTGTTCTAAAAAAAAACTGATTTATATAAAAACGTTCTTTTTGGATTTTGTCGCGGATTTATTTTGATTTCTTAATAAAGTTAAAATTTGAAATGTTTTAACTATTACAGGATTCTTAGGTTTCAGCCTCTTAAAATAAAATATTTTAATGAATATGAAATCTTAATTTTATTTATTATTTTTATATATTCGTGGGTTAATATGGATCTAGTTTGCAATGTTACAATTTATGTACGACATTTATACATATAATAAAATTGATTTTTTAAATTGATTCAACTGATCGCTGTCTGTACATGGAAGATATTTGAGAAAAACTATTATTGGGTGTCTTTATGAACGCAATAGAAACCAAAACAATGATTTTATAATTTTTGTCTGTTTGTCTGTGCTCTTATGCGCGCTAATCTCAGAATCAGCTTAACCATTTGGGTGCAATTTTCACTAATATATTGTGGTAAGTTTCATTTAACATTTAGGTTTTGTTTTATTTCAATAAGTTTATAAATAAAAAAGTTTTGTCAATTTTAAGAACCACCTACGGACGAACGTGAGCGAAGCGAGACTGAGTCACTAGTTAATATAATAAATAGGTACATAAAATATAAATTCAATTGTTATAGTATAGCAATTAGTACCTACTGTTAGTGACGTGATGTCACTTGTATTGACTTCAAAAGACTAAAACATAAAGTGTACCAACAAATTAATGAAAATAAAAATGTTACTGATATTTTTATTTATATTGGTTGGTGTTTTAATAATGTAATAAATATTGTTATATAATAAATAACCTGTTGTTAATGCTTTCAGGGACTACTAAATAAGTTGGCAGTGGACGATATCAGCGGATATCCTTTTTCTATAAATTTTCCTTTAGGTTAGTTAAAATTTGCTTTGATGTACGAAAATAGGCAATAATGGAGCCGCTATTATAAAAAGTATAGTTTAAGTAAATATAATATAAAGTATTACTCATAATATGCTTTAAGCATTCATTTTGTTTTTATTAAAAAAAACTGGGCAATTAAATGTTGTATGAATTTTTGTTTCCAATAAAAAGAGGTGTGCATTGAGCCATTTTTTTGTTTATAATGTCTCATATTACAACGTAATATTTTCTTAGATTTACGATAATATTTGACATTTTAAATAAAACTATCATTTCGGATTTTTGCTCGGATTTATTTTGATTTTTCGTTGGCGACTCTCTTCTTTCGAATGCTCTACACTCTACAGCATATATATCATGGCATAAAAATGAAGTCACATCTATCTATTACAACTTAATATTTTATCTATAAAGACAGTTCAAAACATTGTACTAAAACCATAATTATTCTAAACTTAATTATTATAAATGTGGAATCAAACATTTTTTAAATCGCTCTAGTTTAACTAGTTGAACAGAGAAATTTCAATAAGGTCTTGTAAAATCGATTTTATGAAATAGCGTTCGTGAGAATCAGTAGAATAAACACGAAACTTTGTATATTGAACATATTCTGTTTCCGATATAAATCTTCTTTCAATCTTCTATAAAGTAGAAATATTCTTATAAAGTATTGGTGCAAATATTTCCATAACTGCAAATGGTTTCACACATCAGGGACGATGCAGTCGGCGCTAAAACAAGTCGATCACGCGAAAGTTCCTTCACCTCTGACCCGACAATTCCAGAACCCAGCAATGGCGAGTGTTCTATACGTAGTAATATATACACATACTATGCCTCATACTGAGTAAACATGGTTTAAAATAACAAAGGAATTCCAAACTAATTGTAAAAATTGGGTGGCCTAGTATAAAAAAATCGCAATAGTGACTCAAATTACATATAGTGCGAGTAATTCAGGCCATTGCTGAGCACGAACTTTTATTGCTAGTGGGATAAGGCCAAGATGGATAAGTAAGAGTTGGCAGAATTCAAACGCTGTTGGAAAACAAACTGTGTTAGAAAATTAATTAGGATATTTTGTTTTGTCGTCACGATGCTTTTCCTTCCCATACTAACAAATAGAATATGCTGAAATTGTGACTCACGTCATGAAAATCTCAAATTTGCAATACCCAGATATTGAAGCCGATTTACTGTTTTAAAATTCAACAAGCTCCCAAATCCAAACGGCCTTCATTTGTCAGTTTTCAATTTAGAAACAAACACATATTTTAAATGAAAAAAAAAATAGAACAATAAGAGTACCAAATATAGGACATAGGGATAATAGGACTACAACATACTTAATATACAATAATATAATATATAAGTATTATTATGGTATCTATACTAAACTTATAAAGAGGAACGATGTGATTTTTTGTTTTGTTGTTTGTACCGAATAATCTCCGAAACTACTGAACCGATTTAGATGAAATTTGGTAAGAAGATAGTTTGAGACCCTGAAAATGACATAGGATAGTCTTTTTTCCAAAAATCTTCCCATAAGGAGATGAATATGGGGATGAAAGGTTGTACGGGGAATGAAACAAGGGACGTACCCGAGCGAAGTAAGGGTGAGTCGCTAGTAATATAAAAAAAATCGTTTAAACATCTAGAAAAAGGAAAGTTGAGATTGCTGTTTGTTGCAAGAGCTTCAAAGGTTTATATACTTTGAACATAGTCTACAGTTTCTTTTTGCAGTTATCATATTAGAGTCGCAATAGCAAACTATACAATTTATAAACACTAAATTGTAAAGTTTTAGTGAAAATGTGTAAAATTTTTGAAAGTTCGATGTTTATACGACCTCATATCTGAGCTCTGCGTACTTAAACCACCGTGCTCACATATTTTATTGATTTTATCAAAGTTTCAGTGTTAATAATATTCTCTTGTTCTTTACGTTCTAATTTACTATAAATAATATAAGTTAATAAGATAATAATTAGACAGAAGGCTTCCATGTTTGTATTCCGATAATACTACAGAGATATAAAAATATTTTTAAATAAAACGATCTTCTTTCGCAGATTTACAACGCAGGGTTACGATTCCATTTGAAACGTCGGACACCAAAGATCAAAATAAATCCGCGAAAAAATCCGAAAAGATAATTTTACTAAAAATGACAAATATTCGCGTAAATCTAAGAAAGTAAAAACATTTTTGATAATATACACAATATAAAAATGCTACTTGCACTCAAATTGGATCTGTATCGGATCGCTATTTATAATCTCTTATGATGTAAGCTCACAAACAGAACAATTTTGCAATAACATTTTCAAAGCAAGCACATCGGAACGGCATTTGCATGCCGGAAATAATTCATTGATTTGTTTATTTTTGCCTAACGCGGTCTAATTCTGCCTTAGACTAGACTTTTGTAGTTTGAGGTAAATTGCATTTCACGATTAATGGAGTAACGTACAAGTCAACGAACTCATTATATAGGGCAAGTATTATGAAATACTACCGTAGTAGTGCTGGCATTGTAGTCGAGGTATTAAACATTATATTACATGCAACCCTTATTTTATTGTACCGCTTGGCACGGGCCTCCCTTCAATACGAGGAAGATCAGGTCATAATCCACCACGCTGGTCAAGTGCAGGTTGGCGGACTTCAAATGTCTTTTGAAAACTTGTTAGGTTCTCTCAGATATACAGGTTTGCTCACGATGTTTTCTTTCACAGTAAATCAAGTGGTAATTAGGTTGGAAATTGATTCCCACATTAAAATATCAGAGGTGCAAGACCCTGGATTTGAACTTGCTTCACTCGGTTTCCCAAGCGAGCGAATTACCACTGAGTTACCACTGCCTTTTTTATATATTATATTATATCAATTTAATACCAGAAATATAAAATGTTTATTTTCAACATACCACAAACAAAATTAATATTGACAAATCTTTATAAAGATATGCCCACTTAAAGAGAGATTCCTATTAAGTTATTATTAGGATTAACTATACTACGGACTATTATCTTGATCAGTTTAGGTGAAATATAAGCAAAAATATTACATTATAGGTCTCATATGATTATTTATAAGACGTCTAATAAGTTTAAGGTCTGGAAAAGGATGTGTGGATCAGATCTTTCCTGCGTGATCACTAAAATGCTGACTTTAATTTGAAGATTTATTTTGTGATTTTGTGAAAAAATATGTAAGAAAAGCTAGGTTGGTTTGTTTTTAAATAAAGTTAAATAGCAACAGGTACAAGTAGGTGACAGGCTGATAAATTATTTAATGTAGTTGAATTGCAAACACTGATCCTGGAAACAAAACTGAAGAAAAAAATATGGAAGGTATATTTGAAAGGAATAGAAGATATGAAGTCAATACTGAAAGATACATCTTTGTTTATATCAAAGTCAATGGCATACTGGTTACAGTGATGAATCGGCCGCAAAAATCGCGAGGGTTTAGGTATACTGTAATTATGTATATCTATAAGAAGTCCTGTACCTACCCTATGTCATTTTCCGGCTAATATATATATATATATATATATATATATATATATATATATATATATATGCACAAAATAGCTTCAATTTAGTAACAGGTTGTTGTCTTTCAACAAACAATTTTCGCCTATTCTATGAATAAGATTACTCGTTTAAAAGCCTTTCTATGTGAAAAATATTATTTAAATTAGTAGGTAATCATTAAAAATACCTTTTAGAAGAAGGCCATGCAAATTATAACAATAGTCTATACTTAATATACAAAGGAAGAATTTACCTATTAAATGAAAATTTAATACCAGCTATATTTAAAACGACTAACTAACTAACGACTTACCCTCCCTTCCCTCGGGTACCCTAGTAAATTTGAATTTTGCGTAATTTTTAAGCCCCTTAGGAACCCCAAAATATTACTGGAGTAGAACATGCCCTAAAAATTCCTCTCTTTCTTTCAGTGAAAGCCCCATTAAAATGGGTAAGCCGGTCCAAAGATAACCCGGACAAACGAAAAGACACATAGACAGACAACATTTTTAAAAAAGGTTGTTTATGTATTAACATTTAAGAAAACCTAGTTATTTTCAAATCACAGATAGACACTTAATTTTTATTTGTATGTAGGTATAGATAAAGTATTTAAAAATAAATTAATTATTGTTCGTAGTTAAGGCTATTTCATAATCACGTACATTCGGTAGTATGATTTCAGTAATATTAACAGTGAGCCTAAATTTTACTGATATATCAGTTTATAAAAATCTTGAATAACTGGGTAAAATTTACTTAAAACATTGTCTCCAATTCAATCTAAAAAAGGAAAAGGTCAAGTGCTTACAAAGGGTAAGAGTGGTGACCGCTTTCAGGCGCGAGAATGATGCTTTTGATGAAAAAAGGTTACCTCAGTACTCCTTATATATACATTTCATAAATAAGAAGCATGTTTATAAATTAAATATAAAAATTTAAGCAAGAAAGAGTTCGCGTGTGTCACTCAGAAACAACCCAATGAAATTTTATTGAATAGATTGAGACACATAGTTACATGGTTTTACTTAAAATTTAAAATCATTACTACTTCAGTTATCGGTTACAGTAATATAACCATTTTATTAGTACCAAAATGATCTGTCAGTTTTATAAAAGGGATGCCTTTGGATAACTAAAAAAATGAATGATATTTACATGCGAGTTACCTTTTACCTCACGGTAAAGTTATTTGGTGAAAACATTAATTCATTACCATATTAATGTTAAAATGTGGCTGACCTTTATTTGATTTTCCAAGATAAATTTTCATTTTCGTATTCAGCCTTTTTTAATATCCTACAACTGGGCGCGGGCCGCCCTTCAATACGAGGGGGATCAGGCCATAGTCCACCACGCTGGCTAAGTGCGGGTTGGCGGAATTCACATGTCTTTCGAAAACTTGCTAGGTTCTCTCAAATATGCAGGTTGCCTCACGATGTTTTCCTTCACCGTAAGGCACGTGGTAATCATGTTAGAAATGATTTGCACATGAAAATATCAGAGGTGCGAGACCCGGGATTTGAACCCGCTTCACTCGGTTTCCCAAGCGAGCGCGTTACCACTGGGCTACCACTGCCTATCAATAAATAAATTAACCAAAATCAATAAATTTTCATTGAGTAGTTTTTATTAATTGCGGATTAAGTCTGCAAAGGTATCAGTCAGAATATGGATAGTATGGATGACGGAAAAATAATAATTAATATGTGGGTACACATACACTATTAGCAGTGTCGGCTTTGTCCAAGCATTTTAACTGTTTTAAAATAAGTTTATATATACATATAATAAAAATCTAAGTCGAATCTGTACATTAAATATTTTTTTGAATATCTTATTGGAATAGACATTATTATCGATCATCATTAGCTCACTCACAAATATTTGCATTTCTATTATTAGCGTTGATATTCAATAACTTTACTTGGATAAAATAGCCATTAATTGAATAAAAGATAAATTTTTAAAAGAGAATGCATTTTACGTAACATCACTTAGCCGGAAAGTCCATTCGTTTAGTCAACAAAGGCTTCTTTCTATGCCTTTATCCAGATTATTTCAATAGGTGTATGGTCGACAAAAACTGAATAGCTCTCTGAAATGCTTAGTATTGTGCCTTTGTGGGCCTTATGCTTTTATTCATTGGAATGTAGTAAATAAACATGTAATTATTTAAATGTACTTTAAAAGAAAAAATATTTGAAACAGTTTGAGAGGATGGTTTAACATTATAATTGAATGATGATATAAATAAGATATGAAATTAGGTTAAGCGTGTGTTTAATTTAAAATTGATTATAGTAATTTTACTATTTCTTCTTTGTTTATACGTGAACATAAATCACTAGGCTTCAGTTCACCCAGACCATAAGTACCCTGCGGGTCTGATAATAGCTCTTCGTCGTTCCCATAGGAATGGCAGAACTGGGATAAAAAATAGCCTAAGGCCCATAAACAATAAAAAATTGCCCAAATTCACGACATGTCTCCTTTACGACGTGAAAGGGTAAACCAACACACTATCGAATTTATAACGTTGGTAAGGATTGAATTCCACAATACATATTCTCATTATCTATGTAAAAACGTTTCGTTTATCGCGACCTAAATCTTTAAATCACTCTCGCCCTCCGATTCCTCGTATAAAAACTGAACTTAGAGTTTTTTTTTAAATTACCCTTTAAAAGTTCTTTTAGATGGTCCAAAGTTGACACTTTTTCAGTTTATGCGCTACTGAAATCCTTTAAGGCAAAAACTACGATGTCTCTGAAATGCGTCTTTGATCTCCTGAGCTTTCTTATTTGTATGAATACGCTTATTTAATTATAAGTAGAAAATAGTACACTTAATAGTTTTACAGGGAAAAAATAAAAATATTCAAATTCAGCTTACCTATGAATAAAAAATATAGCAATGTATAAGACGTTACTCATGTTCGCCTGAGTGGGAGTGTATTTTTGACCGACTTCAAAATTTCATTTATTTCATTTAATTTGAAGTCCTTGTAAGAAGTGTACCTTTTTAATAAAAAGTAAAAATAACTGATATAACTGAATATAGACTTACATGACTAAATGACATAACTTTAGCGACTGCTGCAACCAGTCACTTTTGGAATGCAAATTTATGTAAAGAAATAAATATAATAGAATAGAAATATATAATAAAATAGTTTCGTTTTAACGTTTAGTATAGATTTCTCAGAGATGAGATATTTTCCGGGAGTAAAAAGTGTTCTATATGTTGACCCGGATAACCAGCTATCATCATAGCAAATTTCATCAAATGTCCAGTGGCTTTCTCATGATGCGGTTACAGACAGACAGAGAGACAAATAGATAGACAAAAATTCTAAAAACTATATATTCGGCCTCTGTATCTATAATAATGACTATTTTAATAAGATTTTCCAAAAAATATTTAATGTACAGATTTGATTCAGATTTTTTTATATGTATAGATGAGCTACTTATTTCTTTGCTTTTGTATCTAGCTTGTTATTTTCACACATACATAACTCTTAGTATCTGACCTATAAATGAATGAAGGAAATGCTTCTAATTAAAAATTGACGGTCGTCAACCATCATTAAGGTTAGGCCAAGGCCTTAAAAATGGAAAAGCTAAATCTGGTAAAATTTATTTTGAAGGAATTATAAGCAGTTGGTTTTATACCATTGTGTAAATCGTTTTCATGACCCGTAGTATATATTTAAAAAATATAAATTTATAAATGAAAATTATTTATATTCTAATGCACATTACTATTCATCTTATTTGCTTTGTTACAGCTATTATAGAAATTGGAAGGCGCTACTAAAAAGTTTGAACGCCGCACTGTATTTATTACACTTTTATTCTTCATCGGAGCAATAATGCAAAATACAATAGCTCGTATAAAACGACTCCTTTCGCCTATAAAATCAATCCAATTTATTTTGGAAACATTTTCAAACTTAAAGCCAGTATTGCTCTCACATAAATTGTATTCAAAGTTCATACGGATATAGCGAATACGTATAAATTTATTACAAACTTCTAAAATTTTCGGGAGTTTCAAAGTATTTTACATGTACAACTCGAGAGCTGTTGTGCATATTGTATACGATTAATGAACGCTAAGATAATACTCGTAAGTCTGTGAATTAAGTATCTAAAGGCTTATCGCATTCCCATTCCCATTCTCGTATTATAAATGCGAAAATAACTCTGTCAAACTATCTGCTTGGTTTTCACGATTAAATGGCTGATTTTAATGAAACTTGATATGGATTTATGTCGATCTACACGGACTGGAAGGCGCTTTAGTTGTGTTAAAAGCTTACATGGAAATCATTTAAAAAATATTTAAATATTTTACTCTTAGAGTATGATTTTTGGATTTGAAATTTGTACTCTATGTACTTTTTGGATTTGACTTTTTAAGGTAAAATTAAACAAAGGACCCGAGTAAAATTTAGTGCAGTAGTTTTTGATAATCTAACTTTTTGGTATGTTACCATAATAAAGGCTTAATTAGAAGCAATTACCACTATGGAATCTAAATATCATGAGATAAAATCGTTTGATTCAGTGACGAAATGTTTATGCACAGTGATTTCCCACAGTGAATCTCGCTTTGCAGACATCGTTTCCAGGTATGCAAATGTAAATTTCTGTGATGTCCACGCTGCTGACATGCTAATGAACGATCGGTATTTACACTGTATCGTACTACGTTCACAGGCATAAAACCAATTAAAAGTTATATTCACTATCAGAAAGGAATTAAATTTTTATTAATATTTATATTAAAAGCCAACTATCATTTCTGTTATTTAAGAGTCGTCGAGTTATAATTTGAATTTTCAAAGTCAAATTTTGATGATGAAAATATTGATGAAAATACTTGGTTCAAATAAATTTCTACAAACAATTCATAGTTGTCAATGAAGATTAAAAATCTTTGTGGCATCTGTTACAGGCTAATGCAGCTCTGCCCATTAAGACTGGTCGGTGAAAATTCAACAATAGCTTTTGAAAATATTTAATAGATATACTAAACTACTACTAAAAATAATTTCGTTTGAATTACGTTTATAAACACAATTTATATTAAAAAATAAATTATTTTTTTACATAAATATTTAAAACAACATATTAGTGTCTATATGCATAGATCACTATCAAGCACCATCAAGCGATACCATGTGTTTAAAGAAAGCTTATATGGTAAAATCTTATTTTATTTCAATAAACCCTTATACGACTGAATATTTTTTTTGTAATTTAGTAATGTTTGTTGTATCTGTTTACAGTAGGAAGGAGTATCATAAGCCCGTTACGCGCAGTAGAGTTTTAGCTCTACCGACCGACTGAGTGGAATGTCTGACAACGGGGACAAGAGCTGCTTTAAGAACTCTTCAACGATACTTTTTAAACATCACTTTATTTTATATTTTTACTAAGTATATTATTATGAAACATAGGGACGGTAAAACTAATTCAAGTGTTTTACTTATTTATGTTTATAGATATAGGAAAACTTACGTAGTTATTAGTTATTAGCGAATCATCCTCGCTTCGCTCGGGTTCGTCCCTGGTTTGATTCCCCATACAAACTTTCATTCCCATTTTCATCCCTTTAAGGAATGATTTCCGGAACTAAAACATCCTAGTTATTTTCCAGGGACTCAAATTATCTTCTTAAAAAATTTCATCTAAATCGGTTCAGTAGTTTTTGAGTTTATTCGTTACAAACATACAAAAATACAAATCTTTCCTATTTATAATAGTAAGGTAGATTATTTTAATAATCATCTAACTATTTAAACTTAACTGTCAATATTTGATATAAAATGATTACAAAGTATCTTCTCATTATAGATCTCATAATATGGTTATGTGCATACTAGAGCCAGCAGACCGTTTCTCTGCGTGTTTGTATCAGTTTTTTTTTATTTTCTACTTAAAACGAAGTATAGTGTGTACTTTTTTTGAAATAATACTTACTTTTTTTATTCATTAATTTTTTAATCAATTTGCTTTTATTCTATTCAGTTAATACTTTCTTAGATTTACGCTTATTTATTTTATTTTTTGGTTCACGACGTTTCGAATACTTTACAACAATCATGGTCACGGGAGAGACTGTGTTTCCTGTGAACATAATATTCATTAATTATCAAATCATGATTCGATAATAGTCAGAAATCAAAATAAATCAGTGGAAAATGCCCAAAAGATAGTTAGTTTTATTTAAAATGTTCTATTTAGTTGTTAAATTGCCATTTAAAACTTTACAAGCATTTGGTACACACTGTTTAGACCAATAAAAAAGTCTTCATTTTCGCCACAAGCTGCTTCCTCTCAGCCAATTCGAGGTTCGACTTACATACTTGAGTTTGGCTAGTGGCCAAAAATCTCAGCTGTTACTATTTGATACCCTCCATATATTTTAATAGTGGCATACAAAGTGGTCCAGCTTCAGGTTGTATTTGCTAACAAAATACTTATTTAGTTTTCTTCCATATTTGTTGTTACTATTACTTTTTAACCGACTTCCAAAAAGGAGGAGGTTATGTATTCGTCTGCATTTTATTTCCTTTTTTATGTAGTTTAGAAAGAAAATGGCGGGGTGTTCTATCTCGTAGTATCAGCTTGTAAGTTAATTCTAAAATGGGTGCATATAGCTTTTATCTTACAACAGGGGAAACAGTCACAGACAGTTATTAAAAGTAGAGTAAAGAAAGTGTTGTGTTGCCTCATTTTTTTTTTGGATAGACAGTTTTTTGAGGTTTTATAATATTTTGATGTTAGAACTTTAACTATAAAATAAATATTAATATATAAAAAAATACTAGTAACCAAAACAAAGTAAGAAGCAACATAAATAAATCCATACTAATATTATAAATGTGAAAGTGTGATTGTTTGTTTGTCCTTCATTCACGTCGAAACGGAGTGACGGATTGGCGTCATTTTTGGTGTGGAGATAGTTGGAGGGCTGCAGAGTTACATAGGCTTTTCTTACTACTAACACTTTTTACTGCGGGAGATTACTTAATTCCCACGGGTAAGCACGTTATAATACAATCCAAAAAAAATATTATTATCAGAATTATTTTGAACTTGGTATATATACCTACTCTTCAATAAAATTAAATAAATACGTGTTTTACCATTTTTCAAAATTCATCCTATAAGGGGGGTAAAATAGGGGATGAAAGTTTATATGAAACCATCGTTTTAGAGATGTTTTTGTAGTTTTAGCGCGAGCGAAGCCGCGGGTTCTGCTAGTTTATTATAAACATAAAACAATAGGTATAATATTAAAAAGCTGTGTAAATGAAGACTCGATTTAGGAATTAATTATCTCATAAAATAATAATATTGCGTAGATATAAATGAGACTATCCATTAATCCACCACGATGAGAGTATAAAGCGTGTTATTTCATAAACCGCCCTACTTTTATAATGACACACTGTGCTGGAAATAAATTGAGTAACGATCTAATCACGGCGTTGAATGAATGAAAGGAAATTGTCATTTTTATGTGACAAACTTAATAAATACTGAATATTATTGCAGTTAAATATAAACTTTGTAAAATAGCACTACCTGATGTTAATTAGCAGTAGAGTACATACAGTATCTGTGAGCTAGAATAAATGCAGGTAACGATTTGACTCCGACTTGATTTAAATGAGTGAAAAAAAAAATTTTTTTTCACTCATTCCCACGTCCTACTGCTGGACACGGGGCTCCCTTCAATCGGCTAATGCTTACCACGTTGGCCAAATGTGTCCAGGTCAGTCAGTCAGTCAGTCAGGGTGTTTTTGATGTAATCATCAAAAACTTATACGTGCAGGTTATTTCACGATGTTTTTCTTTACCATAAAGCGAGTGGTAATCATGTTGAAAATTATTCTTTGATGAAAATAACAGAAGAAGTGATTTCGAGATCCGTGATTTGAACCCGTTTCATTTGGTACGGTAATACGGATAAATACGACAAACAGTATTTTTATCATTTGTAAATTGTAATTGATTGAATTTGACTCACCAACAAGTCGTCAGAAGCTTTGCGGGCCTATTTATAATATTTTTATATGTAGTTATAAAATATTTTTTCTCTATTTTAAAATTCCTATAACAATAACACCTTGTAATATTTTATTTCAGTGTGTCATATTATTAGACTTACTACTCGATCATACTAAAACCATTTTTTGTTACGTATGTATGTTTCCGACAGTGTAGATTGAGAGAACGATATTTTAGACGCTATGAATCCTTTAATCTTTTCAATGAAAATATTTTAGTTTTATAAGAACTCTTTAAGTTTATTAAATACTAGTCTTGAGGCTGCATTTGAATACAATCCTTACCTCGTTTTCTATTCACATATTATGTACTTACGTATACTTTTTACTATTGAAAAGATGGGTAAAATGAGAATAAAAAGTGAAATACTTTAAAATATATACATATACTAACAAATTACTTTTGATTTCACTTGGGCCTTTCACCTTGTGCCTAACAATAATCTGCGTTACTTCAGATTATTTGAATTCTAGTCTATCTGTGCTCTAAGTTTCATCAAAGTAGTGTAATTTTCGCTTTTTCCTTTTAATAATATAATTTTATTAACCGACTTCCAAAAACGGGGAGGCTCTCAATTCGTCGGAATCTTTTTTTTTCGTCAGAACTGTTATAGCATAGAATAAATGTCAGTACAAAGACGTTATAAATCACTCGCCCAGTTCTGCGTCAATCGATTTCAGTAATATTAGAAGAGACGTTACATTCGCTCTACTTAAAAGTTAAAGCACTTCAATTGCTTCTTTCATTTCATGCAAACACTACAAAATAATGAAAACGTGCGTAATAAGTTGCTACCATAGCATAGACAAAAATGGTGAATGTAATAAAATCTATATACAGGGTTATTCGTAATTCGACGTGTTCCCGTTAGGTGATAGAGGTGACTATTTGCGAAAATTTTAACACCCATATTATGCGTTATGCATAAGTGAACCATTTGAGTTGTCATGTTTTTTAGCTTTTTTCAAAATAAGTCAAAAATGCAACATCTAAAATTTATTAAAAAAAGTATCAATTTAAATCTCATTTTTTTTCTGATTTATAAAACGATTAAACACTGATTTTATATATCAATATTAAAACAACAATTGAAAAACGATATTATTCTAAATATTTTTTTCACTAAAATGCCTTAAAAACAAAAAATGTCATGAAACTTGGCTAGCAGGTTATTTAATATTTTAAAAACATAACCGTTTTCTTAGCTTAATTTGGACCGATAATTGTTGTTTTAATATTGGTACACGACCAGTGTGTAATCGTTTTTATAAATCAGAAGAAAAAAATGAGATTTAAATTGATACTTCTTGTTAAATAAATTTTTGATGTTGCATTTTTGACTTATTTTGAAAAAAGCTAAAAAACATGGTAACTCAAAAATAGTTTACTTATACATAATGCAATATGGGGGTTAAAATTATCGCAGCTAATATAATATTTGCTACTTAGCTATCACCTCCCAACGGGAATATGTCAAATTACCAATAACCCTGTATAATCGGATAGTAAAAGGTCATGACAGATAAAAAATAAAATTGTTTTTGGATTTATTAAATAGAAATGGTACTTAGTAACAACTTGAGTCGGATTTTCACCTGATTTTCCCTAAGTTTAATAAGCTAATTCTTCAGACTCTGATGCCCTTGATCTCGAGAACTTTTATTGAGGTCTTTAGAACCCTTATGTTGTCTTGTTAATAGTATTTATAAGCTAAGTAACAATGTTTGTTATACCGTAATGAAATGCAATATTTCACAGATGTAATAAGGTGGTATCATCCAATACAGTGCCAGACCATAAGCAATTAATTTCCTTCTTGATTAGTAATTGAAATATCTATTTCGCATTCTCAATTGGAAATTGTATTATTGTAATTTAGTGTTACTAATATAACTATAATATAATGTGATACTTTAATACTTAATAAACTAGCCACTCACCCTCGCTCCGCTCGGGTTCGTCCCTAGTTATGTTTTAATATTTAGTATTTATTTCTCAGAAATGAGATAGGTAATATTTTCCCGTTGTAAAAAATATCCTATATGTTGACTCAGATAACCAGCTTTCATTTTACAAAATTTTATCAAAATCTGTCCAATGGTTTTTTGTGATGCGTTCCCAGAGAGACAGAAAGACAAAAAATCTAAATACTATAAAACTCTAAAAATTCGACCTCTGTATCGCTAATAATGACCATTTCAATAAGATTTTCTAAAAAATATTTAATGTACAAATTCGACTCAATTAAAATTTTATTATACATATAACAATTATAGATAATAGCAATGTACTTAATAGGCCCGAAAGTGATTTATTCCCTCCACGACCGCGGACACGCCGCCGTTACAGTTAACAATAGATTTCTTAGAAATTTAATGAATTTCTTAGAAATTTACCTCGACGTGATATAATACTTTTCATATCGCCCTCGTGGTGCTGGAGGAAGCATTGGAAATATATACATAATTTGAAGATCAAAAAATTAAGAATACTGTTTAATTCAGTTTACGCATTTATACTGTAATTATATTACACTGTAAGCCAGACAGGCCGCAGATATTAAATTTAACATTAATCGTTTCCCCTGATACCGTAATGACGCTGCCTAGAGATTTGCAACTGAACAGAATGTATTCAATAATGTAAACAGAAATTTCTGATGTAATAAAAATGGATTTATGCAATTTAAGTTTGAGATAAAACAGTAGTTATTATTTAACTTAAAGTAGTTACTAGATTGTAGTAACGGAACGTTACTAATATAATATGTCTATGTTGATGACAGTTGATTTCCTCTCTCTCTCTCTCTTTGGGTATCACTTGTGGTGAGCAGTCGTGTTAAGATTATATTAAGATAACATTAAATATTAAAGCAGTTGTAATTAAAATATTAAGACAATAAAGTACACCAAAGACCTATTAATTGTTTTATTAGCAAGAAAGTAAATAATACATGGCGCAGCCGCTGATTCGAGCTGATTACAATTAAAGGGAATAAAGAACGGATCGACCACGTGCACGTTGCGAATGGAGGCACAGAAGGCTATGATGTCAGAAGATTTTTCAATGGAGGTCGATAATATGTGTGCCGTTGAGTATAAAATGCCGAAAGCATTAAATTTGGATAATATTGACAATTGTTATCCGCAATGGCAGCGTTTCAAACAAAGTTTTAAAATTTTCATGATGGCGGCAGGCTTTGAAAAATTATCAGAGACCAGAAAAGCAGCGATATTACTTAATTGTGTGGGTCAACAAGCTCAAGAATTATATTTTAATGTATTAAAAATGGAAGAAAAACCCAAATTAGATGATGTCATAAAGGTGCTGGATAATTATTTTGAACCAAAGCAAAATGAACTCATTAACAGTTATAATTTCAATAAACGGTACCAAGAAGATGGGGAATCGTTCGACGCATTTTACTCAGTAATAAGAAAAATGGCAGAAAATTGTAATTTTGGTGATCAAAAAGAACGCATGATACGGGACAGAATAGTCATCGGAGTAAAAGAGCAACGGATACAGCAGAAGCTTCTCGAGGTGAAGGACCTTACGATGGCCAAAGCAGTGGACATCTGTCGGTCTGCTGAGCTGTCCAGAGAACATTTGAAGGCGCTGACCAGTCTGGAGGTTCATGCAGTTCAAGTGGGGAAGTCTACGCAGCAAGAATCATATAAAGCTAAGTATAATAATAATAAATCAAATAAAGATAGGTCATTTAATAATAATTATATAAATAATAAAAGAAAGTTTAATAATAATAATAATATGAGTAGAAGTAGTTTCAGTAAAAATTATTATAAATGTAAAAAATGTAATACTGTTCATGGTCCAAGGCAATGCCCAGCCTTTGGTAAGCAGTGTAATAATTGTAATAAGATGAATCATTACAGCGTAGGTTGTAGGCTTGTTAGTGATAAAAAGAGAGTACATGAAGTTGATAAAAAAATCTCACAAAATAATATCAATGATTTATGACTAGTATACTCTTTAGATTTAAAAAATAATGAGTGGACAGAGATGTTAAGAGTAGAAAATAAGAAAGTTTGTTTTAAATGTGATACCGGGGCACAAGTAAATGTAATTTGTTTAAATGATTTGAAGAAAATAGTCGATGATGATAAACAAATAAGATTTTCTGAGACTAAAACATTAATAGTTATAATGAAATAAAACATTAATAATTACGATGTTATATAATTTCCTGAGAGAGTATATATGAAACATTCTATAAATAAGAGAAATAAAACAAAAACTGCATTGTATATAGAGTTTTTTTTTATTAATAAATAAGCTTGAATACATTTTGCATATTGAGAACCACAGACTGTGAAATAACGACTAAAACAGGCAGATGAATGGAGCAGAGCGTGATGGAATAGGTGTTCATTTTCCTATTTAGTTTTATTTTTTAATTTCCTTCTATGCAAACGTTTATACTAATAAGCCACATGCTACGATGTACTGCAGTTTGAAAATTAATCACATTATAAAATTATTATTGTGTATACAATCACAGTCGATCGATCTCAATACAATTTTATTATGCAGCCACCAATAGAAACAAGGAAACTGTCACGCGCATATATTAAAACTAGCAGAACCCGCAGTTTCGCTCGCGCTAAAACTACAAAAAACATTTCTAAAAAGGTAGGTTTCATACAAACTTTAATCCCCTATTTTACCCCCTTTATGAGATATGTTTTGGAAAATGCTCACACACGTATTTATTTAATTGTATTGAAGAGTATTAATACCAAGTTTGAAGTAATTCTGATCATAAATATTTTTTGGGACAACCCACCACCAACTACAAAGTTTACGTGTGTTCCCGTGGGAATGAGATAATTTCCCGCGGTAAGATGTAGTCTATGTCACTGTCCAGCTCTCCATATATCTCCACACCAAAAATCACGCCAATCCGTCACTCACATCGTTAACTAATATATATATATATATATATATATATATATATATATATATATATATATATATATATATATATATATATATATATATATATATATATTACATTTTTACATAAAAACGTCGTATTAATTTTACTTAAATACTATAGCAATATGCAATGTTACATTGTATATAATAAAGTTAAAGATATATTCGAAGGCGTTTAGAATGTCTTCATACTGTCATAAAGTACCTATTGATCACACTTCTTTAACTATGATATTAATTTATCGTTGGTTGCATTCACTTTCGGGGTTCAGGAAGGAAGTTAACACGTCATTCTACCTTTTCTATCGTAATATTTTTTTTGTATTTTTCCATTACTTTTATAGTAGCTTAGTATTCTGTAAGAAATTTAAAACGTCAGGAACCAAAAATCAAAATAAATTCGCCAAAACTACGAAGTATAGTTTTATTTAAAAAATCCATTATTACATATTTAATTTTAATATTCTATTTAAGTATTTAAATATGAGCTCTCAACTAAATAAAGCAAATTGTGAAATCTTATAATAATTTACAATCTTTTGAAAAAAATCTTTAAACGTATTAACATTTCGACTGGAGATAATTGATATTCTCTCTAGAGATATTTGCTATAATAATAATTGACAGTTGATTTTGCATATCCAGTTATATTTGCTTTGCTCGGTAATATCTGGGTCAGCTCAGTAATGGCTATGTACTAAATTACTGGATAAAATTAACAAACCATGTTATAATGTTATATACAGTACACAGGGGATGTGGTAAAATGTTTATTTATAATAATACAATTTATTGTATGAACACAGAATTAGTAATAAAATTTATTATAAATCCTTTACGTATGTTCGATATGAACTATATACCTATATTACATAACGTTATTCACATATAACGAATTTCTATAGAAACTTTCATCTCCTATTTAAGCTATTTAGGATAAGAGCTTTCAAAAATTATTTTCTAATGCTTGATTTCTAGATATGTACATAATTTTCAAACAATATTTCACTGTTTCTAGACTCAGTGGTTTTGGCTGTGATGTTTTCTGTCATTGAGTGAATGATTGTTTTTTTATTAATTAGATTTTATTTAAAAATTTATTATATATATATATATATATATATATATATATATATATATATATATATATATATATATATATATATATATATATATATATATATAGCATGTAATGTTGCAGATCTGGAGGACGTGAGTCTGGCCGCGTGTAGTTATTAAGTTTATCTGGTTGTTACTGAGATATTTTTATTAAAAAAAATTAAGTATCAACCCAGACTTAGGAAATGTGTGATCAAAATTTTAGGAGGATTTTATTATACAAAAATAAGCCTTAACAGAAAATTTCTGCATTTTCCATCCAGCGGTAGCTTGAAAGTTGATGACTTAAGAAGATCGAGTAACATTGTATAGTACTAGTAGTCCATAATGAGTAATGAGACATTTAACTTTTATAAAAGTCAAATTATCAAAAGTCATGTGCAAAGAAAATTGTTTTAAATTACGAAAACGTGATTTAGCACTTTCCTTAATCAAGTTCATGATACGCAATTCTTTTATAAAACCTTTTGCAAGATAAAATTTCCATTTTGGAAAGTAAATGAATAAGAAATAAGATTTTTTAAAAAGATCATTAAGAGTACAATGAATGTCGATCTCTATATGAAAATGAAATTTTATAATAATATTTCATTAAATAATATATTAATTATAAGTCTTGTAATTTTTAAATTATGTTTTGTATATAAATAATGCCAAAAATATAAGTTGTGAAAGATTTAAATAAGTAATACAGTCGCTCTTAGCGTCTGTTTGTGTGCTTAATTCTTCTAACATACGGATTTTGACACAATTTTCTATCATTCTTTCTCTATCACGCACATTTTAAAGCCAAGCGTGTACGGTTGTAATTTTAGAGGCTTTAGGAACTTAATTAATTTAAATTATAAGGAAAACAGTATCTTAACAAAACATAAAAAGAAAAAATAAAGCGAATGGTAAAAGCTTCAGCAACTTTCAATAGCCACTAAATAAAACATAGAAAAGCGGTTGGCAAACAGAAGAGAAAAATGTACTAAATTACTTGTTGTTAAAGGATTGCAGATTGGCGATAGAAAACGAATTAATAAATTATTAGAATTTCGTCATTTTTAAATCGGACCTTCGTTTGGTAAGTAGTTGTAGAAATCCAGAACTAAAGACGTGAGAAATTTTTTATGGCTTAGGCTAAAAAATCTATTATATGCTATAAAAATATTCTTATATATAAATACAATTATTGTAAACTTGATTTATTTATTAGTTTCTCTGAATTTTTCAAAGTATCAGTCAGAATTAAAAATCTATTTTGTAATTTTTTGCTGTTTTCTGTGATTATTTGAGTTAACATAACTTTGTTATTTGTGAACCGATTGAAATAAAACAAACGCATACAAACGCTCAGACAAACAGACAAAAATTCGACATATCATTGTTTTGGGTTCTATTGCGTTAATAATAGTTTTTTTCAAATATTGTATTATATGTACAAACAGCTATCGGTTACAATTTTATTATATGTATAGATTGCATATTTATTTAGAAATAACGAAGTCAGCATGATAGATATATTATCGTCACGTTATGACCCTTAGGGGTGGTGCAATTATACATAATAAGTGTTTAAGCCAATCATTACAGTAACTTTAGCAGTTTAACATGTTTGAGATCATTAGCCGAAATTATGATACCTTTCGTATGGCTTTGCTTGTAATTGTTTTAACTTGTTCTCACCTACAGCTCTGCTTGCGTGGTATTTAAATAAAACAATACCATATTTTACTCAATGATATTGTAGTTTTTTATTATTAAAATAATTTTTAGAATCTTTTTAGTAATATCAGAGATTATCTATTAAATCACATTATTATTAAAAGAGGTTATAAACTATAAATATACATATGTATTATAAAATAGAACATTTTGAATTAAAATATTTTCAGTATAAATCAAGTACAAATAAAGATCGAACGATAAATATTAGGAGAATCGTAAATCATTATACAATCGACGTCTCGACACACTCGATAAGCTCCACTCGAAGGTGCCATGAATAATTTACAACCCAAAATCCCTCCTAGGCTGTTAATTTTAACGTAAAATTGATATCTTCAAACATTTTTTTTAAATCTTTTCAAATAATATAAGTGTTAATAATCTAGAATTTAAAATTTAATGTATTTGTAGATGTAATCATCTATGCATACTAAATATAATAAACTTGTTGTTGGTTAATTAATATTTGGGCTATAAATGAGGTTAAATGAACAGTTTTTTTAATTTTTCTGTACATTTTGTGCTTGGATTACAATTAGACTTTATTTTGTACAGGTTATTTAGTATAAAATAAATATAGAAATACATATATTAAAGAGTAATTTATTATATTTAATGAGGTTTTCTCAGAATTTACCCTTTTTTACCGAGCCCCTTAACTTCAGCTGTTTATAAAGGCGAAAATTTAAACACTAATAGCTGTATATTAAATATCGTACCATTATAAGCAATTAACGTTCACCGAACTGAAGCTAATTGCGAAAACGTAAGTGGCGTTATATTAGAAATATCTTTGTCAATACTAAACGATCGACAAGTAGATATGCTGTAATATAGTAGGTGTAAAAAATTTTGAGCACCAATGATATATCATTAAGACCTAGGTTATTTTTGCATACCTAAAGCAGAAGATACTCGTATTATAGTGTACAAGTGTGTACTTGGCATTTTCTGTTCCTTTCATTTCGAAATTCTGATGGGACGATAATTCAAGACGGCCTGTGAATGATCGGCAGGTCCCAGGATCCACAACTCCGGACGTCCACAGAATTTTTTTAACAGAAAATCCAAATAACTACTTGACCCGGATCTTTACAGTAAATGGTAGTCACTAAGCTAACCTTCTTGTGTGTTTTGTAATATAATGTACTTATCAAATACTAGAAAGATATATATTTATGAAAGTTATAAGAATAACGTTTATACCTGTTCATTGCTCATTTTAGTTTAAATAATATCGCCGTGACTTGTAATAAAAACCCTAGAACTCCCTTCCTGATAAGATTTTAAATGACAATCCATCGCTAAAACTGTTTAAATGTCGCTTAAAAAAACTTTATCTAAGTGACTCCACAGGATTTCTTTATTATATATTTATTGAAGTATGTGTATGTGTGTATGGATACATGTATGTGTGTTCAAATCTCGACTCGATGTGCGAATCAATTTCCCCTCGCATTAAATACTTGTAGCCAACAGTAACATATTAATAAGGCCTGGATAAGAATAAAACGCATGTGCAAGGGTGCCATGATAATTATAATTTTTATTATACTTTTTTTCTTTTTATGTATACATATGTTTTTAGAACACATAGTGGATAAAGAGTATAATATGGAAGCTGCACTTAAGCGGAAGAATGAGAATACTCTATGTAGAACTTTTGACCGCTTCAACGCAATAATTTGCATTCTGCCCCAAGGCGAAGTGGGGCAAAATGCGGTATGATTTAAATATTTAAGTCGTTATTTAAATGTCGTACAGTTCAAGTTATCTCGGTAAATGTACTGAACTGTAACGAATTTATATTCACAATTGACTCTTGGTTTAACTATTCTGAAATTTAAACAAAAAAATATGATATTTATTATAACACTAGCTTACCACACGGCTTTTACCGCGTATATGTATAACAACTAGCAATTTAGCCCCGTTTCGCTCGGGCGCCTAACAGTAGCCTTTTTACCAGGTAGGTACTTTATTTCACAGCCTACCTGTGTACTGGAACTCCTCTTCATCTGTCTAGCTTCTTCAGCTTAAAAGAACACAAATACACACACACACACACACAAACACACACACACACACACACACACACACACACACACACACACAGGCTCATAAGCACACACACACGCGCATACGCACACACACACGTACAAATGTTCACGTTTATAATAATTGTTATTTAATTACCTACTCCAAAGTGTTGTCGCGTGACATAATTTATTAATTTTCATCAACAAATAGGTCATAAAACTCTGAAAGAATTTCTCAAATATAATCTCTTTCACACAAACAAAAAATCAAACTCAATTCAGCTTCAATCAGCTAGTTTTATTTTCATTATAATAACTACAGACTTGTCTTTGCTTCAATTAAGTCGTACTTATAAGGGTGCCATGATAATTACTGAAGATGAAAAATACACCATTCTTCGGCTCGTGCAATTATAATCAGTGGCCAGACAGTATTTTGTTTGTAAAGGGATATTGTTTATATGATGATTTTATTTACCCTCATATATGGTACGTATTTCGTTCGGAAATCGAACGCGATACTTTCGGTACCGTGTTCCTTTAGATCCCAGACAAGCTATATTTATATTATAATATGAAAATTAACTAAATTTGTCATTGTACCCAGTAATTTGTAGCGAAATATTGCCTTAAACATTTATTACTGATTTCGATAAAGTTATAGCTTAGCCATCAATCAAATGTTCTAATTAATGTTTAATCGATTTCTGGCGAGGTTGTTATATAATTCAGAATAAATAGGCTGTAATGAACAAACATAAATTGCGACTACAGTATGTTCTGTGTTTAGGTAATCCGGTATAAATTAAAAAATATATACACATCTATACAGATAAATAAAATTGAAGTATCCGTTTGTAATGTTAATAAAACTTTATACTATATGCATGTGATGGTATATACGGTACTAATAAGAAAAAAATAATTTTATTAAATTTTTTGTCTATCTGTTGGTTTGTAATAATTTCCGAAATGGCAGACTGATTTTCACAGGACTTGAACTTACAATAATACTGAATATATTCAATTATAATATTTTCATGAATGCCAACAAAAAAGGAGTAAAATTCCAATTACTAAATTTGATCCAAACAGGCAAGCTAAATAAAACCGTTTAATAAATAGCATGTCGCTGTGGAAGACGGGATAAAAGTTTTCAATGCAAAAAATCTTGCGATTTGCAAAAAAAACTTGCTTTTGGGTAAAAATTTAATATACATTGTAGTATTTCTGGAATGATCAAACTAAAAAGTACCGATTGAAGAGGGAAAGTAACATGCTAGTAATATATTTTTTATGTATTTTTTGTTATTTTTTAGCTTTGTAGTTGTAGTTAGGTATGTATACTCAGATTCATAAAATATTCATCTAATTTTCAGAAGCAAAATCTAGATATTAAAAATGTTTCACTGAATTTAGAAACGAAACGCTTATTAATTATTCATTATAATATTCATAGTAATGTGCTACAAAGCTGTTATTAGTACTAATTTTACTCGATGTTAGTTGCACTACGCCGCAGTCCAGACTTATCATTAGATGACGTCAACGTTCAATAAACAATCAATTACGTAGGAGTTGTTCATTAAGTGCGTTCTGTTTATTTTTGTATTAGATTATTGTAGATACTTAGTATGTATTATCAATTCTTTTTTAAATTAGGTAAACTTATTTTTGCACACGATTATCCATACTTATATTATAAATGTGAAAGTGTGTTTGTTTGTTTGTTTGTTTGTTTGTTTGTTTGTTTGTTTGTTTGTTTGTTTGTTTGTTTGTTTGTTTGTTTGTTTGTTTGTTTGTTTGTTTGTTTGTTTGTTTGTTATCCTCCTCTATATCTCATGCCCATGGGAAAACACGTTATACTCGTAATACAACCCAAAAAAATATTTGTGATCAGAATTACTTGAAACTTGGTATTAATGCTCTTCAATACAAATAAATAAATACGTGTTTTAGTATTTTTTGGAATTCATCCTATAAGGGAGTAAAATAGGGGATGAAAGTTTATATGAAACCTATATTTTTAGGGGGTTTTTTATAGTTTTAGCGGGAACAAAGCAAGCTGTTAGTGCTCGCATATAAGTAAGTAGGTAACCGGTGCGTAATGTATTCTACATCCTTGCCAAATTTCATTAATATTTGTTTTGTGGTTTAAGAGTTATAGTTTGACCTTAATTTCTAACCACATATTAGTTATGTGGTTAGAGATTAAGGGATTAAGGTTTAATATTGAAAAGATAACAAGTGTATTACTATATACATATCGAATAATTTAACAGAGCTGGTATTCTTATGTAAGACACCTTATTTACCCATGTTGAAATATGTAGTATCCAATATCTAACAAAATGTAAAGGCTCAGCCTATGATAGCTACTTAGTTTTCAGATTAAGAAAAATAATGGAACTTCGATTTTGTATGGAGACACATCTAGTCCCTATAGGATTTGTTATTATATGAAAACACCGCTGCTAATACGATACTGTTGCATTACTACTAGTACGAGAGTATTATATATTATATAGCTATATTATATAATATAAATTAGCGAGCTACCCTCGCTACACTCAGTATCCTAGATCTATGCCTAGGAATAACCGATAAAGTAAATCAACAGCCATTTTTTTCGACTCCAATTAAAGTTTTTATAATTTCTGTCAGTAAACACATTTTTATCAGAATAAACAATAGCTCATTGTACTTGGCGATAATATAGCTTCCTATTAGTGAAATAATTTTCAAATTCGGATCAGTTGTTTCACAGATTATCTACAAACAACACCAACACCTCATACAAATTTACAAACTTTACCTCTTTAACACTAATAGTGTTGAGGTAGGGTACAGTGCACGTACATTCCGTAGAGAATGAAATTCGTTACTATTTTAATACTGCTGACGTGAGTATAATTCTTATTTTATTCCAGCACTATTATATATTCAGTTTAAGGGTTTTATATCCAACATAATAAATAAATAAATAAATATGTTTGAACATCAAGACCATCTACTTCCATGGTAAACTACGAGGCCTTTGTTATGAATACCAGATAGTTGATACACTACACATTTATAATTTTAAATACATAAATATGTCCAAAATACCAACTTGCCGCTCTGGACTCGGTGGAACGCAGAGCCAAAAAGCTGATCGGCTACGAAAAGCTGGTGAAAACTAAGCTTCACAGCTTAGGACACCGTCGTCAGGTTGCTTGTCTGTCGGTTTTCTACGAACTGTACTTCGAGGAGTGTGCCCACGAACTCCATGGTCTCATACCACCAGCGCCATTCTTCCATCGGAACACCAGACGTACTGCAGGATACCATCCTTTTCTGGTTGATATTCCGACCACTCGCACTAAACGCTATTCATCATCTTTTATAATGCGCACAGCCAAGAAGTGGAATGCGCTGCCTGCGTCTGTTTTTCCGAGTGCGTACAACCTGAAACTATTTAAGGTGCGTGTCAACAGGCTTCTCCTGGGCAAACTCGCTAGATCATAGATCTTATCTATGCCTTCGAGCTAAGATGAAGTTTAAGAGTAAGCAAGCCCATTTTTAATTAAAATAAATATATAAATATTAACACCCATGACTGGAGTACAAATTTCGTGCTTATCACACAAATGAATGCAGCGGAACTCGAACCCGCGACTGCAGGCACAGCAATTAGGTTGCCTCAAGCTGAGCATCTATAATTAATTAAATACAAGTCGTTTAGTGAGAAAATTAAATAATAATCCATAGTACATCGACACTCAGTTGGCTTAGGTGATTGTTGACATTTTGTACATAGTAGGTACCCCGTTTTATGAACATGAGTAAATAAAAATAATATATTTAGTAGTACGGAATCCACGGTGAACGAGTCAGACTGGCTCTTTTTCGATTTGTGTATTAATTATGAATAAATGTACAAAAAATACAATTAAAGTTTAACCATGTGAAATATTTTAACTATAAATTATGAATATCTAATATAAATACATAGCGACTTACCCGTTGCGAAGCGAGGGTGAGTCGCGGTATAAACTAAACCCAAAGGGTTTTTTTTGTAGTTTGAACGCGGGCGTAGCCGTGGGTTCTGCTAGTATGTATTAATATTATAAATGTGAAAGTTTGTAAGTATGTATGGATGTTTGTTACTCTTTCACGCCAGAACGGCTGGCTCAGAGATAGATTATAGTCTGGAATAATACACAGGCTACTTTTTATCCCGAAAAAATATACGGTTCCCTAGGGATTTTTGTTTTTTGTAATATATAAAAATACAATTTTAATGAATGTGTCTGTAGCTTTTGAACCTTTTTAAAATAAGTCGATGAATGAGATTGTTTAAAAGTTCTTGTGATTTTTTTATAGATGATTAAGTGCCATCGATAAGCGATCTTGAAAATGTTCTTGATATCAGCATATTTTAAAACTGTTTATGTGCATAAAAAATTCAATTACTTTGAAAATTAAATTTACTTCATGGTGATTTAATGAATACAAATAAAATATTACAACGAGTTTTCTTCTTTATAGTATAATAAAAAATAAGATTTATTTATTTTTATTCATTTTGTACATATATACGAGTTTATATACATATATAAGAGTCATAAACGGAAGGAAAACGTAAATATTTTTTTTATAAACTCGAGTGACTTTCTCTAGTATCTCAAAACACTTGTGGTTAAGTTATCTTGCAGAGCTAAACTGGACCTTCGCGGCATGTGGCGACCTCGAGAAATATTTATAATTTCCCACAGGATTCAAGCTTGCCTTGTATAACTTTATTATATAAGATAATAACACTATCTGTAGAATATCACAAAGTACGTATATAGATTTAAACAAATTAATATAAATATTGGTCTCAAATGTAATGTAAATATTGGTCTTTCAAGTTACTAAAATCGTAAATGGCGAATCTTCATAAGAGCTTTTATCCCCTATTTGGAGGATCGCTTGTTAAAAATGGTTTTTCGCTTAATATAGGAGCTTTTGCACAAAACTTCATGTAGCTTAAATTTATTTTTTCTTCGAATAAGGTATAAGGTATAAGAATAAGGTATTCAGGTACTATATCCTATTCTCACACAACGTAAAATATAACAACTTTTTATACCATAAATAAAATTAATGAGTCTAAATAGTGCCCTATGACCTATTTGAACATTTAAATAGCTAACATAAATAACAATCTAGAATAAATTTTGTGAATTTCATTATATGTTATAAATTTAAAATCTTTCATCAACTTAATAAAGTCAGATTACGAGCGGAGATTAAAACGGTCGGTTACATTTGTGTGGGGCAATTCACAGATGTGAAATATTATAAGCTCTCATTTTAACCGGTGAACTAAGGGAAACTCATATTAAATTTTGCAAAGTTATAATGTATGTTCTTAATTTTTGAAAATTGATGTATCTGTATGTCACATATATTTTCTCGCGGAAAATAGTGTGTTTGTGGTAATCCCAACGGTATCGAATATATAACTTAAGAATACTCCACGAAAGGTGCCGCTACCTTACAGGAAGAGAAAATTTCTGATCTCTAGTATAAGATAGAGCTACCTAGTACATTTTAACACTAAAAAGTAGGATTTAGTGTTAAAAATCGGGGAGTTTAACAAATTATCATGTCAAATTGTCATGAGCTAAAACCGAAGGTTTTGACAAATTATTATAATTCTATATCGTTGAAGAACAGAGATTTTAAATATTTTTTGCTTTAATGTCCACGTTTTAATTCATTTTGCTTTAATGTGTCTACTGAAGTACGAAAATGCTCAGTTGTAATACTAAAAGCCGGTCCATATAATGAGTGCTGCTAGCGAATGTGCTTTTAGAGATGATTCAATATTATTATGATTTGTGTTTCCAATGGCAGTATATTTATAGATTCAGGGACTATTTATTTTGAGTAGGTCAAGATAAAATATTACCCATATAAAGCAAGTATTTTATTTTTTTACTTTTTCATTAAACTATTAATGTGTGTGCTTTATTTATGAGGCCATAAGCTTGAAAGTTTCATTTCCTTACGAATTTCCGTATCCTATATACGTATCGGTAGTTAAGTATAAAGGAAAATATCTCATATAACAAGCAGAAATTATATTTGCTATTCCGTGCGATAATAGGAGAAAAAATATAGTACAACTAGCATTGCCCGCGGCTCCGCCCGCGTTCAGATGACCAAAAACCAAATTCTTAGGTTTTACATATTAGTATACTCTTACATTGCAGTTTTTTAATTTTTTCTCAGAAATGAGATATTTCCCCGCAATAAAAAGTATCCTATATGTTGATCCGGATAGCCGGCTACCATCATACCAAATTTCATCAAAATCCCTCTAGTGGTTTTTCCGTGATGCAGTAACAGACAGACAGATGAAAATTCTAAAAACTATAGATTCGGCCTCTGTATTGATAATAATGTCTATTTCAATAAGATTTTCCACAAAATATTTAATGTACAGATTCGACTTAGTTACTATTTTATTATATGTATAGATAGGAAGCCTCAAATACCATGATTAAAAAATAACAGAAGTATATAACTTATACGTATTACGTATGTTGATGGAAAGAGAACAACGGTGAAAAAAGCGTGAGAATAATTTATTTTCTACTTGCACCTATGTCACATTAAATACACAAGGAGTGAAAGACAGTAATGAATACATGATAAATAAATAATAAGTTAGTTTTTTTCTTCGATCCCTTAGGAACAAGTAACCTCAATTTAACGGCAACTGAGTCTATAATTCTTCGTCTCTGTTTTCTATTTTGGAAGCCGCATATAAAGGTATCGTATCAGTTTCCAATACTTTTATCTTAGATTTACCTAGAAAATATATTTAACCCGTTTGATATTCTGTACCTTCAATTTATTTTAGTATTTCAAAATATATTAGACGTAATGTAATGAAATTAACTTTAAAGCTCTTAAAAGGATTAAAGTACTGACCGTGAAAACGAATCACAAAAATTTGTAGACAACTTTAAAGCCTATAAGAATGTGGTAATCTGAGTGTCACAAATATTAATTATGTGAAAGCATGAAAATGTTTGCTTCAAACTAACATTAAAGTAGGTTACGTTAACATTTTTAAGTATTGGAATGAAAATTACCGATATTTTTTGTGTGAAATTTGTTTACTTTTGAAAAATCATAACATTTTTCATTTATATTTACGGAGTAATATTTTTGTTTGGATATTGGTATGCATTTAAGATTGCCCATTCATTTCTTTTTTTTTGCGACCCATACTAATATTATATATTTGAAAGTGTGGTTGTTTGTTTGTCTTTCTTTTACGTTGAAACAGAGTGACGGTTTGACGTGATTTTTTGTGTGGAGATAGTCAAAGGGATGGAAAGTGACATAGGCTACTTTTTACACATAAAAGGGAAAACACGTTATAATACAATGCAAAAAAATATTTATGATCAGAATTACTTGAAACTTTGATAATAATGATTTGATGAATTTGATAATAATTTCAATACAATTAAATATGACTGAAAAAATCTTATATTCCTAACACTATGTTACAATATGTATATAATATAGTAATTGTTTATTTATTGAGATAAGACTCGCAAAAGACCAACAGCGAGATAGATTTAGGCAAAGTATCGAGCTAAGCTCCACGATAGATCATGGTTCGATAAGTGTCGACAATAGAGCCAAACGGTATATATAAGCTACAACCATACATCTAGTCTATGTGTCGACGTTTTCCCATTCAAGAATTGAATTGCACTGTCATCAACGGAAGTGTCTAAAGCAACCATACACTTCAAACTAAAATAGGCATGAAAAGGCCAATGATGACATTTATTATCACACATTTTTTCATTAATGTTGCAATTTGGATATCCAATAACTTATTTTGCTTCAACCCTATCGAGAAAGTAATTTAAAGAGAAAATATGTCCATGATCAAAACAAACATTTACCCTGTGACAATTGAACTCACGACCTCGGGCCTAATAGATAGTAATAATAAGATATAACACGCCTCATTCAATATGGTATATAATTATTTCAGTAAATATCAGGTTGGTTAAACATAGGTTATTGGTTATATTTACCACTTGTAATTTTCCTTTGTTAAAGTTACAGCTAGAGTAATAAAATATACAAAAAAGCTATTTTGACATCTCCCTTGACGAACCAAAGTTGACTCGTATATGAAATTCATACAGATTTCAGTACAAAGTGTAGTTTCCGGAAATGAAAATTAAAGAAAAGTTTCTTTTATTAGTTTATGTAGGTACAGTTCTTTCTGAATTTTATTAAAACCTTTTAGAAACGTTTAAGAAAAATATGAGTCTGATGGATGAGTTCCTGTTATTATATTTAAATTTAATCTATATATTTTAAACGAAACTATTGAGCTTTTAAGAAAGCTAAGAGCTTTTAGTTCAAGAAAATTAACACTTTTATACACTTTGTAGCTTTAAAAAATAAAGATGGCTTATAAAGAATATATTAGCTAGAAGCGTACTAGCATAGCGGCAATAAATATGTACTGAAGGAAATTGTCGTGAAATATTCGCGTCACTTACTCGCTTTAGCATATGGAAATTATAATTTATGAAGTAAGCTCATAAATTTGTCACTTTTAGATTTACACTTTATAAAGTATTCACGTTTTATAAATAAACTTCGTTCATGTGATTAAAGTGAAATTGATTTTATAATAGCATTGCCTAATATGAAAATGTAAACCTTTTGTGAGAGTATTCCTTAAATAGGTACAATAGGAGATTTTGCAACAACGTCCCTTTTTAATCCTCGATATAATATAGTTTTAATTATATTTGCCATTATTTTTGTTAGCTTTATTCTTAGCTCGTTACTGATTCAAATATTTTCTGCGATTATTTGAAATGGAATTACTGTATGTTTAACCGTAGTATTCAATTTAATTTTTTGTTCTAACTTGTTATATAATATATTAAAAATTAACTAGACCAGCCAGAGTAGTCGAAACGTACAAGATATCTTCACCATTCATTATTTGAGTTGAAGATTTTATATAATTCCTTAGGAAATACGATTGATTTCAATTGAAAATACAAATACTGTAAATTTTGTAAAATTAAATATCTAAAATAAAATCCAGGCTATTGGGCAAATCGATACGAAGAATCTCGGTTTATCATAACTTTAGTCTAGTTTAACAAAATTTATCTCGCGGTAGAGTTTTTTCAGCTTATTTTCGGCTTGTCTACACATTTCAGATATAAGATAATTGAAATAATTTTCCAGTTGAAAAGCTATTCGGATTTCTTACATTGAAATCTTCGCTGAGAAAAAAAAATTACATGATTTTTTGATTCTTCTATTGTCTAAAGTTGTTTGTATAATACATAAATTATTCATCAATTCAAATCATACTTTAAAGTTGAATAAAATTGAAGATTATTTATGTACTTAACATAAGTAATCAAGTTTGTACAGAATATTAAATGCTGAGAATTTTACCTCTATTTGAATTTCTAATAAAATCAAAGGCAATATATATATAATACTCTGCTCTAACAAAGAGATTTGACTGTTTGTGCATATCTATATCGGCACACATAATAAATTATAGTTGAGTTTGTGTTTGTTCGGGCTAATCTCAGAAACTACTATACCTATGAATGTACGGTTTTCCTGTATTCTTTTTTGACATTTTTTACTTTTTTTTACAATTACGGTATTTGTGAATTAAGTTGAAAAAAAAAACGTCTCTTTTAGGAGTAAACCCAATCGGAACGAGAGAATGATTATATTATAATAAAATCCTAGAAAATACTACAGTTGAGATCGAGAAATTGGTTCAAATGACATATACCTATGTATGTATTATACGATGTAAGGACCTAATAAGAAAGGATTTTTGGTATACACTTTAAGCGGTAAATGGTTGTATGTAAACTTTGTATGAAATTTTATGTGTGTGTGTTAAGTTACGGGTAACAGCTAGTTGACTATAAATGCAAAGGTAAACTTTAATCCGTATTTGTACGAGGTATAAATCGAGTTGTAGAGTGTGTTGGGAGTTTTACTAGCGGGAACGTCTTAATTTATTTTGCATGGATTGATCTACAAGTACTTCAGACGCTTATAATATACTCGCATAATATGCATTTTGTAAAGAAAATTGTTTATATCTATAAATATAAATAAATAAATATGTTGGGACATTAACACACAGCACCATCTAGTTGATAAACTACACATATTATATTATAACTTTAAATACATACATATTATAAATATAAACACCCATGACTGGAGTACAGACATTCGCGCTCATCACACAATGAATGCCCCCAGCGGGACTCGAACCCGCGACCGCTGGCACAGCAAGTAGGGTCACTACACATTGAGCCAAACGTGTCGTTATATTATAAGAAAAATTCTGAATAACGTCTTAAAGATGGTTTAAAAATTTCTTGATATTATATGTTTTAAAGCAAATGTGAGTTAGCGAGTATAGTAAATTCCTTTTATGAATAAAGTACACGTACACAATAAAAGAGAAGAAAATGTTGTAAGTATTTTTTGTCAGAATTACAAACAATTTGAACACACGTTTGTTTGAGAGCTAATATTAGATATACATAGTGTTAGGATTACTCAAGATATTTTAATGTTGAATAAAAGTTGTAATACAAATTATATTACGTAAAAATGCATGCTAAAAAGATCTAGAATCCTGAAGTAATTACCTTTCCTTTCCTTAGACCCTTTCTTCTTTAGAAATCTTTTCGGTACCAAGATATTTAAAAAAACTTATAGTAAGATTCTCAAAAAAATACTTGGACCTTGTAAATTCGCTTAGACCTTACTCGTATAATATTTTTTAGTATTTGGATGGATATCGATGTTATATGGAACTCAACAGAAGCAAAGTCTATTTAGCGTTTTCATTTTGAAAAATTTCAATAGTTTCGGAAGCTGATGAACTAACAACATATGTACTTATATAATAATACGTAAAAATATTACGTTTTAAGGTTTAGTCTAGTCTCAGAGATATTTCCTCGCAGTAAAAAGTATCCTTTATGTTGTTCCGGTTAACCAGTTATCACCATATCTCATCAAAATCCCTCCAGTGGTTTTTTCGTGATGCGGTCACAGACAAACAGATTAAAATTCTAAAAACTATAGATTCAGCCTCTGCATCGATAATAATGTCTATTTCAATAAGATTTTCCACCTAAAGTTACAATTTTATTATATGTATAGATTACATTTATAACAGCTTAATTCATTTCATATTCTAATTAAAGATGAATATTTTAAAAGTCCGAGAGGCTCTACTTTATCATGGCCATCTTCGCCTCTCGGATTCACTTCAACTAAATTATCTCCCAACCACCAGGAAATACTGTAAATTTTAATATTCAATGGGCTGCTTTGTGATTCTCGTTTAACAAGATGTACATAATATAGCACATCTTACTAATTGTAATTATTTGAAAAAGAAAAAGTGTAAAACTTAAGTATATTTTTTATCTAACACTATTTTATTGTTGAGGATAAAGAAAATAAAATACTGTAATAAAGTAAGAGAAAAATAGCGTTATTATGATTCTGTATCTAAAAGCCGGAAACAGAGCTCGTATAATACCGTCATATTTGTCTGTTTGTATGTCACACCAATTTTACTCTGAAACTATAATAGCTATTTTGCTGAAATTTCATTTAAATGTTTACAGCTTTAGAATTTAACTCTACAATTATTGGCGTGAATAAAAAAAGAAAACTAAAAAACATCTATTTGATTTTAAACGTGATGATAAATCCAGAGCTTATGTATACCTAAAAATTCCACAAACTTATGTAAATTACCCCTACGTTAAAGGCAGTGTCACCCTTATTTTTTTACAATTTGTCTACAAAACTATCTAGTGACTGACATAAGTCACCTACCTTTTAAATTTCAGCAATGTAGCTCCAATAGCTTTCGAGTAAAATGGCAGTGATATTCGGTTGATTAAATTATAAGTTTTCCGTTTTAGCTATGTTACCTAACTCTAAAAATAATATTTATATTTCTTCTTTTAAAGGAAGTATATAAAATAAACTGCCTTGGTGGTGTAGTGGCTAGCATGTACGGCTGCACACTCAGAGGTCCTGGGCTCGAGTCCCGGGTCGGGCCAAGTTTAGTTATTGAGTCTTTCTGTGTAGTAAGCCTCAGTAACAGCCCGGAGTTGGGAAGTTGGCGGTGCTTCACCCCCGTGCCTCGGAGAGCTTGTAAAGCCGTCGGTCCTGCGCCTTAACTCCCACTGGTCGTGTCGAGCAGTCGTCCCACCAGAGTATGAGAGTGACAGGAATAGAGAGTGCACGTTGTGCCTGCGCGTACACGCGCTGCTCTATAATATCTCCTGCGCAGTTGGCTAGTCTCAATGAGATTGGCCGCCGTGGCCGGAATCGGTCGGCAGGACATTATTATTATTATTATTGTAAAATATTCTGCCTTTTTTTCTACTTCTATTACACATATGGAAATAAATAAGATTTTTGAATATACATACAACTGATATATACTTTTGATTACTTGATTATCTATAAGTGTTTATCCAAAATTAAAGCTTTAATTAAAAAGAAAAGCTTTTCAATACATCTCTTTTAAATTTCGTTTCTATATGATATTTGGGAGAATAAATAAATAATAATATTTACCTGAAGCTTGAATACACTCTTCAAAGACTAACGTAATTAGAAAGATTTTTTTTCCTATTTATAAGGGAAAAAAGGTACTCAACTCGTCGGATTTTTGCCAAGAAAATAAAGCTCATTTCTGTATTTTGGTGGAAAAATCATAATTACATATAGACATCTACTTTATTAATTCTTTATATTAAATTGGATATTAAGAGGTACACTTCTAACTTCCAAAAAGTTGTTATGTATTTTATGATCTTTCTTTAAGTATCGTACGAGTAATTCCACTATAGAGTGATACCGTCGATTCAGTAGAGACTGTCGCATTCCTCCTATAAGTTTAACGATAGTTATAGATCCCTTTGCTTTATTATTTGATTAAGGATGTGCCTTATTATGTAGTTGTAGTACGTGATCGAAATTAGAGGATTTTTTTGACATGATTTTAGTATCAATAATCAGTTAATCTATATATTATATAAAAATCGATGTGTGTATGTTATGTTCCTTATAGACTCTAAAACGGCTGAAGCGATTTTGGTGAAATTATCAGGCAATCTTCAGATTAGCCCTGTGGGTGATCTTGTGAAGTTTAGTAGCGAGCGGATGCTTAAACACGGGCGAAGACGCGGCTACTGCTAGTAGTTTATAATATAGTATAATTATCTTCAATGTTAGTTTATATCGACAGTTAAAAAAAAATTTATTGATGTCCTTATTATAAGCATATAATATGCGTAAATTGTTGATTACGGACCATAAATATAAAATAATATATAAAACAATAATATTTAAATGAAAATCAAACCAAGTTTTTTTTTAGTACGCTACATTTACAAATATATCAATTTGTATACTTATTAACGTCTGCGTGCTCAGTCACGTGAATAATTCCACTTACTCCGTAATCACTAAATATGACCCTCGATTAAATTGGTGTACGTAAAAAGGCTTCATTGGGTGTGCTTAATGATTTTTCAAATAAACATTGTTATGTTTATTGTTACAAAAATTATGATTTAAATTCTTTGAATAGTTCTCTCATTATAATTTTAAGATCAAATATTTAAAAACCAAAAGCTTTTATTATTAAATATTCTCTAAGTAATAAGCATGTCTCTTAAAATATACTTAAATGAAAATAATAATAAATATTATTGTATTCTAAAAATGTAAAAAATCACTTACAAGTTTTTTATAATAAATTAGTTTTATTCAATATTTTACAACAAGCGACTCACCCTCGCTTCGCATGGGTTCATCCCTAGGTACACACACACACACACACACACACACACACACACACACACACACACACACACACACACACACACATATATATATCCCTCACTCCTCACCGTCGAGCCGTCCCTCCGTCTCAAACTCACCTTCGCTTCACTCGGGTTCTTTTCTAGCTTGATTTCCTATATAAACTTTCATCCCCATTTTCACCCCCTTAAGGGATGATTTACGGAATAAAAAGGGTCCAGGGTCTCAAACTATCTTCTTACCAAATTTTATTTAAATTGATTTAGTAGAATCAGAATTTACCCCCTAAATCGTCACAAACTCACAAACTTATAAACTTTACCGATTTTAGCAGACGAATGGAAAAATTTAAAGGTCAAATCCTTGAACTGAGCTCGCATACAAATTTATTAGAATTTTGCTGTTTATAGTGTTTAAATTTGTATATATAGAAAGACATGTCTAGGTCACTTGATCAAACTTCACAAAATTTTTCACATAGTAATTATATGCAAAAAATATTATATAATATTTTTTGTTTTTATTATATAAATTTTTCATAATGCAAGAAATACGCTTAAGTTAATATTTTGACTAATTATCGTACATTTCATATAATATGCATACAAACCTAGAACTCATATGAGTTAGATTCAAGGCACCTACTTTCCAATAGCACTCAGCCGATTTCATTAAGCGGCTTACTACCATTTTGGTATCCATATCGATGCCGATTGATTTTGCTAAATCGGCGATTAAATATACAATATTTATCTAAAGGAAAAATACAATCATGATTTACATTTTATATTCTGGTATTAGCAAAAGTTAGTATATGTACATATTATGTATAAATTAACGTATCAATTTATTTTATTCATATTCATATTTTTCGGGTTGGAATTTTGTAAGAAGTTGAGTCTTGCTAGTAAAAAAATATCAGATTAAGTAGTAAATTTTTTATATTTTAAGTAATTTTAGCTTATTTTTTTGGGTCCATATTATTTTTCATTCATTAATGTAAGTTTGTATGTATTTGTTTAATATTAACTAAATGTAATTTTTTTTCTTTAAGAATCTTGAGACTTTATTTATTTGGTTAATTTATGTATAAGTACTACTTTGGTTTGATGTACGCGACATAAATTTAAATTTTAAAGAAACAATATTACGTTCACAAGAACAATTTCCTTATCAACATCGTTGGTATTTTCTATTTTATGAAGCCTCGTTTGAATTCGGGAAATCACAATCAATACAATTGTTAATTAAGTCAAGTTGAACGTGCTCTTTGACATTAAATGAAAAGTCATCGTGTGTTTTAATATTATGTTCTTTGTTCTAAATTGCGTTTAACTTTTTAATAGACACTTTTTTATTTGGATCGTTAAGACCCAACTGGTTTATAGCAAGTTAAAATTAGATTTAAGAATTCTATTTGATTTTTCTTCGCCAGTTCTTCTCAGGACTGAAGCTTCGAGTTTCTTTCGCCAGTTCTATTCAGGTCTGAGGCTTCTTTTTTCCGAGCTGGTATTAGATTCATGATGTTCAGTAAAAAATTATAATAATTTAATGCTGAATAAAATATTTTGAGTTTGAATGTGAATTCTATTTTATCGCAATAAAAGGTCAACCTGAACAATTAAATTTTTAAAAAATGTCAACAAAATCAAATTTAACTCTTTATACAACATTGGGTCTTAGACAGGATGTTATTCTACAATTGTTGATGATAAGAAATCAAAAAATAAATAAACGAACAATATTATGCATCTATGACATAACTATATATGATTTTTGTCATTTCAGTACAAATGAAAACTTCTTGTTTAAGCTACTTTATTATTCTATAATACCCATTAAATAAAACAGCAACGTTTTTTAGAGTCTTTCTCGTGTTACGTACAAATATTCGTTAACAGCGGGCTTATTAAAATCAAGTAAAGCCGCCCGCCCATGTCCCACGCACCGCTTTGTTCGCGTTAGGCCGTTTGCCAAAAGGGTCAAAAGTCTAAAGCTATTGTTATACGAGCTATCCTACTAAGTTTAGATATAGGAAGAAAAGATAATACTAATTTAAATGTTTGAATAAATCTCAAACAAATTATGTTTTTTCTTTAATTCAATGACATTTTATTGTAACGTAAATTTTTATACATGTATATATTTTAAAATTGTTGAATTACATCGAGAATGTCAAAAGAAATACGTGAAACAAATAATTTATCATATAAATATAAAAAAGCTTCGAAAAGTTAAAGTCAGAATATGTTCATTGTCGCCAACTACTCATCGATTCGATGGACTATTAATTTAATTTATTATGTTGGTACATAATAAATTAATTCACTTATTGATCGATTACAAAAATACGCTGAAGATGAAAAGACGAAAAATATTTATTTTTTCTTCTGCCTTATGTTAACTAATTTTAACTAATTATGTTTTTTCAAAATTAATTAACCTCAAATTAAATAAAGTCAATAGTAAAATCGGTCGGCAACCAGAGGACAAAAGAGTACTGAATTATTTTGTCTTTGCCTATTTATACACATAGATACATAGACGTTATATAAGTTCCTTTTTACGTCTATGAAGCTTTTAATTGTTCTGAAGAGGTATAAGTAGTTTGCAGTCGGGATGCTTCTTGAGCTTTAAACGGCTGGGCGGATTTACGTTAAATATGGCTACGAACCATCGGGACTAATATTACAAATGTGATTTTTTTTATTTATGTATGTCTGTACGTGTAAATATGTTACTCCTTTACGCTAAAACGGCTGGACGATTTTGGATGTACACAAAGTGTCCCTAGTGTATATATTGCTAACTGGCATCAAAATATACCTAATGAATGTATTTATTGGCATGCTACGTGATATCTTGTTTAATTTTAAATCGATTTGAAATTTGAGATTTTTATTGATTTGAGATATTTATGTTAGTAAAAGAAATAAATTAATAGTAAAATAAATATCAAGCAAAGCGAGGGTACTTACACTTGCTTTAGAATAAATTATATTATAAATGAACTAGCGTTAGGTACGTTTTTAGGTACGTTTTAACGGTTAGTATGAAATACAAATCTTTGAATTTCTCGGCGTTTCTATATCATGTATTATACATATAAACCTTCTTGAATCACTCTATTGCTGAAAACTGCATTAAAATCCGTTGAGTATTTTAAAAGATCAAGCGAACAGACAGCAGAAACGAATTCATTATATACTACGTAAAGATGAAATCGGAAAAAATCTTTTTGTCTATTTGAAAACAACATGGATATCTTACAAGCAAAAGCATCAAACTATAATAACTTTCATTTTCTGTCGAGATTATAGAATAAAGGGAGTAGGTACATTCAATGCTATTTAGCTTCATTATGATAAATTTTACTTCATTAAGTTGAACTACGATCAAAGGTTTACTACAGAATTGAGTTTCCTGCAAATTGAATTCATCGTTCCAAGTTTAAAGTTTAGCAAAATTATGTGTATCTATAGAGCTCATGGAACTATATAATGTATAAAACACAATATAGAGCATATTGTGATACTACTATTTAATCCTATTTCACGCTATTAACCCATACTAATATTATAAATGTGAAAGTGTGTTTGCTTGTTTGTTTGTTTGTTTGTTTGTTTGTTTGTTTGTTTGTTTGTTTGTTTGTTTGTTTGTTTGTTTGTTTGTTTGTTTGTTTGTTTGTTTGTTTGTTTGTTTGTTTGTTTGTTTGTTTGTTTGTTTGTTTGTTTGTTTGTTTGTTTGTTTGTTTGTCTTTTTGTCACGTTGAAACGGCTTGGCGGATTGGCGTGATTTTTTGTGTGAAGATAGTTGGAGGGCTGGAGAGTGACATAGGCTACTTTTTACCGCCGGCGATTATCTCTTTCCCACGGGAAAACACGTTATAATACAATCCAAAAAAATATTTATGATCAGAATTACTTGAAACTTGGTATTAATACTCTTCAATACAATTAATTAAATACAATTTTTAGCATTTTTCGAAATTCATCCCATAAGGGGATAAAATAGGGGATGAAAGTTTGTATGAAACTTACCTTTTTAGAGTTTTTTTTGTAGTTTTAGCGAGAGCGAAGCTGCGGGTTCTGCTAGTACAAAATAAATAATATTTCTGTTACTTTATCCTGTTTTAACCAACTATAAAAAAGAGGAGTAGGTACTTAATTGGGTTGTATGTTTTTATTGTATGTATGTCTTTTACGTTTACTTCACCAATTGTGAATCGATTTTTATATATTTTTTTTATGAATAAGCTATACCTTAATATTAGGTAGTCACATACAAATAAAAAAAAATATGATCTCGAAGTCTAGTATCTAATTTATTATTTATATATTTCGTATTTATCGAAAACGGACCACTGGTTGCATTTAATTATGTACAAGCATTGTAACACAATGAAATATCTCTATGTCTTTTATATTATTTTCTTTCCATCTGTATGCATTGTGGCTTAAAATACATTTGGTGCTGTTATATATTGATCTAGTACATGGAAGTGTCTACCCCATCATAATTCCCCTTACTCCGCTGTACCTCACACAGAGTTACAGTTAGTTTAATATAGCCATAGAATTCCATAGATAAGTCTCTTAGATGAGCTGCAGTTAATATAATACGGTTTTGTAATAGAGTTTAAATACAGTGAAGTAATTTATATTATTGACTACTATAACAGTGTAATTTGGTGTGAAATAAATATATCTTTTTTAAAAATACCTTTAAATTACACCTCGTAACAGTGCGTTTGGTTCATATTGAGATTAAGCGTTCGGTGGATTTGATGAAAGGACTTGCGTTCATCATATAATGTAACAAAAAGACATAACACATATACCATTGATATGGTTTCTAATAACCCCTAAAATTGGATTATCTTGAAGTTCAACTAGACATAACTAAGTAGATAGAATGCCATAGGCAACCTCATAGTAATAGCATTAATAGTATTAGTTGTAGCATTAGATACGGTCCTTTACCTTAACCTCTTCATAATATTCCATTAAAATAACTCAGTTATGAAATTAAATGTATATTTACGTACCACTGCAAGGTGCATGTGACTTACGAAAATCAAGCGGTTTGTGCATGTTTATTTTGATATTAACACCTTTGCATTTCCTTTTGATATTCAAGCATGGCTTTGAAGACGTGATTGATAAATATAGCTGTCCCTTTTACTCCCGTTTAAATACCAATAAGCTATCTATTTAGTTTTTCACGCAAGGAACGACAATTTCAGTAGTGTAGGAAAAGCTTTCAGTCCGCGCTCGGGCGGCACGGCGGGCAGATGTTTCATAACAGTGAAGCCGTGACATACTTAAAACATCGTCGGTCGCATGGACGTAAATTTATTTTTCATGGGAAAATGGACGCCGTTTGCACTTGTGTTTTATACGCATAATAAAAAGTTGCCGCCAGATCGAATCGAACCTAATATATAATTAGTTTAAGACAAATACGCGTATGTGTCTGTGGTGTACGTACTCTTTTATTTTAAATATTCTTTACTACCTTGTTCTTTTCTTCAATGAAATTTACGTTTTGTTAAATACTTTTATCTGTAAGCTACTTGTAAAACTGTTGGTCCAATCCAGTGACTTACTTTAGAACTCCTTTGATATCAATAAGACTTCATATCGTCTATACCTATCCTTTTTAACTAGACTTTATCTTTAGTGAGGACCAAGTTTGGATGAACTGTAACCTATAAGTTTAAAGTGTACTATAGTAAATAGTGTGTAGTGTATATTGTAGTAACATATTTATGTCTTTGAGGCTTAAGCAACGTTGACAACGAAATTATTTATTATATCAGGTGAGTTTTGTATTTAGTAATATAATTAAATATATATATTTTTAAGTAGTATTGTGTAAAAAATAACTTCATTTTTGTCATCATCAAGAATATGTAATTTTTATATACTTTTTCCGACGCGCCACGTTTTGAATGCTTTGCATCAAATACAGGAGATAAGAAAGACTAAGTATTTCGACATCTCAAAAGTTTCATCTCGAAAAATCTAGTAGTTTCGGCAAAATATGCTTAAGATTAAAAAATATCAGTAGTGAAATAATTAAGGATGAATTCAAATATTCGATTTCTGCATTGATCAAGCATTTACCTACTCATATATATTTATGTTTTATAAATATTTATTGTGTGAACATTTTATTCATGCACATTCCATTGAAAAGATGATTGGATCTATGTCACTTCTGAATCCTATGATTAAAACGTGAAGATATCGATCAGATAAATAAAATTGAAGTGTCTGTTTGTAATGTCATAATAACAGCTTTTTACTAAATATATATGAAATTATATACGGTACTTATAAGAAAAACACAGTTTTTAAATTTTTTGTCTGATTGTTCCGGCTAATCTCCGAAACGGCTGGACTGATTTTGACGAAACTTTCATTGGTAGATTTCTGATGTTTTAAGAAATAACTTGGGCAACTTTTATTTTAGAAAAAGAATTATGGTGCCGCTCAAAAAAATTAAAACGTATCTAGTTGATAATAATACAAATAACTCTGTATACACTCTATTCTACGAACCATTAAAAAATAAATCATTGCCATATTAAAATTTCTAACCATTAACTAATATTACTAAATGATACACTGCAGAAGCCAATTCGGTATTTCAAGTTGCATGCATCATTGATGCACTGACGAATGCGCGATTATCGTATGATAATTATTGGAAAATGATTTAAATATATCTAGACGTTTAAATTCTAAATTGTACGTTACAATGTATTTGACATTAGCATTTAATTTATTCTACAAACGTTTAGTTTTAACGTTTGCAGAATAAATTAAAATAATGGTAAAAGTTAATTGATTGAAAAATTATATTCAACGTGTGACTTACCCTCGTATAGCTCGGATGTGTCCGTAGGTGCCTAGCAGTAGCCTATGTGTTGCTCTGAAAATATAGGTCTATCTGTGTCCGTAATTTCATCCAAATCTGTTCAGGCGTTTCAGCGCGTAGAAGTAACAAACATATACTTACACATACACACATACAAACTTTTACATTTAAAATATTAGTCCGATAAAGGCATTTCAACGGATATTAAAAATTGTGTCCCTTTTTATGAACGAAAATAATTTTCAATGATATGTACTCGAATTTACTTTGCTTAGTACGATTATTTGTTAAAAACTCTTATTGTTAATGAAAATATTAAAATTGAATCACGAGCAGTTCCTGAGATTACCTCCTCCTTTACATTTTTTATATCTGCATTTTATATTGTTTGTTTGTTTGTACCGAATAAGCTCTGAAATTACTGGACCGATTTAGATGAAATATGGTAAGAAGATAGTTTGAAATCCTGGGAAGGACAAAAAATAGTTTTTATCTCGGAAATCATCCCTTAAGGGGGTGAAAATGGGGTTGAAAGTTTGTATGAGGAATCAACCTAGGCACGCTAGTTTTTTTTTATATTAGTAGATTACTCATCTATCTTATGCGGCCCATTAAAGGTTTTATTTAAGTACCTACATAATTTACAGCCAAAGATAATTTCTCCCACTCTTAAGATTTGATTTTATTACACTAAATTGCAATTATACTACTTTTATCTAATCGCTGTAACAAAATGGTAGCCAAATGCTAAATTACAGTTCGATCGAAATGTCTGAGTGAAAATAGTACGATTAAATTCTAAGTAGAAACAAAAGGAATGCTATAATTTTTTTAGAGTTGAAAATATAACCGAGGACATTGTTGTTTATAAGAGTTGTGATTCATATATATGGAGCAAATCTACGCATATTTTAAATTTTTCCTCATTTAACAGTAACCAAGCAATATGAATACAAAATAGGCGATAAAGTAATAGGTATAATTCTTACTATTTTCTTTTTGTTTCTAAGTTTTTAGCGTTTTTAGATACTTATATTTATATACTTACTAGCAGAACCCACGGCTTCGCTCACGCTAAAAGTATAAAAAAAAGCTCTAAAAAGGTAGGTGTCATAGAAACTTCATCCCATATTTCACCCGCTTACGGGATGAATTTTGAAAAATGCTAAATCATGTATTTATTTATTTTTATTGAAGAGCATCAATACCAAGTTTCAAGTAATTCTGATGATAAATATTTTTTTGGGCTGCATTATAACGTGTTTTCCCGTGGGAATGAGATAATCTTCCGTGGTAGCCTATGTCACTCTCCAGCCCTCAAACTATCTCCACACAAGAAATCACGCCAATCCGTCACTCTGTTTCGACGTGTAAGAAGGACAAACAAACAAACAAACAAACAGATGGATAGATATAGCTTTTGCTTTACCTGATGTATTTTAAATACACAGCTACTACGCCACCATTTACCGATACAAATACTTTGCGATTAAACTGCTATTTTATTGAATGCAATGGAAACTTTTAATTGAGCTTTCCCGTGCTCTTAAATTTATAATCAACTTTAAATTTTCTGAAAGCTTCTGGAACTATCGACTAGGCTGGGAAAATAACTCCTTCAGGTAGATTTCTAAGAAATTAATTAAATTTCTAAGAAATTAATTGTTAACTTAACACCGGTGTGCCCGCGGTCGTTGAGGGAATAATCAATTTAAAATTAGAACGCCATATTTTGTTATTTTTTTTTTAAATATAGTTATTTAGTTTAAAGTCAACGTCTATACAGATTGAAATCGTAAGCAAAGCAAAAATAATTATGTGTTTGAAATGTAATAAAAGATAGCCGTTTTTAAAATATTTATATCTATTCAATTTATTGAATTGCACATCATTCGAGGAATCGATTCCTGAAAGAACTTTATTATTCGTACTGAAAACTTGTTCATGTAATATGAGTATATTTATATCTGTACTTAGAATATAAATCTAAAGGATTTTTGTTTGATATCCTTCACTGGAAATAGTAGTCTGATTTGAAAAATCTTTTTGCATTTCATAGCCTATTTATTATTAGAGATTAAGCCCTTGCCCGGAGCTAATATATTAAAAGAATTACAATGTGGGTGGTGTCTCGGGAAAATGCAAAGCTTTTCTGCTTAATTTTCTTGTTTTTCATTATATATTTTGTTGATTCCTTTATACATAAGCTTAAGCCATTTATTTCTAATACAAAATAACGTTTTATGTACATTTTTACCAAACCTAATTAGTTGTATCTATAATAGTTATATTGTTATAACGAAAAAAGTAGCATGAGGAAAACACTCACACAATGTAAGCAATATAAGAGAGGAGGGTTAGGTAATGTGATCGCTTGATGCAATGAAATTTTAGGAGCAATGAGCCATCTGTTGCTCTATTCGAAAAGATTTAGATTCAGAACTCTTATTAAAATACGATAAATTTACAATATTGTATAGAATATATTTAAAATTTTAACAATACATATAACAATATTTATTACAAATACTTTAAAAATTTTTGAACTTTTTATTTTAATAGGTTTTGTATAATATTTTAATTTCTACGTGACTCGTTGACCTTATACAGAGATACTAGTTATAGATGATTTAGATCTAGATTATGTCTAAATTCTAAAATCTAGTCTCAAGATGGGTCAAATTACTTAATGAGTGTTTCAATTCAGAAAATCGCTTATTGTCTCTCCAGTCCACTTCCGCATATGAGTTCTATTTGCACACATATGTACATTGCACTTACTCAGTGAGAATGGCCGCCGTGACGGAAATTCTATTAGCAGGACATTATTTACTCTAATCTCAGCGAGGTAGGTTTCCGTGACCAAAACCAATCAAATAGCCAATACTTTACTTAGTCCTTGGATAACTGTATTATCTCATCACTACATGTTATATATTAAATTCCCCCGCTGGTTTGTTTGTTATGGCTAATCTTAGAAACTGCTAGTACGGATTTTTGACCGATAGAAAGAGGGATTGTCTAGGAAAAGCATAAACTTTAATTTGTATAATTATTATCTTCTAATATATAAATATCTCATGTCGAAACGGCTCGATCGATTTAATATTTTTTTTGTTTATTTGGTAGGAATGAAAATAGGTCGTAAAGTATTTTGCACCCTCCTACCCCCTTCCCCTATTTTTTAGTCGCGATTTTAGTATTTTAGTATGAGTCGCTATATAACACAAAGAAAAAGGTATTTTTTTGAACATTGAACTCGGGCGAAGCCGCGGGTCCTGCTAGTAATGTAAATTATTTTATTTTATGTAAAATTATCCCTTCTCAGAGCTTCTGTAATATTATGTACACGAAGGGAATCGAACTATTCAATGTTTCTGATAAAGTACCTACTAACCTATTCATATTATTATACTACGTTTGAAAAAAGAAAATTGACTCTAAAGTTCTAAAGATAGTTTCAGAAAAATAGGCAGTCCATTAAGGCTATTATTATGAAAAAAATGTTGTATGAATATAATATTTTAACAAGCACCTATACTTATAGAAATGATAGTACAAAGGAGAAATAGAGTAGCATTCTTATGAGATATTTATAATAATATAATGCGAATAGAAATGTAAATCAATATCTATAAAGCTAATAGAATTTTATATTTGATTCAATAGTCAGTAAGGGTTGAACGTAGACAGTGGCAGGTTCACTGACTTTCCTACTATAGGGTAAAATACAATAAACATTAGTATGTAACGTGTTGTACATATTTTATTTCTTTGCATTGAGTAGACGTTATCTTGGCTCTATAAAATTTTCAAGTTTGTTACTTTACAGGGCTATTGCTTAGGTATTTTGTGTTTCACATGCTGTATTTAGGACTGAGACTTTAACTGAAACTTACATTACTTTTGCTTGTGTCTTCGGCCGCATGGAGTTCGTTTTCTTTTCTTTTGTTTAACATTGTTAAGTAGTGGTATTAATTTATAATATCACTATTATTTTTTATCAAAATAACGTTTAAGATTAATTTGTATCTAATGTATTCTTATAGAACATTACCGGTATACAATAGAATATGCCCAACATATGATCTCCCAGTGTATCAATTTTCGTCCTATTCGAAATATGACTCGAACCCAGGACCTTAGTATCTGCAGCCGTACATGCTAACCACGAAGCCACTGAGTATACAGTATATACATATATAAAGGTCAGAATTAAAATTATTTTAAACTAGCGTAATTATTTAAGTGTTAATTATTTAAAAAGTAGCGTATGCATTAGACTATGACATATGCTATCTCCATTCACTCTTATTCATTATTCACTCATTCACAAACTTTGGCATTTATAATATTAGTTAGTATGAGTACCTAATATTAATATTGCGTTTATTATATCATAATAAATTAATAACATCGCTCATTTTGTTAAGTATAATGCTTTTCATTTATGTGAAAGTATATTTATCGATTTTACCTCCTTTTATACAACAGCGATTCCTTCTAAATAAAAGATCCTTTATAGGCCAGAGAGAGAGAGAGAGAGAGAGAGAGAGAGTCGTAGGTTACTTTTATAGGCTTACACAATATTTTTTAATTGTTAGAACCATATAAATCTGCAACTATTCCCTTGAAAAAAAATATCTCTAAGAAACATCTACCTTAAAAACGACCATAGAAATAAATGCACACCACTGACCACACTCTTTTGTGGACTTTATTATTTTTTGCAACATGTACTAATGATTAAATGTCACTATTTTTCTTTAATTTTTGTTTAATTACAAAATTGTCTAGTGGTTCCTGTGAGACACCTACCTACATGCAGCAAAGAAGGTCCAATCCAAAATTACGAACGTTCCGTTTTACCCATTTGGCAATGAAACCCTAAAAAACGGAGGAATGTACCTATTGTGATGAAATTATATTTAAAAAACATTGCTCAGATTTTATTGATAATAAATACACCGTTTTCTAGCTTTTATAAATAATTATCATATTTTTATGTGTCATTATCTTTATATCGTCGTCTCAGTCTTTCAAACTTCAAACGACCAATTCACCGAAATAGTTTTTAGTAAAGAAGTTGATCGTTTAAACAAATAAACACTAAAGCGACGATGTATTTTAACTGATAATTTATTAGAAATATCAATTAACTTTTTGATTAAAGTCGGTGGGTTGTCTGCGTTCACGATATCATCGATAAACAAGACCTCTGGGCTAGAAGTTAGCATCCAAAAATATGTCTATTTTACTCGACGGTATTATTTCTTCAAAGCAATTAAACGATGTTCCTTTAAACTGTTTTAGTAACTCGATGTTAGAACATTGTTCACCCCTGTCCGCTATGTAGTCGATTATATCCGATACAGTAACCGATTTCATCGCTCGAGAAACGTAAATAGAACATTGAAATTCTACCACACGTATCTTTTCCATATTTTCAGAAGCTCCTCGCAGATTATTAATTTTATATTTACGTTTTTTATTCTTAACCAATGTAAAGTAATCATCGGATTAGGCATTTGTAAGGGACGCGACCACTAAATGCTTGCTAAATTAAATACAGTCTGAAAAGTGCAAAGTTCACTGATTTAATTATATGCTATACTGATAATTGATGCTAATTAATAATGATAATGAATGATAATGAACACATCCGGTTTGATTGATTTTCGAACATGCACTGGCTTTTAGGAGTGTTTCGATGTATTTATAACACACCTACTAAGAATTAAAGCTTAGGTGTTCGGAAGAAACCTTTGGACCGAACAGCATTATTATGATATACAATTTTACATAAATAACAATAATGTATACACTCTATAGTGAGTCCTTGAAGCGTTGTCATTAAGTACCTACATGACTAGACTGATGAACTAGAATTTGAAGTTAGCGTATAGTTCGAGCTCACTCCCCTCGTCCTTGACATTAAAGTAAATCCTACATCTATACACGTTATAGTGAATTACTTAGAGGGTCAGGTATCCTGACTAATATAATATTATCAATGAATACTACAGTATGTCTGTTGGTTTGTTTCCTTTTACATATAAACAAAAAAAAACTTATCGACCCTATTATTTGTATTTAGATTGTTTATAGTCTAAAGAATGACATACATACGATTTACATTTACATGACATATGTACATTTTTCCTGTACACAAAGTGGTATCTTCATATAATCCTCATCTGTCTTTTTATGGGCGCATTAAGCGAATACAGCTGTTTAGATTCCAATGGATTTAAATAAATTCCAATATATACTCTGAAGTTCCTAAAATAAGTGGTATTATTTTAGAGATTATAAATTAAAATGAAATAATATAAGTATGTGCAAAGGCTACTAGGAAAAGTTGTTATAAACATTTGTAAACCTTGGACTAAAAACAATAGACAGCAAAATCACATAATATATATTATATACATTAATACTTTAATTGAAAACAAGTTGTTATTAAATTCCAGTTATTTTATAAATAATGTTAGTCTATAATCTAAATCTATTAAAAGAAATATATTTTTATGTGTAGAGATTATGTTTATCATATAAGAATATATTATTATTATTTATTTAGTTTATTTTATTTATAAATTCAAAATATTTAATTCATTTATTATTTTCTATTATTAAATTTTATTATTTATTATTATTAAATTATTACAACTTTTTACTGAATGTCATGAGTGATACCTACTAATTCGGAAAGAAGAAGCCTCCTACCTAAGAAGAACTGACGAAATAAAGAAATCGAAAGAAGAAAATAATACTAAACAGATTCTCATTCTGATAACAAAACTATATATAAAATCTCTTATAGCACACAAGGTAGAAAACTAGGTCAACTGGTGCATGTATTTTAGAATTTCTTGTTTTAGAAAATTTTGTCACAAAAGAAAATTTTAAATAACATATAGTGCTACAGCAATTTTAAAATGTAAAGGAAGGTATAATTTAAGTTTAATTCGGTAAGTGGTATAAGTATAGTGAATTGTGTTTCGTGATATATTTTATAAAAGTATTATTGTTTTAGACAAAGCACTAGTTTATAATAAAATCAGGGAAGCGAGACGATAAATTGCACAGTCCCCTGGGTGATGCGACCGCTCCTGGCGATTTCCGTAAGTTTTAGGAGTATTTATTATATTTTGTCCTCAGCCATATTTTCTCAGAAAACTTTTCATATTATTTGAAAGCATAGCTTTATTTGAAAGTTTGTAGCGTTGTTTGTCAAGACATTAGTTAAATTGGCCCTACAATTTTTGTTTCATTTATATTTAACTTCCATTCTAAAATTGGAAGACAGTTAAGACATGTCATTTCTCATCATTATCTCATATACTATTTAAAGCAAACTCCATATTTAGATTAATACACTAAGCTGAATTATGTGTTTGTTTGGACGTGCTAAACTCTGGAACTGTCAGTGTGATTTCTAATAGTATATTTGTATGAATATTCTATCTGTTGAGGAAGGTTATAGGCTATCTAGCGTCACGCTATGACTGATCTGACTGAGAAAGAGCTGAGCAAAAAATAAAGACATTCAAGGCTGGTAAATAATAAGGACATTTTCAAAGGTGAAATCATTTATTAAGTTGGTTCTATAAGATTTAATCTCAAGCATATTTGCATTCTGTGGCAGTAATTTAATTTGGGGTGATTAAGATTAATTGAGCTTGAAATGGCGGAAACATAAATGTGATGGCAACATAGCTATGGCACGTTTAGGTGTGGGTAAGAATTGTGATAAATAACGTTGTGAGTAACGCGAACCCGCTGCGTTAACTTAATGCGCCACTAATGGTCGAAGGTTAGTAAACGTGTAATGTAGAACTTCGATGCTGCTGTATAGAAAGTGTATAGTAAACATTTATAAATGAGTAAAAGAAAGGCTTACTATCGACACAGTTTCCCATATCTCTATTCCACCTTTTCAACCGACTTCAAAAAGGAGGAGGTTCTCAATTCGACTGTATTTTTTTATGTTTGTTACCTCAGAACTCCGTTATTTATTAACCGATTTGGACAATTTTTGTTTTGTTTGAAAGAGTATACTTTCCAGATTGGTCCCATTTAAATTAAAAAAAAAATACCACCCCTAAGGGTGGAAAAATAGCTAATGATGAATTCAACCTACTTCTAATTGTCATATTGACTTGAAACTTTGCATGTGTTTCTATTTCCGTTGATAGTACAGTGGTTCGGTATTGTTGACCTGATCTGATGGTAAGGCCAGAAGGTGGATAGGTGGAACTCTTCAACGACTAATAGTAGATACTTTGAATTTGGGCTTATTTTGTTTGATTTGACAAGCCTAACACTTTAGAATTCTTACTTTGCTACTTCTGTCAACACTAAAAAGGGAAAAATAAAAACTTTTTAACAAAAAAATAAAAACCGACTTCAAACAAAAGCACTAAAAAGTAAAAAATAACTGATTGGTAGTTTTCATTTACTATACATACCTAATCAAATATTTTCGAAGTCGGTGTGCTTTGGCTAAGTAACCAAAGCCTACCTATTAATTACTTACCTAATCAAATATTTTCGAAATCGGTGCCAGCCCATACAAAGCAAAGCACACCGACTTCGAAAGTATTTGATTAGGTATGTATAGTAAATGAAAACTACCAATCAGTTATTTTTTACTTTTTAATGCTTTTGTTTGAAGTCGGTTTTTATTTTTTTGTTAAAAAGTTTTTTTTTCTAATTTGATATACCTGTTGTGACAAATGCATCAATCTATAGGTACATATAATAAAATTAAATCTGTACATTAAATATTTTTTAGAAAATCTTATTGAATAGTCATTATTATCGATACAGAGGCCGAATCTATAGTTTTTAGAATATTTGTCGGTTTATCTGTCTGTGACCGCATCACAAGAAAACCATTAGACATATTTTGATGAAATTTGTTATGATGATAGTTAGTTATCTGGGTCAATATATAGGATACTTTTTATTGCGGGAAAATATCTCATCCCTGAGAAATCAGAAATTTATACTAAACGTTAAAACGTATCTATTTGAATCGTATTATATAAATTATTTAATAACTTTCATCGGCCGTGTTCAGTTATTATCACACCGGAATATGAGAGATAAATAAATAGTTTATGCACTGGTTCAGTGCGCACTCTTATGTTAGATAGTCTCAGCGATGTTGGTAATCTTAACCAAAACTGATTATAAGGATATTGTTTTATATTATTATTCTATCCAAATTCCTCTCTCCCACTTCCTTCTCATATTAGGTGGTAATGCGTGAGTAATGCCACTAGCTTTATCGGGTACTTAGGCTACGGTTACTGCCCACCAAAACAAACCCATAGGTTCAAACGTCGGGTAAACCAGTGATACTCATAAAGGTCACCAAAACATACTATGGTTTTTATTACAGAAAATTACACTCATAGTGTAAAATAATAGCTGTAAAAGTACAGAGGTTGTAAGTGGCTATATCAATCATTATTTCACATGTAAATTGTAATGGATCGTGTGCTACGACATTGATCGATACGTAAATAGCTAGCTATACAAACATCTGACAGTGGTTTCCTTACCGCCTATTTCGGCTTATATAGTTTTTACCAACCAGTTAATCATGAAATAATTTTCTGTATGCTAATTATACTCGTATACTCGATTGGCAGAGAAGTAAATGAATAATTTAATAATTTTTATTTATTAATTCACATATTCCTGTGCACCTTATTAGATTGTTCTTTTTTTCATGACAATCCAGCCAATTGATTCAGATAATTTCTACCAATGTTAAGTATTAACTGAATGAAATAGCTGTTTAAAATTAATTAGATGCTATATATGAAGGATTTTTTGGTACAAAGGAATATTATATTTGAATATTTGAGAACTCAGTATTTTGTGTGTATTGGTATAAGATATTATCGTAATAACGTAAATATCTTTTTCATAATAGTCTCTGAATGAGAGAGAAGAATGTGCTATGAATTTTCATTATTTAGAGTATTGCAATTACTTTTTAATATATAATGTTTGAAAGCATTGATTTACTAAAAGTTAGTTTTGCTTGTATTTATGCTTATTGATAGGTACTGAGAATTTACTTAATACCCATTTAATAAGCATATTTATTGTACACGTTTTAAATATATATAAATAGTTATTAGCGAACGTTAGCCATATAAATTTGATTTTTTTTCGTTAATTTTTCATTCTTTCTCTTTATTACAACCTTCCGTGGACCTTAAGGAACATACGAAAAAAAAATTAGCCGAATTGGTGCAGCCATTCATGAGTTATGCGCTTACCAATATTCATTTTTATTTATATAAGATAATAATATGACGTGTTATCCATATACTACGAATATCATCTTTAGTGGTTACTAATCTTATGGGTGTTATCAGGGCTCAAATAATAAAGTATTCAATGCTCAATACACAATTTAATCAAGGAAATCACAATGTTATAAACTTGAAATGGTAATTCTAATAATTTAGAGCAACAGCGGATTCTAAGACACCGATCAGACTTTCAATTATAATTTTAAAGCATAACTCTCTATGATCCATCATGATCAACCAACGTTACTAAGCCACGTATCTCCAATGAAAGCCGTGATGGCGTCTCGACCCCGCTCGTAACGTAATCTCAGCACAACAACATAGTGACTTTAAACAATAAGGTTTCACATTATAGCGGAAAAAGGTAACTAAATCCTCCTCGTCAAATATATAATAACTTGTTACTATTACGTGTATGTATTGTATTAAATAATTGTTTATTCAGCCCTTTTCAACCTTCCACTGCTGGACACGGACCTTCCCCATTCGAGGGGGACTAGGCTATAGTTCATCACGCTGGACAAGTGCGGGCTTGCATACTTAATGTGTTTTGCAAACTTGATAGATTCTTTCAAACATGCCGGTTTCCTCACGATGTTTTCGAAAGTGGTAATCTGTTGAATATATAAATAAATAAAATGTATTAATAAAATGATTCGCACATTAAAATATCAGAAATGGATTTGATATCGCCTCACTTATCTTTCTAAATGAGTACGTACTACAGGGCTGGTAGCCTTTTTAATTATTGTTTTTTTGAGAAATTTTGTGTAAGTATATAAGTTTTACTGTAGTCGATCTGTGTATATAGACAAGATGATAAAATATTGGTAAATATTTCAAAGAATAGTAATAATATTATATTTTCTAAAAAATAGGCTGTATAAGTGAAAGAGGATGTAAAGTGCTTGTATGAAAAACTATTAGTTTCATGCAAAAATGGGATTCATGGGATTTGATTTTAAAAATACAAAATAATATCTGCTAATTCCTAATTTATTATAAAAAATTAAACTAAAATATAGCTATTTAAAAAATCCATTCTTCAATATGACAATTAATAAATGATTGGTTACTACTGCTGATTGTACAATTCATATGTACCTACAGCTAACATAATAATTATATCGTACAGTATTTAAAACTGACTCATTTAAAGTCAGAGACGATACAAGGAAGACGATATCAGTAATTTATTTATACTTAGAAAATGGTAAAAATATTTCTCCATTGACCCATAGCATCGCATCAATACTTTGTGTCAGTCGCTACATTTTTATTGGGCATCAAAAAGTAAATTTATGTAACAGTCGAAAATATACACGTCCATCTATATTTTTTCTCTTATAAAATATTTTCCAATATGTGACATTTATGTTGTACTCGTATTACAGAATTCCTCAAATTTTTATTTCCATACAATAAATAAACTAAAATATGCGTATATGAAAATATTATAAAATTTTTGTATTCAACATACGCTAAAAGCAATTAATGTTTTGAAGACTAAAAAAACATATGTGGAAAAATGAAATCAAGAGACCAAAATTAAGTAAGCGAAAGTCAATTTATAAAATTGGTCTAGTGCCAGTCGAGTATGAGAATCCATGAAAATACACTATAATATTATTTAACTAGAATACCCATAAGTTCAGAATTTCATTAAAACCATTCAGCCGTTACAGAGTGAAAAAGAAAACATCACCTATTCACTCATTCGCTCTCACATTCTCAAACATCCTTAGCATCAGGTATGTTACTTGCTTACCTTACCTTTATGGTATAAAAACTGATGATGATGTTCTCCTGACCGATTCCGGCCACGGCGGCCAATCTCATTGAGACTAGCCAACTGCGCAGGAGATATTATAGTGCACAAGTGTACGCGCAGACACAAGTGCACTCTCTATTCCTGTCACTCTCATACTCTGGTGGAACGACCACTCGACACGACCAGTGAGAGTTAAGGCGCAGGACGGATTAACGTGCTCTCCGAGGCACGGGGGTGAAACACCGCCAATTTCCTTACTCCGGGCTATTACTGAGGCTTACTATACAGAAAGACTCAATAACTAAACTTGGCCCGACCCAGGACTCGAACCCAAGACCTCCGAGTGTGCAACCGTACATTCTAGCCACTGCACCACCGAGGCAGTCAAAACTATAGATACATCAATACGTAGATAATGTATGGCATATGTAAAGGTTGTTTCAGACTGAAATAAGTATTATAACAAACAATTATTATAACAGATTAATTCTCTATTCTACTATGCTTGGGTATATATGTGAGTTATACAAGTATGCAGATAACGATCAAGTAGTGAATATGTAAATATCATTCGAGAGTAATATGTACATTGTACAGTGTTGTTCCATATATCACTCAGTGTTTAAATAAATCTCAGTTTATCTTCGAGTTTCCGATTATATGGCTTTGTTTTATGGAGGCATATTAGTGCACGTGATTTATATGTCGTAGGTACTTTATTTACTAGCAATTACTAATAGTTTAATGTTACCATAAAAATAATTATAAAATTAGTTTCGTTTCTTAGTTATTTTCGGGGTATATGACCTTGGAAAACTTTAGGTCCACGATTTAATAACGAACTTTTTAAATGGTTTTTCGTATTCGTTTGGTATTCGTTATGCCCATATAAAATAATCTTAGTAAAAATGTTTCAGTAGGACTTTAAAAATAATCATATAAATAATTGCCATGTCTATCTAAGAAATTATAAAGATCACGGTTTATATATAAAAATTTAAACAAAGTATACATAGAAAATTAATTTAAATATTATCTATATTGTGTGGTATTACATACTATAAATAAATTAATAGTAAAACATTTTTAAAAACAAGCTTTTATTTAAATGCTTTAAAAAAAAGAAAATAAACTTTTAATTAAATCAAACTCATCAATTTACACAATTTATATCATATAAAAGCTTGTCGCGAGATTTACCTATTTTAAATATTATATCCTCATTTATCTACACAGGTAAATCTCGTGACAAACTTTTTTTCATATAAATTGTGTAATGTAATAAATTGAGGGGCTTGATTTAATTTCAACTTTAAACTCTATTTTATTCTTATTAAAGCATTTAAATAAAAGCTTGTTTTAAAAAAAAAAAATTTTTTTATAATTAATTTATTTTTTATTTATTAGTTTTCATTTTATTAGTATTCTTCTCAGCAAACCCTTTCATTTGATATCGATATCATGGAGGTGCATAAAAAACATCTTTGAGAGTCCACCATATTGGATTTAGTATGACGATAGTCAAATTTAACTTGCAAGATTTGATTACAGACACACAGACAGATACCGGGACAGATGAAACTAAATAAAAATTTGTATTGATGAATCGCCATTTTGCGACGTCCACCACATTGGATTAAAAATGGCGGCATTTAATAATCGTGCATTGTATCGGGAACCAAACCAGTGTACCAAATTTCAGCTTAAGACACTGGAAAGTGGGTCAAATTTAACTTGCAGGATTCCATTACAAAGACTCGGACAGGTGAAACTAACTAAAAGCTTGTAAAATACTGTGAATGATCGTAAACGTGGCACGAGAAATACTACTTATCCTAAGCACGAGTACATCTGTCGTAACAAAAACAGAAAGAATGTGATGTTTTTATATAAAGCCACACACACACACAAGTATAGCCATATTTAAATATATTATTTCATTTAATTTACCTACATTATTAAATTTGAATTACCTTAGTTTTTAGTAATAACTGGTATATACTTACGAAGTTGGTTAAAATCCTCAATTTATTAATAAAAGTCTTATTAAAATGAAATATTTTTACAGTTGCTTATACTTTTTGTATCGTGCATGATTTATTTGGTGGTTTAACATTGAGCCTTTAATTTATGGATATTTGAAAAGCGAAATACCAAGCATTCGCTTATTTATTGCGATTTCCTAAAAACTTAGTATAAATAGATATTTATGTGATTACAGTATTATGTGGTTATAGGTAGTTCGTGCTTGCAAAATGACTGTGAAATTAGGTACAAATTTTCTTCATAAGAATATAATAGTACCTTCTTCATTTATACAGATATATAAAATTGAAGTGTCTGTTTGTAATGTTATAATAACAGCTTTTTACTAAATGTATATGAAATTATATACGGTACATATAAGAAAACACAATTTCCAAATTTTTTCTCTGCCTATTTGTTCCGGCTAATCTCGGAAACGATTAGACTGATTTTGATGGGATTTTCACTGGCAGATAGCTGTTGTTATAAGGGGTAACTTAGGCTAGTATTAGTTTAGAAAAATAATTAGAGTTCCTCTCAAAAAAATTAAAACTTACCTAGGGTCAAACCCAAGCAAAGTGAAGGTGAGTCGCTAGTTACAATAAGAGTATTTTACAAAAACATGAATAAGGATTTCATATTTTTGTAAAATACTCGCAAAATGATAACACGAATTATCAACGTTACGTGTATGAAGTCACGGGTAACAGCTTAGTTTTGTTTGTAAGTTAAGACTTTAGTAGAACAACTTAATACTTAAATTTTCCTAAATACCCACTTAAAAGCTTAAGACGGAAGACAAATATTAAAGTACTAACAATGGAAAGATTTCCCCTGATTGCGGCACTAAGAGCTTTAAGAGGCAATCGTCATTTTTGTGTTCATATTCTAAGTTTGGAAAGCAATAAATGAGTTCTCTGAGAAGTTATTATTTGTTTCCTATATTTATATTTGTTGCGTTGCTTAAAATCTAAAACATACATAATATTAATAAGTAAGATTAAAGGTACGAATGTAATTAATATTCAACTCTACATAATGTTAACAACAATTATCATTTATAGCGTTGAGTAATTAGAATTTCAATGAAAATACGATATGTGTTACAATATAGCGATGAGCAAAATACATTAAACGTATGAATTTTGTCAAAAAATTCTATATTTGAAATAAATTAATATAACACTTTATTATATTTATATTTTAATTTTAAAGTATGGTGAATTAAAAATTTCACTACAAAATATTATAACTATAATAGTTCGATATATTACTTTTATTATTCACCGCTAACGCATTGTTGCATACAATTAATTTACCTGAGCATCTGCGAACATGAAACAAGGTTGCACACCAGACATCGCAAGAGTATTCTCAACAACTAAAAAAATGTCCTGCAAACCAATTTCTCACACTGTGGCTAATCTCACTGAGAATTTTTTTTAACGTTGGAAAATCTATTTCGGCGTACCACCTGCATATGTCAGCAAGCTCCGACAGCAGGTCTGCCGAAGCAGACCATAACAACCATGGGGTTGCTCCAAAAGTCCACTCTGTTGTCGAAGAAGTCCCAGGAGCAACCCACATAACACATCGCCCACCGAGGTGGACCGCCTCCCAGTGCGTTTCTTGGCTTCGCGCCCGGCTGGATTGCCGAGCGCTAATGAATCTCAATATTAACTGTTTGAAACAATTTTAAAATTCTTTGTTTTGAAACGACATACCTTGCTTTTGTATAGTAAAAAATTTAATATCTTGGAGGTCAACAACATTATCACTTTGATGTTAAGTTATTCAAGTCTAGACAAGAGATAAGAAAAGATTTCGTTAAATTTGATTGAACTGAGTGATGGAGCCATTTTATTATTATAGACTCATTTTGTTTCAGCTTTATTTGTCAGGCTTCTAAATTGCTTACTTTGTCTTCGTCAATTTAAATAAACATCTGCCATTTATTGTTAATACTTTTATATTATATTTTCTGAGTAACTTTTTTTCTTATTCCTTTGTAACCTGCGCTTGTGTTTCTCAATTTAGCTTACTTACTTTTAATACATTGGCGTAGTGCAGAGCACGTACTACTTGCCAGGTCAGGCCAAACGTGTTATTGGTTTCATATTTTATAACAGAATATAAAAGTTTTTGGTGTAAAAACACAGTCTCTCGTAGCCGATGCAAAGCAAATCTAATATATTTCGATAATATTAATATTTACCTATTATAAATACATAATATTTACCTATTAGATATTCATATCTTAAAATATTGTAGGCTGGCACCGACTTCGAAAATATCTGATTAGGTATCTATTCGAAAATAAAAACTTTTTAACAAAAAATAAAAACCGACTTCAAACAAAAGCACTAAAAAGTGAAAAATAACTGATTAGTAGTTTTCATTTACTATACATACCTAATCAAATATTTTCGAAATCGGTGTGCTTTGCTTTGTATGGGCTGGCACCGGTTTCAAAATATTTGATTAGGTATGTATTTAATAGGTAGGCTTTAATTACTTAGCCAAAGCACACCGACTTCGAAAATATTTGATTAGGTTAGGTTAGGTTAGGTTAGGTTAGGTTAGGTTAGGTTAATGAAAACTACCAATCAGTTATTTTTCACTTTTTAGTGCTTTTGTTTGAAGTCGGTTTTTATTTTTCTGTTAAAAAGTTTTTATTTGTTTCAAAGGGTATACTTCCCAGGTGGTCCCATATAAATTTTTTCGAAATCGGTCGAGCGGTTTTAAAAAAATCAACAATAAATATTTTTTTTAAATAAGTTGTTTAATCAAATATGTTATTAAAAAACTTTCTTCTTAAAAATTACGTGCTTATTACGTCTACACTAAAAATGAAAAAATAAAAACTTCTGATGTCACAATAAAACAACCAGTGATTTGAACCGTCATTTAATATGTTTCTCAATTATCCTTTTAGCTAATTCGAAAGAACCAAACGATAGCGTGATTCAACATACCCATAACTCCATCTATCAGCAACAAAATGTAAACTACGCAAATGACAACATAGATTATACAGTACCTGTAAAGTTAAAAAATAAATATAGGCCTATTTCAACCGGAAGTGGGACCTAAAATATTAACAAACTAAAATACAACGAAAAAATGTTTAAGTATTATATTAATGCTTATCTTTAAAAGAAAAACAAACGGAGTATTGTTGGAGACTGTCTGGGTCTTTTGTATGTTCAACAGTTGCATTTGTTACTTTGCAAATAAATGTGGCGGGCCAAAACGAGATAAAATCTGAATGAGTAATCTTTCTAAATAAATTTTCTTAAATTGTAATTTAGTTAGCCATTTTAAAGAGCTTTATTATTTTTTATTTTATTTATCATTTTCTACTAAACATAGCATGTTTTCCTTTTTGTAACTTTCTCTCTTTGTTTAATCAAGTTGATTTGTTTTGATTTGATTTGTGTGATTTTGTATATTATAACCGATAACAATGTAATATTATGATAATAACGGCTTCTATTTTTTAGTATTGTGGCTACAATGGAACTTACATACATATATCCAAGCAATTGCAATATAAGATGTATAGGTTTTAAAAAAGTTTAGTTTATTTCCAGGAAACATGTTTAGTCATTACTTTTTTTCAGTCCTTATACTGTAGAGGTTCTGTCCAAATCATATAAAAATGCACGCAGTTCTAATAAATGTAAACAAGCTAGACTCTCATGGTAAATGAATTTACTAAAAGCTAAAATATAATCATTGGTCTGATCAGAACTCTATTCAGCAATGTAAAAAATGGTCCAAAACCCTTTTAAAAGTTGTGTGTTCTTAATATTTTTTTGCAATTTCACTTACTCATATTACTCAACGTAAATGAATTGTATTTGTTGGTAAAATAAAATATAATATAATCTATACATATAATAAAAATGTAACTAAGCCGAATCTGTACATTCAATATTTTTTGAAAAATCTTATTGAAATAAACATTATTATCGATACAGAGGCCGAATCTATAGTTTTTAGAATTTTTGTCTGTCTGTCTGTTACCGCATCACAGAAAAATCACTGGAGGGATTTTGATGTAATTTGGTATGATGGTAGCTGGTTATCCGGGTCAACATATAGGATACCTTTTACCGCGGGAAAATGTCTCATTTCAGAGAAAAAATACAAAAATTGCATTGTAAGAGTATACTAATATGTAAAACCTAGGAATTTGGTTTTTGGTCATCTGAACGCGGGCGGACCCGCGGGCAATGTTAGTATTAAATATAATTATTATCCAGAAATGAATGAACTTTAACCTATCTAATACCATTGTAACTTTTGTATTGTTAAGACGACGCGATGAGTTTTGTTTGCCAAATAAACATATTCTTCATGTTTGTGTTTACAAACATTGGGTCAAATTTATTAAACGAAACAAGATCACATTTAGGATTGGTACGAATTAATTCATTACCTCAGTATAGTTTTGCTTCTCAGTAATCTAATATATTGATATATAGTTGCATATATAAGATACTATGAATTTCTAAACAAATTTATTAATTAAAAAGGTGTATTTCAAGTTTCATAAATTTAGTTCATATTAAACATATGTATGTAGTATCAACTTTAAATTGCATTTGTTTTACTTATAGTGAAACTAGCTAACATATTCGCCCAAATGCTCATTTCTGTTTAATTCTTAACTTCTAAGCATGATCATCGCTTTTATATGTAACACTAGCGACACACCCTTGCTTCGCTCGGGTTCGTCTCTAAGTACATTTTTTTTTTTGATATGAATGAATGATTTGAATGAATTAGAGGCTAAATATATTTATCAAACTTTAAAATTTTTTTTTAATTACATGTTTTGTGAAATACTTCTACATTTTTATAAGTATTAGTATTTAGCAAACAATACCATTAACTGTTAAATAAAAATTAATAAAATATTGTAAAGTACTTTCATATTATGCACATTCAATACAATAAAATCACGGTAAATGAATTGCAATTCATTCACGTTAACGCAGTTGGAAATATAAAAGGTAAAATAATAACTAAGTTGATTACTTGAAAATGTTTTAAATAATTATAATCTACGCTAAACAAACACTTTAGGAGTATATCATAAACAAGCGACTCATCCTCGCTTTGCTCGAGTTCGTCCCTAGGTTGCTTCCTCATACCAAATTTCATCCCCATTTTCACCCACTTAAGGGATGATTTTCGGGATTAAAACTATCCTATGTGCTTTCCAGATCTCAAACTATCTTCTTACCAAATTTCACCTAAATTTGTTTAGTAGTTTCGGAGCATATTCGGTACAAACAAACAAACAAATCTTTCCTCTTCATAATTAACCCCCGAAGCAAAAACGACGCGGTGTAATAAGTTTGACTGTCTGTGTGTATCTGTCTGTGGCATCGTAGCTCCCGAATGGATGAATCGATTTTGATTTTGTTTTTTTTTGTTTGAAAGGTGAATTAGTCGGGAGTGTTCTTAGCTATGTTTGATGAAAATTGGTTCAAGATGGTCGGGGTTTTTTTAATGTTTCATTTTTCTCTTGTAATAATTAGTAATGATATTGAGGTTGTAATTTATTTACTAACTAGCATTGCCAGCGGCTCCGCTCGCGTTCAGATGACCAAAAACCAAATTCTTAGGTTTTACATATCAGTATACTCTTACATTGCAGTTTTTATTTTTTTCTCAATAATGAGATATTTTCCCGTTTAAAAAGTAGCCTATATGTTGACCCGAATAACCAGCAATACTATACCAAATTTCATCAAAATCCCTCCAGTGGTTTTTCTGTGATGTGGTAACAGACAGACAGACAAAAATTCTAAAAACTATAGATTCGGCCTCTGCATCGATAGTAATGTCTATTTTAATAAGATTTTCCAAAAAATATTGAATGTACAGATTCGGCTTAGTTACAATTTTATTATATGTACTTATAGACTTTAAAGCTCATCAAATCCGTTTAACTGTTTCAGCGTAAAATAAAGTACATAATATGTAACATAACTATACGACAAATACATATGTGATATTTAAAAAGTGAAAAGTATATATAATATGTATATATTAAAAGGCAGTGGTAACGCGCTTACGTGGGAAACCAAGTTGAGCGGGTTCAAATCCCGGATCTTGTACTTCTTATATTTTCACGTGAACATCATTAGGTACCGCTTGTGATTAAAACATTGCGTCGTGAGGAAACCGTCATGTCTAAGAGAACCTAGTAAGTTATCGAAAGAGATGTGAGGACTCTCGCATTGAGAGCCCGTGCTCAGCAATTGGGACGATACAAAGGGGCTACAATAAAATATATAATATAAAAATAAATATTAATTGATATACTGAACATTTTTGTACTAATATTTAATGTAAAAATTGAAAAGAGGTGATGTAAAATGAAAAATATTAATATTTTTCATATTATATAAAATAATGTCATTAGAAACTAGGTTTTCTTGATAGAAAATAAAAAGAAATATTGAAAAAAAATCTCAAATAAATTGGACATTAAGATAGAATTAAGATTTTTAGTATAAACTCATATTATTATGATAATAGCATATTCTATACTACTAGTGCCGTAAGATATAACTATAACCTTCCTTAATGAATAGGCTTAAAACACAAAAATGATTTTCAAGCCAGACCATCATGACGTACCGATCCAGAGATCAGTGCGTTTAAACAAACAATCAAAATCTTCAGATTTACATATATACGAGTATATTGGTCTTGATATAACATATATTTAAAATTAGAATAAGCTCATGTTATTGTGTAAAGTAACTGAGATGTAATACTTTCTTAGATTTACGCGAATATTTGACATTTTAAATAAAACTATCTTTTCGGATTTTGTCGCGGATTTATTTGCATTTTTGTTTCCCGACGTTTCGAATGCTTTACAGCATTCATGGTCACGGGAGAGACTGAGGTGTTACATGTCTCGAAGGTATAGTTGTTACAGACAGCCTACCCACAATTAACAAAATGAAAATTTCACTAATTACTTTACAATATTTTTTAACTTTAAACATTTTTATAATTTTAATTAGTTTTATAATTGAATATGGATTATTATTTATTTAATTTTGCTGTTATTATTATAATTATTACAATTTTAAATTATTAATTAGTAATCTATATTTAGTTTTGCCATTATTATATTTATAACCATAAAGAAAAATATAAAATATAGTATTAATTATTTAAGCCATATAATTGTTCCATATGTAATTTAAAAAGTTAAAATTAATTAAGGATAATAATTTTAATTTAGTTTGCTATTATTTAAAAACAACTTACTAAGCAACACTATTACTATATACTTTTACAAATGAAAAATATTAATCTGATATGCTGTCATTTTGATCTACACAGTAAGAACTTACTACATCTACCTGTCTATTATGTTTATATTTATTATTTGATTTTATTATATTAATAACAGGATCCCATGACGATGGTAGTACCCAGCCATCTTCCCTATTGAAATTTGGATGTTTTTTTAATTTCTATGGCTTCTCGAATCATTCTAGGGCGATATCGGTTTTCTTTCGCCAGGATTTGAGGTCTATCGAAGCGAATATAATGGCTTGGGCGATCCTGGCTATGTTTGCAGACAGCAGATGTTGTATTGCGACGGTGCTTCACATCAACTATGTGTTCTTTGACCCGGGTTCTAATGGATCGCTTTGTTTGTCCGATGTAAGACAGCCCACAATCACAATCAAGCTTGTAAACTCCTGCATCTTGTAGAGGGATGTGGCACTTGACAGGTGGTAAGAACTGACTAATTTTCTTTGGCGGTTTGAAGTAAGTTTTAATTGAAGCTCGCTTTAGAATATAGCCAATCTTGTCAGTGACTCCTTTCATGTATGGCAAGACTGCAGGGACGCGCTCGACTGTGGCTGGTTTCACTCGGTCACTGTGACGCAGGCGCGGCACTTGCAGCTTGTTGTCACGCAGAACTTGCTTGACATGTTGCAGTTCTCCGGCCAGGTGTTGCTAGTCACAGATCCCGCGCGCTCTCTGAAACAAAGATTTTCCCACGGTAGCTAACTGTGATGGGTGGTGGTGAGATTCACCATTCAAGTACCTATCTGTATTTTGTTAAATGTGAGTAGGTTGTTTGTAACAACTATACCTTCGAGATATGTAACACCTCAGTCTCTCCCGTGACCATGAATGCTGTAAAGCATTCGAAACGTCGGGAAACAAAAATGCAAATAAATCCGCGACAAAATCCGAAAAGATAGTTTTATTTAAAACTGAGATGTATTTAATAATAATAATATGACGTTAACTGACTAATAAGAAAACGTTACGCTATCTGAATGTATATCGCTGGAGTGGATCACTAATTAATAATCGTTCGTTGCCATAGTATTACGAAATTGTTACAGTTGTAGAACTTATAACTTATAAGTCACAAAATAGCAATTTGTAAAATACCTATAGATAAATGAAATATTATAAAACTATATTTTAAGTTATACTGTGTAATTTGTTTCTATTTTTTTATATTAAACCATCTTCCACATACCAAAATATGCATTGTTTTCTACAATATTTTTGACTTGGTATGCAACCAAATTTGAAAAACGATATATTTCAATTACGATATACGAGTATATTCAATTTATTTAATTTCAGTACTATTTGTTTCTTGTCTCCTTATTAGTTTACTCTACAAAGTAATGCTTAGAAAAGAATCGTGAACGTGATATTGTAAGCGCTTAATAAGTTCCTGTATAATATATTCCATGAAAAACATAACATGTAAAAAAAATCAAGTTCCGCAACGCAGTTCTGCTACCGCAAAAAGTTTTGAGATTTAATTGTAAAACCATTTCGGTTAATTTATTCAGTACCTGTATACGGAAGCATCTACCCAACAACTTAGTCATAAATTGTTACCTAATTAGTTAAATAACACCATTTATAGAGACCATATCAATATGAGCAGAATGACTTGGCCATCGCACACGGCAAACAACAACATTTACCTAATATTAGCGTTCTGAGAGCATTATTTATGTTTGTGTATACATAAATTTGAACCCCTAGCGGTATGTTCAATTAGGACTATTTAAAATAGTAGATTTCTCTTATGTGAGTACGTTCTCGTCCGGCGACAGATCGTCTGACTAAAGGAACAGAGTTTTAAAAACTCAATTATTAAAATAATATCTAATGCAATGTACAATAATTTTATACAATTTATTATTATTATTGTACATTTCTCGTGCATTAATACGTAGTACACTGCTCCATAATTGTAATCAATAGCTACAGACTGATATAAGGTTGCAACATGAATCCTGGGTATTCCAATTATTTTTGTTATTTTACACAACGGTACTTGTTTGCGTTCCCGGAACAGCAACTTTTATTATTAATAGCTTCCCTGAAACTGTATTCCAGTGTAGATTGTTTTATTGTGAAGTTGCTTTAATAAAGTAACAACCAGCTGTTTTTGTTGTGTCCTGTAATATTATGATTATTGTACGAGTGTGCATATGTTATTTGATATTTCTTTTAAAATAAACTGTAAACCAAAGGACCAAACTTGTACTAACTTAAACAATTATTTAAAGCACATAATATGAATGTTGAAATTGAAAATAAGTTATATTTATTTTAAATAAAAATTTCGTAGCTGTAGTGGCGTCTATCACTCATGTCTCCAATTTACAGTGCAAGTAGAAAAGATATTTCAACGTCTTAGAAACTTAACAAGGGACACTTGACCCGTTTCTCCGGATAGTATGTCGCATCGTTACTATAAATGATAGTGCAAATACACTACAAGATATTAAACTAAAAGGCTTTAAATTAAAAATAACAAAGGATCGTTCAAAGTAAATTTTAATTCCTTTGTCACGTTTAAAATAAGAGCATATGAATAATATCGCACTATTTATTTTCCATTGTCTTTGTGAAGTACTAACGGATATTCACTCTCTGTATATTTAATGATATGTTTTTATTTAGGGTTCCGCATCCCAAGATGCATATGTAATGCTACTTGAATGCAGATGCAGTGCTCCTGGGTTCGGGTTTTAGGTCAGGCCAAGTGTAGTTTTCAATCAAGAAATTTTTAAAACAGTTCGAAATTGGAAAGTTGGGGATGGTACACCCCATGGGTCGAACAGAACGTTATGCTGTCGGTTCTACCACTGATCTTTCACCAGTCTTGTCGATTTGTAATTCCACTCGATTTTGAGAGCAAGAAGTGGATAGTGCACTTGTGCGTAGATGCGTAGATTCATAATATTTCTTGCGCAATTGGTCCCAAAAACATTTTCTCCGCGGCCAAAATCTGTCCGGAGAACATTATCATTATTACTAAGTTTATGCTGACTCGCCCGTCTGTCCATCCGTCTGTCAGCCTTTAAAAGGCTTTAAAGCTTTTCTTTTTTTTTGAAGAGAAATAGATAGTTGTTAGATTTTTTACAGTATATTTGTTAGTCCAACATATTACTCAAATAAATCATTAAATAAACGAATAGTGAGAAATGACCCTTAAACTGAAGACTATACAAAAAAAACTTTTTTAGGATGCACTTGACCGATATTTTAATTTAGTATATAATCTATCTAATCGCTAGTATTTATATAAGAATATAAGCATTATTATTTTTGTTCTCATTGTAAATCTCTAAATACAAAAATGTTATTACAATTTAATATTTCTTTATGTAAAATTTAAAGTATGAAAGTCCTAAAGGAAATTGGAAAATTTGTTCAAATAGTGTTTTCACGTTTTACATTATTCAATTTTAATGCCTGACATATATTGGTAATATATTTGATCTGAAATTACCCCTTAGTTACTATTAATTATTAAATATTATTCAAATCGAAAAATATTGGTTCACAGACAGAGGAGGAAAAGGAGCTAAGCTGTTTGTCTTTGCCTATTTATACACAGATATACTCGTGTATACGAGGTTTCAATGGGAAATGGTGCTTCCGTCAAGTCGACATCTGCTTTGTCACATGAGTAGATATATCCTACTGTTTTAGCCATATGCAATTATCGCGTTTTATTCAATCTGAAAGTTTGCTAACATGTCTCTTAATTTTGCCTTGCTTTTACATTCTCAGGTAATATAAAATGTAAAAATAACATTTCATTTACACTCTTCTAAAATAATTAGAAACCTAAAAATATATAAAAGTATAATATTTTCTTTGTTGTTTTTACTATTAACATTTTAAATGAATAATTCAATTCTATAACTTGTTTTAAACATAGAATTTAAATGGCAACAGTGCATTAATATTCCTGTACGTAAAATTGAAATTATAATACATAAAACGGCGCCCTGATTAAAACTAAAACTTTTGAAAGTATGTTTAAAAGTAATGCCAGAAATTTGTTGAATTATTTATCGTAAATAAATAAATTTATTTATTCAACAAAGATTCTGGACTTTTTCTTAATGATTTATAGCAAATGCAAGTGATAATTTAATGGTAGCGCGGTAGCTTGAATCAAGAAAAGCCGGTTCAACCCACGAGTGTTACACCTCTGCTATTATCATGTGGGAATTATTTTTAATCTATACTAATATTATAAATAGGTAAAGTTTGTGAGTTTGTAACGTAGGGGGTACTCTCTGGATTCTCTCAAACAAAACCGATTTAGTTGAAATTTGGTATGAAGGTAGTTCGAGACCATGGGAAGGACATAAGATACTTTTTACCCCGGAAATCACTCCTTAAGAGGGTAATAATGGGGATGAAAGTTTGTATTGGGAAGCAAGCTAGGGACAAACCCGAGCAAAGCGAGGGTGAGTCGCTAGTATTATAATAACCACGTAAGGATATCTGCATGTCTAAGAGAATCTAACTAATTTTCAAAAGACATGGGACGGACGAGACGGACTATGGTCTGATCATCCTCACATTGAGGGAAGGCTCGAAAAGCTTAACATTAACAAACATTTTATAAATGACATTTATGTTAAAATATTTTCTACTCATCCTAATACGCCTAAACGAAAACAGCTTATAGTAGCAACACTCGAAATTCATTATAAGATGTTACTAATACTGACATTGTCACTCATTTTCGTTTTATTAACGTAGAAACAGATTTCAGTAAATTAAATATGATACGTTATATTTAATAATAAGTACGCCTACACGAGTCAGAATTTGTGTAGCAAATATCTAAAGTAATTACTTTAAAACGGTGAAAAGCTGTTATATGAGAAAAAGAGATCGCTATAGGTTAAAAATATTTTGAATATACCTACTCGTATAATAAATAGTATGCTTTATTTATTTACGGCTTTACGTACGTCATGATTATTGAACAATGTTCAGGAAAATAATTTTTTCTCTATTTTTCATCTAATTTAATAAGTATTAAGCATTTGATTTGTTCGCTAACTAAATAAAAATTTTTATATTTTAATTTTGTATGAAAAAAAGATATTGATTTAAATACAAAATGCTTGAAACTAAATAAAATGTATGAAAAGTAATAAAAAGTTATTGATAAAAACGTACATTTACTTCGTATACCGAAATTGGATGTGAAACTTTACCCGCAATATCATGCTTGAAAGCTTTCAACCAGAACTGCACCCATGAGACAGTAGGAATCATTTGGTTGGTGGTCAAATATCTTTGGTATTATAGAACATTCATTTATTATTCAGACTGATGTATTATAATATCACGAACAGGCACTTTATAATATTAATAAGATGTCAAGTTCTAGCGAATGCCTGTTTACTATTTCATAGTAAAAATTATTTGAAATTTCAAAATGTTGCTTATGTATTTATTGGATAATATATATTTACATATTATTTTTGAGTAATAGTATAAAGTAATAGTAATTTAGCCCTTGCCTCTCAAGCCACTGGTAGCACAGTGGGAAGGTAACCAAGCGAAGCGGGTTCAAATCCCGGGTCTCGCACCGCTGATATTCTCATGTGCGAATTATTTCCAGCATGATTACCACTTGCCTTACGGCGTAGGAAAACATATACAGGTTTCCTTATGATGCTCTCTTAGATATGCGTCTGAGAGAACCTAAGTAGCTGTCAAAAGACAGGTCAAGTCCGCCAACTCGTACTTATCCAGCGTGGTGGATTATGGCCTTAAGTAAAACGATAAGAAAAATGATAGATTTATTAATTTTCCTGTTTTTGTGATCATTTCAATTACAATAATATTTTTATAAATATAGTGTTCGTTTTATTTATACGACAGTAACATTATTTCTTAATAACATTTTATGAGTAGTCACGACATTACCACACCCGTGAAAAATTAGTCCAAGTAATATGCTAGTGGGATTTCATGGCTGCGATCTGAGTAGCGCCCAGCGCCTTTCCTTTAAGTTAAATATTACAAACACTTTGACTATGAAAAATGAAAAATAATTACAAATATAAAAAAGTGTAAAATTTATATTTAATCTTACACAATTATTAAAAAAAAAAAACAAAACTGGTATAGGTGAATGCGGCAAATAAACTTTGGGACTAACAAAAATTTTTCTAAAAATATCATAACTAAAAATATCTATCATAACGTTAATTTTATGTTAAAATGTTACTTTTATTCATGTAACATGAGAACAGAGCCACGGGTGATTACTAAGTAATTGATAACCTTCAAAGTGTATTAGAGCATACTGAGTGGATTTACTGAGGCGAAAACAGCAGGTTCAATTAGGGTAGACGCAAATCGAATATCTATATTGTATCGTATGTATACCTATACGTTTTATTCTAGTTAGGTCAAATTAAACACACTCAAGTAACTATAAAAAGTGAGTGTCGCTATGTCTTTCTGTATTTGCTAATGTTAGATTAAATTTCGTAAACTACTACATCTAATATGTAGATGTAAATTTTTAGTTTAAAGGCACTTATAATAAACTAGCGACTCACCCTCGCTCCCCTCGGATTCGTCTCTAGATACGTTTTAACAATAAGTATAGTTTTCTCAGAGATGAGATATTTTCCCACAGTAAAAATCCTATATGTTGACCCGGATAACCAGCTATCATCATACCGAATTACATCAAAATCTGTTCAGTGGTTTTCTCGTAATGCGTTTCCAGACACACAGACAAACAAAAAATGGAAAAACTATAGATTCCGCCTCTATATCGATAATAGATAATATTTCAATAAGAATTTCCAAAAAAAAAATATTTAATGTACAGATTCGGCTCAGTTAGAATTTTATTGTATGTATGGATAAAGATTTATTTATTTACTCTATATCTCTATTAATATATATTTTTATACTGTGTGCTTATGTTTTGGAAATATAAATATTGCAAATAAATAATTAGAAATTCCACAAAGAGATAAATTAAAACTATTTTTTTTACTACTATTTGTAATTAAAAAAATATATTTTTTCATTTCACTAAAATTCATTTATAGGCATAAAGAAATAAAAATAGCTTTTAATAAATTTAATATTGGATAAATTATTACATGTTAATAAAAAGTTTAACCAAAGACGAAACATTGTAGATAAATAAGTGAATATTTTGAAGGCTTAATTCGCCTTAGTGTACGTTGGCGATCGATCAAGAGGTATGTGGATGGCCTCTTAATGAATATCACATCGCCGTTGCTACTGTCTTGTAACATAATTGATGAGATAAAGAGAGATTGGTATGCTTTGACAAAATAATTTTTAGTCTCACTAATATAAAGCACCATTAATTTAATTAATTTATTAAATAAATTAATTTAATTTGTTAAATAGTCTAATAGTGCGAGAAGAAATAAAAGAACTCTAATAATTTTAGTAAAAAAATATTCATATATGACACTCAGTTATATGTATATGAATAATATTATTTTACTAAATTGGCGTTATTTTAAATAAAACTATCTTTTCGGATTTATTGGCGGATTTATTTAGGTTTTTGTTTCCTCACGTCTCAAATGTTTTGTAGCAACCATGGTCGTGGGAGATCTCTTCCATGCTCTCTCTCTCTCTCTCTCTCTGTTTGTAAAAAGATTGATAAATTAATAAAATAATTAAATAAGGCATATTAGACATATATAATCATATATTTATAGAATATCATTTAAGGAAAGAATATAATATTACATATCACTAGCATTGCCCGCGGCTCCGCCCGCGTTCAGATGACCAAAAACCAAATTCTTAGGTTTTACAGATTAGTATACCCTTACATTGCAGTTTTTGTATTTTTTCTCAGAAATGAGATATTTTCCCGCGGTAAAAAGTATTCTATATGTTGACCCGGATAACCAGCTATCACCATACCAAATTTCATCAAAATCCCTCCAATGGTTTCTCTGTGATGCGGTAACAGACAGACAGACAAAAATTCTAAAACTCTATATTTTAGTAGATTTGTCAGACAATTACAAACGTTACCATAGCAACAAATAGCTATAACTTTATCATGTCGCTTTTTGGTTGTCAGTGTGCGTGCGTATCGTAAAAATTTTACTCTCATATTTTTTCCAAACGTCCCAAAAGAAGTATTAAATAATTTAACAAATAGACAAAGACTCACTAATATAAGATTTATATATTAAACAAAACTTTTTTAGAAAAGCAGTGTCAGCCAAATATTACAAAACTAGGTTTTAGATATCAGTATTTTTTTCATTACGGAGTACCCACAAAGTACTGCTGTAACATTTTGTCATATTTTGGAGAAAATGTAATCCGAAGGATAATTCAACGAAAATCTTATGAGACCTGATGAGATGAGGTATAAGAAATAATTTGAAACGTATTTTCGTGAGTAATCATTTTGTAAGTTATTGTTGTGGTCTATATTGTATTTTGTTTACATTTATATCCTGAACGGCATGAACGTCAAAAATTGAATGAAATGCGGTATACGTTATCAACTCTATATAATGTACTGTTAGCAGCATTTCAATAACTAAAACTATTTTTACATATTATAATACCACTTTATAATCAGATTTCTATCATAATTACGAAAGTTTATATGTTTGTATGTTTGTGTGTCTTAAATAAAAACTTTGCGTATGATTCCTCTACGTATTTTTTATTGAGATACCAGATAGTGCTACAAATATATTCGTCCCCTTATATTACAATCAAATGTATGTAGAATTATCTTTATTACTGCGTCTCATCTACGCTTAATATCGTCTATTCTACGCGACATTGGCGAAAAAGACTTTGACTTGAATCTAAATGATACTTCAAAAGCAACAAAACATTTTTTTTAATGATTTCTATTGCTCAACTTATTTCTATTTCCATCAGAAACAGAATCTAATATGTGTACGCCAAAAATGCTTTATACTAGAATCGAAGTAGTAACATCCGACATATAAGCCTTTGCTATTCAAAATGTACCTCACAATCTTAGTTGTATATATCGTATCTATAACCATAGATGAGTGACACAGTAAAAAGGTTTCCTAATTGAAGCAAACGTGACGAACATATTGATCAAACGGTCATCGATCGGTCTGCCCTTTTGCACACTTAACATACTTGTTAGGTCCAATTACATTAGACTGTACACATTATGACTAATGGAATGAACTACATAAAGGACGCAGTATAACTTTTATATTATTACTTTAACGTTGAAATGCGTGCTCCCCGGGGATGTGAATTATACAGTGTAATATAAAAGTTATTGTACGTCTGTTTGTTGCAAGTTGGTTTGGAGTCAGATTTATATTTAGTGATAAGATTCCTACTGTACTGTATTTATTTCATATTTTTAATAAAAACAAGGTTTTGAACGCTCATTTTTTTCTTAAGTTGCCTCTCTGGGCTCAAACTATGGGGATATGATGTCATACTTCATTGGAATCATTTCAACAGTAGATTGTCAAAATTTAGTATAAAGTCTATATGCAGAAATATACATACAATATTAATATGGATTATATATACATATATCAGATGTCGAATCAAATACATAGGTAAATCAAATAAAAAAAAATGCATCTTATATATAGCTTTTTTATTTAGAAAAGATATAGTCGATACATTCTATTAGGAAAATAATATAAAAAAGTGTATTTGCCATGCATAAGAAAGTATAAAAATTTATGTACAAGAAAGTTTTTTTTATTAATAATTTTTGTATAAATTGTTATCACAAATAATAATAATTTGAAACAAATCTGTAGATACAATTTTAAAATTTATTTAATTCTAATAAATTATTCGAGTTTATTAAATTTACTGTTGAAATAAATAGTTAAAATGGCACCCATATTTTCCTGTAAGGGAAGTAATTCAACCAAGAACACCAATTAATGGCTTTGTTTGCTCGCAAAATAAAACGAGAAAATGTTTTGTGGTTAATGAAGCTAAAATTATGCTCTTATGGCGGCTGTTGGATAATACTCGATCTGGTACCACGTAGTTTATTACATTTTACTTAATCCGACGTAATTAACCTTGTTTTTCTTTTAAAACTATTTTTTGCTATTTAAAGTTTTTATATTTTAAGACTTTTCAAGTATCTTTTGATTATTTAATCGGAAATTTCAATGAAGTTCATAGAACCATTTTTTAACTCCTAACTAGTGATTGTAGATAACAAAGCGCGCAAGTCGCGATTTATTTTCATTTCACATTATTCTAAATTATTTAACCAAATGATGTACTGAAAAGAAAATTTTGTGGTACAAATAGTAATCTAAACATTTTTTAGTCAATAAAATGTTTTATTAAAATTTAAATTATTATACAGCTTAATATTTTCTTAGATTTACGCGAATGTTTGACATTATTAAATAAAACTATCTTTTCGGATTATTTCGCGGATTTATTTTGATTTTTGGTTCCCGACGTTTCGAATGCTTTACAGCATCCATGGTCACGGGAGAGACTGAGGTGTTACATGTCTTGAATGTATAGTTGTTACAGACAGCCTACCCACAATTAACAAAATGAAAGTTGCACCAATTACATTACAATATTTTAACTTTAAACATTTTTATAATTTTATAATTTTAATTATAATTGAATATGGAAAATTGTTTATTTAATTTTATTACAATTTTAAAAATATTAATTAGTAATCTATATTTAGTGTTGCCATTATTATATTTATAACCATAAAGAAAAATATAAAATATAGTATTAATTATTTAAGCCATATAATTTAAAAAGTTAAAATTAATTAAGGATAATAATTTTAATTTAGTTTGCTATTATTTAAAAAAAACAAATTAAGTGTTGCTTAGTAATTTGTTTTTTAAATAATAGCAAACTAAATTAAAATTATTATCCTTAATTAATTTTGACTTTTTAAATTATATGGCTTAAATAATTAATACTATATTTTATATTTTTCTTTATGGTTATAAATATAATAATGGCAACACTAAATATAGATTACTAATTAATATTTTTAAAATTGTAATAAAATTAAATAAACAATTTTCCATATTCAATTATAATTAAAATTATAAAAATGTTTAAAGTTAAAATATTGTAATGTAATTGGTGCAACTTTCATTTTGTTAATTGTGGGTAGGCTGTCTGTAACAACTATACATTCAAGACATGTAACACCTCAGTCTTTTCCGTGACCATGGATGCTGTAAAGCATTCGAAACGTCGGGAACCAAAAATCAAAATAAATCCGCGAAATAATCCGAAAAGATAGTTTTATTTAATAATATTATACAGATTATATATATGGTATCATGGATTTTTTGTAGAGTTATTATTAGAGACTACACATGTGCCAAACATTGTTTTTCGTTGATTACAGTTGTTTATGCAATCCATTACGATATAGCCACCAGAGCTTGTTCCGCCGACTCGTAATATACCTATAATAATATCTTCTCAGCTCCTATAAGTTCTAGATAATTATTAATAAAGCAGTGATTTATTTATTGACATGAATTATGAGAGCACTGGTAGCCAAGAGGTAACGTGCTCGCTTAAGAAACCGAATGAAGTGGGTTCAAATTCGAGTCCCACATCTCTGATATTTTAATGTGCGAATCATTTCCAACATTATTGATTACCACTTGTCTTATGGTGAAGGAAAAACATAGTGAGGAAATCTGCACCATTTATGAAAGAACGTTAAAAACCTCAAACTGCCTCTTCAGCGTCCATCTCTCTATTAGCATGTGCATCACTTAAATATTCGTACGTCTAAATTAATTATCTAATAGGAATTATTCATTTGACAAGAAACAAAATCTTTTCTTCTAAATAGAATTGAAGTGTCTTTAATTTAATTCTATAATTTGAGTCTTTAATCTAAGATTAGCTTCCACGAGCTAGTATGAATATTATATATCTGTTTTTATATTTTTTTGAATCGGCATACAAAACAAACTTTATTCTTTTTGTACCATTAATTTTTTTTTTGGGTAATTAAGGAAAAGGGTTTAACGGAATAGGGTAAGGGGAAAACCAATTTTAACATGAACTTCGCTGATGAGTAGAAAATTTGGTCGTCTTAAAACGTTAAAAAATGTGTGATTTTTTTTTAATTATATATCACCAAATGTATGTATACTAGCGACACACTCTCTAGGTTCGTTTTAACGGTTAGTATGAAATACAAATCTTTGAATTTCTCGGTTATTCTGTACTATAATATGCATTTATTATACATATAAACCCTCCTCTTGAATTACTTTATCTATTGCTGAAAACTGCATTAAAATTCGTTGAGTAGTTTATAAGATCTAAACGAACAGAAAGCGGAAGCGACTTCATTTTATTCTATGTAAAGATGTATGGCCTTGAAGAGAAAATGTAATAACGTATATTATATTATGAACAATATTTCATAGTAGTTTGACATGCGTATAGCAATTGAAAACTAGTATATACATATATGTATTGTTGAGGCTGTGAAACGGGTTCAAATCCCGGTTTTGGCACCTCTGATATTTCATGTACGAATTATTTCCAACATGATTACCTGTTGTCTTACAGTGGGGAAACCTGCATGTCTGAGAGAAACTAGCAAGCTTTCGAAGGACATGTGCGAACTACACAGCCCTCACTTGGCCAGCGTGGTGGATCTCCCTTATAGGGAGGCCCGTGCCCAACAGTGGGGCGCTTAAAAAAGGGCTAATACATACATGTATTAGAAGGATATTTTCATACATAATTCACGATCGTTTCTTTTGACCTTTATGCAGAACATTACAAATACTTGAATCATAAAAATAACATTTCTTGTATTGCCTCTGAAGTGTGAAAAACGGCGAATATTTTACTTATCGAATATTTATCGACAAAAAGCTTTTTATTATGCGAGGTTTTCGAATTCGTAGTCCTTGACATTTTTGATGATATTACTTATTATATACCCACTTATATTTAAAAAAAAATATGAATTATAATGTATCGAGTGTAACGAATACTTACGTTATAACACTTGACTCTATCCCCTGTTTATATGACAATCTTGCACAGTGATTTTGTTCTGACATGGCTAGGTGAGAAACTCGGGATGAAGCGGGAAGTGATAAAAAACGTGTATCTCCTGTAATATGGCAAAAATTAAATTTCAATTCGAATTTAAACTTTTTTATTGTAGTTCTACAAAATATTTATAGTAAGAATTCTTCTCTAATCAAATGCCAGTATAAGAGAACCGTTCATACTTTACCATGTTTATTACACTTTTAGATAACTTGTCACTTATTTAATACAATCACAATTCATATTATAAGAATTTACATGATTACACTTTCAACTTTCAGCATTTCTTCAACTCACATCAGAAAATACACTGATCCCCTTTTTTATACTTTACAATTTTTCCACTTATATAAATTAAAGAGTATATATTTTGACTTTATTTAAAGAATTATAATTCATACTAAATACAGTTTTTGGTGTTGCCATATCTACAAGCTTGGCAGGAAATAAGTATTTCATTTGACTCTAAATAATAATGATAGCTACAGTTATTCTATGCTCATACTAGTCACAATTCATAATATTGATAACACTTATAGCTTTATCCGCTTAGAATCTGCGAAATGTAACCATAGAATAGTAATAAAACAGCAGTCAAGATTATAACACTAAAATTATATATAAGTACTTAGCCGTTGAAAGTGGTTTTACATGCAAGAAATTCTTTAGTTAAATATAGAATCACAAGTACCCATTTAGATTCAGCTTACAAAAGTATTTATACTACGATTCTACTTTTTAATATTGCTGCTATAAATAATTTCACGCAACTTGTATAAATAATTCTGTTTGAACTGTTTTATAACAGCGTAGAATTTTAATTATAAAATAAATAAATTTTGCCGACGCTTACTAAAAATCCATTGGAATAGGTTTTTCGTATATACGAGTATACATACTAGGTATACGAAAGTCTAAAGAATTATTATATGGTAGTTTTTTAAACGACGCTATGAATACTTATACTAATAAGCGGAAATTACTATGGAATAAGGAAGTCCCTTGAAAATAAGGAACTCCGTATATAATTTCCGCACCCATTGAAGAAGGGAAAAGTGTTCAATTTAATTATATGATTTTTTGCTAAAATTTCTGTAAATATATCATAAGATATGTATATACTATAATTCTATACATATAATAAAAAATTTACTGAGTTGAATCTGTACACAAAATATATTTTGAAAAATCTTATTGAAATAGTCTTTATTGTCGATACAGAGGCCGAATCTATAGTTTTTAGTATTTTTGTCCGTTTGTCTGTTTATCTGTCTGAGAACGCATAGCGAGAAAACCACTGAACAGATTTTGATGAAACTTGATATGATGATAGCTTTTTATTCGGGTCAACATATAGGAATTTTTTTACTATCGAGAGAGAAAATATCTCATCTCTGAAAAATATATACTAATCTTTAAAACGTACCTAAGGACGAACCCGGGCGGAGCGAGGGTCGCTAGTTGTAAGATAATACTATAATATGATATTTATGCTTAATTTGAACTGATTTTAATGATTATTCTTAATAAAATAAGCCTCCAATCTCTAATTAGCCTCTAAGCTGGTGCTAATAAAATTTCAGAAAACCTAAAACCCTTATGTTAAAATACTTACTTCTCAGTTTAGTTACATATTTTGAAGATTCCTTTTTGTAATTGTTTTAAGCCCGCCCTTTCAATATGACACGAGTTTCCCTTCAATGCGAGTTTTTATTAGTAGGTTCAAATAAATAAAATAAACCTAATGTTTTTAACCCCCGACGCAAAAAAAGGGGGTGTTATAAGTTTGACGTGTCTGTTTGTGTGTCTGTTTGTGAACGAATGAAACGATTTTGATTTTGTTTTTTTTTGTTTGAAAGGTGAACTAGTCGGGAGTGCTCTTAGTTAGGTTTGATGAAAATCGGTCCAAGTTGGTCGGGGGATTTTAGATTTTTAATGTGTCACATAATTATTAAAAAATGATTTACAATCAACAATAATCAACTAGTTGGCCTTATCAAAAGACCTTATTAGGAGCATTTTTTTTATTAATACGAGTAAATTATTATTAGTACATTCGTGCATGACACAAAAATCAATCTTCATTTGTTATTCTTCTTAATTTTCAAAGAAAATCTGACCACTAGTACTGCAACGATGTGTGATTAACACTAAAAAGACGTAGCGATATTTATTTAGAGATTCAATGAAAAAGTTAATACTGTCTGAGTAGTGACCTTTATTAATGGAAAAATATTTTTACTAAATATAATATATTTTTTTTCTAACCGCTTCTCTTGCATGATAGATCAATATATCGCTGATAAAAAAGTAGCCTATGTTTTAATCCAAAATAGAAGCCACACTTAACTAATACTACAAGCTTCATTTTGAATTCCACTCAAATCTGTTAACCCGTAACAACGCGTAGAAGAACCACGCACATATTTATTCCTATTTTTTTTCAATTTTTAATACTAATATTCGACTTAAAGTGATAAAATACAAATACTTACAGTATTATCATTCAATAATATTAAAAAAATAATACATTGAATTTTATAGTGACCTTTATTAAGCTGGATGGATATGGACATAAATCTCGAAGTTTTCGTATGAAATATTGCAATAAAATCTTTTTATTATCCTATTTGAGCAATTCATTCTGAATTATTTTTCACACGTGTATTCATAGTAATATATGATGACCGTGCCGGTCATAATAATAAGGAGGTTACGAGTTCGATTCCTCTGTATTGTTCATATATATTATATGTGATTAGGAGAAACTTCGCTGCATCATGACATTAATATATCTGTTGTAAAGTAATTCATAGGCGAAGTCTCACTTTATCTAATTGAAGTTGATCGATTAGAAGATTGTTCCTATAAACTAATCGTCCCCTCGAATTGAAGGGAGGCCCGTGCCCAGCAGTGGGACGTTAAAAAGGGCTGAACACAATACAAGCAAATAGAACATAATTACAAACATTTTTTTGGTAGGCATTACTCAAGATACTATCATTTTTGAAGAAATTATCTGGCTTTGGATGAAATAGCGCTACGCTAGTAAGATACGCGAGACCATCTTCCAGTTTTGCAGTTTTCGTGATTAAGTCGCAAAAAACGCCATATGTACGTTTAGCCAACGTACGTTAAATTATTTTTTTTTTTAAATGTGACAACTTTCTTTTGGAATATTTTGTGGTTTTCTACAAGCCATAGGACGACGAAAACTGGGAATACTTATTTGTTTATTAATCTATACTTGTTGTAATAACGTTGAATAAATAGTTCGACTTTATTAACATTTGGCATTAAAAATCGTTAAAAATCAGTACATTAAAAGTATTATTGTTTCGATAGTTTGTTTGTCTTCATTATGGTTATCGAATATCCGTGTACGGTAATTGGAAGCAAAACTCAATCTTCTTACCACTAAACCTATTAGACCTCGCTAAAATAAGATTAATAGTGCGGTAAAGGAAACAAGATTTATTTCTATCTTACTACTATAAACTTGCAGCTTATTGCAAATAATACAAAACTTATAACTCGAGAACTGCTGTACCGATTTTGATAATCTTTGATTTGTCTCTGCCCCGAATAGCAGAATAACTGTTAAAATATCGGAAAAATTCGAAAAAATAAATTAAATGGCTAACGATGGATAATACTAATTAATTATAATTTATATCTATTTAAAACGTAGCTAGGGACTAACCCGAGCGAAGCGAGGGTGAGCCGCTAGTAAAAAAAAATAAGTGATTTAGAATTTTTACATATAAAATTTTTTACCCTCCACCCTATCTAAAAATGATTTTTGGTCTACGCCACTGAGAATGTAACATTTTCCACTTCTTTAAAAATATCTTATACTAGCAGCTTACGCTCGCTTCGCTCGGATGCGTCCCTAGGTATGTTTTAAATAGATATGAATAGTTATACCTTAGGAGAACGACTTAATAATATGCTATTGCAGATTTTTCTGTCGGCCTTTAAAAACCTATAATTTTCTAATACATTATTTTGATATATCTCTTAAGGTTTAGCCCTTTTTTATATAAGGACGATTCGACAGTTACGATGTTTTCTTGAGGAAGTTTATTTAAAATCGGTTCAGTACTTTTTGCTTGAAACGCGCACACACTGACAGACAAACAGATATTAATTTTAATAGCTTTTGATTTTGGGTTTATATTCTGTTCACAATACGTTACAGTCCTTGTTTTAAAAAAATATGTACAGATTTCGCTAAGTTACTATTATATTATAGGTACATATGTAGATTTAATGCTCTTTTAGCAATTTTTTACTTCACCAGGAAACCGTCGTTAATTAAAAATACCCTTAAAATCTAATGACCTGAATTAAAACCCGAGTCTTCTAATACTTAAGTACTGGGAATTTCAGAATTTTAATATTAACTTATTTTTTTGGAAAAAGAAAATCGACCTGAAACGGTGAATAAATATAATTATAATTATGCGAAAATGCAAAAACAGAAAATGCAAAAATTTTAGAATTCCGAGAGTAATTTTTGTGCTTGGTATACGAATATCATTTTTGTTTGAATATATCGTAAATTCAATGATTTTCATATTGTTGTGGACTTTTTGTAAGCCTCAATAAAATCGACCTCCGTCCTTCGAACACGGGAAACAAATAAAAGTTCTATGAAATGTACAATATGAAAATTTGTTGTTCATAAAGTTACTTGTTTATGATCATGTTTCTAAAATTGATAAACTTTTTGGTAAGAGCATAATTTTTCATTATTGATGAATAAATAAATGACCTGTATATTAGTTTATAAATTTTGTAGATTTATACGAGTACAAAATACCTATACGTATTTTGTTATTTAGGTGACCTTTCACGTTAGTCTATGATAATAGAAAGATACTGGTAAATACAAAGAAGCATGACATTTCATTAATAAATATGGAACATGTTAGTTTATAAGGTCACACAAACTTTTAAAGGTTAATAATTTAACTGTCCTTATAAAAAAGGCAACCTAACATTTTTAATTTTTGTGTAGGTAAGTTAAAAATCTAATAGGTCTAAAGCATTTTGTTTGATTAAAAAAGTATTCATTTCAATAAAAATGACAACAATAGCAAATTATTCTAATCGTTTTAACTATTTATATACTAACTAGCCAATTTATAAAATAAACAAATGCAAATCTATCCCATGGTAACCGTTCATTTTTTCGGGATAAAAAGTAGCCTATGTGTTATTCCATACTATATATAATCTATCTCTGTGCCAAACATTCAGATCCGTTCAGCCGTTCTGGCGTGACAAAGTAACAAACATCCATACATACTCAAAAACTTTCACAATTTTAATATTAATACGGATATTACTAGAAACGACAACTTTAATATTAATACGGATATAACTTTAAAATACCTGCTTACACAAACACAACGGGCCAATTCAGGTAACTGAATCTTTATAAAATTTGTATGTCATACCATCTGAACCTATAATTATTATCTTTCTATTATTAGTTAAATATGAATATTTTTTTAAGTTCCTTTAAAAAACAAGAGTTTATATGCTCTTTTGGATTTTGCTAATTCGAATATCTTATTTATAAAACGATACAAAAAGTAAGGGCCTAGATGTGCCTTTTTTGATCCGGAGAACGTATACAACACTAATGTATTTAGTAATAAATCACTAGAATATTTTATTAAGGAAATCTAACTGTATGAAAATAAAATTATGATATATATACATATATATATATATATATATATATATATATATATATATATATATATATATATATATATATATATATATATATATATATATATATATATATATATATATATGACGCCAGAATGTTACTAATAAAGCCAAGCTCTTTGATTGTAATGAATGTTTTAATTTATAATTGTTTTACATTTCGTACCATATTTTCTCGTTTATAGATTTATTTTCTGTAACTACTGAACTGAGGCAATTAAGTATCATACAAGAACATACGGCAATTTTACCCACACACTCGTAAATCTCGAATACAATGACTTTAGAGTTCAGACTTATAAGCGCGATACTAAACTATCTATTATATATTAAATATGCAGAATTATATTAAATTAAGTATTCTCATATTTAGGTACGACCATTCGTTTTCAAATTAAGTAAAAGCATATATTAGATATTTCAGAAATTTAGTTTACTTTATCTATATTATGTTGAAAAAAAAAACTACTTGTTTTTCAAATGCTCAAATTGACTTTTTAAGCACTTTGAATTGTAAATTTTTAAATTCTATAAATTTAATTTACATACATCTGTGAGGAATCTACTACCAGTTCAGAAGGCAGTTCTGCCGAGGAGTCCCGACGCGGATATTTGCACATTTAAGGGAACAAGATATTTTAAATTTTAAATAGATTTGTCCTACAGTTATAATATGTCATTTCCATATTTTATTTCTAAGTTAATACAGGCAAACATGTGGTAGTATTAATTATGTGAGGATGTGTGTTTTCATTAAGGCCTCAGCAAAACGCGTGCGAGTCGCTAATAAAATATAAATTAAATCATTTCGGTAAAACAATATTAAAGGTACAAACAAGGTTTATTAAAGTAATATTTGCTTTTTATACATTTAACCAAATGTGAATATTGACTTTAAATCCTTTCAACGTGATTGTGCATTAAAAGTATTTATAGGTGAAAGGCAGGTTCTTAATTCATCTGATTTAAATCATCGTGTCATTAAAACTTGAAAAAAATGACCCTTGGATAAAAGCATAAAATTTCGTATACAATTTCCGTTTCAATTTTTTTTATAATTATTTGACTTCTTGTTACTATATTCTAAAGAAATTTGGAATATCCATATAAAATATTAGTAATAATAATGTAGTGCGATGACCACATAATATTAGTTGTGAAAAGCAGGGCTGAGCTATCTCAGAGAATCGAAATGGCAGTCAAAAAGAAAATGATTATGTACATATATACTTAAGTTACGTGTTTGAGCTAAAATTCGTCTTCACGAGGAGTTTATGGGAGCAGCTTCAAAATATTTAACAGCGAATGTAAATAAATAATATTACTTTAAATAGCAATATTTGGAAGTGTTAATTACAATAATAATATGACAATTTAATCTGGATAAATGTTTTTATCTTGTCTTATTTATTTGAATTTTCTTGTCTTATTTATAGTGCGACTGTGTGTAGGATATTTTTTTTAATTGTAAAAATCCACATCGATTTCTACTTGTTTTCCTATGGCGCAGTGCAATATATGATTAATTGGAGTAGCCCTTGTTAAAGGTCACGAATGAAATACCTAATACTAATAAAGTAGGTACATTTGTGATTTGATTCTAAATATTATTTTTATGTAAGCTAAATAATCTCCAAGTAACATCAAACGTAGCTCTCGTCTCGTATCTATTTTTTAATATTTGTGTTAGGTAACATTATTTTTTTTTGTACAAAAACCGGATTTCCGTTTTTATTACATTAAGGTATTAATATAATAAAAAAATTGTTATGTTAATAGTTGTGATAGTATCACACGAACAGTAGAGACGACAAAAAATATAGCACACGTGTTATGTTGATGAGGTCTCCGACCGGACTGGCCTTTGGTCGAGCGAACGCTAAAATTTTACCTATATAGAATTTTATTTTAAAATGATATAAAATTGCCATTCTAATGTTGTTCATTTTCTTAAATTATGTACTCACATAAACGTAGTATAAAAGTAAAAATTTTGTTTCTTTTTGCGAAATAGAGCTCCTTACACTTCTATTTTTTACTATAGAGCTAAAGAAGTACATGTATATATTTAATTCTTTGGAGACTGTAAGAACTTTATAAAATATGTAAAATTTTCAAAACCCATTTTGCAAAACAAATCAAAATATACTTCATTCAAAAAGACTTTTATAAGCGATTTTGAATCGTCAATTTTATATTTTAAATTTAAATTCAATGTCAGTGTAGTCAGTCCGTGAGGAATCTACCACCGGCTCGGAAGGCAGATCTGCTGACAAGAGCCGACGAGAAACTTAACAATTGCTGTTTTAAAATATTATTTGGTAACAATATTGTAATACAATAATTGTCTATTTATCCTACGTGATACCCAACCAGACATTAGTTCCACACATTGATATCTACAAAGTATACCATGACGGTGTTTTTATAACTTTGACGGTGTTAATAAGCTTTATTTCATAATATATTTTTAGTTTTAGTCTTAAATTGTTTAAATGGCAAGCTCAAAATCGACTGTGGAATTCTATGATATAGCCTCCTATAGATATTCACCTCGCCATATACATGATTGATCTATTCACTTTCTGAAGGCGGAAGCTAGGCGTTACCAGTTTATCCTTATTTTTAGTATTTGTTCCGTGTCTGTCACTGTGTATTAAAAAGCAATGAATGTTTTGTCGGACACACATAATATTACAATATATATATATATATATATATATATATATATATATATATATATATATATATATATATATATATATATATATATATATATATATATATATATATATATATATATATATATATATATATATATATATATATATATATATATATATATATAAATTGCCTGAATAGCCCTTTTTGGAGAATAAATATAGATTTGATTGCGAACAATTTCGATGAAAAATTGATTGAATGCGAACCGATAGTTGGGTCTTTAAGGAATCTTATATAAAATTATATTAAGCATGATAAGTTTCTACTATGTTGAATAGCTCACAAGTTAAAAAATAGAATTTTTACTACATTTTGAAACAAAAATTGGTATATATTTTCATATATGCATATTAATGTATTCATATATTTAACTTTTATTTATGTGTCATACTTATATACTTTACTATAACAAAAATTCTGCACTTTCTCTTTCTGTCCCGCTATTTAACACTATTTCCCACATGCATGGGTTGACTGGAAGAGATCTCTTATAGAGATAAGTCCACCTTTGTCCACGTCACTTTCTATGTATTTTGTTTTTTATAATTTATTTGTGCAATAAAGAATATACATATATTAAACCAGAACAATGACCATAAATAAATCCCAGTTTATCTAGCGCACTAAATGTATTACAACTAGTTTCTAATTCAATTTATCATGACAATGAATAGAATTACACAGTATGTTTGAAGCCAAGTTAATTGAACAGCGAAATCACTAATTCGATTGAAACAGTTTAAACACGAGGCCTACAAAGGAGATATACCTTAGGTAGGCTTATATTGCTTATTTTGTTTCAGAATTAGTTGGCGAGTTTTGTTTCGATGGGCACCATAAAAGAAGAATTGCTGATAAATAAAAAAAAAATAAAAACCCCCTACGCAAATTAATTGTCATTTAGCGATTACACTGGCACTGAAGGGCTTAATCGAGTAATCATACGCCAAAATGCCTTACATTATTTTGGAAAAGAGTTGGCCTCTTACACTGCTGGACCGATAATAACCAAACATAGCTAAGAACCACCGCTAGGAAACTAGCTTTCAAATGAAAAAAACCGCATTGAATTCGGTCCATCCGTTTAAGAGCTACAATGCCACAGACAGACACATACACACACAGACAGACAGACATCGACGTCAAACTTATAACACACCTCTTTTTGCGTCGGGGGTTAATAAAAGAGAGATGTTTAGTTAATTATTTATGTTACTATTTATTACTTGAATGCATTTATTAAAATTGTTTGCATTATTTTGTTTTACTCATGCTTATTTACAGCTAAATTCCAAAGGGAGTAGTCCCTATTTTTTTAGTTTCGCATAACTCAACTAGCGCAATAATTACTGGTAGCTGTATTCGTTACATTTTAAATAACCTTCTCGCTATAGTTATTGAGTACTTGGAATATTATGTAAAAATAATCTTAATAATAAAAGTTCAAGTACTAAAGCTGTACAACTTTTAAGCTTTTAAAAAAATAATAACAGGTTCTTGCAGCTTTCTGTCACATTGTTTATAAATTCGTACTGTAAAAGTATATAAATTCAAGACAACTTGGTGCAGGAGCACTTTTATGCTGGACTTAAATTTTTGGTAAATGTAGTTCTTAAATTAACTTTTATACTAGTTTTTTGCCGCAATTCCTTTGGCATTAAGCGATAAAAAAACGATGTTTCTCTACTTTCCAATGAAATCAATTTAACCTATCATAATAACTTGTTATTTGACCTTTGAAAAATAAGATATTCTTTCAGAGATTTTCTTATTGATTTGAATGCTTTACAGTACTTTATTTAATATAAATGTAATCATTATCTTTCTACTTACTATTCTGTGGGAGCCTTTTTCTTTTCTTAAAACTATTTGTAAGCATATCACGTTCACATGATACTGTATGTAAGATGGATAAACTAACAAAGAGTAACGCATTTGTAATTAGCAAGGACCACCTGCTAATTTAATTTGACCCTTAACCATTATAAATTACCTAAAAATAGTTGACCTTTGAAATGAACTTAGAATCCCAGTTGTATTTGATATTATTTATATAAATTATATTTTTCAATTTCATGTAATAGTTTTAAACGGAAAAAAGAAACGGAAAACTAACTGTTCGATTCAAGTACACTCTTTACCTTCTCATACTGACATAATTCTCTTAATGCATCGTGAGAGTGCTTTTACACTTAACTGTATTTACTTTAAATTTTAGTTATTACTTTACTGGAAAATTTGTTCTTGTAATATATCAAAGTGCTATATTTTTATTATATGAGGTATTGCTGTAAGGTATGTCTTTAAACAAGACAAGAAGGCAGTGGTAGCCCAGTGGTAACGCGCTCGCTTGGGAAACCGAGTGAAGCGGGTTCAAATCACGGGTCTTGCACCTCTTATATTTTCATGTGCGAATCATTTCTAACATGATGCCTTTCGGTGAAGGAAAACATCGTGAGGAAACCTGCATGTGTGAGAGAATCTATCAAGTTTTTCAAAAGACACATAAAGTCCGCCAACCCGCACCTGGCCAGCGTGATAGACTATGACCTGATCCCTCTCGTATTAAAGAAAGACCCATGCCCAGCAGTGGGGCGTTAAAAAGGGCTGAATACTTACATATCTTTAAACGTCAGCGTACTCTTAGATCTTTTAATTTTTTATTGAAGTCAAATTAGGATATTAAAAGTCATAAAAGCAGTTCAATTCGTTACAACTAGAAAAAAAAAATATATTTGTAAAATTACGTTTGTCATAGAAACTATTTAATTTTCTTCTTTTTATAGTTAACTTTTCTTCTATTTGTGTTTGGTTCTTCAGTTTTGTAGTTAATATTAATTATTAAATTTATTGTTAGAAAACAAAGCTATTTCATGGTACGAGCATATACGTAACAAGTACTCGTTCAGTATTTCAGAACCGCTCGAAATACTGTTGGGGCTTTTGTTAAAGATATTGTTTGTAACTTTTATTTGTAATTGAGTAAGTATTTAAATTCTGATAATATTGTCCTAAGTAAAAGGGAATCTTTGTGAGAGTCATCTAATTTATCTGATGTCATACAGAAACGTTCGTAATCTTATTTTGCTACTGCTTTCAGAATACTAATGCTTATTATCTCTTTATCCGATTGCCGCAGCAGGAGGGAAATTATTTCTTAGCGTACATATGAATGTATGTATATATTGGTCTACTTGCTGACATCGATACCTTCGCGTGTTTAGTCCTTGGTTCGAATCCCAGCTCGAACCAAATATGTTTATTGAGGTTTTCTTTCAAAAAATAATTGAAAGTAGCCCAGGGTTCGGAAGTTGGGAGCACGTACAGATCTCTTACTAGACGTTTCAGATGACCGTTCAACTGAACTAGAAGAAAACGATTAAAATTCACTTTTGTTTGCACATACACCTGTGCATATCTTCGGTACACATATATGATTGACTCTGAAATTCGATGCCATTACCGAGTTTTAGTCAAGACTACTGTTATTTTTATGTGCATTTTATAGTTTAGTTATGGATGAGACATATGTAGGTTATATAATTTTTATGTATAGTGAATGTAAAATGGATACAATATATGGCATAGAATAAATAATAAATTGGAAATCTATATTAGTTACGTGTGAAATACGAAATGCTGCAAAAAATCATGAAATACGCTTAAATTATACCCGAGACCTTAGAAAATATAACTATACATCGTGATATAAATAACACAAATCCTTTTTTGGTACGTAAAAACACCTCGAGAAAATCTTGTCCATAATATAAGTATTATTTATTGTAAATTCCAAGGTTTTATTTTCGCAATCCTTTTATGGTAACGACACTAAATCGGACCCTAGACACATATTAGACATCTAAATGGCTTTAGACGAAGCGTTTGCTCAGAAATGCTGCTTCAATAAAATCGTGTCCAAAGATATCAACTCGTAAAGGGTTACAAATGGATTTCGTAATCTATTAAACTCAAGACTGTTGTAATTTAGGTGCAGTAATCAGCCCATCCAGCCTTTTTATCGTGAAGATGTACGTAGTATACACATATTGTACACTAGTGGCTCACGCTCGGTTTCGCCTCTAAAAGGAAAAATAGATCTATCTCCGGGAACCGTCCATTTTTCAGGGATAAAAAGTAACCTGTTGTTTGACCGGCAATATAAGGGTATCGGCATGCCAAATTTTACTACATTAGGTGCATAAGTTGTTGTGTACTAAGCTGTATAAGTTACTATAGTTTTTTAACTATCCCACGGGAACGCTTCTAATTTTCCGAGGTGAAAAGTATCTAAAATGTTGACCGGGGATATCCTTATATCTTATACCAGCATGCAAAATTTCATTTAAATCGGTCTATCAGTTTCGGAGATTCGCCCGAACAAACAGACAAACATGCAAAAAAACAAAAAAAAAGAAAAAATATGGATTTGTTCTATTCTCTTCTTACATCGCCCTGTCTCGCTTTTTAGCATTTTTTTTCTATGTTCAGACATTCGACCTCTACAGTTTTATTATATGTATAGATTGCACACATATACACCCACAAACACATACACAGACACTCATACGGACACACACGCATACAAATTATCACATTTATAATAGTAGTCTGATATTTTTTTAACAAATGAATGTTCACCGTCTACCTCAAATAAAGGTGAATTTTTATAATTGCTTAAACTCATTAAGTATCTAATAGGGTTTATTTAATATTAACTTTTCAGGCACTTTTAGAAAAGGAACGGTAATTACAAAATGTCGATAATTTTTAGAGTATACAGAACCGTACATAAGATTACTATAATTCGAATTATTATTCTTGAAAATAATTTCGATTATGATATAAAATATTGTTTTAAAAACATATATTCTCGTAAATAAAGAACAATTTGACTTAGTTCCCCTTCCTTTCGATTGAGTGGACAGTCGTGAATTATTTATAGTTAACTGTGAACACCACCGATCAATAATGGTTCACAGGTGATTTCGGTCGACTTACTACTTCATCCCTATAATATAAATTTAAAATGTTACGATCAGTTCATAATGCCTAACAAAATGTACAAATAAAAGAGATCTCTAAAAGAAAGCTCTAAAAGGATTTTAAAATAGGAATTTTCATTAAAAAAACACCCATATTAAAAAAGTTAAAGTTCATAAAAATATAAATAACTTTCTTACTATTATAGCAAATACTAGTTATAGAGGTTACAAAAATATTTTATTTATTTGGTAGTACCATTTTTAATTTGGTTATTTTAGTTGATCGTACTTACTGATTTTGATAGTATCAAAATATTTTACCTAGCGTTTTAGGGGAATAATTGCCTAATTGCCATGCGTTAGACCAATTTCATTTAAAATACATGTGATATTTGTTTGACGAAATTCTGTTTCTAATATAATAAATACATTAATTTAGTTATTAAAAATAATAACCCCCCTATTATTAAAAAATTATACCAGGCGTAAAAAAATGACATTTAGTATAGATTTCTCAAAGATGAAATATTTTACCGCAGTAAAAAGTATCCTATATGTTGACCCGGATAACCAACTATCACCATACCAAATTTCATCAAAATCTGTCTAGTACTTTTTTCGTGCTGCGGTAACACACAGACAGACAGACAGACAGACCAAAATTCTAAAAACTATAGATTCGGCCTCTGTATCGATAATATTGACTATTTCAATAAGATTTTCCAAAAATATTTCATGTACAGATTCGACTCAGGTAGAATAATATTATATGTATAAATTATTATTGTAATAACGGATAGACGTAATTTTTTGATTCTCTAGTATTTTTTCTATATAACATAATTTAGTCATAAAAAAAATAATGTAGCCCATTTAAATATTATACCGATACAGGAATTAACAAGCCAACGTACATTTGGTATTTATAACTTTAATAGAGATATGCCGCGAGACGTTACCTAGCCATAATAAAAGTCTTAGCTTCAACTGTAAAATAAAGAATTTAAAGTCGGAATGGTACTTCCAGAGATTATACGTCTGCCTCGTTAACATTTAGTTAACAAACAAACACATCAGCTTTATACTATATCAGTTTATATCAGTTGGAGTTGGGAAGTTGGTGGTGTTTCACCCCCGTGCCTCGGAGAGCACGTAAAGCCGTCGGTTCTGCGCCTTATCTCTCACCGGTCGTGTCTCGTGTCGTCCCACCGGAGTATGAGAGTGACAGGAACAGAGAGTGTACTTGTGTCTGCGCGTACACTTGAGCACTATAATATCTCCTGTGCAGTTGGCTAGTCTCAATAAGATTGGCCGCCGTAGCCGGAATCGGCTAGGAGAACATCATCATCATCATACCAGTTTTATATATTAGTTTCTAATTAAATAGTATATACAATATACGAGTACATACATATTCATATAGACATCATACATACAAGATATTCTATTATACTCTATGCTATACTTAAAATTCAAACTCATTTACAAACCAAATATAACGTACTATTTATTAGACATATAAGCTATTTTACTAGAGATATAATTTACTGCTGCAATATTTTACTCGAAGAAAATATGCACTAATAATAAAATAATAACGCTAAGCTATGAAAATATGAGCAAAGTTTATAGACCTATAATAATTTTAATGATCCCTTTGTCTAGTCTTTTATGATTCAATTTATTTATTTTCACACATACGAGTATGTATTACTTACGGAAGGAAAGCTTAATGCTAAGAATGTATAGTAAGAAAAGAAGTTCACTGTTCAAAGATTGCATTTTTTAAGAATGCGATTTGACTTAAGCTTAATATATTGTTCTTAGAGTTCTGAGTTGGGACCAAGAAATTTTCAGTAACAGGCCGTAGGTGTGAAGTTTCCGTCAACGACCGCGGGCACACCGGTGTGTCAGTTAACAATGCATTTCTATTAATTTCTTAGATATTTACCTGGAGGGGTTAATAAACCGTGTTTCACCTCTGTGTCTCATAGAGCACGTAGTCTTGCATCTGGTTTCTTACCGGTCGTATCAAATTATCTTTTCATCGGAGTATGAGAGTGATAGAAGTAGAGAGTGCACTAGTGAAGGTCGATAATTGTGTCCTAACTTAGGTCTTAATTTAAATACTTCTGAATTTAAGTATACTAATAAGCTCACTAGGATACATTCCTAAAGTCGACCAGACATCAGTGCAAGTGTTTGTATTTTTTGAGAATTTCATAATAACATTGTACGAACGCAAGAGTTAAACTCTAATAAAAAATAATAATAAAATCAGAAAAAATATATAATAAATTATAGAAGACACGGAGAACGTCATGTCTGTCTGTGTGTGTGTGTGTGTGTGTGTGTGTGTGTGTGTGTGTGTGTGTGTGTGTGTGTGTGTGTGTGTTTTTTTTTTTTATTCTTTAAAAAAATACCTACTGTGCAGATTAATCCTCCTGACAGTCTCAGTATTGGCCGCTGTTGCCGAAATCAATCAAGACGATTTTATTAATTGTATTGACGATGAACTATAAATGTTTTTGTAATATGGACATTAATATTACTTCCTGATACACTATAGCTATATCTCTTTTGTGGATGTTTTTTTTTTTTTAATATGACATCCGAAACGTACCTTTTGTTTTAAATAAAAACTGCACCATTTTTACTCATGTAGAAATATGCTGTCAAAATTATACCTCGCCAGGTCCAGTGTATTAAAGCTCTGAGTGATGATTAATCAATAACCAGTTAGTATGAGTAACTTTATAAATATTTATATTATTTTGCTAACTGAATCATTAAAGCTCCGACCAAACCACTGGATTAAACAATTGAAATTTTGATATCGCATTAACATGATGTCAATTAACTATCTCGATAGTCTAGTGGTTAGCACATTCGGACGGAGATCCGGATGTTCTTGGTTCTAATCCTGGTTAGGCCAAATATAGTTGTTGGGTTTTTCAGACAAAAATAATCTCAGTAGCAGAACAGAGTTAGGAAGTTAACAACGATGCAAGATCGTGCGTCAGAGACATTGTAAAACGACAATTGTCCAAATTTTTTCACCAAACTTTGAAATAAAAAATTAAAGGAATAAATTTATGTTTGCGTACACACTTGCGCACTATAACTGTGCAGATGACTAGTCTCAAAGGTACTGTGACCGAATTCGGTCAGGAGAACAAAATCTTTATAATGACATAGAAAATCACAAAGTAATGTATGTAATTCTAAAGACCTGAGGGTAATATCAAGAAGAAACTTGAGAGCTTGTATGGAAAATTTTACTATTCGTGACAAGTTTACTTAAAAGTGTTTAAACTTGGTATAAATACTCTTGACATAATAAATCTATACATATAAAAAAATTCTAAGTCAAATCTGTACATTAAATATTTTTTGGGAAATCTAATTGAAATAGACATTATTATCGATAGAGAGTCCGAATCTATAGTTTTTAGAATTTTTGTTTGTCTGTCTGTCTTTCTGTTTGTCTGTCTGTCTGTCTGTTACCGCATCACGAGAAAACCACTGGACAGATTTTGATGAAATTTAGTATGATGATAGCTAGTTATCCGGGTCAACATATAAGCTACTTTTTACCGCGGGAAAATATCTCATTTCTGAGAAAAAATACAAAAACACAAAAACTGCATTGTAAGAGTATACTAATATGTAAAACCTAAGAATTAGGTTATTGGTCATCTGAACGCGGGCGGAGCCGCGGGCAATGCTAGTATAATATAAACTGTCGCGTTTTGTAAAATTCAATCGCTTTTTGGCAATTTTTTTTTTATTATAGTAAAATAAAAGTAACGCGCAAAGCCAGAGCTTGTGACTGGGTTCGATACGATACTGTTGCAATTATATTTAGAGGTAAAATAATTCGAGAGGAGGATTATAGCTTTCGACTTAATGGTGCTGTCAACAACAGACATCATATATTGTGAATATCTTGGAACTTTTGCCTGTTCATGAACTAATATTTTATTATTGAATTTGTATGTTACGTTTAAACGTTTAGTATAGATTTCTCAGAGATGAGATATTTAAAAAGTATCCAATATGTTATATAACCGGATAACTAACTATCATCATACCAAATTTTACCATAATCTGTCCAGTACTTTTTTTCTGGATGTTTTCCGAAACTAACAGACAGACAAAAATTCTAAAAACTATAGCTATTCTGCCTCTGTATCAATAATAATGACTACTTAAATAAGATTTTCTAAAAAGTATTTAATGTACAGATTCAACTCAGCATTTTATTATATATATTATATAGATTTAGAGTCACTAAATAAACGTAACTTTATAAATATATATTTTTTTTAATTTTTACGAAATACCTATAAATGTTAGGTGAAAAGTTTCAGGCCTTATAATATTTTTCAAGTAAACAGGGAAAAGTAAAAATAAGTACGTCATAAGAGACGTATTTATTTATTTTAATATTAAAAGTATAATGACAATCATTTTTATAATTTTATATGTGTTCTCCCTAAATACAAAATAATTAGGAAACGGCTTTAAATTGTTATGTTTAACATTTTGACATATTTTGGGCGCGGAAAATTATTTCAAAATTCAATTTTATACAATAATATAAAGCCGTTCACAAGAATTTGATCATTAATTAATATATCTAGGGCGAATAATAAACTGAAATTATATATATATATATATATATATATATATATATATATATATATATATATATATATTCTAATATAAAAATATTATTAAAAGTTCAGTAATTATATTGATGTTAAAGTTTTGAAAGTTTGCTTATAAGAATCTCAACTTAATCACATACAAAATAAACAGTTACAAAATTTATTTGTACCTTTATACTTTCAGCTCACGTCCAATTGGCAGACGTGACTTATAACTTTCACAAATCGGGCACAAATGAACCATCAAGAAATTGTTTCACACCGAAGTGCGAATTCCTAAAAAATGTGTGAAGCTTGAGGGTACTTCATTTAAAAACGACCTAAGGGTCGCCCTTCAAAAATATTCAAACGGACTTTGCCACCAACATCCATTGAATCATTCCTTGAAAGAAGCAAAAATTCCGAGAAAATGAACTTAATTTTTTTCTTCTTTATTTTTTCTTTTAATTTTCTTGAGAGACTTTGTAGTTTTTAATATTTATTATACAGACTCTTAATTTAAAATTTGACTTAATTATTTCAGAAAACCTCTTTCAGATTCAGAAGACATTCTATCAGTGATTATGTTGCTGACCACCATACATACCTCGAGCTTATTATAAGATTTGCTTTACGTAATTGCTTCGATAGCGCTAGATGCAGCATGGCGTTAAATGAAAATGGCTTTGATTATTGACATGTACGTAATCAAAGGACAATGGAGACATGCAATTGACATTGTGTGTACAATATTTGAAGCGAGATTTTGTTGTAGGTGCAAAATTTTTAAGATATTTACTTCTTTTTTTACACATTATAATTTAATATAGTTTAATGATCTTATTTTGCTGACTTATCTGAATTCTATAAAACACTAATCTAGATAGTACTTTCGTTCCTCATTGGTACTAAGTATTACTTAATTTTTAATTTAATTTTATTTTTAAAGACTAGAATACTTTAACCATGTTCCCAATATTCACCAACAGACGTCATAACGTGATACTTAACAGTATTCAATGTTTCTTCGATAATAATATCAATGCTAATTAAATTTTTCCAAAAACAAAACAATGTGCAGGTTCTCCTCTCTACAATTTTATTTCATCTGCTTTTATACGATTTTATCCAGAGCAGATAAAACTATTCTATCAGAAATATTTCATGAATTTCTACATAATTTAAAACATACTCGAATATTTTACTAATAGTATAATTGCACAAATATTTTATTTTATAATAAAAAGGTTACATATTTATTCAGGTTACGCTATGCCCCAAAATTTTATTTTTGAGTCCTAGATTGATATGGAGTGTGGTGTAATGGCTGGTACGTAGGACCTAACTAAATATTTTTTAGGTTTTAGTACATTAATTACATCATTATTATCTTTCTTGTCAATAAAACCGTTTAACTTAAATGTTTTTTTACCTCTTTTATTTTCAAGTTTTTTTATTTTTTATTTTGAACTGTCTTAACTCTATTATCCACCATGCACTGTTTTCTACTCGCTCCTTTCATTTAATGCCTATATTGAGGGGGTTGTGAAAAAATATATAATCCGCCATTTTGTGGCGGTGGCCATCTTAGATTTACAATGTTAACGATCTAAAGGTGTGTGCAAATATCAGATCAATCTATCAGGAAAGGGGTAAAATTTCAATTACTCAATTGAACCCAAACAAATAAAGCAAGCTAAATAAAACCGTATAAAGAGACAATTTTCATAAAGCTAAATCTGAACAGTTTATGCAGTCACTAGTACACTTAATACGATCAAAGCATTCAGCCTTAAGACTCTACCATGTGTGCAAGTCTGATATGCGAGCGCATGTTAAATGAGGTGTATGGCTCACACTCTCAATATTAGTCAAGAACAGACGTTATCATAAATGTAAATTTTAGTATTTGCTATCATATATATATATATATATATATATATATATATATATATATATATATATATATATATATATATATATATATATATATATATATATATATATATCTCTTATATATTTAAACGAGCTATTCTTGTGTATATATATATATATATATATATATATATATATATATATATATATATATATATATATATATATATATATCAATATATTATCTGAATCTTGGAAACGGCTCCAACGATTTTCATGAAATTTAGTATGCAGGGGGTTTCGGAGGCGATAAATCGATCTAGATTAGTCTTATATCTGGAAAAACGCGAATTTCCGAATTTTCATCCGATTTTCTTTTGCATTTTCACAATTTTTGCATTGTCACTTCTGGTGAGTAGGCGGCGCCACTGTGCAACTGTCAACATCGTGTCCGTACTTACATCAAGTTTAAATATATTTAAGTGAAAATAATCTAAAGAAAAATAGTAAATTTTTAAATAAAACGTATGGGCAATATGTAAACATCACCAAGTCTTGATGTGTTGAAGAACAAATGAGCTTTTAAAAATTCACCTACCAAACAAATACAAAAGTGACAAACATAACTTAAAGATACTATCAGTGCAAAACCATCTTTTCTGTGTGTGATGACAATAAAACAAAATAATTTGTGAAGTGGAAGCGTAAAATATTAAAACAAGTTTATAACCTCAAAAACTAATACTCTGTATAAAATTGCAATTCAACTAGTTATAATTGGTGCTCTTTTTCAATCAGCTTTTCTACTTCCGTCTTCACACTTAAGATGGAGGACATAAAAAAGTTGCTAATAAACATACAACAAGAAATAAGACAGCAGAAAACAGAAATGTTAGAAATGAAAGAAGACATTAAAAATACAATCAACAATAATATACTTAAATGAGAAATTTAAACACTTAGAAATAAAAATTGAAGTTCTTGAGAAAAAAATCCAGGAACAAAGTACCTCAATAAATAATTTAGAAAGACATATTAGGCGCAAGAACTTGGTTATGTTCGGAGTAGAAAAAGGTAAAAAATCCTATCATGAACTAGAGGAAAAAATAAAGTCTTAAACAAACGCAAGGAGTTACAAGCCCAACTGAAGATAAACAAAAAGACCTAGGCAAAACAGCTTTCATTAAATATGACAAAGTAATTATTGTGGATAATAATAAGAACACTTCTCGCCAATACTCAAATAAAAGAAGTCTGCCTGTATTTTCAGAAACGCCTTACCTCAATTATAAACAAAAACTAATAAATAAACAACATACAAAGAAAACTAAACCTGCTAATATTAAAGACTATATTACAACAACCAAAATTAACTTTCAACCACACAAATGATAACCAGGAACAACTAAAAACAACACAGCAATATACAGTATATTAAACACAGTAGGAACCTCCTCATCTTTATCCCTCAGTACGGCCGGTCACTGTGGGGGAGTTCAACCGTAACCGTCCAAAGAAAAACAGACATACAATGAACAAAGGTATACATATCTTCACCAAAAAAACTTCTAGAATTAAAAGCAGCACAAATCAAAAGAACACAAAGATAAAATTATAAACTTTATAGGCATATCAGAAACAAATTATATATTGGAAACAAAATTTGAAAAGAAACCCTTTGCAATCACACAAGCATAATCTCCAACGGAGAGCTCTATGCAGGACTACTTTGGAGGAGGCTTTTGACCGAGAGGGCCTATACATGAAAATACATTTACTAAATAAATACATTTAATTATGAAATTAAATACCTAATTTATAACTATTGTCAGAATTAATGTATGGAAAGAAATTTTATTTATATTTATTATGAAATGTTTAGTATTTACTCAATTGAATTATTTAATTTATTGTGATTGTTTATTTATTTATTTGTTAATGATAATTTATATATATATACAATATCATTTCAAATAATATGAAGATTTTTAAAATAATTTAATTCCAGATTACAAAATTATTAGTTAAAAAATTATAAGTTAATAAATAGTCACTAAATTATATAATTTTATATTTCAGCAATGTGATATAGGCATTTTTTTTATTGTACAACTAAAATGGCTTCTTATATACTCTTAACCAAATAAAATTTTAATGGAATACTTTTATAAAAAGCTGTGCATACTTTTAAATTAAATTTATATACAGATAGGTAAAATTATAATGTTAAATAAATGTTTTAATGTAAATTTAGTTAGTAAGCCTTTATAATAAATAAATCAATAAATAAATAGAGCTTTATTATTATTATGATTTCTTTTGCATTATTTCAATAAATTAATAATTCCACGCAAAATATTATGTTCGATAATTTCGCATGCTCAGATATAAGCATCATGGTCAAGCAGCCAATGCGCAAGTTTGACAACCACAGGTATCTGGGTTCGTATCCCGGTCGGACACAAAGTTTTTAATTTTGTTTTTTTTTGTATTTATTCAAATTCTTAGTTTGTTTTTTTTAATGTTTTTTTTTGGCCAAAAACTCCGAGCAAAGCTCGGTCGCCCAGGTACTATATATAATAGCGTAAATAATTTGAATAATCATGAAATTATGGTAGCATGAGCAGCTATCTTAATTATTGCTCATATTCGCAATTTTATACTTTCATATTATGTTAATTTATTGTTAAGGCGAGGGTTATGCAAGAGCACTAGACATTGTTCCGCTCTGCACTCAAAATGCTTGCAAATATGTGAAGAAAACTTGAAACACTATTTTGCTTATAATAATATCTATCACATAATAATTTTCTATAGATAACTTATGATTTCAAAAAATAGCTAGATAAAATATTTAAAAGTTTGAAAATATTAAGAACCATGCTTAGCAGTGATATATTATTATAGTATTTCCAAAGAATAATACAGACAGAGTGTCATAGAACTAAACATGAAGCCAAATAATAATATTTTAAAGTAGTATACAAATAATAATAGAATACTCATTATTTTGGTAAGTAAATAAATGTTAATAGCCAAGGGATTTTATTATAATAAAGAGAAAATTTGCCATGCCATCTCTCTTTCAATAACTAATGCTTAAAAATACAAAAGAATACAGTATTATTTATAATTATTATATTTTCTTCTCAAATATTGTAAATTAACGACTAATACCTGTGTCCTTTATTCTTTAAAGAAAGTAAAACCGAAAATGGTGGTATAAACAGCAGATTGCGCTTTATTTTTGACTTTGACTGTTTTTGGGCAAGCTTCGTCCATATTATTCTTTAGTCTAAAATTAAACAAAGGTATTATCACGAGCTAAGTGTCAGAGATCGGAAATTAAAACACGTATGTCGTATATTAAAGTACTATGTATGTTTAATTAGTTTTGCTTCAAGAGAGTCATTTTATAAATTTCACGCACACTCGCCATATACACACGGTACGGCTTTAGCTTAATCCAGTCTCCGAGAACTATTTTTTCACCACTTTACTTCACTTACACTATCACTTCACTTCTCACTTTATTTCACTTTTCCCCTTTATGTATTTCTTCTTGACCTATTTAACTCTGAATTTTAACTGATCACTCAACACATTTCCACTCTTTTCATATACATAAACAAAGAAAACTGTAGTATTTGAAAGTCCGAAGTTTTTCTAATACTTTCAATTTTTATAGCCTTTTGTCACTTTCTCACTCACGGCAATTTATATCTAACTAGCACTGCCCGCGGCTCCGCCCGCGTTCAGACGACCAAGACCAAATTCTTAGGTTTTACATATTAGTATACTCTTACAATGCAGTTTTTGTATTTTTTCTCAAAAAATGAAATATTTTTCCAGCGGTAAAAAGTATCCTATATGTTGACCCGGATAACCAGCTATCACCATACCAAATTTCATCAAAATCCCTCCAGTGGTTGTTCCGTAATGTGGTAACAGACAGACAGACAAAAATTCTAAGAACTATAGATTCGGCCTCTGTATCGATAATAACGTCTATTTCAATAAGATTCTCCAAAAAATATCTAATGTACAGATTCGGCTTAGTTACAATTTTATTATATTTATAGGCAGACTATTCTCGTCATTAATTGCTATAAGTTGACAACTGTCGTGGTCCATTCTTAAGGATAGTTCAGGCGTGGTATTTTAGTTTAAAGACGTTGTACACTCTCAACTATGCTGTTCTACTATACATACTCAGTTAATCATGTGTTTTTGCGTCCCAAGATTTTGGTCGTCTTTGTTGAAAGATAAATACAAGTACATGAAAGTTCAACATTTACATTAATAAAGCAGTTACAATTTAATGAGAACTAACATTTCTTCGTTTTGGTAACATATTTAAAACTGAAAAGACTTAGATTATTAATATGTAATAATCTAAGTGAAAAGGCATAAATCTACATGGATAATAGGTTTTTTAATTAGATTCTAGAAACCTAACTTGCATTTACTGTATGTGAAACGAATATGGACAAAATATTATGTCTTAACTTACTCGTATTATTGGAAAAGTAGATTAAATCAAATATTTTTTGCGAAATATTTACATAATAATTCATGTACTTTGTAATTTAAATCGAACTTTTAAGCATCTTTTGTTCGTTCTTAAAGAAAGTGTAATTAATTATCTTTCTTTAAAAAAATATTCAAATATATAATTAGGAATAAAAAAATTAAATTTCATTATTAATTGTAAGATCAAAGAGAGTTTGATGTTAAAGATAATTTTGAGCTGATATTTTTGTACTTATTTTCCTTTTTATCGCGAATTTTATCTCGTAATATTTTAATTTTATATATAAAAGTGCCTTAACATATCGTTGGCTCAAAATTACAAGGTTCTATGTTACAATTTTAGTACTTATGTAGTTATGAATGCTACAAGGTTCTATGTGTCATTAGCTACAGTTTTGCAAAAACAAACCACTACATAGCAGCACTATACCTAAAAAATTTTCAATTTTACATAGTTCTATGTTGTTTTTTTTTAAAATCACAAAATAGCAAGGTTCTATGTTAAACATAGAACCATTCAATTTTTGCTTTTTTTTAGTATAGCAAGGTTCTATGTTAAACACAGGACCTTGCTTAGAGTTTTGTTTACAACTAGCGGCTCACTTTCGCTTCGCTCGGATTCTTCTCTAGAAAAGCACAAACAGGTATATCCCACGAGAACCGTTCATTTTTCCGGGATGAAAATTACCTTGTTGTTAGACCGGCAATATAAGGTATCAGCATGCCAAATTTTACTAAATTAGGAGCATAAGTTATTGTGTACTAAGTTGTATAAGTTACTATAGTTTTTTAACTATCTCACGGGAACTCCTTAATTTTCTTGAATGAAAAGTGTCTTAGATGTTGACCGGGGATATAAGGTACCACCATGCAAAATTTCACTTAAATCGGTCCAATAGTTTCAGAGATTAGCTCGTACAAACAGACAAACAGGCAGAGAAACAAAAAAATTGAAAAATCTGGATTTGTTCTATTTCTCTTCTTACGGGATGTAAGAAGAGAACTGACTCGGTATATAGCATTTTTTTTCTATTCGTATAGACATTCCACTTCTAGTTTTATTATACATATACGTATATATAGGTAGAATAAATAACGTATAATAAAACAGTGATATACGAGTATAATAATGAAAATAATTATAGCGAGTGTACCTTCGGAAATAGACATAGGTATAATTGAGAACTTTTCTAAAGACTTTTTAAGAATTACAATTTTCTTGTACAATGTTTTGATCTATCTCTTAAGGTGGAGCCAGCGTTAGCCATATAAATTTTTAAGGACGATTCGATAGAACTAGTATTTGTTGTTGAACCGTGGGAATGAATAATTTGCCTGTCGTAAAAGGTATCCTAAATGTTGACCCGAGTACTAAGTTCTCAGTATAGAAAATTTAGTTAAAATCGATTCAGTACTTTTTGCGTGAAACGCGCACATTGATTTGACTAAGTTAGTTTTATTATTGGTATAGATAAAAACAGATATTGCTTATGAGATAAACATATACTATTCAGAAATTTTCTGTAGGACTTTTCAAGATCTACAATTTCTTAGTATATTGTTTTGATTTATGTTTGTCTTAGGGCTCAGCCAGCGGAAGGATTCTATTGTTAGTATTCTGATGTATGAACTATATTGTATATTATTGTAAAGTTTCATCAAAGTCCAATCAGTAGCTTTTGTATACTAAGCTGTATAAGTTACTATAGTTTTTTGACTATCCCACGGGAACTCTTTAATTTTTCGGGATAAAAAGTAGCCGATTAGTTATTGTCATGTATGAACTATATTATTATAAAATTTCATTAAAATCTAATCAGTAGTTTTTGTGTACTAAGCTGTATAATTTATTATAGTTTTTCAACTTTTCCACGGGGACTCTTTAATTTTCCGGGATGAAAAGTATTTAAGATGTTGCCCGGGAATATAAGGTACCACCATGCAAAATTTCATTTAATCAGTCCAATAGATTCGGAGATTAGCCCGTACAAACAGACAAACAGACGTCACCCTGACTCGGTTTCTAACATTTTTTTTCTATGTACAGACATTCGATCTCTACAGTTTTATTATAGTATAGATAGATTTGAAGTAAGCTTTAGATGTTCACACACAGCAGAATCTATGTATCGACTGTCGATGGATGCCTACAGTGGACAAGGAGTTCTATGAGGCAATATTCAAAGTGTAAACCATTTTTTATGATAAGAAATAAATTTCACATATGTACAAGTAATGTTTTTAATGGTACTGAGACATGATAATATATTATAATAGTTCAGATGACTCAAGAAAATTAATACTTAACTTGGACATAAACTAATATCTTTTACTTATTTCAATGAAACAAAGTCCTAAGTTCTGGTTAAAATAAATAAAAATATTTTTTGGTATCACAAAGTTCTATGTTATTTTAATTTCGATAATATTGCTTAATATCCAAGTCAATATCCAATTGTTAGTTCCTAGAAAGCATCACGTAGCCCTTAATTATGCTAATAAACTGTCACTTAGGGATTAGGACTAATAAGTATACATTTTTCGAAAGTCAAAACTTTTAAAGTCAAATTACTTAACTTCATTAAAATTAACATAGAATCTTGTAATAGTGAGCCAAATTATGTAGGTCTGTAAACTGAAGTATTAACTTATACACAATAAAAATACATTATAAACAATAAAAATACATTAGAGTAATTATATTGATAAAATCCTGGTTAATATTTAACCTTTTTTCATAACCTACATTCTGAGGGAAAGCTCAGCAGGATTCGTAGTTAATACATGCTATTTTATTGTAACTAAAATAAATCATATTATTTTTTGTCATGTAGTGGGGGTGAAGCTAAGCGAGGGTTGGTTTTTATTGCCAGTAGCAAAATATATAGCTTTATAAGAAAAACGTAACTATCTCCATGAAACAGAAAATATAATTTTAATAGCAATTTTTTTTTAAATCATGATATTTTGCACACGAGGCATTTGCACTCAGCTATTTTAAACATCTATGAATTTAGTATACAGTTTAAAATACCATAACCGCTTATTCATATTACATCTGCCAAAATATTATTAAATTATTTATTCAATACTAATATGCTTTTAGTAAACGCAAATGTTTATATAATTTGAATACTCAGATCTATTATAAAGATAATTTATTTATTTATGTTATTCGATTATATAAATAATGCATGAAAAACTTGTGAATATTTACATTTAATTAATTATTTATACAATACTAGCAGAATGTACGATCCACTTCTGCTTCAGGAGACACTTCGTCTCCTTCTGATGTCACAATAAAACAACCAGTGATTTGGACCGTCATTTAATATGTTTCTCAATTATCCTTTTAGCTAATTCGAAAGAACCAAACGATAGCGTGATTCAACATACCCATAACTCCATCTATCAACAACAAAATGTAAACTACGCAAATGACAACATAGATTGTACACAGAACTCGCGGCTTCGCTCGCGCTAAAACTACACATAAAATATTTTAAAAAGTAGTTTCATACAAACTTTCAACCCCTATTTTACCCCCTTATAGAATGAAAGTCGAAAAATGCTAATACATGTATTTATTTAATTTTATTGAAGAGCATTTATACCAAGTTTGAAGTAATTCTGATCATAAATATTTTTTGGGATTGTATTATAACGTGTTTTCCCGGAGGAATTAGATAATCTCCCGCGATAAAAAGTAGCCTATCTCCCACTCACTTACTCCAGCCCTTCAACTATCTCCACACAAAAAATCACGCCAAACCGTCACTCCGTTTCGACGTGAAAGAAGGACAAACAAACAAACAAACACACTTTCACATTTATAATATTAGTATGGATGTAGTACTTTCTATAGAAATTTCTTCTGAATAAATTCAAAAAAAAAAAACAAAAAAATATTTAAGTAACAAGGAACTACAACAGTATACATAAGAATACAAAAAAATAATGTGTAAATGTGGATAATACTTAAAATGTACCTCCAAATACTGGAGACCACAACATGCACTGGAACAGTGTTGATAACATTGTATGTATTGTGTTGTTGTTAATTCAGCCCTTTTTTAACATCCCACTGCTGGGCACAGCCTCCCTTCCATGCGAGGAAGATCATGCCATAGTTCACCACGCTGGCCAAGTACGGGTTGGTGGACTTCACATGTCTTTCGTAACTTGCTAGGTTCTCCTGGACATGCAGGTTTCCTCACGATACTTTCCTTCGCAGTAAAACAAGTGGAATGTGTGTGAATGTGATCATGTTGGAAAATAATTCGCACATGAAAATATTAGAGGTGCGAGACCCGAGATTTGAACTCGCTTCACTCGATTTTCCAAGCAAGAAAGCTACCACTGGGCCATCACTGCCTTACGCCCAGTAAGACAGTGGTACCACTGCCTTGTTGATAATATTACTTAAATATAATTAATAAAACTAAATCTAACTAAACTGATTATCAGAACTAAATTAAGTATGTATTTAATTGAGGTAATCAAATAAAAGTTCTGAAAAAACATTCTTTAAAAATTTCTTTTATATAGACTAAAATACATATGACTATAAACTTTAAAGTTCACATCCTATATCCCATAAATATAATAAATGCGAAAGTTTGTATCATGTATGGATGGATGTTTAATACTCAATCACGCCAGAACGGCTGAACGGATCTGGATGAAATTTGGCGTAGATATAGATTGTAGTCTGGAATAGCACATAAATTACTTTTTATCCCAGAAAAATGTACGTTTCCCGTGGGATATCTATAATAACCGTGATTTATAGATTAGTTAACTATGAATTTGTTTGATGGTTAAAAATATTCTTCTTTAAACTCGAATAGACTTCGCAGAGTAAAAGTTAATTGTGGAAAGCAATTATACTACAAAATCACTAATTAGTAAGCTGGCTCTGTTACACTCGTTAAATGTAGGAACGTTAGCATCAAAGGATTATTGGTATCGTAAACTTGCCAGTAAAGACGTGCTGTAAAATATTTTTAATTTATTTTATTAGATACTTGGAAACAAAGTCAGGTAGTAATAAAATAACACAATTTTTTATTAAGAGTAGATTTAAAGACCATTAGAAATCTGTTAATTTATACATAAAATAAAATTCAATTCGAGTCGAATCTGTACATTTAACGCAAAATCTTATTGAAATAGTCAATATTATCGATACAGAGGTCGAATCTACAGTTTTTAGATTTTTGTCTCTATCTGTCTAGGAACGCATCACCAGAAAACCACTGATTGATAAAATTTTGTGTGATGATAGCTGGTTATCCGGGTCAACGTATGGGATATATTTTACTGCGGGAAAATATCTTATCTCTGGGTAATCTATACTAAATGTTAAAACGTAACCAGGGATGAACCCGAGCGGAGCAAGGGTGAAACGCTAGTTATTAAATATACCTATTATAAAATATATTGATATAAAATTGTTATTCATATAAAATTTAATAAATAATTTTATTACAAATCTAAAAAAAATAATCTTCCAATAGAATTACTGTTTTCCCTATATAAATGAGTTTTTTTATTTGATTTCCGCAACCAATCCATGTGAAATGAAAAGCTTTGGGAGAGGATGTGTATGTTTATATCATATAATGTATATGTTATGTCGTATGTCCTTTCTATTATATCTATTATTCTATGTATATATCATTGATACTTTTTATTTCGATTCCTGCATACAATAATAACGATATTTTAGTTTTTAAACTTATTGAAAGATAGAGCTGTCCAATATAATACAAACAATATTTCCGTTTTGTGAAATAAAATCGAGTCTTATACAGTCTTTATCGAGTCATTGTGTAGATACAGTAACAAAACTAAATATTTAGGTACTTTATTTCTATAGACAACTCTGATGGAAATGAGTTTTATTTGTAATAGATATTTTAATTGAAACGTTGGAAGAATATGCAATTCTTTAATCAAAATAAAGATATTATTATGTCTTTTGTATTTCATGTTACATCAATTCTTTGAAATATCAGCATGGAACATTCCTCAATTTGCATATAATTTCGCATTTCAATGATCAATAAGTCACACAGTTGAAAGTTCAATAGAAACTATACAGAATGAGAATATAATGCATTAGAATTGACATTGCAAATTTTCCTACTGATTCGTTGTTTGCTTTAATATCCATCGAATTGAGTTAGATATAAAGATTTTAAAAACGAATACGTGAAATGGATGTGGTTTCGTACTAGTTCCTTATGATTTAGAAAGAAAGCAATAGTTATTGTTGTATCTACATACATATTATCTTTAAACGAGCAATTCTTGTATATTTATTTATACCGGTGACCCAGGAAACGGCTCTAGGGATTCGCAGAAATTTGGTATGTGTGGGTTTTCAGAGGCAAAAAATAGATCTAGATTAGTCTTATGTCTGGTAAAATGCTTGTATTTGAGTTTTCATGCGGTTTTCTTTCGCATTATTCCACGGAAAATATGGTCGCTAATTTCGCACGCTCGAGTATTGTAATCAATCGGCCAAAGCGCAAGATTGACAAGCACAGGTGTCTGAGTTTGAATCCCGATCGGATACAAAGTTTTTACTTTTGTTTTTTTTGTATTTATTTAAGTTTTAGTTTTTTTTTATCTAATAAATACGACATACGAAAACTTGAACTCTGTTAAGAAAATGTATACAAACATAAATACTTTATATATGTAAGATATTATTGTATTTTAGTGTTTTAATTAAAATTAAAAGAAGTTGAAAAATATTTGTTACAAACATAACAAATAAATTAATGTCCTTCCTACCGGTTTCGGCCACGGCGGCCAACCTCACTGAGACTAGCCAACTGCGCAGGAGATATTATAGTGCACTAGTGTACGCGCAGATAAAAGTGCACTGTCTATTCTTTTTACTCTCAAAGTCCGATGGGACGATACTTCTACAAGAACAGTGAGAGTGAAGGCCCAGGACAGACAGCGACGGTTTTACGTGCTCTCCGAGGCACGGGGGTGCCAATTTCAATAAAATTAAGCTTCGCTCGACCCGGGACTCGAACCCAGAACCTCCGGATCTGCAGCCATACATGCTAGCCCTGAAACCGTCGAGGGAGTTATAAATAAATTATATAATATATAACAAATAATTTTGTATAATATTATAATAAATAAAACGATATAGTTAGAACATTTAATCTTCTCTGTAACATTAATTCCTGATACCGAACACAATTTAAACAAAATGTATGTTTAAGCTCGAGTGTAACAAAACAAATATAACATCAATTGTAGTTCCAAGTGTTGGGTACAAAGTAAATTTAACAACCCTATTTCCTACATATTCTTCTACTCGATAAAACACTATAACACAGATATTGCAAAATGACAGCAATGACAATTTTTATTATACTTCTAGTACTAGCGAGTTACCCTCGTTTCGCTCGTGTGCGTTCCTAAGCTTGAATGGTTTAGGATCACAGAAAAAAACTTTTTTTGCGTCAGAAACCTTCGCGGGCGTTCTCAGAATAATGCGCTAATTTCATCACAATCGGATCAATGGCTTAGGAACACATAGAGGACGAACATACGAACATTAATTTTATTTATATAAGAGATAAAATATAGATATTTATTTTATAATAGTCAGTACTTAAGAAATTGTGAATTAAACTTTTTTTAAAAGGCTGAATTTCTTATTTAGTTAAATTTAAAATAATGTTAAATATTACAGAAAACCTTTCAAATAAAATAGTGATGAAGATGGGAACAAAGAAAATTTAAATAAAAATGTCTATTTAGTGTATTATTTTTTGATATCTCACTTGAAGAAAGTTTTATCATGATTTAAAATTGACGGCTAAAATTATACAATGAGTTATAGTTATACAGTTATAGTGTTTTTCTAAGATAATAACCTTAGTAAATGTAGTTAAAATAGGATATAGCCATAAATAAAGGTAATTTTTTTAAAGTTGAATTTAATACATCATTTATGTGCTTTACCTGTAGCTATGTACATATATGTATGTATGTTTGACCGGTCGTATGTTCCCTCGTAATAACTAAACGGCTTAACAGATTTTGATGATTCTTAAGTCATTCAATTTATCTACAAAACGCGAATGTCGTAGGGTATATACATATTATCATTAAAAATCTAAAGGGCGGGTCTAAGGCGTCAATTTGGGTGTCTTGAAAAATATTTTTTCATCCGCATCAATCGAGTGAGGTATCAAAATACAAGTTTTTTCGGGCGCATCAAGGAAATTACGAAATAATTGCGTTCGTTTGATCCCTTGCTGTATTGTTATTACTAAAACTTTAATTATGTAATTAATATGTAGGATATTTAAGGATATATTCTATAAATCGTATATTTTAGAAACACGATTACTTGAAGTTTCCTCGATAGAAAAAAAACCAAAATGATCTCTAAAAAAAACAAAATAAACATCTAATGCGGCGTAAATAATTCAAGGAAGTTCATCAGTTTTTTAATAATAACAAAACTATACGCTTTCTATAACGTATACATTTTACATTTTCAAAATGTGTATTTGTTTTAATAATACGAAGGAAATACCCAAATTCGCACGCGTTCCGTCCATCCTAGCCAACCCCATATATTCATAAATGAAATAGCTTATTTATCATCACACATATGAGATTATAATGAATTATTGCCAATTAACAAATAATATAGGATCGGGTTTATTTTCATTGAATCTCTTTGTGTCTTTCAATGTTAGAGATCGAAAAAATATCAAAACAAATTAAATTAAAATTTACATCAAAATTAATTGTTTCTGATTTTTTTTCACACTAATTTATTATTCGATATAATATTTATTGGCAGATATAGAATTAAAAAAATGAAATTGATAAAAAATAAAATGACGATTTCTCTTCGTTACATACTAATAATAAAAAAAACGAGATTTAAAAATGATTGAGGGGCCAATTAAAACATGCGAGCGAAATTGCATAGAAAAGTAGTTTCCAATATATTTAATCTATATGTATGTGAGCCTAATCAACTAAAATAGAGGAATAGCGTTGAATTTTAATTAAATTACCGCCATGTGTTTGACTAAGTAAATTAAAGGAGTATCACGTCACCCGTCACCCATGTACGTAATGGGTAGTTTGTTCCGGACGTGAAATGTTTGTTTTATTTATAGAGGTAACTTTCTATACACATGTATATCCTAATACGGATACACTATAATTGTATAGCTTATTATGAATCCTCTTATTATTGTATTATTGTGCAGTGGAGAGTGTGTAACATCTTTACACTAAGAATAATAACTCAAAATGGCCCGTCTGTAGTATGCTTTATACATCCTAAGGCAGTGGTCACCGTATGACATTTAATGACGAGAATAATTTATCGTAAACTAGCGACTCACCCTCGCTTGGCTCGGGTTCAACGGTTTTAACGGTTCGTATGGATTAGATAGATTATATATTGTATTATAGGTGTGTTATATAATTATAGGTGTCATGAGTTATTGTAGATAGTACTACGTATTTTTCCGTTGGAATGAGATAATCTTCTGCGGTAAAAAGTTGTCTATGTCACTCTCCAGCTGTCCGATCATCTGTAAACAAAAAATCACGCCAATCCGTCACTCTATTTCGTTGTGAAAGAAGGACAACCAAATAAACAAACAAAGAAACACACCTTCACATTTAGGTATAATATTTATGAATTGCCGTGAGTAAGGTAGAAACAAAACATTATCTAGAAAGGAATTGAGATTACTAGAAATATTAAAATTATCGAATATTAAAAATGTCGAAAATATTAAAATTGTCGAATATTAAAATAAATTTTGTTTATGCATTTAGAAAAAAGACGCCAGTGTACCAAGAGTTCAATTGAATTTCGGAGCTGAGAGAAGACTAAGAACAGACACAAAAAAGTGAAAAAAGAGGAAAGGTAGAGTGAATTGTTAGTGCAAGTGAAATTATTGGGGGCAGATAGTTCTCAGAGACTGAGTTAAGCCAAAATTGTGCATGTACTTCATGTGTTTGTGAACCGCCAACAGTGACTCGTGAAACAAACGCAATGATAAACGTATAGTATAACAGTCCTACTTTAATTTCCGTTCTTAGAACTCACAGAATGCAATAGCATTATTACAATATGAAATCCTAAAAGTTAAACTTATAATTTTGACTTTTTTAATTTAATTGATTTTTCAGTACTGATTCTACTATTCAATATAAAGCGGTTTAATATAAAGTCACAAATCATTTTCGTGTTAGCTTTTCTAGCGATAGTGATTTAATATGAGTGAGAAGGAGGGGGCGGAGGGGGGGGGGGGGATTGGTGTCTTTGTTACAAGTCTATTTAGTATTATTTATCGTTCTATAAAATCTTCATTCTAAATTTCCACAGTACTGTAGAGACCGGTACAATACTTCGTGCAGGTGTTGAAATTATACATTGCTCCGTAACAAGCATCGTGTAAAATGTAATTAATTAATATATATTTATTAAGTTATTACTTCGGCTATGGTACAAGCTATATTTATTTATCCAATCGGCAATCAATTAATTTCGAACCTTTCGAAGAAGTGTAATTCTGCTTTAAAGAAACTAATAGGAGAAAATATTTTTGATTCATTCTTTTGCGAGTACAATCAAGACACTAATGGGCTCCAGTTTATAAATACTAACGGAAGTATTTACAGTTGTCGAAAATTGACAAGATTTACTAATTTTTCGTTTATCCAAGAAGAAAAGTATGTAATCGAACTCTGAAACACACTACTCTTTCAAATCAAATCAAAATATACTTTATTCAAATGGACTTTTACAAGCACTTTTGAATCGTCAGTTTTACATTTTAAATTTAAATTAAATGTCAGTGTAGTTAGTCCGTGAGGAAACTACCACCGGCTTGAAGGCAGTTCTGCTGAAAAGAGCCGGTAAGAAACTCAACAGTTGCTCTTTTTAAATAATATTTGTTTTAAAAATAAGTAATATAATACTTTACAATACACTTTTAGAGCCGTTACCCAACAGGCTTAAAAATAAATGCAAAATTAAGAATTGATTGCCACGTCACTGAGCTTACTCTTTTCTAAATATAACTAGGCGAACTAATTATACTAGGTAAAGTTAAAAATATCAAACAATTTCATTAACTTGGTTAAAGCGTAGTAATATTGTAATGTAAACAGTCCTCTTTAGACCGACGCCAAGAATATTATCATCATATGTAATATCTTAACTTCCCTTGTTTAGTTTAAAGTAATGTATTGATCCAAATATTTGTACATACTTACTAATGTTAAATGTTGTATATACATACTAGCATTGCCCGCGGCTCCGCCTGCGCTCAGATGACCAAAAACCAAATACTTAGGTTTTACATATTAGTATACTCTCACATTGCAGTTTTTGTATTTTTTCACAGAGATGTGATATTTCTCCACGGTAAAAAGTATCCTATATGTTGACCCGGGTAACCAGCTATCACCATATCAAATTTCATCAAAATCCCTTCAGTGGTTTTTCTATTATGTGGTAACAGACAGATAGACGGCCAAAAATTCTAAAAACTATAGATTCGGCCTCTGTATCGATAATAATGTTCATTTCAATAGATTTTCTAAAAAATATTTATTGTATAGATTCGGCTTAGTTACAATTTTATTATATGTATAGATGTTTCTTGGTTAGTTATTTTTTTCGAGACAATGGAGTATCATAATTGTCCCCTAGATCAAAGTACATGATTTTGGAGTGAACTCTAGCAAGCGTTTGTTTATTTTGATTACCTCGTAATATAAATAAAATCATAGTATAGGGTCACTAATTTCTAAAAGCATAATTATAATAAAACTTATGAAAGCCCTAGATAATACGAATTATGATATTTAATTTTAATGCCAAAAAACTTAAAATTAACAAAATTCTACAAATGTATAGATTTTTTAAAAAAATAAATTTTTACTAAACTAGCATTGCCCGCGACTCCGCCCGCGTTCATATGACAAAAAACCAAATACGTTTTACATATGTATTAGTATGTATACTCTTACGATGCAGTTTTTGTATTTTTTCTCATAAATGAGATATTTTCTCGCGGTAAAAAGTATCCTATATGTTGACCCGGATAATTTCATCAAAACTGGTCTAGTGGTTTTCTTATGATACGGTAACAGACAGCTAGACAGACAGATAAAAATTCTAAAAACTATAGATTCGGTCTCTGTATCGACAATAATGAATATTTCAATAAGATTTTCCAAAAAATATTTAATGTACAGATTCGGCTTAGTTTGAATTTTATTATATGTATAGATTAATAGCTGTTAATTATCTCTAGAGAAAAGTGGGGGCTTAAAAACTCATTACAAGGTGCAAATGTAAATCAGCGAAGATAAATTGTTTTCAATTATTTTTCAAGCCGTCTACATTTCCTCTCAGCTCATCTCGTTTATCATGTCGGATGTTAGAAATCTGCATAATTTGAGAACAGACCATTTTTTAGAAAACTACGTCATTATGCTAATTGATTGATAAACTAAGTACTGTACCAGAACTACGGCTTACTGGGAAATAATACAAGAAGTATTTATGTTAGTTTTCTTTTTATAATTTACTGTTTATTTATATGTAGATGTTATAATATAAACACTTCAACTTACACATATCCGGGATGATAAAATTGGGTGCAACAGAATTTGAATGAATTAGTGCAGAATTCATTTCCACTCTTATAAGCTCTTCTCGGTTTGAAAAGAAGCAAAAGCTAAAAAATGATTTTTTTTTTACTTTAGAGACTAACTTATATGTAAATTATAATTAAAAAAATTAAAAAATTATGTGCAAGAAAAATCATAAAGCATCGCGCTGGTTTCCATGAATTTTGTTATAACGCTAAGCTCTTTTGTTTGTGGTTAGGTATGTTCGTGATGTAATAGTCCATCTGCTAGATGTGATTGCTAGAACATGTCTTGATAACTGATTTCAATAGAATTTCCGCTATCGTAATGAAAAAATAACAAACAAAATTAAATTTGTATCGATTGATATATTAAAAGTGCTCGAATATAAAACGGGGTTCATGTTTATGTAACCAGTAAAGTAACGAATAAATAAAATGTAAACTAGTATTATAATAAATTATATGCGTGTTCCATAAAAATAAGGATATTTTAATTAATTTTACTGTTTCATATGCAAATATTCTAATCATGCCTGCGTGCTTTATTAAGAATTAAGTACGAGTTTGTATTTTATTATTAACACAGTATACTCATGAAGAGCTTTTAGAGCGCCTGGTCTAGTAATTAGGACCTAACAGTATTCCCATTTTATTTCGTTTTCAGAATAAAAATGTTCCCTAGTGTCGCCACACAATTGAGGTCCTGCTTAATTATGATGAACGTTGCATACGAGAGCTCATATTTTGCGAGAACAAAGTCGACAACGTTTTAATTAAGGGCTTATATTTATTACAGAATTTTTACAAATTGAACATGTTTTTTAAAGAGAATGACTGTTATTACTAGATGGAAAAGTAAAGTTCAATTCTTTCTCAGAATAATATCTGGTCGTAAAAAGCAATCGCAAAAACTTATATAAAAACATTGATAAAAAATTATGGGAAGATGTTTTATATATAGATATATGAAATAATCATGACACAATATATTGTAACGGTTTTAGATATTATGTGTACTTTAGCCAGAAGTTTCTTAGTTCATGTGGCTTGATAAATAATAAGCTAGAAAGAATTTCAATCCAATTTCATTGCTTTACAGACTTTTACACGCTCGGTTTAGATTGCGCAAGCATTAATAAAGAGTTATTGTGGTACAGTATCAAGTATTCATAAATAAATAGCATAGTTCGTATAAAGCACCAAGAATAGCGCGTCCTAATTTTAGCCTCCTTCCGCGATGTTTGGTTTCATATATTTTTAACAGTATGATTCACTTTCTGCTTTTTCACAAAGTGCATCGCACTTGCAGTTAAAATAGACTGTGATTCGCGTATAAAGTGTCAACTGCTATGAATAAACTACCGTGTGGTTGTCATTTCCGACTCTCTCGTAAAATGAAAACTTCAAACGAAATCTTAATTTCTCATTCCCGTATTTATTATTAGGCATAAAAATGGTAGGAATTCTTTTAATTATTATTTCTCCTCTATAATTACTATCTATTCAATGTAAACACTTTATAACAAAAATATTAACATTTTTCTGTGAATAATTATTTGCTTATTAATTGTAAATAGTTTATACTATTTGTTTTGAGGCGTGGGATGACCATTAAAATATGGGTGTATAGCCGTTCATGAAAATAATCGATAGTTTTTGGTGTTGTGGGGTACATCACTACGCATCTAAATATTATCAGTACATTATTTTAGTCAACTTCACGTGTTTAAATAAAAATGCCATCATGCAATACAATATCCATAGTTAAAATACTAATTATATTTATAATGAACTTATTTTTTATTATTACTTTTGAGCTTTATGATGTTCAACTATAAATATTTCAGCTCAGATACTAAAAAAAATGACAATTGAACATACATCTTCATTGAGGATCACGTTCATGGAACTCTAATTTTTGTCCTCGACAATGAAATCCTAAAGATACCAATGTCTATGTGTGTTAATAATATAGTGAACTGCCTCGGTGGTGTAGTGGCTAGCATGTACGGCTGCACACTCAGAGGTCCTGGGTTCGAGTCCCGGGTCGAGCCAAGTTTAGTTATCGAGTTTTTCTGTATAGTAAGTCTCAGTAACATCCCGGAGTTGGGAAGTTGGCGGCGTCTCACCCACGTGCCTCGGAGAGCACGTAAAGCCGACGGTCCTGCGCCTTAACTCTCACTTGTCCTGTCGAGCAGTCGTGCCACCGGAGTATGAGAGTGACAGGAATAGAGAGTGCACGTTGTGTCTGCGCGTACACTTGTGCACTATAATATCTCCTGTGCAGTTGGCTAGTCTCAATGAGATTGGCTGCCGTGGCCGGAATCGGTCAGAAGAACATCATCAACATCATCAATAACATAGTGATAGATATACCAAAATGTATGGACCGATTTGAATGTAGCTTGCTGGTTAAACAAGACATTTCTTAGCTACACCTTTTTCTAATTTAACTTTCCAAAGTTGTTTCGTTGTTTTCGGTAATGACTTTGAGGAACACATTAAATAAATAACATAATATTTTTATACGTCACTTATCACTAAATCATTCATAAAATTGAAAACTTGAATTTTACAACATGCGAATAATACTAATTCTTCTGTTCTGAAATAATATGATAGCCTTGACTTGATGCTGCTTCTAGTGTTATCTGCAGATTACCCAACTTCTTGAAAATTTAGGTACATTTACATATCTAATGTACATATTCTATTGTATTCATCCAATCGGTTTTAAGAGTCGTTAGCGATAACGATCAAGTTCTGAAAAGTTATTAGGTAGGTACTCGCAATATAATAATAATTATTATATACAGTAAAATAGCTCTAAAGTTGCTCATAAACACGTTATAAAGTAATCTCTGACTGATGTAAGATATTGGACTATAATTGCAAAAGTTTGTACATGTGTATGTTTGTTACATACATACTTCACGCTGAAACGGCTAAGCGGATTTGGATGAAATTTAGCATACAGATAGTCTATATATACATATTTAGCATACAGATATTATAACGCAGCACATAGGTTTCCAAGCGAAGCGAGGGTAAGTGGCTAGTAATATTGTATTGTATTATATTGTATTGAGCCCTTCTTCTAACGTCCCACTGTTGGTCACGGGCTTCCCTTCAATACGAGAGAGATCAGGCCATAGTTCACCACGCTGGCCAATGAACCCACTTCACTCGGTTTCTCAAGCAAACGCGTTATCATTTACCACTGGACTACCACTGCCTATGTCGTAGTCACTAGTAAAATATGAAATAGTAAAAGATTTATTATTGTTAGCACTTTAATGTCAAAGTGTCAACAAAAGTAAAAACCTTTTGAAATAAAAAAAAACGCTGTTTAAAATCAAACCTGACCTTATCAAAAGCCAACAAAATATTGACATGTATGTAGTTTATATTCCTTAAAAATTGTTCTACAGCTCAGGTTTTTAATTCTTATTTTCATTTTTCTGTCAGTAATGGAAGCTTTCATTTTTCACAAAGCGCACGTACTTTAATCAATTCGCTTTTTTTTCGTTATTCTGACTTGATAAATTTACATTTAATGCAGCTAAGTTCCTTTTTTAATTTCCTACTGTATAATAATATCTTGGTTACCATCTGTCCAACTACTCATATTTTAAATAAAGTAGTACAAATTCAGATTGTTCTGATGAAATTGAATCTTGTTGTTATCTTTGTTTTACATTGTCTTATATTACTATATTCTTTATTGCACTAAACAAGCAATAAAAAAAATACATAGAAAATGACGTAGAAAAGGTGGACTTATTTCTATAAGAGATCTCTTCCAGTCAACCCATGTATGTGGGAAATAGTGTTAAGTAGCGGGACGGAAAGAGAAAATGCAGAGGAACGATAAGAAAATATATAAGAATAATCATAAGTAAAACAAAATATATACAATATATACATAAACATACATATATACATAAACATACTTATATTATTACAAAACAGGAATGTACACATTTTTCAATTATGAGTTAGAAAATACTTTTATCATTATATTGGTATCTGATTTATAGCGCAGCTTAGTAAACCCTAAAAATAAATCTCAACTTTTTTAAATTTTAGAATAGAGTAAATAATTTCATGAATTGCTTACTATTTTAATAAAATATTAATAACAAAACAAAAACAAAGCAAGGATTAGCAATATTTTGATTAAAATAACAAATACAAAGTTAACTGACGACAAAGTTTGAGTTAAATTGAATAACTAATGTAAAAGATAAATGTACAAGTTTTCAAAACTTATTCAATAACAAAGTTTCTATTTAAATTCACTTTTTTATTAAAGAAAAGCTAGTTATGAAGAGACGTATTTACATTCAACTAGTTTTCAAAATTATATTTGCATATTAACTCAAACATTTAATTTAAAATTTAAAGCTTTAAATTTAGATTTGAAGTAATTAATATGACCCGCCTAAAAAAAACAAATTTCAACTGTCATAATGAGAATTGTTTCTTATATTACTTTTGTAATATTATAAGCTTTGAAGCAATTAACAAGAAAATTAGTAAAAACTATGCATGCATTTATCTATAGTGCAATTGAAAAGTTTTTAAAATGTTTTTTTAATGTCATATTTTTGTTAGTGGTGTTTTAAATTTTTTACTTGTTATTTTTTATTACTTTTTTTTAACGTTCGGAAATTTATTTACGCGTACCATCTTCAGTATGTGGATAAATAAAAGTTTGTTTTAATAAATGTTTATTTTTTTACAATTATTTTATTTTTTATTTTTCAGATATCCATATTCTTCTCAGCAAACCCTTTCATTTGATATCCATATCATAGGGCTGCATAAAAAAAATGTAGTCCGCCATCTTTGAGATCCGCCATATTGGATTTAAAATGATGTCACTTTGCTAACCATGTATTGCTTTAAAATTCAGTTGCAGAATTTACTAACATGAGAAGTTAAATAAAAGCTTGAAAAAATGTTTTAACGATACCTATAGAATATACATTTACCAGTTAGATGAAGATAAATCATACTTTGCTGTCAACTAAATCAAATCGATTAAAAATTAATTCATGATATTTTAAATGTCTTTATTATTTCAAAGCAAAACTTACTGTATGTTAATTGCCAAGAAAACCATTAAATTTTATTAAAATATATTTCAAGTATATTATAAATTATATTACCTAATTATCTTGGCACTAAATTTTATTGGTATTAGAAGCAAATAACTCTCATACTATTATTACTGTAATATTACATTACTGAGTTTATACGCTATAATAATAAATGGTTGATAAAATAAACATAAGGAGGTCGGAAAATAGGAATTCTGGCACGGATAATATATTAATTCAGCAGCTGTTATGTTTTAGGTAGAGAGATTAAGAAAATTTGCATTTAATTGTGTCTAGAATGTCGAGGAATTCAACTTTTCGATTAATTAATATTCTTATTAGGTATACCTTTATAAGTAATATTTTTATCTTCTAATATATCAAGGCTAAAAGTGTTCATTTTTCGTTTGTTTGAAAACATTAAGCACGGGAACTACCAATCAGATTTGAAAAAATCATTCTGTATTGTAAATGTATTATAGAAGGTTATGTAGCATTCCATCATGACAAAAAGAAGCAGAGCAATAAGTATGCTCTGCTACTACTACATCAAAAAAACAACAGCAGCGAACTCACCCAAAGAAAATTAAATTAAAATTAATTAAAAAAAATATATTGTATTTAGTCAACTGTTCATACTCACTCGCTCAATTTTCTGGTTTTTAAATTTAACAGTAAAAAATACATGAGGGAATGATTTAATTAGAAGACCATTATTATCACCATCATCTACTTCTGTGCTTATAAACTAGCGACTCACCCTCGCTTCGCTCGGGTTCGTCCCTAGCTTGATTCCCTATACAAACTTTCATCCCCATTTTCTTATAGTCTCAAACTATCTTCATACCAAATTTCATCTAAATCGGTTCCGTAGATTTTTAAAACTAGCAGCTCATCCTCATTTCACTGAATTTATAACGTGAGAAGCTTTCACTACTTCAGTAGCTTAAGCTACTGAAATATTACATTTAAGTGCCAATTTATCCTTCAAGAAATTTTGATTTATGGAACTTAATGTAGTAGTTGTAGTAGTACTGTAACTGTTACCATCAATTGGTACGTTTTAAATAAATATAAATAATATTGCGAGTGTACCTTAGGAGAGAGCCGTATGCTATTGCAGACTTTCCTGTAGCCCTTTTTAAGACCCACAATTATTTAGTACATTGTTTGGATGTATCTCTTAAGATTTAGTCAGCGTAAATAATTTAAACTAAGGACGACTCGACAGAATGAGTTATGTTGTTTTCCCGAGGGAATGAAATTTTTTCCTGTAATAAAGGTATCCTAAATGTTGACCCGAGTAAATAAGTTATCACTACTCACAACTTAGTTAAAATCATTAAGAAAGTCAGACACAATTTTTAATAACTATTGTTTTTGGGCCTATATTCTGCACACAATATTTACGGTCATTGTTTTTAAAAAAAATCATGTACGAATTTCGCTAAGTTACTATTTTATTATATGTATAGATTTGTTTTAGGTATACAAAAGTATTTTTTTAGTTTTTTACTAGTAAAAATAATTTTACACGCCGAAATCCGGAATAAGCCGCAAAAGAAATCTATTTTATTTTTATAGAGACAGGTGCTTTTCATTTTGGTCAATGAAACCGAAGAAGAAAAAGTCTTGCAATATCTTAAGGAAAAAAACTTATTGAAGTAATTTCGCTCTGTGGTATGCAATAAAACTTTAATCTCACATCGCTACTTTGTACTGAGATCTTACTTAGTAATAAATTGCCGTTTCATATATATTAAAATCTATTTTCTATCTAACCAACGACATTCAGGCCATCGAATCTTTCTGTTTTTAATCGACTTCAAAAAGATGAAGGTTTAATACGAAAAAAAAGAAATTTATATATGAGTACATATGAATTACGTGACATTTATTCAATTGTGATCATTTCTCTGATTCTTTTCAACCAATAGAAATTCAAATGTTGATGAAGTTTAGTGAAAATGTAACTATTAGCTATACTAGAATCTATTGATCACTTCGTTTGATTGAACTTGGTTGAAAATGTCACTATAAAATATTTATAAACAATTTCCTAGCAAAAATTTAAGTTACCGTTGTTCCTTTATTTTGTTCAAGCATACTAACAAACTCACGCATTTATGATATAAGTAAAAAAATAAAACAAAAGTTTACAGAAACTTTAAGCTTTAAATTCCAATCACTTAAGCCCAAAGCTTACTTAGCCGAAGTCCACATAAGTGATGTTATTGATTTGCTCAATATTATATTCTATTGTTCAGTATTATGAATTTATCTCTCCCTCGCCGTTTGTTTAATTTTGAAAGTATTTCTTAATAATGTTAACAGTAGTCCTGTATAAATATTGTAGAACCATTAACTTTATTATTAAATATCTTATCAGGCTATATACATATTACGTTTATATATACATAAAATATATTGATAAAGGACATAAAATGTCAGTAATAAAATTATCGATATTTCAGTTCGTAAAAGCAATATTTGAAAAAAATAATATTCGTGAGCCTGTAACTTTGTTGTAATTGATGATATGAAAAAGAAAGACTTTTTTATAGGATTTTAAACGAACTACAAATTTGCCATTTAACATTTTTCTGTAACGCTTACAGTTTCGCTAAAAAATGCTAAAAACCATAAATTTGAACTTTAAAGCTATATAACAAATAAAATATTGAGATAAAAATTCGACTTAATGGAATTTTTTGTAGTAAATTTAATAGTAATAACGATCCATTAATTCATTTTTTTGAAAAATATTTTCGTCATAGTTTGCAGGTCAAAAAAGTGTTGAAAATCACATTTTCCATACAATTTGTATGGGAAAACTTAAAGTTCGATGGAGAACCTCTTAGAATTGGAATTTTGAGCTCCGCTTTTAACAGGAGCTTTGTTGGGACATTTTCTAAGATATTTTGGGGTTAGAGCGAAGAAAAAAAATATCGTCGTGTTTTGGCACACCCTAATATATATATATATATATATATATATATATATATATATATATATATATATATATATATATATATATATATATATATATCATTTAACTTTTGATTCGAGTAAACGATTTCACTAATATAAGTTATCCACGTACCATATACCTACAATAGACAAAAAATATATGAGTAAATCCAACGTCACATGATGTTTCCTCACTCCTACTACGTGATAAAGTACCAACCCAACACGATTGAAGAGAAATCAAAGCTTTATGAGTTCTCCAAATAAACTGGATGTAATACGATCAACAACATAACTCCTAATTAAATATATTTATGACAGAAAATCCCAATATAATATCCGGTGTGGGAATCGAAATCCAAAGCTTAGAAGATCTCTTCTCAAGATCTAAAGTCTTAGTCTTATTATAGTATAATCAATCAAATATTTTAAAATATTTGATCATACTTTTGAACTATAACATATCCAGAGCTTACACAATATGACGTTCTAGAAACGCCATCGCTAATAGAAAACTAAGTTATGTATTAAAATCATATATCTAAGCCATGACTTACGGTGGTTTATGTATAATTCATAGTTTTATTTTTAGATACAATAACCATAATTTGTAGAAAAATATTTGATATAATATGATGTACAATAATATATCATACTAGCGAATCACTCTCGTTTCGCTCGGATTCGTCCCTAGCTTATTTCCCCATACAACCTTTCATCCCCATTTTCACCCCGACAAGGGATGATTTTCAGGATAAAAAGTATCCTATGTCCCAGATTTCCAGATCCCAGAGTATCAAACTATCTTCTTACCAAGTTTCATCTAAATCGGTTGAATAGATCTACAAACTCACAAACTTTACCTCTTTATAATATTAGTATTGATTATGTACGTACTGAACTTCATATAAAGAAACTAATCTTTACAAATACTATTCTGATTTGATATATTATTTTGCACTTTATAGTCTATTTATTGAGGAAGCTAAAGCTATTAACATCACGTTACGGCTCTAATAACTGGTAATTATACATACTCGTAAATATATCATGCGGGCGGTACCACGCTCAAACGTTAGTATCTATATATACACAAGCAAAGACAAAACCGTTCAGTACCTTCTCTTCTCTGTTTGTCAATCGATTTTCCTTTTTTTTCTTTAGTAGCTAATGACGAGATCTAGTCATATCAAAATTTTTAAGGAGATAGTTTTTTTACATGGAAAACAATAATGCTGACCCAAGGACGACCCAGGAAAGACATCTTTGGAGATAAATGATTAGGAGAGCCGACCCCAAATAAAGATGGGAAAAGGCCGAAAGATGAAGAAGTTTTTTTTAATAGGTATAGATAGGTAAATTCTATTCATATAATCAAATCGTTCAAATCAAATCATTCGTCAAATTTTCAATAATGATTATAGTCAAATTTTGACCACTAGGTGAACACTGGTAAATAATATAAACATTGTTTTGTGAACTCTTCAGTTCATATTACTATGGATGGCCCTAAGCTGTCAGTTTGTATTATTTGTCAAGTAGCGCTGGTCACTACGAGGCGGGTCTGTTTGTATAGAAACCTTAAATTTAACTGAGTATACTTTGTACGAGTATTTAGGCGAGACTTTGGTAGACTTTTATTTATCGAAAATAAATTTTATTTCGTGTAGTTCCGCTTACCTCTCGTAAAATAAGTGCACTTTATGTGTGTACACTTACTTTTATAGCGCTATTTAATGGACCATACATTAAGACAAACCCAAACAATATAATATGTCTGCATCGTGAAGATTTTAGATTCCTAACAGTAAAGCTTTCTATGTTACATGTTTAAATAAATAAATAAAATAACTAAATAGTAATTTCCACGCCAAGATTAAAGAACGAACGGAGATTAGAATAAATGTGACAGTTTTACCTAATTTTTAAAAAAAATGTATTTAAAAGGTTCGTAGATATAGTGAAAGCTACCTACACTTTTATCAACAAGTTAAGCTTTAAATCAATATGTATATGTTTATAATAATATGATCAAAATCGCACGGACAAAATATTATTTCCTAATTCATAATATTTAAATTTATTAAAATATTGCATTGTATCCTAATCTTAATTGTAATCTGCATTTTGATCTGAATTATTGTTTTAATTTACATTTTTAAATATTATTTTTATTTATTTATTTTTACAATTATATACACAATTTTAAATTAAGTCAATTTATTCGTGGATTGTTCCTCTAAAGTCTAAATTAACTAAAATACCGACATATTATTTAATTTTCAATATATATTATTTACTATTTTATTATTTAAATTTTCAATAATCTATATATCTCTATCTAATCCTAGTTTATATTAAAATTTCTTCAATTATAAATCCATACAGATGAATAAAATTGAAGCGTCTGATTGTATTGTAAAGTAATAATAATAAAATAATAGCTTTTTACTAAATGCATATGAAATTGTATACGGTACTTATAAGAAAAAAAAACAATTTTTAATATTTTTGTCTGTCTGTCTGTTTGTTCCGGCTAATCTCCGAAACGGCTGGACTTATTTTGACGAAAATTTGCTGGTAGATAGCTGATGTTATAAGGAGTAACTTAGGCAACTTTTAGGTTCTGTTCGAAAACAATAAAATTTACCTAGGGGACGCACCCGAGCGAAGCGAGGGTAAGTCGCTGGTCTTATATAAAATTGTTCTATATTGTAATTGTATATATTATAATGACCACTGAATTTGCAATAATGCCCATGTTAACTAAATAACATTTTACTTTAATATTATAAATTGTAAATACTCTGTTATTTTAATAGTCATATCGCGTGACCAGCCTCGACATACTTTTGATGTAGCATCATCTAAATTATTGATGATAACATGAGTGGATTATTGATTGAATATCTGTAAAGAATCCTTTAAGATTGGTTTCTAAGTATCATTAATTACTGAATAATTTTCTATATCTATACTATAAATTTTCTATTTCTATATATATATACCTACTAATATTATAAAGAGGCAGAGTTTGTTTGTTTGTGTGTTTGTTTGTTTGTTTGAACGCGCTAATCTCAGGAACCACTAATACGATTTGAAAAATTCTTTTTGCATTAGATAGCCTATAGGCAATATATCATTTTGGAAAAATGTACGGTTGCCGTGGGAAAGATTTGTTTTTGTATACCCTACTTGCTGTGCCATTGTTCGCGGGTTCGAGTCCTGCTAGGGGCATTCATTTGCACGATGAGCACGAATGCTTGTACTTCAGTCATTGGTGTTTATATTTATAACATGTATGTATTTAAAGTTATATATGTGTAGTGTATCAACTATCTGGTATCCATAACACAAGCCTCGTAGCTTACCATGGAACTGGGTGGTGCTGTGTATTAATGTCCCAACATATTTATATATTTATAGTTCTATTTATTACCTATTTTAGAAGTAGTTCTAAATCTTTGTACTAATTATAAAAAAATAACTATGCCTTATTAAGAATTCATTGCGTCATAGGAAATCCACATTCATTTTTAACGAGGTAAAAATAAACTTCTGTTATTAGAATTATTCACAGGTTAACGAGTTTCCTTATTTTTTACTAGAGAATTAATAAGCCTGGTATTGAAAGCTTGTTAACAATGTTCCGTTTACTTTCCTATTTCTTAGTTTTAAAACAGTCGTTTGTAAAAATAAATAGTGTTAAATACTGATTCAATCTTTGTTCAACTAGCTTTCAACTGAATAAATACTTTATTTCAAAACGACCTGTACAATATAATTAATTAAGATAACATTTTTTTAATAATTATTATACATAAATCTGCATGTCTAAATAAAAAAATATAAAATAATAAATAAGAAAAAAAACAAATAAGCTTAGTAATTCGTTTTAAAACATATGATGCGTATATAAGAAATTTAAATTTTAATTCGCTCCGACAAAGTAAAATACTTATTTAATCTGTGTTTAATTAGCTTTCAACCGAATAAATACTTTGTTTCAAGTGACGATCTCTACAATATAATTAATTAAGATAACATTTTGTTAATAATTATTATACACTAGCGACTCACCCTCGCTCCGTTCGGGTTCGTCCCTACTTACGTTTTGACGTTTAGTATAGATTGCTCAGAGATGAGATATTTTTCGCAATAGAAAGTAACCTATATGTTGACGCGGATAACCAGCTATCATCATACCAAATTTCATCAAATCTGTCCAGTGGTTTTCCGTGATGCGGTAACAGAGAGACAGACAAAAATTCTAAAAACTATGGATTCGGCCTCTGTATCGATAATCTATACATATAATAAAATTGTAACTAAGTCGAATCTGTATATTAAATATTTTTTGGAAAATCTAATTGAAATTATTATCGATACAGAGTCCGAATCTATAATTTTTAGAATTTTTGTCTGTCTGTCTGTCTGTCTGTCTGTTACCGCATCACGAGAAAACCACTGGACAGATTTTGATGAAATTTGGTATGATGGTAGCTGGTTATCCGGGTCAACATATAGGATACGTTTTACCGCGGGAAAATATCTCATTTCTGAGAAAAAATACAAAAACTGCATTTTAAGAGTATACTAATATGTAAAACCTAAGAATTTGGTTTTTGGCCTTCTGAACGCGGGCGGAGCCGCGGGCAATGCTAGTAATACCTATTTCAATAAGATTTTCCAAAAAATATTTAATGTACAGACTCGGCTTAGTTACAATTTTATTATATATATAGATAAATCTGTGTCATAAAAACAAAATAAGAAAAATACAAATCAGCTTAGTTTTTATATCTAAAATGTATAATTAGAAATTTAAATTGTAAATACACTCCTCTGTACCAAAATACATTCAGATTGAAATAAAACATGTGCATGTTTTTATTGAAACTAGGTCTAACAGTTTTACGTCTTACATTTTATTCAAAATTTTATGTTTTATAGTTGAAAATTCGTTAATATTTATTCACTTTTTGTGTTTTAAATAAACTTTTTACTCTTATTAAATTACTCACCTCTTATTTATATTACTCCTAATGTAGTTTTCTAAAACTCAAATAAAAAGTTCTATTGATAGTAAATTACCTTTATAGCGTCCCATGGCTGGACAAAGGGCTCAATCTCGCATTGAATTGAATTACCGCGCTGGTCACATGCGGTTTAAAAGCCTACACATATTTATTAAGTATCCTATATGTTGACCCGGATAACCAGCTATCATCATACCAAATTTCATCAAAATCTGTCCAGTGGTTTTCTCGTGATGCGGTAACAGACAGACAGAAAGACAGACAGACAGACAAAAATTCTAAAAACTATAGATTCGGACTTTGTATCGATAATAATGTCTATTTCAATTAGATTTTCCAAAAAATAATTAATGTACAGATTTGACTTAGAATTTTATTATATGTATAGATTTCGGAATGTAAAATGATTTCCTTCCAAACAATAACTACTAATAATACCTTTACGGAGATTTATGAAACAGCTCTGCGATGCTCTTGAGTAGTACATACCGAGCCGTTTTGCGTTTCCGTGGGTAAACTGCGGCGTCACGAAAATTTGCCATTAGGTATGTCCATTCATTGTGAATGGTTGTAATTATTGGCTTTATTACATTTTATTTTCGATTAGCTCTATTTTTGTCTTTGTTACTATTTTATTATATTTACATATGTACCTATAGATTAATTATTATTTTATATTAAGTATGAGCTTAATATTAAGTTGTTAAACATATTATTACCTAATAAATATACCGGAAATCATCTTCATAGAAGTCGTAAAAACGGGATTTATTATTTTTATATGGATATAATATGTAGTAGAAAGGCAGTAGTAGCCCAGTGGTAACACGCTCGCTTAGGAAACCGAGTGAAGCGCGTTCAAATCCCAGGTCTCGCACTTCTGATATTTTCATGTGCGAATGATGTCTAACATGATTACCACTTGTCTTACGGTGAAGTAAAACATCTTGAGGAAACCTGGATGTCTGAGAGAACCTAGCAAGTTTTAGAAAGACATGTGAAGTCCGCCAACCCGCACTTGGCCAGCGTTGTGGACAATGTCCTGATCTCCCTCGTATTTAAGGGAGGCCCGCGCCCAGCAGTGGGACGTTAAAAAGGGCTAATTATCTTATCTATATGTAGTAGGTACACCCTATTTGCGAATGATGGTGATACGGGTGAAGTCATAGTCAGTCACCAGTAAGACTTCCACAATTACTAAGTTTTGTAATCAAACGGATTGGGATGAAATTAGTATACAGACAGACTATGACCAGAAGTTACACATTAATTAAATAATAATTAATAAATATCATTGCTTTTTATATTAAAATTAAGTTATAATCCGGCCGATAACACCCAAAAAGCTAACACGTAACTGATGAAAAGGGGCTGACTTATCTCTGAAGCTCACCAGATTAAGCTTGTCAAATACAATTTATATAAGCGAGATGACTACAGATTCGAGTGAAAACGTCTGTTAGTTACACTTTTATTTTAACAATAGTAAGTTTTTAATAATAAATAGGCTGACTTTTAACAAGTTTTTATTAGCTTCATCTGTATCTATCTATCTATCTTTGAACGCGATTTCTACCCACTTCAAAACTTCAGATTGAACTAAAACTTTGCATATTTAACAAGAATTGATGAAAATATAATAATTTATAAAAAAAATTCAAAACTCATCTCCTACGGGAGTAAAACAGGGGATAAAAGATTGTATGAAACTCGACCGTTCTTGCTGTGAAATGCACGGAAAGTGCTATTTAGTTTTAAGATAAAAAAGGAGAAATATATTTATTACATTTTTTTACAAAATTCATCCCCTAAAGGGGTAAACTTTTACTTTTAAAAATCGTACCAATGGAATATTTATAACAACTGATATCGAACACCCCACGTTTTTTTTCACGATATCATTAATTTTCTCGTTAATCACTTTATTCTTTTATATTAAAAAATATTTTTTACGTTTTTTACGGTTTATCATTATAGTGCGTTTTTTAGTTTTTAAAATTAAAATTTATTTCATAAAAAACATCTACTCTATAGTTTTAATTTAGGTCGCTATGACATTTTTTAGATGGCTTATGATTTGTTTATTGATTTAATTGTTATAGATGTAGTTGACAACTCATAAATTATTAAAATTTAGATGTATTTTATACAAAAAAGTCCACTTCAACATCTTATCAAAAAGTTGTTACAAGGCGAGTATATATTTAACTTACACATTCACTCTTCTTAGGCAATTTCAAAGTTTTAGTTAGAATACCATACGGTTTAGTAGATTGTGTTTGCAATTTACATGTAAATCGATGTGATAGTACAGGCGTAGGTTATTTACCAACATCCCAACTTTTGTTTATTTTATAACTCGTAACAAAGTTTTAATCTACTTTAATTAAGAACTTGCAGTCACTAAGGGATTAAGTAATTACTCAAGTACTTAAATAATATGCAAAGTGAACACCAAAATTCACTTCATTCAATTACACTAATAGAGACACTTTCGAATCTTACACTTAATTGAAAGTGTTGTATAGTCAAGCCTTAAGAAAACTACCACCTGCATGAAATGCAGTTTTACTGAAAATATTCGGTGAGAAATCAACAATTGTTTTTTTCAATGTCGAGTTACAGTAGTAAATACGACATAAAAGCTGTCTCATATACACGTTTATTTTTTCCACACTTTTTTTTATAAGAAACTCTTCAACATAGATACATAATATATGCCTTACTCAATAATGCAATTTTAGGGCTCCGTAGCTAAAAGGCAATAATGGAAACCTTGTAATTTCATCATATCCGTCTTTCCGTGTATCACACCTATTTGCTCCGAAATCTTTGAATATATATCTAAAATTGACAAATCTTATTTGAATTGCTAGACAATTCTGTAGTCAAAATATAAAAAAAAATGGGGTAGCACGTCGGACATGTAACAAAAAAATATTTACTATTTTTTTCGAGATGAATACGCTACAAAGACGAGCATTGCTATACTACGTTATATTTCTTATATTTTTATGTTTGAAACTTATCAATATGAGAAAATCCAAAAATATTTTATTTGTTGGTTGGACATTATTTCATGCAGCAACGGAGTAATGCTGAGAACCTTACTCTATACACTGGTACTCTGAGTGTTTTTCTTGTCTTTTATACAATATTACAAAATATTATAAGAATGTTTCGTAGTTTGCTAAAAAGCATTCACAAAATAAGACATGTAGCGAAGAGCGAAAAATCTCAGCCTAAAATATGAAGGCGTTACATATTCTTTTGAAATGTTCCTTAGGGAATTTTGTAGTGTAAAATACGTGACCTGAAGCACTGACAGTGTATTCTATTTGGAGACATGCAAAGAGCATTTTAATTTAAATATTTTATATTATGTTTCCTTAGTAAATTCTTTTAAGAAAATACAAATCAATAAGTATCTAAAAACTACTGAGTGACTTGGTTTATTTAATGCTTTAGTGAGTTTACCACAAGATCGTTAATGACATGTTAATTTGACCTATTTACGAGTATATGTTAATATACTCAGTATGTAATATATAATAATTATTATTTATGATATCAATTTGTCCGCTATGGTTGATTTTGATTATTAATTAAATGTTTATTTATTAAAACTACATATTTTTAATAAATTGAAATAGACATCCTTATAAAATTTATGTTTCATAATATTGACCCTATATATACTTTAATTAAGAATCAGCATCAATTATCAGTAATTTATGAGATAAAGATACGTGAATAGTTGCTTCTTACTTAATACAATTTATAAAGGAACCAGGCTTATGGCAAGAAAACACAAAAAATACATATTTATTTTTCTTGTTCCAGATAATAAATCAAGATGTCCGTGCCAACAACTGACAGTACTGAGGCTATCACAAATTCCGGCTATGGCAGCAGCGATGAGACGGCCAGCCTTCTCGTCTCAGGGCCATCAGTCACTGTCATTTTACCTACAGAAAATAGGACCGTTAAACCTGTATTACAAAGACAGGACTGTACGACACATTTACGACCTCAACTATCCGGCGGTCCTGGTAGCGAAGAGAGTGCCGCATCAATAAGAATAGAAGATGGTACCACACGAAGTGTACCAGATATAGAATTACAATGCCGGGAACCCCCAGATCGACCACAAACATTGGTATCACCAGTTGCCACTTGTTCCCATCGCGGTTCAGTGCCTGCCTGCCAATTAGTTCCACAGAATTACACGAGATGTCGTGTATGTGAGAGGAGGCAATCCACGGCGCCTATGTCGGCTTTACAACTAGCGCGGTCTATGTCGAGGGAAAGCGTTCGTTCTGCTGTACACTACCCCTGTGGTTGTAGTTCGTTACACGCTGTCAGTACATGTCCTGTCATACAGCCACCGGCGCTTTTACTACCAGCAACTAGTACTAGAATAATCCGCCAGAGTTCGCAGCCGGAGTCTAGCGCATGTGCAGCACACTGTGTCCATCACACTCACCACCCTAGCGCCTCGCTGCGACAACTAAGAGAACCCGGAGACGGAATCGCTGGAATAGCGGCCGACTCTTTACGTATCAACGGCGGCATGCGACCCTTCAAACAGGTAAGTAGAACAATCAATAGATGGCGCTACTCGAGTAAGTAAAATTTTGGGAAATAAACTGAAAGTTTATTAAGGATTTAATCTACTCATATATGTAATTTATTTTGTCTTTGATACATTAACGTTACGCGAAAAAGTAAATATAATATGTATATACAAATTAGTTTATTTTCAATAGTAGGTATATTAAAGATATTGTAAAGAAAATAAAAGAAAATACTAATAAATAAGGTACGTACTTCTACAAACCCATTATCTGTTCCCTTCATATTTCTATGAAAACAATTTAATTAATTAAACGAATAGAATGGCAAAATATGAAAAATTTAAAAGGAAAAGTAATATTTTCAGGCCACAGAATGTATTAATTAAGGATAACGAAAAATTTCAGCGTTTGTAAGCGCTAGACACGCAAGCGAACAGCACTGCAAAAAGGCAATCTAATTAGACCACTAACTGAATTTCAAGAAGAAATAGCTGTATAATTGCTTAAGCGGCTTTATCTAACTAAATTTTAGCAGTGAATTGGTCAATTATTGCTTGTTAAGGATTTCTTTATACGAAAGAAAACCAATTGGCCTATAATTTGCTTGCTAAGTTCAATTTGTAAAATTGTTATTGAAAGCTTAAACAATTTATTGAATAATACAATTATTCTAAATCTTATAAAATTTACGATTCACCACTTAAAATATTTCCATTAGAAACGATTTATTGGTAAAATGAGTTACGTAAGTTAACTGTGACTGAAATAAATTTTGAAATTTTTTTTCTAAATCATTCATTTTATTCTAAAACTCAGTGGTGTGAAGAAATCCTTATTTAATGTCAGCATTAAATAAAACCTCTTTAAAGCGTACCTTCGAGAGTCACGGCAATTTGACTTGCCTTATGCACGTAGTAACGATCTGGCACATATTAACTTTACAGAGAATTTTAAGTGCCTCATTCATACATAGACATTATGAATTACGTTATTTTGCTATTCAAAAGTTCATTTCCATTATACATTCAAGAGTACCCTCCACTGTAAGCTGTTCCAGATGCATTTAGAACGGCGTGTAAGTGCTGTGTAAGGGTCTTGAGAGGTTCCTTTCAAATCAAATCAAATTTTAAATGTTTGATTTGATTTCTGTTTTCAACCTACAGGGGCTGCTCCTCTGTCCACAAACCCTGTCGCAGACTCGCCGGGCCCGACTAAGGCGCGCGTTTACTGAAGCCACAGGAGACACGGTCAACTACGTTAGAACGGTGCGCTCGTAATACTGCATTTTGCACTGCCACCACCGATTGACTGTACAATCTCTCTCATCGTAATATTTGAAAAAAATTCAAAAATTCAGTAATTGGTACTAGACTTGATTAATTTTAACAAATGTAAAGATATAAAAATACTTGAATATTATATGGCATAATTAGAGCATAGTTAGAGCCCTGCATGATGTTTCCATCTAGATAAATAATTTTTTTAGATATAGAATTAGCGTCTTTATTAAGTTCAAGTCTTAAACTCACGTCAGGTTGTACAGTCAATGATCGGGCAATATTTGTGGATGATCACAAATTATTTGTTAGTTGGCGAATGTGACGTTCCTGTAGCCTCCTTAAGACCATATTACCACATAATTATTCTGAACTAGCACTCAATGTAGCTTATCATAAAACAAATCGTTTTCTATACCAATACATAGAGAACATATCATCGCCAAGCAATGTGAAATTAGCTTGAATGTTTATAATATTTTAATTTTTTGTTAGATAATTTAGCGCCGGATGTGATTTTTATCATTTTTAAAAGCATCATCATGGATATTACAAAGGCCGATGAAAATGTTTTGTCATGCTTTGGGAGCCCATCAACTCAAGCAATATACACAGCACGTACACATTCATTTAGATGCCCGTTTCACAATGGATATAGAGGAATTTAATGCACTTAGATCAATGGTTTGATTGCACTTAGGTTATCAAGTACAAATTAGATATTGCAAATAACGTTGAATATTTCGTCAATACATTTCCAACGATTGCCTATTTATTACGTACCTAAACATTATTTCATTTCAATAAAAAAAAGTGTTTAGAAAGTATATGGCAATCTATAATCAATACTAAAATTGCAACGATGATTTGTGGAGATTCCCAAGGTTGTTCTGTGAGCGAATTGGCTCAAAGGGATTTTGGTAAACATATTAATCTCTCAAGTTCAAAGCGACGAATTATTACACTTCTCGAGTTTTATTTTAATTTTTGTAATGATTAAGTTTAAAGAATTTGCGAAAGTAATATTTATAACTTTTCAAATATTCTTACGAATATTATATAAAAGTTACTAAGCATAGAAAATATTAGTTTATTTTGACTAAAGATGATTTAAAGGATAGTCATCTGGTATCAAAAAGGATCAATATGACAATGTAAGTAACCGTGATATTGAAGATTATTCTGCACCGAAGAACTCAGTAATATATCATGTTTAGGAGAAACAAAGTGCTTATTCTATGGCAAGGATTATAGATTTTTTCAGTTTTCTTATTTACGTGAAAAATATATTTTGAAACTTGAAAAATAGTAAAAAATAAAGTAATACATAATAGTTATATAAGATGCACATAAAGATTTAAAAAGAATAAGTATTTAGAAGGTTTTTTTTACAATTTCTAAAGATCTAAGCAAAATTAATTAACAAAATTATGACTAAGCAATAACTCTATTTTTAATGTTAAAATTGATGGAAGTGTTTGCGACATCTATTATAATAAAATGATTGTGAAGGACACTTTATAAATTGAGTGCTGACCCATTTTTACTTTAGGTAACTTATATTTCTCTTGAAATTAATCAAGTACATTATTATACCTGTCCAATCTACATTTATGCGTATATTTGAATAGTTGTTGACAATAAAATGATATATGATGCTTTGCTGCTCAATTCTCAGAACTAATTAGTACTAGATTGGTTAGATTTGCCACTAAAGAAAAAAAGAAAAAAGATTAGATTTAGATACTAATAATAATAAATATAGATATTTGGTTGTAACACTGTTCCTTCCATTTCTAAATCTAAATTCCATGATTAAATTTAAAACAAATTTAGTAATATATTCAAATTCTTCCTTCAGGAAAGCGTGCTACTGCTGTAGTTCTGTCATTTCTTTTTTCGTGTGATCAGTATACGAACACGTTACACGTTAATGTAAAATGATCTTACTTTAGTTAGCTATTTTCAACCGACTTCAAAAAGGAGGAGGTTCTCAATTCGACTGTATGTTTTTTTTTTATGTTTGTTACCTCAGAACTCCGTCATTTATTAACCGATTTGGACAATTTTTGTTTTGTTTGAAAGGGTATACTTCCTGATTGGTCCCATTTAAATTTCAAAAAAAAAATACCACCCCTAAGGGTGGAAAAACAACTAATGATGAATTTAACCTACTTCTAATTGTCATATTGACTTGAAACTTTGCTAGTATTTCGATTTCCGTTGATAGTACAGTGGTTTGGTGTTGTTGACCTGATCTGATGGCAAGGCCAGAAGGTGGATAGGTGGAACTCTTCAACGGCTAATAGTAGATACTTTGAGTTTGGGCTTATTTTGTTTGATTTGACAAGCCTAACACGTTAGAATCCTTACTTTGCTACTACTGTCTACACTAAAAAGGGAAAAATAAAAACTTTTTAACAAAAAAATAAAAACCGACTTCAAACAAAAGCACTAAAAATTAAAAAATAACTGATTGGTAGTTTTCATTTACTATACATACCTAATCCAATATTTTCGAAGTCGGTGTGCTTTGGCTAAGTAATTAAAGCCTACCTATTAAATACATACCTAATCAAATATTTTCGAAATCTGTGCCAGCCCATACAAATCAAAGCACACCGACTTCGAAAATATTTGATTAGGTATGTATAGTAAATGAAAACTACCAATGAGTTATTTTTTAATTTTTAGTGCTTTTGTTTGAAGTCGGTTTTTATTTTTTTGTTAAAAAGTTTTTATTATGAATTAATAAATTAGATTAATTGTTTAAATGACATGAATGACAATTACATGATAACATAACTCGAACTCTTAATCTTGAATTTAGAGTTATTATTATTAATTATTAATTTGTAGTCTACTGGTAAATTTTGAAGCCATTAACAAGAAAATTGAATTGATTTATGTATTTTTTTTATTATGAAAATCCAGATAAATCATGATAGCAAAATAAAAGTTTCAGGTAACAGTTATAAGGCACTGACTTGACTAACTTATTTTGTTTAAATCAAGCCAGAAAAATATTTAGAACTAGCAGCTCACCCTCGCTACGCTCGGGTTTGCCTCTAGGAAAACAAAAACAAACCTATCCCACGGGAACCCTACATTTTTCCGACATAAAATGTAGCCTATGCGTTATTCCAGACTATGTATAAACTATCTCTGTGCCAAATTTCATCCAGATCCGTTCTGCCATTCTGGCGTGAAAGAGTGACAAACATCCATACATACTCTTAAACTTTCTCATTTATAATATTAATAAGGAGTATTAATCATTTTTGAACTTTAATTTGTTTTACTCATATAAGTAGGTAGTTCGAAAATATTTCCCGTACTAAAATCTACGTGTAAAAGTTTTGGTGGCACACTTCGTATTTTTTCGCATACGTAATTATAATCTACCAAATACGTTTTTCTTTCTGTCTTTAGATATCAATAGATAACAATTTTTATAACGCTTTTAACATATTAAATAATATCTACATAATATACGTTAGTGGAAAAGGCTTCACTATCTCATTTCATTTCAGGGTCAGTTTTCTTTGTTTCATATAGAGTTTATTGCTTTAGCAAATAACAGGATTTCCATTTCCAATACTATTTATTCTAACATAATATGCTTATAAATTATATTTGCTATTCGGTAAGAAACACTTTTCTGTACTCAACTTTGTTGTAAATATACCCTTTAACGAAAATGTAAGTACACATGGGATATTATGAATAACTTCATAATATTTATAACTAGCGACTCACCGTTACGTACGAAACGTTTAAAGGTTAGTTATGGAATAAATCGACTATTTATTATGCGGTATCAATAAAGATAAACCTACGTTCCTCAATAAACGGGCTATCTAATGCAAAAAATATTTTTCAAATCGGATTAGTAGTTCCTGAGATTAGCGCTTTCAAGCAAACAAACTCTGCCTCTTTATAATATTAGTATAGTTAAGTTTATTGAAATTTCTTAATTAAACGCATCATATACTGAAAATTAAAATCTTAAAATGAAATATTCGTCTAAATAAAAGTATCAAAAAATACTTTGTGTCGACAGCGAAACAGCACGCACATTTCCAGTTAGTTTTCATTTGATAAATTACAAATATTACGTCATTTAATGTTTTCTACGTTATAATTTCGTGAACGATGATCCATGGAACTACGAAATAGAATTAGTGTGAGTGTATGTCTGATTAAGTAATCAAAGAAATGTTTCTGCGACACGCTATATTTTTACTCTTCTATTCATTTGATGAAATGGGAACCGGGCAAAATTTTACATGCTGTGTTTAGTTGGGTATTTTGTCAGTTTTTATGTGTTTTTTTTTTTTATTTTAAATTGAAATTTGTTTTAGAAATATAATTAAGTTAACATAATAATAGTTTCTTAGATTTAGGCGATTTTTTTTAAATTGTTATATATAATTATAATTACAGCAATAAATAATATTAAATATTGAACTGTATAATTTATTAAAATTATAAAAAAAAAACAATATTGTAAGGCACTTTGAGGTGCGATTTTTGTATTTTTGAATTCATTTTGCAATTTTGTGGGTAGGCACGGTTTGTAACAACTGTACAATGCCTTTGAGACGTTTAAAATTTTACTGTCTCTCCCGTGATCATGATTGCTGTAAAGCACTCGAAACGTCGAGAACTAAAAATCAAAATAAATCCGCAAAAAAATCCGAATAGATAATTTTATTTAAAATATAGGTAGGTACAACATAAGTAGGTACACGCAAATCCACGAGCAGAAGTAAATTTAATATAAAAAAAATACTTTCCTAAAGAATTCCGTTATACGATGATTTATTACTAAGTAATATTATGTTAAGGAAAATTTAATAAGTTAGAAATGATTTGCGCATGAAAATATCGTAAGCGCAAGACACAGGATTGGGACTCGTTTCACCCGGTTTTCCAAGCGAGCTAGTTATTACTGCTTCATCTTAACTTTACCGAATAATAATTATAAAAAAAATTACATACAGAAATATATGGAATAAAAAAAAGACAATTCAACGCTTAGTTATGTTACTTATAAGATCTTATATAAAAGAAAAATATATCACAAAAATAACTTCAAACAACTAAGTAACTTATGTATAATTATACTATATACTCAGTCAATTTAATAAATTAGTTTACGATATTATCACTAAAAATATTCACACTCGTTACTATTCTTCGAGACTTGTTACGTAATACTGTAGTCTTAAGTATAAAAACATATTTGTGTAAATGAACCTCTTCAGATTCGCAATATTCAGAAGATATATTCTTGCCATAAAATTGGTACTTGGATGGCTGCCCATATCCTATGATACGGCATCTTTGCTTATGTTGTGTCATTACTATGGAGCGTAATGCGTCAGTCATGCCGCTACTTTATTGTTTATAAAGTAAATATGGAAAGAACTTGGATGGATGAAATTCGTTAAGTTCCTAATACTATTTTTTTTATTTTCTTTGGTTTGTAATATTTATAATAATAATTATGCAAATATTATGGAAGGTACGAGAAGTACAAAGAAATGTATGTACACATTTTCGTCTGTATGTTTCTTTAAACTGTAACAGATAGCCGCTACAAAATTTCATATAATACTAGCGGTTCTCCCTCGCTCCGCTCGGGTTCGTCCCTGGGGTGGGGTCTGGGAGGACCACCCTTATCCTTATCACTTAGGGGTATGTAAAATAGATAGTAGCCGATTCTCAGACCTACCGAATACGCATATAAAATTTGGTTAAAATCGGTAAAGCCGTTTCGGAGGAGTACGGTAACTAACATTGTGACATGGAAATTTTATATATAAGATATTATGTTGTTATTACGTCTTTCTTATGGAAATACGTCATAACAGAACATAATAACACATTAAGATAAGATCAGTTAGGTAAGTGGGGGGATTCTCATAAGAGAAGTAATTATCAAAGCTTACATCTTTCTCTATGGCTTAAGTGATACAAATTCCATAAAACTTCACATAAAAGAGTTATTGTTGATGACTTGTTCAAAAAATATTGTTCTAAATTAAACTAACAAAGAAAAATATAAGGAACTGGAATTTTTAGCTTTGGAATTTTAATATTCTTTTATATGTAAGCTACCATTGCCCGCGGCTCCACCCGCTTTTAGATGACCAAAAATCAAATTATTAGGTTTTACATATTAGTATACTCTTACATTGCAGTTTTTGTATTTTTTCTCAGAAATGAGACATTTTCCTGCGTTAAAAAGTATCCTATATGTTGACCCGGATAACCAGCTATCATCATACCAAATTTCATCGAAATCCCTCCAGTGGTTTTTTTGTGATCCGGTAATAGAGAGACAGACAGACAGACAGACAGACAAAAATTCTAAAAACTATAAATTCGGCCTCGTTATGGATAATAATGTTTATTTCAATTAGATTTTCCAAAAAATATTTAATGTACAGATTCGGCTTAATTACAATTTTATTATATGTATAGATCAGTTAATAATACATAAGATATCTTTAGAATCGGTATAAATATACTCGTTGGCGACAAATATGCAACCTTCTATGAATCTCAGGGAGTGCATTTGAAACATTATCATAAAAACGTGGTTTCGCATAAAAATACCGTCTCATTTTCATCCCCACTTTCTATCCTGAATGTCCCTACACAAAAAGAGCTCCTTATCTTTTCTATATTCTGTTAGGGCGGTAATACTTTCTGACGATAAAGAGTAGATTTTGTTACTTTCACTAAAATCTTCTATCTGCTAGTGAAAGTTCTATTTAAATCCGTTCAACTTGTTCGAAGATAATCTGATACAAGAATTTAGCTAATGATTTTCATAGCTTCATCATCAAAATCATTTTTTTTTAAATTACAGCCAGATTCAAATTTTATTTATAAGTTAAAATAAAAATTCGTTAATATTAAAGAAAATTACCACAAAGGTATTTAGGAGTTGAATTAATGGGGTTTCTAACACCAATGGATTGTAATATTTTTTATGGGTCCACTGGATATATAACTCAAGCGGATGAGGCCTAGCCCTAACATAACCTTTGGATATACACAACAAAATCTACCTAATGTAACTGAAATATATATTTTGTCTTTATATTATTTGTGTTCACATTATTATAAGGCAGTGGCAGCTCAGTGGTAGCACGCTCGCTTGGGAAAACAAGTGAAACGGGTTCAAGTCCCGGGTCTCGTTCCTCCTATATTTTCATGTGCGAATCATTTCCAACATGATAACCTCTTTTCCTACGGTGAAGGAAAACATCGTGAGATAACCTGCATCTGTGAGAGAACCTTACAAGTTTTCGAAAGATAGACTTCACAGTCCTCCAACCCGCACATGGCAAAATACTTGTAGAGACACATCCGAGCAAAGCTAAAGTTTGTCGCTAGTAAAATATAAAGAAAACAACGCTATAATATAACTTATAGATACCATTATAATCTCTCGTTAACTTAGCATTGTATCGTTCCATCATACAAATTGTGGTTTATTGCAGCGGAAAAATTCCTTCATAACTTGTATGGCGCATACTGAGTGCACTCGAGAAGAGATGCAATTTTGCGATTGCTTTGAAAAAAGAGTTTTATGGGCTTTTATCGACATTTTCATTCTCTTGTGTACATTCGATAGCTATATTATTCATGACAAAGTACTAGACTAAAGTTGTTCTATTTTAAAATTAAGTATTAAATTAATTTTAAGACTATGTTTTTTTTTTTAATTACTCGTGACTAACCATCGTTTCGCTTGGATACGTCCCTTGGTGCCTAATAGTAGACTCTATTATATTACTCCAGGTAACCTATCTGTGTCATAAACATCCAAGTTCGTCTAGCCGTTCCAGCGTGAAGCAGTTACAAAAATACGCATAGACATACAAACATTTGCAATTAGAATAGTTATAAATAAATAAATATGTTAGGACATTAACACACATTACCATCTAGTTCCATGGTAAGCTACGAGGCCTATGTTATGGATACCAGATGGTTGATACACTACACATATATAACTTTAAATATATACATATTATAAATATATACACCCATGACCGAAGTACAAATATTCGTGCTCATCACACAAATGAATGCCACCAGCGGGACTCGAACCCGTGACCGCTGGCCAGCAAGTAGGGTTACTACAAACTGAGCCAAACGTGTCGTTAAGTTGTCCGATTATGGTGTAAATATATTTAAAATATAAGAAGTATGTAAAGGTTTTGTAATTAAAAAAAAAAACCTTATTTTATATTGAGGTTAGATAAAGGGAATAAAATCATCGAAATTAAGAAGCTTTAGTAGTTTACGTTTGCAGTTTGCCTTACTTTTGTTTTATGGTAGGATTTTGTTTTCAATAATAGAAGAAGGAAGGAAGGAAGCTCCTTAAGGGATATATCAACTTCTTTGAACAGATTTTGTGTTGTTAGCGCTGCAATTCCGTTTAAAAAAGTTTCCGACATAGCATTTTGAATTCATTTAAAGTCTTCTTTTTTAACCGACTTTAAAAAAAGGAGCTTATCTATTCGAAAGGTATGTATGTAATATTATTGGAACTACAAAATATTCACATATGATAATCTATTAGGGCTTCCAAACAAATATACAAAATTTTATAGGTGTATGTATGTATGTTTGTCCACCTATTTCTCCGTAACTAGTAATCAGATCGTGATTATTCTTTTTATATCTGCTTTTGCTTTTGCATTTATTTTATATATTAATTACCTTATGGAAATTAGCTTAGCTCAGATTTTACTAAACAACGAGTAACAGGTATACAGACAGAGTTACATTCACATTATATATATATATATATATATACATATATATATATATATATATATATATATATATATATATATATATATATATATATATGTATATGGTATGAATTACATAAAAAGGTTGTATAAAAGTTTGTTTGACGTAAAGACCAGGGATGGTGCGTGCTGAGTAGCGGTAACCATCGACGCGTTATCGTTTCCAAGCTGGAATGAACATCCGCAAACGTAAAAAGAGAAAATGCTTTGATAAACATTTAATATAAAAGTTTTTTTATATTCTACATATGAAACGACACAGTAGGTAATAACATTATACAGTTTATAAAGTCAAATACAGTATTTCTATTAAAAGAAAAAAAAACATTATATTAAAGTATTTACTAGAAAAATACAGTATTACTAATAAAAATACGTATCTGAATTCTGAACGGAATTAATTTAGTTATTTGTATTATATTTTATTTATGATATCCTACTATTTCATGTATCAGCCTAAAACGTAATCCATATAACTTACATACCTACATTATATGTATTTCGAAACTTTTTAAGACTTAGAGAATTTCCAAAGTCGGCCGTGGGTCTTCTCACATCCCCGCCGGGGGAGTGGAGTAACGGCTTCAGGACATAGCCCTCTGGCCGTGGGTTCCAGCGCCGCCCACAAATATGAGCCCGGGCGACAAACCCAGCCAGGTGAGACCCTCAGTTCTTCTGAGAGAGACGCAGATATACAAACGAACGATCAACGAACAAAAACGGATCATTATAATCCTTCATGTCATATATAGTACCTCTCAATGGATTGGCTAGATAACTTGGTGTCCACCACAAGTTTCTGTGTGCAATAAAACCTGTGTAAGTATGATTAGTAAAAATGTCAATTTAACAGTTCCATTAAAGCTATTTTAAAGAGCTTTCGATAGTCATTTTGGCATTATGGCGCCGTTCCAACTGGCCGGCCATAGCTGGCCTAACTTTGACTTGTCAAATAAATTAGAGATTGCTGCTGCACAATGCGTTATCTACATTTCTCAATTTGTTACTTTTATTCAGCGTTGAACGTACAGGGTTTGACATAACTATTTTATGTACTCGTAGTTTTTAAAGAATATTAGTTTATAAGCTTTTACGTTTTTATAAAAAAATTAAGAGAAAATAATAATCGATCAATTTAATGAAAGTAACTACTAAAAATTATAAATTATATTAAAGTTGTATAAATACGTTTTTATCATATTTATATATTGGTGAATTATTAACAAATATCCATGCACATCACAGAATTACTTCTTTATTCTTAGATTTTGGAAGCATTCTACAAAAAAACCGTAAAAGTTAAAAAAAGGGCATCAAAATTAAATAACTCTCGGAGTCATATGACTCCTAGACTCTCGACTAAGCCCTTATGGACTTAGTCTAGGTATAAAGTGTTATCCCCTCCAACGTGCGTTCACCTTGTCGTGGTAGGGGGGCTCAGTAGTGCCCGGCAATACAGCCGGGCGCGAAGCCAAGAAACGCACAGGGAGGTGGCTCACTTTGGTGGGCGCTGGGAAGTGGCCCTCTTTGGAGGGCGGTGTACCATGCGGGTTGCTCCTGGTACTTCTCTGATAGCAGAGTGGACCTTGGAGCAACCCCATGGTTATTGTGGTCTGCTTCGGCAGACCTGCCGTCGGGGCGTCGTAGTTGAATGCGTAAGCGATCCTGCGACGCCCCATTAAGACGGGGGAAGGCTTTGTTGGGTTTTAGTGAGTAGTACTGGCTTTGCCGGTGAGTCCCACACCTCGTGCGTGCATTTCCCAACGTTAAAAAAATGGTATAAAGTGTTATAGTATATTATTAATTGTGCATTTGTGTATTTAAATGACACAATATTTTTTGTACTGCTAACTTGTAATATAAATCGAGCTGATTACGTCAACTTTTAGGGCATCAATCGTTTGCGCTTATTTGCTTAGCCTTGCGATTTGTCGTAGCTCCAAATATCGGCAGCCAGATGCTGAATATGCAACGTTGCAGATCTTACATTTATACAAGGTGTTGTTTGAAACAAAAAAAAAAATTAAACTTAGTAGGATTTATGCACAGTAAACATATTTACATGCGTATATATGCGTAGTATGCATATAAATTTCGTAACACACGAATTATCGCTCGAATTGAGCGTCATTTTAACAGTAAAGTTTAATTTTGGATTCGTTGCTAAACTTTCTTAGTGATTTGCTTTGGGCAGTAAATCGTATCTGTATAAATATATCAAATGTAAAAGTTTGTAAGTATGGATGTTTGTTACTCTTGCACGTCTGAACGGATTTGGATGAAATTTGGCAAGGAAATAAACTATAGAATGGAATAGCATATAGGCTACTTTTTATCCCTGACTAATGTACGGTTCCTCTCGGATAGATTTGTTTATTTTTCTCAGGGTAAGCTGCAAAAATATAATTGAAAACTTACAATATTATTCAAAAGTACTTTTTGTCACTTGGCGAAAAGTTAAAAGTCACGCCTTGCCTTAAAATCTCCTTTAACAGTGTTACTTTGAATAAAAACCCACAAATGTTCGAAGTCTTCAAAGTCATTATTGAAAAATGCTTGTGTAAATATAGTTGAACGAAAATTTTTATGCGAAAATGATTTGAAGAAAATTTTCATCGCTTGAGAATATAAAACTTGAGTTATTTTAAGCTTTTCTTAGCTTAAATAAATATTTATTTTATAAGCATTCATGAATATATACTACAGTAGACATTACCATACTAAGGTATTTAGTTTTAAATAAAACTATCTTTTCGGATTTTTTCGCAGATTTATTTTGATTTTTGATTCCCGACGTTTCGAATGCTTTACAGCATTCATGGTCACGGAGGAGACTGAGGCGTTAGATGTCTCGAAGGTATAGTTGTCACAGACAAAAAAAGCCAAATAAATCCGCGAAAAAATCCGAAAAGATAGTTTTATTTAAAATGTCAAATATTCGCGAAAATCCAAGAAAGTATAAGATATTTAGTGTTTACCGTGAAAGGGATCGAACGTACGATTAACTACGTAAAAGTATTTTAATAACAATTCCGCAAGATTTCCTACAATGAAATAATATATGTACATACATATTTCGTGTGTCAACTATATCAATCTTTAATAAAATCCATTTATAAGTAATTCTACTTACAGACACAGGACAGCTCTTTAATTTATTTTTCTATAGACGGATAGTGTGATTGATATAAAGTTAGTAAGGTCTACTGCGTCTAACTTTTGGCACTTAAACCAATTTTTGAATACCGCATTGCTTGCAGTCAGTCATATTCAAAAATTATTCACTTTAAAATATTTACTGCATTGAATTTTGTATAGAATATTTATTATTTTCATTAAATAAATTAAAATGGATAAATATTTTTTAGTATATTTTGTTTAAAATGATATATTTATTTTTTTAATGTTGCGTGAAGCTAGCTATCTACACGACATTACAAAATACGTATGGTGAGAATTTCCGGATCATTTTAAAATGGTCTACGTACATTTCAGGTCTGAAATATATACCCGTACATCCATTGTATAAATTATTCATTTAATAACGATAAAGATGGCTCAATTATGACTTTAATGTCATTATTTTTTGGTTACAGTAGTTTTAAAATAACGAAAAGTATCTGCAATTTATCTCGTGAGAAAAAAGACATCCAAGCTTAAGATAGTGTTGTTTTTTCAAGTGCGACCAAGCAAGTCCACAGCTGTAGGGCAGCTAAAGAAGAGAAATGTATCGAGTTCTCAGACGTCTCTACATTAACCACACTGAAATAAACATCCTTTTTATGATAAATACTACGACTCACACTCGCTCCGCTCGGGTGCGTCTCAACTTTTTAACGTTTAGTATAGATTTCTCAGAGATGAGATATTTTTCCGCGATAAAAAGTATCTTATATGTTAACCCGGATAACCAGCTATCATCACACCATATTTCATCAAAATCCTTCCAGCAGTTTTTGAGTGATGCGGTCACATACAGACAGACAGACAAAAATTTTATAAACTATAGATTCGGCCTCTATATCGATAATAATGTCTATTTCAATAAGATTTTCCAAAAAAATATTTAATGTACAGATTCGGCTTAGTTACAATTTTATATATTATACGAGTAAGTATAGAAGAAAGTAAATACTTACCAAATATTCGGACTGAATCATGTCAAAATGAATGAGGACAATAATATGCGTTTTTCATTGCGGATAATTTTTAAATTATCTCAAAATTCTTCTCACTCGGTTTATATTAAATAATTAAAAATTTAGCTAAATATACTCGTATATTAAAAGTAAAAATTGAATTGAATTTCTTATATACAGGTGAATTAATTATATATCTAGTGAAATAAAAAGTAGTCATAAAATTAATTCAATTTTTAATAACATTCAAAGTTTATCATGATTCAATCTTGAAAACTTTAGTATAATTTTCTAAACTTTAACGTATAATAATTTTAAAACCCTGCAAACAAATGTGCATTAGAAAATTTCTTCAGATTAACTTAATATTCTTCATAAAGTTAAGAGGAGAGGTTTTCACATTTGTCTTGTTTACGTTAAGCCTGCATTTGTTTTTATGTTTATTTTCATTGAAAAATGTAAATTTTTTGTGAAAGAATTTCTTGGCGTGTTTTAAGTATTTTTATCAAGCTGCAATGCTAAGATCCAGAATTTCTAAAACGTTACAAAGCAAATATTTCAGACTATTTTTGCCAAGTCTCTTTTTGTTCATTACAGTTATTTCGCAAGAAAGAGCGTAACATTTTTAAATTTTATATAGTTTTTCTTAAAACTTTGCTTTTATGTTAGGTTTTTTTTAAAAGTGACTAGAAAGTATGTCCAAAATAATTTTAATATGTAATTATTATCTAAATATAGCTCTCCAAATAAATATACGGTTTCACATAAAAAATGTTTTTACTAACCTTTCCATGTAAAATTATTTTATATATGTATAAATACAGCCTTGTACGAATTTTTGTCCAACAACATAAATGTGAGTAAAAAATAATGTATGTGATCAACATACAAACAGACAGACAGACAAACATGACGAGATTCTAATGATTTTCTTCAAGCTATATAACCCAGAACTATAAAGTTTTACAGTCAGCTTACTGCTAGACCCACAAACAAACCCAATTTTATAAATAGAAAAAATAAGACATACACACATATTATATGTGCCCCTTATGCCATTGCCTCTAAACTAATCAACGTAAAAGTGTGTCAAGGGCACCATAGGCAATCCCAGATTATGGCAATTGCCATAATTTTCTCAAAGGAATAGTTTCTTAATGAGTTTATTACTTGGATTTCTTATACTAGTGTTTATGAGGGTTTTGTTATAGAATACATATATTTCTAGTAAGTACAATATTTATATTAAATAAAATGTTGTATACACACTTTCAAATATAATAAAATTATTTATTAATACTAAAATAGAAATAAAGAGTATTGTCCCACTGCTTTTGTACATGTCTCCTTTAATACGATGGGGGAATCTAACCATGTTCAACCACGCTGGCGTGGGGGTTTGGCGGACTTCACATCTTTAGATTATCTCAGAGATGCAGGTTTTTTCACAATGCTTATCATCACCATAAGGCAAGTTAGTAATAACGTTGAAAATAATTGCACATGAGAATATCAGAGGCACGAGACTCGGGATTTAAATTGGGCTACCATTATACACTGAATAAACAAGTATTTTTCAAGAAAAATTAAAAATACGGGGAATATGGATTAATGCTGAAAAGGCTCAAGGGGCCAATTCCGATGAAAATTATAACTGCATCATAACATTTATATAATTTAATATTACATAATAAATAAGATAGTTTTCGATAACAAAATATATTATTACATCAGCAAATAGTGTCGTTTATATATTAAATAAAAATAAACGGAAGCTGCTTGTTTTTACTATTCATAAAAATGTTATTTTTTAATTTTTAATCCATTACATGAAACAAGTAACCATTCCGGTGTTGCTAAATTGTAATAGTTTAGTCTAAAAACCAACCACGTCTACTTGAAGGAAATTTTTCTACATATTCTTGATATTATCGTATTTCGCAGTCTACACCTAGTCTTACAGTTAACACCATCAAATGGATAGTAAAATAGGTTTATTATTTTCTACGTCACCCCTTATGAGGCATAAAAGACAGAGTTCCAACTGCGATATCCTTTGATTAATATTTGCTAAAGAATATTAGATTTTTTCAATTTCATTTGAATATTATTACTCGTTATAATAAAATGTATCATTTTAGAATCGAGGAATTTGAAATTTTATACGTTTATGTTTCTGAAAATACAACTGAAATAACAAAACGAGGTAAAAATTTGTTCAAGTGCGTGTCATATTTGCGTGAGGGATTCGAAGGCGTATATTATATAACTTGAAAGGAGTTTAAAGGGTTAGGGTATTTTTCTCTTGAGAATTCATAAAGCTATATTTTGTATTCCTTTTGAAATGCAAAGCAAAGTAGTTAAGGAAATAAGGGAGAACATAGTTATCGTTAGTTTTCTTTAATATTTTCTATTCCTCATCATTGATTTTTTTAAATATAAAATAAATACATAATAATAGGTATGTCGTATTAAAGTTAGAATTCATTTATCTGTGTTTAAAGTTCTTCATCAAGGCTCATAACTTTCTATAATATGTGGGGTGTAAACCAAATTAATTTTACCTTTTTTCTTTTATATATGCGGAGAAAATGCAGACAGACACCTACACGAACAAACAGACAGACGCACGAGTGAAATAATGATTTTGTATTTCTTTTTATGGTACAAGAATTAAACTATATGAAAACAACTAACATATTTTTTCGAATGTAAGGAAAAATAATAGTATCTATACATATAATAAAATTGTAACTAACAGATTGGGCTTAATCTGTATATTAGATATTTTTTGGAAAACCTTATTATAAACATTATTATCGATACAGAGGCCGAATCTATAGTTTTTATAGTTTTTGTCTGTCTGTTACCGCATCACAGAAAAATCACTGGAAGGATTTTGATGAAATTCGGTATGGTGATAGCTGGTTATCCGAGTCAACATATAGGATACTTTTTACTGCGGGAAAATATCTCATTTTTGAGAAAAAATACAAAAGCTGCAATGTAAGAGTATACTAATATGTAAAACTTAAGAATTTGTTTTTTTTTGACATCTAAACGTGGGCGGATCCGCGGGCAATGCTAGTATATATATAATTATTGTTATATTTGACTTTTCACTTTAACTCGTTATCTTAAAATCAGTTGAACTTCATCGAAACTCTATTTTCAGCCGTGATATGTGTGGATGATCGTGGCTACTAGAATTTGAAGATTCAAAACCTTGTGTGGGACGAATAAATTGACGTCATATTGTAAAAATAACTTGCATTAGAATATGTCATCGCATTTCTCTAAATCTTAGTAGTTTTGGTAAGATTTATAATGTGCAATTTTAGAATGTTATCATGAGGTATATAATTTAAATAAAAAAATATACTATTTCTATTAGTTACTATGTTTAGAATTTTCTATTTAAATAGAATTAGATTTCTATTTCTAATTGAATACACCATACAGCTTGATACTTTTTATTATATTTATATTACGTAAAATTCATAATATATTAAAAATAACGTATTTCGATAATCTCTCTAAACTTAGATATTATACCATCATTGTATAAATCAATAAAAATATTCCTGTGAATTCAAACCGCGATCCTTAGCGTAGTGGTTAATGCCATTGAGTGATACCAGTGCACATTGCACTATGTTACTATTATTAAAAAACTTTTTACAAAAAAAAATAAAAACCGACTTCCAGGCACTAAAATATAAAGAATAACTAAACGCACCGACTTCGAAAATATCTGATTAGATATCTATTCTAAATGAAAACCCCTGTTTAGTTTTTTGACATTTTAGGCCTGGAAGTCGGTTTTTATTTTTTTTGTAAATGTTTTATTTTTCCATTTTTAGTGTAGACGTGATAAGCAAGTAATTTGTAAGAAGAAAGGTTTTTAATAACATATTCGATTAAACAATTTATTTAAAAAAAGAAATTATTTATTGTTAATTTTTTAAAAAAAAACCTGGGAAATATACCCATTGAAACAAAAAAATATATTGTCCAAATCGGTTCAGGCGTCTTCGAGTAATCGAATGAACATACATAAAAAAAAGATTCCGACGAATTGAGAACCTCATTTTTGTGAAATCGGTTAAAAAAGTACTTTTTTTTTAAAAAGAACCTTCACTATCCTTGAATATCGTAAATTATTTTTATTGACGTATCAGGTGACCAAATTAGCGAATTTGCTTAAATACCCTAAAACACTATACTCGTATTTTTAATCAATCATTATACTATTAGTTAGTTTAGATACGTTAGGTTTATTAGATCTAAAACTAACTGTACCTTAAACAAACTACTCGCTACAACAAACAATCAAATTAGTGCTTCGTAAAAAAGACACAAGAAAGGCGTAAAGATATTAGCTCGTTGAAAGTCACACTTTTCAGAGTAAATATTAAACAAGTGTTGAAAAGCGCGGGCTTTATTTTTTCTGCAGCTATTAACTTTGATGACTATGACCTATTTTACATGCGTATTTCCTTCTGAAAAACGTTGGTATAAAGAGAAATGATTAAAAAAATACGCGTATTATTTGCTGTTCCGATGGCATGGCACAATTTATTTTAGTGCAATCGTTTGTTTATGGATATTGTTCGATTTGTAGGTATTTGTTATTGTACATGAACAGTTTAAAAGATGAAGTATACTCGTATTTTCTTATTTTTCTATTATGCAATTGTATGTTAGAATATATATGACAAGCCACTCACTCTCGCTTTACTCGGGTTCGTTCCTAGGTTGATTCCCTATACAAACTTTCATCCTCATTTTCACCTCCTTAAGGGATTTTCGGAATAAAAAATATCCTATGTCCTTCCCAGAGTCTCAAACTATCTTCTTATCAAATTTCATCTAAAGCGGTCCAGGTTTTTGAGGTTATTCGTAACAAAAATACAAAAAAACAAATCTTTCCTCTTTATAATAGTAGTGTATACGAGGTTTCTTTTAGAAAGTAACTCTTCTATAAAGTTTTTTGAACCATTAGATAAATTTAATTTGTTGTAAAACTTTATAGGTATTCAGTCTCTAGCCTTTGATTCCACCACTAAATCTGTCGTGTCAATAAAAGCTTTAAATCCTAAAAACCCGATAGCCATTTGGTGGCTGACTGACTGAGTAAATGAGCGCTGAAATAAAAAAGAATAAAAGTTTTTTGTGAGATAGAGAAAGTCAGAAAGCAATTCGAAAAATTAGTCTCATATTAATTATACATATTATTATACATATATAAAAAATCATATTTCAAACATATTTTCACATTTTAAACATTCAACACACACCACACAAATGACTTATCATTATAAATGTGAATTAACCAATTTAATAATATGAATTACCTATGAATACCTAAACAATTAATGCAGAAAAATTTATTACATAAAATCATATTGTTTAAAACTAGGTAATTAAATAAAAAAAAATATATAAACTACTATATTAAAAATTTAGCTTAAGTCATTATTTTTAGTGGTCTAACTTTAACTACCGCTATAGTTTATTTTTATGGCGGTAATTGTAAAGAAATATTAATAATGTAGAATATCAATGTTTAAAGTATAACTGACCTTGTAATGTCATTTTATTATTGTGTGGATTTTTAGTTAAAAATATGAGTGATAATGTTTAATGATAATTTAGTGACAATTCTTTTGTATCATAAAGGAAGGAACTGTCGTCTGTAATACAGGCTCGGCCTAGTACAGTCGGCAGTGACAAACCGATGTAAGTAGCATAAATTGTAATAAGCTTTATTTTGCGCTTAGTGTAAATTTAATGTCAAAACTTATTGCTAATAAACTTTTATTATTTATTATTATTATATACGGTTTCCGAGATACCTAATCAGATATTTTCGAAGTCGGTGCCAGCCGACGCATCTAATATATTTTGATACGTAAAATACATTACCTATTAGATATTCATATCTTAAAATATTGTTCGCTATATCTAGCCAATTATTAATTATTATAATATATTAATATAATAGTCGGTTAAAAATATAGGAAGGATAATAGCTATATCGTATTGAGAATTATAAAAGTTAATCTACATATAAAAATCGATATCCTTCTTATATGTAGAATTAAGACCTGTATTAAGATATGTAGATCATACTAATAATAACTACAACTACTAATAACAACTAAAAACAAACCACTAATCAGTGACAAATAATACAATACTAGGGATTAAAATATATAATAATAATATGTTAAAATATTAATAAAAGGAATTTAAAATTGGACAATAAGAATAATACGCGAAAAATGTACGAATATTTCGAATAAAAAGACTTTTGAAATTCCTTTTGAAACTCACTAACGATTTAAATCATTCAGCAGAATTCGGCCTTTGAAAGATTATTTAGCTTTAGTTTATTTATTGATATCTGATTCAATATTTTCTTTTAACGGTTAACTTCAGTTAAAGTCAAAGCCTTATGGATACTCTATATTTACAATACTTTTAATTAAGATGAGAATTAATGCAAATAATAAAGTTTAATTCCTTGTACTAAAGTTGAAGTTCCGATTAAATTATTATATTTAGTAAAAAAAAATTGGTGGCTTGAACTGCCTTTATTCATTCACCCTGTTATATTTTAGAGCGTAGCATAGCAGCTACGGTTCTTAATATTTTAATGTTGGCTTTATGTGTATGTTAAAATACTAACTCTATCATGTTTTGAGTAATATGTTATAATCTGAATTCGTATTATTTTTTTATTCATATTTTACTCTCAAAATTGTATATTAATATAACTACTTAGTATATCTATACATATAATAAAATTGTAACTAAGCCGAATCTGTACATTAAATATTTTTTGGAAAATATTATTGAAATACACATTATTATCGATACAAAGGCTGAATTTACAGTTTTTAGAATTTTTATTTGTTTGTCTGTCTGTTACCGCATCACGGAAAACCCACTGGAGGGATTTTGATGAAATTTGGTATGATGATAGCTGATTATACAGGTCAGCATAAGAGATACTTTTTAGTGTGGGAAAATATGTCATTTCTGAGAAATCAATACTAAACGTAAATATATAAAATTTCGCATTTTTTATTTAAAGAAAGTAAAAGATCTGTACGGCAAAGTTGAGAGAAATAGCATGAACAGGAAATCACGCTTCTATTTTTGACTTTGACATTTATTTTGGCGGACTTTATCTGATATTAAAGAATTGAATAGAATTGCGTATAATTATTTAGTTTCAGTTTTAAGTAACCATTTCACTTTTAATACTATTTTTTTAAACTGTAAACACAGGTACAGAAAAAAACTAGCTTTAATTTGATATATAAATGATGAATATACCCTATGAACGTATAAACGTACCAATATATGACCCGCTTACACCTGGCGGCGAAGAGGTTGCGGCCAAATGCGCAACGGCAGCTATCATTTTTCAAGATCTCTACGTATAGTTCTGTGAAGTGGAGTATAATTTATTGTAATAACAAATGCATCGTTTTTGTTCCAAAAAGTCAACTATTATTTAGTTAATTAAACATACTAGCGGGCACATTTAAATAGGCACCCCGGTCAAAACATATTGTCCCTTTTATTATTGTATATAAAAAATTGATTTCGATTAAATACGCTATGAACGTGGCAATCTTGCAGCGGGATCTCGATCCATTATAATTAATAAAGTTTTATTGTTCAAATAGGTATCTGATCATTTTTTAGTCAAAAAAATACTTTATTTAAAATATAAAAGTAACTATATTTGCTAAAACACAAGAGGCGTTTGTAGTATAGCGGAATTTTTGCAGAACTATTAGAGCTCTACATTGCCATGCAACGTTTTCATTTATTTAGAACCGCTTATTCAGTGCACGTCGATAAAGAAATCAAACAGCTTTTTCTGTCGACTGGACTCACTAATTTATAGAGTACTAGCGGCTAACCCTCGCTTTGCTTGGGTTCACCTCTGGAAAAACAAAAAGAAATCTATCCCTCGGGAACCGTATATTTTTCTGGGATAAAAAGTAGCTTATGTGTTGTTCCAGACTATAATCTATCTATATGGCAAATTTCATCCAGATCCATTCAGCCGTTCTGGCGTGAAAGAGTAACAAACAGCCATACATTCTCAAAAACTTTCACATTTATAATAATATTTATACAGACTAGCGACTCACCGTCGCTTCGCTGGGGTTCGTCCCTAGGTTGATTCCGAATACAAACTTTAATCCCCATTTTCACCCTCTTTAGGGATGATTTCCGGGATAAAAGCTATTCTATGTCCTTTCCAGGGTCTCAAACTATCTTTTTACCAAATTTCATCTAAATTAGTCAAGTAGTTTCGGAGCTTATTTGGTACAAATAAGCAAAAAAATCTTTCCTCTTTATAATATTAATATACATAGTCCTCTAAAGCTCTACACAGGGCGATCCTGTGGAGTGTGCGAGGTGAGACACCAGGAAGGCGCACCCGACTATCATACTTAATTTATATGACTGCTGGCAAACGGGGCTTGATGGTTATAAGTGTAACTTGGTACGAAATGTCATTACAGTGCTTAAACTTCGAATTCGCTTACCATGAAAGTTGGTATTTTTGACAACCCAATTATTTGACAGCAGATCCATATAAACTAATGGGCAATCACCTATTATAAGATTCTTATACTGTTCTGATACCTTTACTACTCAGCTTCTAATAAATGCTAAAGTAATTTTAATACACATAAATCTTTAAAAAAATACAGATATCAGTTAAAACTGCATCATAATTCGTTCGGTAGTTCTCAAAATTATCGCGTACATAATATATGCAAACAGACGCATGCTAGCGAATTATTTTTATATATGTAAAAATATAACGATTAATATAATATTACGGTAGCTGATATATGTACCTATCTGAAACGCGTAATATTCCGAATATTTCCGAGAACGATAAAAATACGGGATAAAATTGTAAGCTCAATAGCTCAATAATATTCGCTTAATACGAGCGATGTGATCATATTTTATTTAAAGACTAGGTATTTTTTCCCCGGAGCTCCTTTTGTGGTAGGCAAGTTAATAAAACATCAAGTTATGTGTAGATTCAGGATATGAGCTTTTTTAAAAGCTCTTAATAGTTTATAATATTACGGTGATATGGTATCATTCACACAACATCTTATTCACTTTTCTTCTGATAGTATGCTAGGCCACCAAAAATCCGTTCAATAGAAAAACACCTGAAGTGAAAGCTCAATATGAATATTAATGTAATGATACTATTTTTAAAACCTACTTCCAACTTTTTTATCTTATAATCTAAGAATACAAAAATAAAAACATAAAAATCTACTAATTTCTATTTACTATTTATTATTTTACAGTTTAATCTATACTTTTATTAAGAGTAAACAAAGATTAAAGCGTGTCTTTAAAGGCCAAAGACTGTTCTACTACTTGCCTTTGTAGGGAATCTGCTCTCCGTCAAAAGACTATTAAAGTTTCATAACACCGAAGATTTATTCGTGCACAGTTCTTGGACATAATTACAACTTCGTTAAAAGTTACACTATATTAATTTCAGATTAGTAATTTACACTTAGCAAGAACATCGTGCATTTCACAAAGTCATCGAATTGAGATGGAAAACGTAACGAATTAAAATTTTCAATTATTTGAAAATTCTAGGTTGTTTGTTATGTTTTTCATACCTATCTTATGAACTATAATATTATAATATGTTTTTAAATGTTCAACTGGAATATCAATTATATATTTTTTACAATATAATTATATAAAAATATTTTTTTATTTTATATATTATATCGATGATTTGGAAAATACAATGTTAAGCTTTTAAGTGTAAAGTTATTTATTTTTCTAGTAAAAAAATATGAATTCTTGTCACTATCAAGTAATTCTTACTAGCTTTCAGTCTTACTTAAATAAATAAGTTTTTATTTTACATTTTAAATAGGTATAAATAGTTATTAGCCCGCGTTAGCCATATAAATTTGGTTTTTTTTTTTGTTAATAATATTGACAAATATTGACATTATATATACGATACTAACGTCACTCAATTGTTTTGCCTTCCCGGAACCTTTTCACTAACACTTAAACTTTATGTTATGGTATTAAAGTTCAAATTGACTTTTAAGTATTATTACGAATCTTTTGTATGGAAGTATAGAAAAGTGTCGTTTTTAGACTTTTCAGGCATTTTTTTAATTTTTTTTTCTCCGTAAGAACCATCCTCGTACTTCAAGGAATATTCTAAAAAAAGGAATTAGTGAAATCGGTTCAGCTCCCCTTGAGATTTCCGCTTGCCAACACATTCAGCGATTCATTTTTATATTATAGATTAGCATAAATTAATACCTGTGATTTATGTTAGATGCTGCTGGGTAACGGAAATACGTTAATCATTACCATTTTTATTGTACTCGCTATTGTACGTGCTGCACTCTCTGGAGGTGAACTTTGATTTCGCATCCATTTATTATATACTCTTGGCATCGCTTCTACTCATATTTCAACATATTATCAATCTGTATTCTCTTCGCTTTTTGCTATATATGTACGAGTTTTTAAAAAATGATTCGACAAGTTTTTTTTATGTTGGGACATTAACACACAACACCGTCTACTTCCATGGTAAGCTACGAGGCTTGTGTTATGGATACCAGGTAGTGATACACTACACATATATATATATATATATATATATATATATATATTATATATATATAATATATATATATATATATATATATATATATAACTTTAAATACATACATATTATAAATAAAAAAAAATCATTTAATTCTTCTTTTTTAATTTTTCTTTTAATTGATTCTTCAAAGTTAATTAAAGAATCGCTTATCCTTTCTTATTAGTTATATTCAATAAGCAATTAGTACTATGTGTGACATTTTACTTTTATATTGATCTTAATATTTTTTCAGCAAATATTCTTTTATTGTAAAATATTACTTGTACTGACTTCCAAGCCCTCCCTTGAGTATATAAACGATAAGAGCAAACATCAAAATACCATTTTCGATAAAAGTAGAGATTGGAATTATATATTCTCTATAGCTCTACAATACACAGTATTGTTTACTATCCAGAGGCTAATGACTTGTAAAGAACACACTGTATATCTAACTACCTAATAGTGAAATACTTCGCGCATGTAATTTATGGAATATAACAACATTAACACACTAATTAACATGAAAACAGGCGCTGTCATAGAAATAACCTCTTTATTTACGTAGATTGGCTTGTTTGGAATATTTTATGCACCAGCATTGCCCGCGGCTCCGCTCGCGTTCAGATGACCAAAAACCAAAAATCTTAGGTTTTACATATTAGTATACTCTTACAATGCAGTTTTTGTATTTTTTCTCAGAAATGAGATATTTTCCCGCGGTCAAAAGTATCCTATATGTTGACCTGGATAACCAGCTATCATCATAATAAATTTCATCAAAATCTGTCCAGTGGTTTTCTCGTGATGCGGTAACAGACAGACAGACAGACAAAAATTCTAAAAACTATAGATTCGGACTCTGTATCGATAATAATGTCTATTTCAATTAGGTTTACCAAAAAATATTTAATGTACGGATTCGACTTCGTTACAATTTTATTATAATATGTATAGATTTAATAGTAAACTCTTATATTTCTTGTTGCCCTTCGTGGCGCAGTGAAATTTGTATATGGCTGAATAAATGTACGTTAGAGGTGGTAGGATCTATTTCCAAGTGTGACAAACTTATTTTTATTTTCTTGTTAATACTTATGAAGCTAAAAATGTTAGTGTAAAATCAATGTAGCAATTCAATTTTAGGCTTATATTATTGTACATAGCGATATCAAGTTTCAGACATGAGAACATGACATTAAAAAAGTGCATGCAAAGTTCTGGAACTTTTAACAGAATTGAATATTGAGACGTTTCTCTAGAGCTACTTTTAACTTTGGCATAGAAAATATTTTACATGGCTTCAGTGATTTTAGCAGGTTGAGAATGGGTAGAATAAGTTAATTTTATAATATCACATGCATGATCAATGATCATATTAATTGTATTAATATATATAATTAATATCGCTAATAGAAATTATCTTATTATATTATAGGAATAATATGTTTAGATACATTATTTTCACGTTTTCATTATATATATATATATATATATATATATATATATATATATATATATATATATATATATATATATATATATATATATATATATATATATGTGTTTATGTGAAATGTCTAGACTTCCTAGTAAGGAAAACTACGGATAGACTTCTAACACGAGAACTTTTTTAAGTCATCTTTCATTTCTCATTCTCATTTCATTCTTGTTTTTGGGTAAAATTTGCTACTGAATAAATAATAAAAAATGAAATTGCCGTTTACGAGATAGGTAAAAGCTAATTTTCATAACCTCAGACCGTGATTATTTCGTGATTTTCAAGGGTTATTTATTTACTGTCTAAATAAAGTAATCGCGGTGGGATTTTTTATTTTCCTTGGCTACTGCTGCTTAGTTGTTAAAGCTTGTAAACATTAATATCTTTTTCTGTTTTACCAGAAATCTTTTTAGTATGTAAAAATATACGTTTAGTTACACGTTTTAAGTACGAGAGAGAAAAACAAAAACTGTGAGGTTTATTTAGTATGATTACATTCTTTTTTACGTTTACTAAAATATCCAAATTTCATGCTATTTGCAGTGTTACTTGTCTGTGTATACCTTGAAAGTAATGCGATCGGAATTATTTTAAGTATTCGCAAATACGAAAAGAAAATATGTATTCATTGAATAATATGAGTTTACTTGTTGAATATGTTTATAATCAAAAAATAATTAAATTTACATTTTTTTAAACAAACAAACATGAAAGATTTAATGAAAGATTTACTAATTTAGAACGATTTGTATAATTAAATATATGTTAGTTTAGATCTACAGTGTCAAGACTATCGTATTCTAGACAAAAAATCAAGATGCCCAAGACAAGTCTGCTTATTAGCAAAAACTTCTCTTATCTTCCAAATGAAGTTCTGTATGTTTTCTCGTAAAATACCTGTTATGAGAGTGCATATGCTGCAACTCGCCTCGCTTCACTGTGTCTTGGTAACTCACCTATTCTAAGATAATAGCAGATCATATTACTAGTATACGTAAATAGTGCCCGATTGCATCAGAATAAAAAAATAACTAAACATTTACTTAGCCTCTCCTCCTCCGCTCCGCCCGCGTTCAGATGACCTGAAACCAAATTCTTGGTTTTACGTATGAGTATACTCTTACATTTCAGTTTTTGTATTTTTTCTCAAAAATGAGACATTTTCCCGCGGTAAAAAGTATCCTATATGTTGACCCGGATAACCAGTTATCGCCATACCAAATTTCATCAAACCCCTTTCAGTGGTTTTTCTGTGATGCGGTAACAGACAGACAGACAGACGACAGACAGACAAAAATTCTAAACACTATGGATTGGGCCTCTGTATCTATAATAATGTGTATTTCAAGGTTCTTGAAAATCTTAACGTAAATAGTGCCCGATTGCATCAGAATAAAAATACTTAGATTTGAAGTAAAAAGTTATAATACAATATTTGAAAACAAATAATATCGTTCTTTTGTAAATAATACACTCTGAAGTTATTAGATTTTCTACTTTAATACTTTTCTTTGATAAAACTAGTATTCTACGATCCTTTTAGTCCATATATTATTATGTAGAGTAGGTAACTACTCAGACTTATTTTCTATTTATGCTTTAGCGATCACTTTAACAACCTGTCATAAATAAATATAAATTTATCGTTTCGAACCAAAGTATGTTAAGCCTTGACAAAAAAGAAGCATTGAAAAGTTTAAGGAATCCTTTTATATAGTGTAAAGGTAAAAGTTCTGCTAATCTAATATAACAGTAGTTATATTAGACTAGCAGAACCCGCGGCTTCGCTCGCGCTAAAACTACAAAAAAACTCTAAAAAGGTAGGTTTCATACAAAATTTTATTCCCTATTTTACTTATGGGATGAATTTCGAAAAATGCTAAAACACGTATTTCTTTAATTGTATTGAAGAATATTAATACCAGGTTTCAAGTAATTCGGATAGTAAATATTTTTTTTGGTTGTATTATATCGTGTTTTCTCATGGGAGTGAGATAATCTCCGGCGATAAAAAGTAGCCTCTCCAGCCCTCCAACTATCTCCACACAAAAAATCACGCCAATCCGTCACTCCGTTTCGACGTGAAAGAGAGACAAATAAACAAACACACTTTCACATGTATAATATTAGTGTGGATATTGATTGCTTTCTGCCTATTAACTGCTTCGCTGGTGTCAAGTGGTTGCAGATCAGAAGCAGCTGGGTACTTGTCAAGCGTCGGGCCAAGTATAGTTATTTGGTTTTTCTTACTTACAGTCTTAGTGAATTAGACCACCACATATAAAATCCGTCATGAGGACTCTTGTCTATACGTTGATAAACCTCTTATTAATACACTTTCGGTGTTTCGTTTGTATTTAGAGAAATCGCTTTGGGCGATAGTCTGAAATAGAAAATCTATAGTATTTTCATTAATAATAATAACTCTAAGCAATAATCGAACTCGCTAACATCGGGTTTGTAGGCAGTAGAGAATAGGCGGTTATCATAGTGTGAATGACAAATCGACAGATTTATTACACTGTCTCATGTTTTAATAATAAGAAGATTGAAATGTACATAAATTAGTCAAAGTTGCAATCTATGCAATCTCATAAAAATTTACTTGAAATGAAAAAATAATATTTAACTCATATAATAAATACCGTCGAGTAGCTGACTCAAGTCATTTCCATTACTGGCTTATTTCTAAGTTACTTTACTCGACCAAATAAAATTGTTTGCTAACTATCTTAAAGAAAATGTTCAACTTAAATTTCATAATCGTAAATTGCAAAATCTCGATCATAAAATTTGCAAAACAGTAAACGAAATAATAAGAACAAAGTAGTTGAAATTAGCCCTTGAAGAATATTTTGTAATAAAATTTACATTACTGACACTACTGTTAAGTACTGAAATAACTAATTTATAAATAAGTTATAGTTATGTAAGTTACTTTAATAATTCAATACAATTATTTACTAATAATAATTATTTATTTACTAGCAACTCATCCTCGTTTCGCTCGGGTTCGTTACTGGGTGATTTTATATAACTTTTTTTAAAGAATAGATTAAATAAAGCAAATACTAAATGTTAAGTGAAGCTCGCCGCCCGCATCGAAATCGGTTAAGCCATTCCTGAGATTAGCGCGCACAAACGCATAGACAAATATACTAAATTTCGACGACTACGACTTCGAAAATATCTGATTAGATATCTGTTCTAAATGAAAACCCCCGTTTAGTTATTTTTTACATTTTAGTGCCTGGAAGTCGGTTTTTCTTTTTAAAGTTTTTATACAATTACTAAAATATAAAAAAAATGTAAATTATTTTATATATATAATCCAAATGCTTTCCTCTTGAATAATACAAAATTTGTTTACGTTTCTGCTCCATTTCAATCAAGTAAATATTGTATTATGATTTAATATATTGGAGTATATAAATTTTGATAATCATAAATATTAAGGTTTTATAAAATATTTCTTAGTGTTTCTTGGACATGATCTCTAGAAACTAACAGTATTTACTTTTCTTAATGTGTATTTATTTGAAGCTCAATTTTATTTTGTAACTAGTGACAGACCCTCGCTTCGCTTGGGTGCATCCTTAAGTACGTACATATAGCGTTGCTACAGTTCCACAGATCTTTTTAGATCAATAATTCATTTCATTCAGTTATCATATAACTTTACTGGTTTGGCCGGCATGATTTTTTTTCTATGATATCTTAAACAATACATAAAACCTTAATAAATTATACATCTAAAGTTCACTTCGTCTATAAGTGAAAATCGCGTAAAAATCCGTTCGGTAGTTTTTAAATTTATCGCGTTTGGACAGACAGACGTTGTGGGGTACTTTATTTTATAATACGTAGTGATATGAAAGAAAATAAGTTCTTCTTATAACAAGTCAGAATCGATGGTTTGTTAGATTTGTTCGTGAATTTAAAAAAAAATATTATTTTAGCTCCAGCCGAGCTTGTTCTTGTCGAGGGTTCTATACTATCGAACGGTTATAATACATAAATGTTCCACATTTACCGATAAAATAGGATCATAGCCATTGAAACCTTTCACGCGTTTGACAGTTTAGCTAGTTTTATTATTTGCTATTTTACTTCAGGGTTGTATTATTATCATCACGAACATTTATTATTTATTTTACAAAATACGAAAAAGAGGTCGAAAAATAAAACTTTAACATAAATCGTTTCTTGTACCTACTGAGATTCTAGTGCAATTTATACTTCCAGCGTTCTTATTTTTTGTTAGGAAATCTACTACATATGTATGGTAATATGATATTATAATTTGTGAAATTATCAACTTATTATCTAATGTGGTTCAAAATATGTTATAGTTATATAAGGGGAAACAATCAGCTTAGTACTTTAGTTTCTAGTGTACTCTATAAATAGTACAATTTCATGCTAATATCGACATGCATGAAAATTGGACGACACGTTTGGCTCAGTTTGTAGTCATCCTACTTGCTGTGCCAGCGGTCGCGGGTTCCAGTCCCGCTGGGGGCATTCATTTGTGTGATGAGCACGAATGTTTGTACTTCAGTCATGGGTATTTATATTTATAATATGTATTATGTAGGTATGTATTTAAGAGTTATACATGTGTAATGTATCAACTATCTGGTATCCATAACACAGGCCTCGTAGCTTATCATAGAACTAGATGGTGCTGTGTGTTAATGTCCTAACTAATTTATTTATTTATTATTTATCGTGACATACATATATTTCTCAGAAACAAAAAAATTATGTGGGAAGAACTACTGTACCTTAAATAAGATAATAGCTATTACTATTATTTGGCTTGTAAAATATAACATTTAAACTAATTAAAAATATAAGAAACAGAATTATTATATACAAAACGCAATTTTTATCAGACCCAAAAAAAACCTAGAACTTATTCAAGAATGTTTGACTATTTCTGTCATATAAATTCATAATTCTTATGACAAAAACAGTGAAGCACCATTTCTCAGCACCGTATATTTAAATATCGTTTACTGGCAACGTCTACGTAAATAAAGTAGAAAGTGAAGTGAAATTCTATCTGCGTACAATACAAGGGATATAAATAAATAAATATGTCAGGACATTAACACACAGCACCATCTAGTTCCATGGTAAGCTACGAAGCTTGTGTTATGGATACCAGATAGTTGATACATTATACATATATAACTTTAAATACATTGTATTCAGCCCTTTTTAACGTCCCACTGCTGGGCACGGGCCTCCCTTCAATACGAGGGGGATCAGGCCATAGTCCACCACGCTGGCCAAGTGCGGGTTGGCGGACTTCACATGTCTTTTGAAAACTTACTAGGTTCTCTCAGACATGCAGGTTTCCTCACGATGTTTTCCTCCGTTAAGACAAGTGGTAATCATGTTGGAAATGATTCGCACATGAAAATATCAGAGGTGCGAGACCTAGGATTTGAACTCGCTTCACTCGGTTTCCCAAGCGAGCGCGTCACCACTGGGCTACCACTGCCTTAACTTTAAATACATACATATTATAAATATAAACACCCATGACTGGAGTACAAACTTCGTGCTCATCACACAAATGAATGCCCCCAGCGGGACTCGAACCCGCGACCGCTAGCGCAGAAAGTAGGGTCACTACAAACTGAGCCAAACGTGTCGTAAAATTACCTATACTTATAAAAAAATTGTTATCAAGATCTGCTTAAAGTGTTTGATTCAGCATATTGCTAAGGACCTAGATAAAACCTTTAAAATAAAAGTGATTAATCAAACTTCCACTTCAATTTTATGAGCTCTGATACGAAAAACCTTTCAATTTTAATATAAGGAGTGGAATATTAAAAATTGAAATATATGAAATTGAGTTGAAATATAATAAGATTTTTAAGTCTGAAGTATTTACTTTAATTTTCCATAGATAAAAATGAGATTTTATAATAATGTCCACCTGACAGACTTTGGCCACGGCGGCCTAGTTCAAATTTAAATTCAAAATATTTTATTCAGCATTAAATTATTTAATTTTTTTGCCGTACGTCATAAGTTTTCTACTATACCTAGTCAATGAAACTAGCCTGATGCGCAGGAGATATAATATTTTTTAACGTTGGCAAATGCATTTAGGCATACCTGCATACATCCAGGTGGGTTTAAGGGACTCACCTGCTAGAAGAACCAATATATAATTTTAAATAATTGATTTCCATCACTATGCAAAAAGCAAAAAGATTCTGAAACTAAGCAAAACGTTAAAATAACAGGTAAGGATTTAGTTATCAATAAAAAAAGTTGTTTTTTTTATATAAATATATATGGTTGGTTATGGTCGAATTTTAACCACTGATCGAACACTACTAGTGTTATATAAAAAACTAATGACTCATCCTCACTTTGCTCGAGTTGATTCCCCATAGAAATTTTTCTTCCCCATTTTCATCCCCTTAAGGGATGATTTTCGGGAATAAAAAGTATCTCATGTTCTTCCGAGAGTCTCAAAATATTTTTTTTACGAAATTTTATCTAAATCGGTCTAGTAGTTTTTGAGTTTATTCGTTATAAACATACAAAAATACAAATCTTTCCTCTTTATAATGAAATAAAGTGTAGATAATTATATTAAAACACCAACTATATTGCACGTAATTCAAATAAATTAGTAGCTAATATAGGTAAAAACAAAAAACTTAGGTGCCAATCTTAGATTACACTTTTATTGGAAAGAAAATTGAGATAAATGGAAGCCATCAATCGCCCCATACCCTACGAACGAGCTTTGACGACATTTAAAATATATTAGTCTTTGAATCTCCTTTTTTTAAATGCAACTTTTAAATTAAACAACGATATTTTTACCTTTTATTAACAATTTAGACAGCGATGGATTTATATAATACGCTTGTTACAAGTATTTGACACGCAGTTTATTAATTTCAATTATTTTAAAGGACGGTTTTAAATAAATATTCTTTATATATTTTATATAAAACTTTAATAAATACTATAATCTGTAATGTTAACAACTACATGAGCTTCTATGGTTATTTATATGATACAAAAATTAAATAATTAATAAAAATGTAACTTTCGGCGATGTTCCATATCATTTCGAAAATTTGACTTCGAGCCACATTGGCTACTTTTTACACTGAGAAAGAATCCCCCCGGAATAGAGGATAAAAGGCTTAACCGATGATAATGAAATGTCACTATCTAGTAAAGGAATCTAGTTTGAGTGACATACGCTATTATTTATGGTCGTTATATGTAGGCGGGGCCGCGGATGAAAAGAAAGGATTTTTTTAACTCATCTATACTAATATTATAAAGAAGTAAAGTTTGTGAGCTTGTGACGTTGTAGGGGTAATCTTTGGATGTACTCAACTGATTTAGATGAAATTTAGTAAAAAGATAGTTTGAGACCCGGGGAAGGACATAGAATACTTTTTATCCCGGAAATCATCCCTAAACGGGTTGAAAATGGGGATGAAAGTTTGTATGGGGAATCAACCTAGGGACGAACCCGAGCGAAGCGAGGGTGAGTCGCTAGTATTAAAATAAATTGAAAGCTCTCAAGAAAAGTCGCTTCGCAAAATGTAAATTGCTATGCAAAGCTCTGTACTCGTGTATAAAAGACAAAATAGTTAAACGTGCAAGTTTAAAATGCAGTCATGTTTGCATTACGAAGAATATGATAAAAATCCATTTCCATTGTCGCTTGTTGGCCTCACGCCAGTGAATAGAGGTATGAGAAAATACCTTTACATACAAAACACGTCAAATGTATTCAGCGTTTGATGGAACAGTTACTATACAAGGAATGCGAATTTTTGTACAACGTTTTTACCAAGAATTAGTCTTTATTAAAACTTTGTGCAGACATACATTTAAAATAAATTTTTATACATATCTTTAGTGCATATTATGTAGAATATTTTGTAAATAAAAAAAGCTTAGTTAAACTAAACATTTTCTTCACGTAGTAAAATAACAAATGTGGTTTGTTATTTTGCCAGAATTTACGAAGCTGCTGTCGTATTTTGGTATCAAGCCAGAATGCAGCGGTTAGGGACTACGCCAAAGTATTATAACTTAACAGTTTCCTTATAATTCCTTAAACACAAAATATTCTTCAAACCCTTAAATTAAATGTAACATTCGTGATATAATGTGCATGGTATAAAAATGTAATCCATTTTCAAGCTTTTAAATAATATTGAAATGCAAATAAATTATAAAATAATTTTTAAATAGCTAAAACGAACACAACTTTTATCCAAAATCTTTACCGAGAATATATGTACGTAAATTTAGATAATGATATTGCTAATATTATTGCCTGGAGCATTTATGTTAATCAAATTCAACACACAAATTACCCAGCAGTAAAGCCACCAATTAGTTTTCATATATTAACGTAACTCACATACTATTCACCCCTTATTCTACTTATACTATAAAAAAATCCGGACAAGTGAGAGTCGGACTCGCCCACCGAGGGTTCCGTACAAATTTGTAGGAAATCTGTTTGACTTTCATTTTCATTTTTTTTTATTTTACCTTTATTTCTGCTGGTGTAGCAGCTTAAAAGTAGCAGGCGTAGACTTAAGAGAGTACTCTCTTACTCTAACTTTGGAAAGATGGAGTAGAAAAATGTGCAAAAAATACAGGTAGTGAAGCTTTCTAAATACCTAAAGTGTAAATTTATTTACAGAATATACGCTTAATATCTTTTAAGATACCGGATGGTTAGAGTTACCATAGCTAAAATTAAATTTATTCTCCATATATCTTTAAGAAATAATAAAACTTACACGAACTTATTTATGCAAGTAATAAAGTATGTATTGCAAAAAAAAAATATTTTTTCGTACTTAGATCGCGGGCGAAGCCGTGGATTCTGCTAGTACATAATAAAAACTAACTAATAACTATCATAATCCCTTGCGTAGTTTAGAAGATCTAAGCGTACATAGGGACAGACAGACGCGGGAAGCGAATTACTATGTAAAGATAAAGTACTTTTATAAATACATACATACATATAAATTTTAGTCAAATATATAATACAATTGCAGGGTTAATGAAAAATAATCTATGAAAGGTAAAAGATCAACTGTTCAGTAATCGTCTCTTCAAGATGTTAATTGAGTTGTAAAGTCAAATGAGATTCCAGTGTTGACTTTATTGGAACTGGATTAACATTTAATGGTCTCCTTAGAATTATTATTTCCTCTTATTTAAATAGAGGGTAAGAATATATGAAACTACAAGGTTTTTGTACCTTATAAAAATAAAATATAGAGTAAGCTCTAAATATATATGTATATATATATATATATATATATATATATATATATATATATATATATATATATATATATATAATATATAATTGAAATTGTTCATAATATTGAATATATCTAGATCACTCCAATCACCCCGTGTAGACATTAAGTTCATTCGGTTTGCTTGCGATGTAGTTTTTTGCAGTACAAACGAAGTCTGATCGGCTCTACGTCCAGTGTAGGCCACTACTTATTCAAAACATACACTATAAAATATGTACAATACTATGTAAGCCCAGTCGAATATGTCGAACAAAACCAAACCGAAGTCGGAGTGATTGCTGTAAGAAAATCGCGGTCGTTCGTTTTTATCCGATTAAAAATGTATCGGGTAAATCTTGCTGTTTCCAGATTTACTATCGAATAATGAAAAAACGTGTGGTATATAACAGTGTAAGCCCATTTCTACAATACTTGCCTTGCAGCTTACTATAATATTTAAACATAAAAATGTAAAACTTATGAATTGCGCTTTTAAAAAAAAGTAAAAAAGAACTCGATATATAAATTAACAGTTTTAATATTTTATTAATATAAAAAAGAATATTTTAATTATTTATGTAATTTCTATAAAATTCTAAATTAATTATTTATTTATAACAATCGCAAAACAAAAGAAAATGGATAATACTTTCATTAATTTCTTGCATATTTTTCTATTATATATATTTTTTTTAGTTGACAGGAGCAAAAAAATTAATATCTGTCCCAAAATTTATAAAAGAAAAATTTGAAATTTGTTTTAGGCCTGTACGGGATCTCGGAACCAGATGACGCAGGTAAACTAGATCAAGTTTATTATTAGTTTATATATTTGAATATAATTATTTAAAATTTTAATATTTAAAATAATATAGTAAATATTGATTATATCTTAATATTGTTTGTTATGTTTTTAATGATTGAATATATAAAAACATTAATCTAAAATCTATTTTTTTTAAATAATTTTTTATGTTATAAAATACTGTTATATTATTATTATATTTTTACATCCCTTACGGAATTTACGAAGAGGATAGAGTATCAATCGCTTCAGTCTCTACCTCAATTTCCCATTTATTCATCCCAAAATTTCATCATTCTCCTCGTACACGTTCGAATATTATTTTTATCTGATATTTTTATCGGATTTAGATTGTCTTGTTTTATTACATTACATCATTACTCATTTTATACTATGTAAATTCTAAGAAGACACGTCTTAATAATATTATACATATTCTTAACTTTGTTTGGCTTCAAATCACAGGCGTTACCCTGTCCTTAATAAAGAAAACAGGATTACAGCCGATTCTTGTTATATAAAATGTGTCATGCTAAGAAGCGTGCTAGATGGAATAAAAATTAAATCATATATTATTAAAAAAGACAAATATTGCTAAAAAAATTTAATATTATTTAAAAGTATATTTTTTTATAAACTATGTAATATTTGGATAATTAAGTTCTGATTCTTAGGCTATTATACAAAATAATATCTTTATCTCATTAGTAAATACATTAGATTTGAAAATAAAAAATAAGAAATTGGTGTTTACTTATCAAGTAAAATGAACGCTCGAATAAATTATTATCCATTTTCGATTACCCATCACTTCATATCATGCATTATAAAATTCGTCGATCAAAAAGTACTAGATACACAATCCTATACAAAAGATCTCTTCTAACCGTAACCAATTGTGTTTAAGTAATTACCTAAGTAATTAAGTTAGAGTAATTACTCTATTTGAAATAATAAATAAATAAATATGTTGGGACATGTATACACTTTGCTTAATGAAATATTTTTAATTTTATCTTTAAATGCTTAAAGACGTAAATCTAGAAGATTTTGTGGCATCTTATTATATATGCGTATACTCAGGCCCATGGAGGATTTATTCACCTTTTGGAATCGAAATCTGGGCGTAGCAAGCTAATTTCTATTTCTAGTAAAATAAACAACAATGGAAATTGAACCTTAAATGCAACGCTTTAAAGTTATTTTCATAAAAAATATTGAAAGCGCGCTCAAATGTTCGAATGAGCGCTCATTCAGTGAGGATATTCTTTCTCACTGATAGTGTATCTAGTACTTTTTTGATAGATGATAAAAATATTTTTTAATCTATAATAGATTTCTACTATAAGTACTGCCATCTACTGAATATCATACTGACTGTATACTAATATAGTGATAACGAAAAGCAAAATGAAAAAACAAGCATTAGATTTTTCAACAAAGGCTTGAGTCACAACGATAAAGTCGCTTTCACTTTTTCCTCTCTCTATCATAAGAGAAAATGTGGTTCTATGAATAAATTAAGAAAATTCCTTTGTAATCCGCATGTACGAGTAAAATCGATTATTTATATACAATATACGTACATAAATACGTGAATATTTCGTCAATAAAGTTAACCTCAATAGCCCAGAACAATACGTTTTACATAATAGAAGCGTAGATTGTTCCTTTAATTAAGTCCATGATATATTTTAAGCAGTTAAGAATGGTCCATGCGTTCGATTTAATAATGTACGAGTAAATATCTTATCGAAAATTCCAAACGCGCCTGCAACTTTGAATTTTGTCTACGTTGTATCCTGCAGAATGATTGAAATGATTCGAATTTCATATGTAACCATTAGTTGACCTTGGCATACTTACTATGTATATATTAAATAACATAACAAAATACTTTTGATTGGTTTCATCTGATTCTTGCCTGAAAAACTTAAAATTTTACTTGATAATTTGGGTCGTAGAGCTCGTCACAATTACAGCATTACAAGTTTAGGTAAGCTTGCCAGAGATTCTTTTCCATTTAATTTTTCAACTTCAAACTTTATAGAGAGCTAACCCGTTAGAGGTTGTATTTCAAAAATATTTTTAATGTAGTGGTTATCAATATCATTTTAACAATATACTGTCAAAATATGAGCTTTAGTCTGGGCCTTGATAGATCATTCGGTCATGACATAATTTGATATGTATATCTATACTTACATATATACATACATATATATTACATGTGTCGCACATATTATATGGGTCGATATTCATGTGCGGATGGAGATCGACCCTTGTAACGGGACTTAATAATCTTAATAAACTCAAAAATTATTAAAAATAAACTTTAGCAAAAAAGCAAAACACTTGTTAAATATTTACAGTTAGGACTATTATGGTTTATAATTGTTAATTTAATTTAAATATCTTAAATACGTTTATACGTGTATAATACGATGTTTGTTTAAGATATTTAAATTAAATTAAGAATTTAGTGCAAGTGGCTATTAGTATATTTTCGTTATTTTAAACTCGATTCGGAAAAAGCGGACTCAATAAACTTTATCCTGACCAAAGTTCAATAAAGCATGTAATCTCAAAGCTTATATAAAAATCACTTTCAGTTTTTCCCAAATTTCCCATTCTTTGGCTACGTAATTATTTTTTCTTCGCAAAAATCTTATTCAAGCTATTAACATTATTCAAAACGAAATTAACCATATTAAATTCATAATTCAAAATATTTTATTCAGCATTAAATTATTACAATTCTTTACTGAACGTCATGAGTCTACTACCAGTTCGGAAAGAAGAAGCCTCAGACCTGAGAAGAATTAGCGAAAGAAACTCAGCGGGACTAATATTAACTTGTTATTAGTTTAGCCGTTCTCAAGTAAGCAATATGAACAAACAATATTTAACTTTCATTTATGTAGATTAGCGCGTCCATATCTAATATACGTTTAACGAAGAATAAAAATGGAAAAACGTAGCCCAATTTTCTGGAAACTAGAGCGCTGGCGGTTGACCGATTAATTATTCGTTTGCGCTAGTGAAGCTACCATCGTCGAGACTACAGCACGCCAACGACATCGATTCCCAATAGTCGAATGTTACGTAATGTAAAGCGATCCGCACACTACGCGGAAAACTTTTCATCTATGCTTAATTACGATTGATCGATTATGTAATGATATATATAATATAATATATTATATAATGCTCTTTCTTATTCGATCTATATTGTTTTATTCTTCTATTAAGTTAACCAATCCCTATATATTTAACTAAAAAATCGAGAAAATTCGCGATTAAAATAAGCTAATTAAATTTCATTCATGATGTTAATTGGATTTAGATAATAAGTAATGTTTGAGCTAATTAATTTATATTTAAAAAGTAATACAGCTTTATTATTATATTTTTAATGTAGCAATGCCATTAAAAAATAGTCCATTTTTATATTTTAATTGTTTTTTTTTGTTTTTCAAACAAATATTAAGTAGAAAAAATTAATGAAAAATAATTAATAATTATTAATTATTTTGCAATTATAAATAACTATTTAGAAGAAAAAATGTAAACTTGTAAAATTATAAGGTTTACATTCATATATAACTATATAATTCACTTTTGTAATATCTTTTCTTATATGAACTTTTATGTTATACTCGTATTAAGAAAAAAAATATATTATTTAAATTTCTATAAAGTTATTATTGTTTAGGTTTCATGTGCAATACCTTGTCGTTAATCTATAAGAAAGCGTCCAGTTTTTACGGTCAAATATTGCGTGTTGTTTGCAGTGTTTATAATTATGCCCTTTTTACTTAGTTCAATTATTATTCCTACATGTTACTTAGACACGCCACTTGTTAGTATAAACAATATACTAGCATTTAAAGGTTAAGCTACTCGAAGTTATTGTTTTTTTTTTTTTTAATATAATGACCTAACCCCATGTATATAATATATGGTACGATTTTATGGTTTTCAAAATTCAATAAGCAAAGATGTAAAAATAGTTAATGTTAGCAAGTTTAGTTAGCAATATTAAAATCTTCCTTGAAACACTATTCAACTTAGTCATTTATTATTTTATTTAAATGGTACTAAATTATTAAGCAGCTTTAACGCTAAATTTGCTGTCCATAATAAACATGGCAAGTTTAATTTTGATTTGAAATATTCAATCAATAAACTGATGTATGGCAGATTTCTATTATTTTAAACATTTTTTGTGTCGAAATATATGGTATTATAAATTATTTCATATGTTTAAGCAGATACAATTATGATATATTTATTAAAATACTAGCATTGCCCGCGGCTCCGCCCGCGTTCAGATGACCAAAATCCAAATTCTTAGGTTTTACATATTAGTATACTCTTACATTGCAGTTTTTGTATATTTTCTCAGAAATGAGATATTTTCCTGCGGTAAAAAGTATCCTATATGTTGACCCGAATAAACAGTTATTACCATACCAAATTTCATCAAAATCCCTAAAGTGGTTTTTCTGTGATGCGGTAACAGACGACAGACAGACGGACAAAAATTCTAAAAACCATAGATTTGGCCTCAGTATCGATAATAATGTGTATTTCAATAAGATTTTCCAAAATATATCTAATGTACAGATTCGGCTTAGTTACAATTTTATTTTATTATATTTTATTATATAGGTTAGGAATACTATAGAACTGAAATGTAAATAAAATATTATAATATCTCAGCTTAGTGTGCAAGCCGTCTAGGTTAGAATTTCACAATTCTTGAAAATCGCAGACAAGAAAATTGCATTCGTCGATATAAATGTCTGCACTACCGGGGATTAGAGTGCAACAGTGTTCGATACATTTTGTTCATACATAATATATCCCATACATTTTATTATATATTGTTTTATTTAGTAGTACCTGGGTGACCGAGCTTCGCTCGGAGTTTTTGGACAAAAAACATTTAAAAAAACAAACTAAGAATTTGAATAAATACAAAAAAAAAAAAAACAAAATTAAAAACTGTGTCCGACCGGGATACGAACCCAGACACTTGTGGTTGTCTAACTTGCGCATTGACCGCTTGACCATAATGCTTATGTCTGAGCGTGCGAAATTATCGAATATAATATTTTGCGTGGAATAATGCAAAAGAAATCATAATAATAATAAAGCTTTATTTATTGTATACATACTTACTTATAATTTTAAATTATAATTACTCTTACTTAATTAACAATTTTTAATATTGTATTTTAACAGATCATATTTATAACTTATTTGATTATACTTAATTTAACTTCAATTTTTGGTTAGGGACTATTTATTAACTTATAATTTTTAACTAATAATTTTGTAATCTGGAATTAAATTATTTTAAAAATCTTTAATATTATTTGAAATGATATTGTATATATATAAATTATCATTAATAAATAAATAAACAATCACAATAAATTAAATAATTCAATTGAGTAAATACTAAAATTTCACAATAATAAATATAAATAAAATTTCTTTCCATACATTAATTCTGACAATAGTTATAAATTAGGTATTTAATTTCATAATTAAATGTATTTATTTAGTAAATGTCTTTTTCATGTATAGACCCCTCTCGGTTAAAAGCCTTCTCCAAAGTAGTCCTGTATAGAGCTCTCCGTTGGAGATTATGCTTGTATGATTGCAAAGGGTTCCTTTTCAATTTTTGTTTCCAATATATAATTTGTTTCTGATATGCCTATCAAGTTTATAATTTTATCTTTGTGTTCTTTTGATTTGTTGTAGGAAATGCTGCTTTTAATTCTAGAAGTTTTTCTGGTGAAGATATGTATACCTTTGCTCATTGTATGTCTGTTTTTCTTTGGACGGTTACGGTTGAACTCCCCCACAGTGACCGGCCGTACTGGGGGATAAAGATGAGGAGGTTCCTACTGTGTTTAATATACTGTATATTGCTGTGTTGTTTTTAGTTGTTCCTGGTTATCATTTGTGTGGTTGAAAGTTAATTTGGTTGTTGTAATATAAAGTCTTTAATATTAGCAGGTTTGGTTTTCTTTGTATGTTGTTTATTTATTAGTTTTTGTTTATAATTGAGGTAAGGCGTTTCTGGAGATACAGGCAGACTTCTTTTATTTGAGTATTGGCGAGAAGTGTTCTTATTATTATCCACAATAATTACTTTGTCATATTTAATGAAAGCTGTTTTGCCTAGGTCTTTTTGTTTATCTTCAGTTGGGCTTGTAACTCCTTGCGTTTGTTTAAGACTTTATTTTTTCCTCTAGTTCATGATAGGATTTTTTACCTTTTTCTACTCCGAACATAACCAAGTTCTTGCGCCTAATATGTCTTTCTAAATTATTTATTGAGGTACTTTGTTCCTGGATTTTTTTCTCAAGAACTTCAATTTTTATTTCTAAGTGTTTAAATGTCTCATTTAAGTATATTATTGTTGATAGTCTTTTTAATGTCTTCTTTCATTTCTAACATTTCTGTTTTCTGCTGTCTTATTTCTTGTTGCATGTTTATTAGCAACTTTTTTATCTCCTCCATCTTAAGTGTGAAGTCGGAAGTAGAAAAGCTGATTGAAAAAGAGCACCAATTATACCTAGTTGAATTGCAATTTTATACCGAGTATTAGTTTTTGAGGTTATAAACTTGTTTTAATATTTTACGCTTCCACTTCACAAATTATTTTGTTTTATTGTCATCACACACAGAAAATATGGTTTTGCACTGATAGTATCTATATGTTATGTTTGTCACTTTTGTATTTGCTTGGTAGGTGAATTTATAAAAGCTCATTTGTTCTTCAACACATCTAGGCTTGGTGATGTTTACATATTGCCCATAGATTTTATCGATTAAAATTTCTTAAAATTATTATTAAATTAATTAAAATTTAGAATTTTTCTTTAGATTATTTCCACTTAAATATTTTAAACTTGATGTAAATACGGACACGATATTGACAGTTGCACAGTGGCGCCTCCCACCCACCAGAAGTGACAACTGACAATGCAAAAATTGTGAAAATGCAAAAGAAAACCGCATGAAAATTCGAAAACTCGCGTTTTTCCAGACATAAGACTAATCTAGATCGATTTATCACCCCCGAAACCCTTTATATACTAAATTTCATGAAAATCGTTGGAGCCGTTTTCGAGATTCAGATTATATATATATATATATATATATATATATATATATATATATATATATATATATATATATATATATATATATATATATATATATATATACAAGAATAGCTCGTTTAAATATATAAGATACACGGTTAAGTAAAGAAAAAACCTCAATTTTTATTAGTTTTACTTCGTCTAACATTTCAATGAGTTTTGGACTTAATCTGCAAAATATTTTCCTTATGCCCAGAATAAATGATGCAGACAAATCGATTTGAACGTGAACTGCTAAAAATAAATGTGTTTACAAACTTAGAAGTCCGATCTTTTGTTATATTTTAATGAAGACTCTAAATGCATCGGAATAAAACTTTTCTACTAACAATTGCGACAAACGAGAAACAAAAAACCTAAATGTGAATCGTAAGCGCTATCGACTTTGTTAATTTATACAACTTTAATGTTTAATTGCTTTTGATAAAATCTGAATGGTACGAAAATTTTAACTTTTTTATTCTAGTAACTAGTGATTCATCCTCGCTCCGCTCGGGTTTGTCTCTTGCTACGTTTTAATGGATAGTATTATAGATTTCTCAGAAATAAGATATCTTTTCACAGTAAAAAGTATTCTTTCTAAACGTTGACCCGGATAACTAGCTATCATCATACAAAATTTCATCACAATCTGTCTAGTGGTTTTCTCGTGATGCGTTCCCAGATAGACAGACAGACAGATAGACAAAAATTTTAAAAATTATAAATCGGTCTTTGTACCGATAATAGTGACTATTTCAATGAGATTTTCCAAAAAATATTTAATGTGCAGATTCGACTCAGAATTTTATTATATTACGTATAGATGAAACTTTAGCTTATCCGGTTCCGTATATGAATATAGAAAAGTTTAAAAAATCATACTTTTAAAGAACGGTTTCTTAAAGTATTTGCAATATCAATATGCTATAAAGTTACGTACTTGAGTCTGAAATGTGAAAATTGGAGACGCTTATTAGGACAACGAACCACGGAAGAGTTACTTGGAAACATAAAATTTCTATATTATACAAGCAAATTGTAGTACATTTATTTTTATTTTGATACTAGAATATTTAGGTATCGTCTGTAGTTATGGGTAGCAATAACTGTGATATTCATTTTTAAGACCTCAAAACTTCAACTTTTAGTTATCCATATATGCCAATATATATTTTTCCTTTAGCTTTTATTATTCAGGGAAGGAAAGGCATGCTTTTATAAACCATAGTTTAAAAACAAATAAGTGAATGAAACAGCGTAATTCAAAAAATGACAATTTTCAACAAAATAAATCCATTTTCATGCTTAGAAAAAGTTATTTTAAATTGTAATTAACTGTTTCGTTATTGTTAAACGAACTTAAGAGTACAGCAATTAATACATTCCACTTTATTTACATTTTGCTTTTGAATAGCTAAGTCGGTTCTCAAAGAATTAAGCTTAACCCGGCTTGAGACATAATGATATCTATTAAGATGGAAGAAGGTCTATTTTCTAACAAATAATAATTACTTTAGCTTTTTGCATCGTGGATAACTGTTTCATTTGGGTGGAGCTTTAATAAAACGACTGCCTGTCGATAGCTCGTTCCGCGAAAATATTCTAGCAACTCTACTATACACACGTCAAGCCAGTGTATTTCAAGATAGAAGGATTATTTCGACACTCACTGAAGCTTTTAATATTGGTATTTTATTCTGCGGTCTTGGAGCTTTTACTTACTCGAAATTTAGGAGGTTTTATTATTAAAAATAAAACGCCTGTCGTGTTTCATTTATTTCAATGATTTTATCTTTATTGGTGAGCAAAATGTTTTTGTTATTTTACTTAAATGAAATTAAAACTACGTAATGCTACGTATGTGACGTATAAATTAAATTTTACAATCTTCGTAATAGTCTTATGTTTTTTCTGTATTGTTTTCTTCTTTTTAATTCTTAATATGTTTTATGTTAATGGCAATGATCAAAACAATTAATGATTATAAGAATAGTAAATATAACATTTTACGTTGATAGTTTTCATTTGGATATTTACTTCTATATAATAATATAATTTAAAATACATTAACACTAATATAAATACAAATTTATTATTTTCATAATAAGATGAACTCTCCTGAAGTAGCACCCTACTAGACTTCAGACATAAAGACATGGAGACGACGAGACGTTTAAAACTTATCTAAACATTTATTGCAAATAATCAGCAGCGATAACTAGAATGCTTTATTTAATGACCGTTCTAGTAATGTTCTTTAAAGTCATAAATAAAACCATTAAATCTAACAGGAGGTTGGTATATAAAACTTTATAAAAATAAAGTTTTATATGCCAACCAAAATAGTTTATATAAATTGAAAATATACACGTAACGTGTGCTTTACAACAGCATAAGTTTATGTAATAAATAAAGAATAATTATAGTGTTGAAATACAAAAAAAAACACGCTTTTAATCAATCTCACTACAGTGAATTCGAAATTACATACTAGGTATCCATGTATATTTAATATTATAAGAGCAAAATACCAAACAAGGTAGGTAAGGCAAGTTAAGGAAGAGTAAGTGGCTAAGAACAAATAAAGAAGCTCATAAAAAATAATTCTATTTTTCAAATACAATTAAGTTAATTGAATATGTTTTGTTACATTACATGAGACTTCTCAATCGAATGATAATAATAGAAGAATCGTAGAAGCCTAAAAGCGAAGCTATATCTATCGATTGAAGAATTCTACTATCGACTTATCGAGCTATTGCAAATAACGTACACCCCTGCATGTATATAAAACATTTTTTTTTAATTTCACCATTAAGTTGACAGAAAAACATAAATTACAATATTGACAGTTGTTTGATTTAAAATAACTTTATTAAAAAATATATTTCATTTATTATAAAGCAAAAAGAAATGTTGAATCATCTCGTGAATAAAGTGAAAATATTTACACGGAACGTTTTTAAAAACGAAAATTTCCCGTATCATTATTCGAAATGTTATGACAATGTAGAGCACATTTTTAAAACCGAAATAAAGAGTCTTTAAATATTCCAGCCTGAAAGCTACCGGAATAACTGAGATCGGATACCCGGCTTTTACCCGTCTATTAGCGCTCCAATTATGGAATCGAATTTGAATACTTATTTGCATTCACCAAATCAATTGTACGGTATTGTTTTAACGTTATTATACCTTTTAGTGAGTCGTTTTATTTTTTAGATTACGTTATTTTTTTTATAAAGATATAAAATATTTACTAAAACCATTTAACACATTTTTCCTAGCTAACCCTAACCTAAACCCCTATTGTTATGGGGAAATATAATCTATGGGGTTAACCCCCATAGATTATACTTTAATATTATTAGGTATATCTTTTTAATTACATAATTATTTATAATATCTATAATTGTCCCTGCGCCGAGCAGTTGTAGTTGGAAGGTAGTGGTAGCCCAGTGGTAACGCGCTCACTTGGAAAATCAAGTGAAGGCGGTTCAAACCCTAGGTCGCGTACCTTTGATATTTTTATGCGCGAACCACTCACTTTCCACGTCGTGAGGAAACCTACATGTGTGATTCCCATTATTTTTCAAAAGATGTATGTAAATCCTGCTAACTAGTACTCGGCCCGCGTAGTTGGGGATTATGATAATATTTCAGCTTCAATTCTTTAAAATTTTAAGGCTTTGAGCATCGCTAAACGGGTCTCTTAATGTGAAGTGGTGGTTTTATACACTGCACACTTTAGTTAATGACAACGATTAAGTTTTCCATTGGAAAACTATGTTATAACAGTTAAAAATAGAACACAAAATCGATGTTATATATCCTCACAGTAATATTCTCGTTTAAAATGTGTTTTATTTTAACCCTTTGTTATAATTTGTTAGTCATAAATACAGTATAATAAATTGATATTTTATGCGATTCAAGAGACTTTGCGTGCATTTATTAAATTATTTTTCATATCTGTCATTTACAGTTACGTTAAATTTATTATGAAATATAAAAACGTAGATAGCTTAATCCATTATATTTAAATTTTAATATGAATTTTAAAGTTCGTAAATATGTAGAGTATTTACGTAGAGTTGTTCTTACATTAAATAACAAAATTTAGGATCAATTTGTGCAGAGTTTGACCGGACATTAAAACCACTGGTCGAAATTAAACTGGATATCAGGAAGTGGTATTTTGGAGTTTTTTGCGGTAAAGTCAGTTGGTACGCCGCAACGGAAACTGTCAACAATTTCCTTCCGTATAATTGCAATAAGCTGGGGAGTTGCGTTTTTATTTCAATCTTAGAGCTCGCGGTTTTCTACGTGTAAAATTACTTTTAAACTCTTTACTCAAATGAATATACATAAAGTTTTATTTCCAAACCCATTTTCTGACTTTCAGATCCCAAAACCAGTTTTATTATTTGACTTTTGAGTTGGTTTTAATATGATTTTATTTAAATTATGTACATAAAAATATAAATAAAATAAAAACAATAAAGGCATAATAAAAAAATATAAAATTATAGTGTACTATTATGTATGCATTACAAATTTCATTACTTAATATTTTCTTAGATTTACGCGAATGTTTGACATTATTAAATAAAACTATCTTTTCGGATTATTTCGCGGATTTATTTTGATTTTTGGTTCCCGACGTTTCATTAATATTTTTCATTTTTCATTTGTAAAAGTATATATTAATAGTGTTGCTTAGTAAATTGTTTTTAAATAATAGCTAACTAAATTAAAATTATTATCCTTAATTAATTTTAACTTTTTTAAATTATATGGCTTAAATAATTAATACTATATTTTATATTTTTCTTTATGGTTATAAATATAATAATGGCAACACTAAATATAGATTACTAATTAATATTTTTAAAATTGTAATAATTATAAAAATAATAGCAAAAATTAAATAAATAATTTTCCATATTCAATTATAATTAAAATTATAAAATTATAAAAATGTTTAAAGTTAAAAAATATTGTAATGTAATTGGTGCCACTTTCATTTTGTTAATTGTGGGTAGGCTGTCTGTAACAACTATACATTCAAGACATGTAACACCTCAGTCTCTCCCGTGACCATGGATGCTGTAAAGCATTCGAAACGTCGGGAACCAAAAATCAAAATAAATCCGCGAAATAATCCGAAAAGATAGTTTTATTTAATATTTCATTACTTTTATTTAGTTTATATTTTTCGTATCTTTATTTGTCTTTTCGGCAAAAATTAAATGCACTTTGGAAGTGCATGCTGTAGCCCAATTGATTTAATATTTAAAGATTAAATTAAAGTTTTTTTTAAACAAAAAAATTACGCACATATATACTCGTACCTTTGTCATTTTGATGATGAGACAATCACAAAGTACCATGGAACTGAATCTAATAATGGATACGCAATGTGACTGTAGGAACTACCTATAGTCTGATTTTTAATTCGACGGAATTCTGACATTTCAGAAGTGTTGTCTACTTTGAAACATAGTTACTAAAAACGGAAAGTATTTTAGCAAAATAAAAATATAAACCTTTCTTGAAGTTAAGGTTTCAATTAGAAAAACTAAGACTTAAAAAATTATTGATAACTCTAAAATGGTAATTATTTTTTTTATTATCAAATTATTGAAGTTACAATAATTATTAAGTAAGTAATAAATTATTTTTCTATTACAGGAATCCCTGTCCAATAGTCCATAGGCTGCAAGCCTTTTTTAGTTAAACCCCTTTGTTTGTAAAATATTTTGTTTTACTCTGTTTTATCAACCGACTTCAAAAAGGAGGAGGTTCTCAATTCGACTGTATGTTTTTTTTTTTATGTTTGTTACCTCAGAACTCCGTCATTTATTAACCGATTTGGACAATTTTTGTTTTGTTTGAAAGGGTATACTTCCAGATTGGTCCCATTTAAATTTCAAAAAAAAATACAACCCCTAAGGGTGGAAAAACAACTAATGATGAATTTAACCTACTTCTAATTGTCATATTGACTTGAACTTTGCAAGTATTTCTATTTCCGTTGATAGTACAGTGGTTCGGTGTTGTTGACCTGATCTGACGGCAAGTCCAGAAGGTGGATAGGTGGAACTCTTCAACGGCTAATAGTAGATACTTTGAGTTTGGGCTTATTTTGTTTGATTTGACAAGCCTAACACGTTAGAATCCTTACTTTGCTACTACTGTCTACACTAAAAAGGGAAAAATAAAAACTTTTTAACAAAAAAATAAAAACCGACTTCAAACAAAAGCACTAAAAAGTGAAAAATAACTGATTGGTAGTTTTCATTTACTATACATACCTAATCAAATATTTTCGAAGTCGGTGTGCTTTGGCTAAGTAATTAAAGCCTACCTATTAAATACGTAGCTAATCAAATATTTTCGAAATCGGTGCCAGCCCATACAAAGCAAAGCACACCGACTTCGAAAATATTTGATTAGGTATGTATAGTAAATGAAAACTACCAATCAGTTATTTTTCACTTTTTAGTGCTTTTGTTTGAAGTCGGTTTTTATTTTTTTGTTAAAAAGTTTTTATTCATTTAACCATTAAAAATTTACATTATAGTTAGCGTGCATTAAATGCAGAAAACATAGACTATTTACAATGTCATACAAATAGTTTACTTGAACTAATTCTGTTTCATATTTTTTGTTATTTTTTATATTAAAAAAATACAAAGCAGAAAAGGTTTATGTTATCTGAATTGTCAAAGAATGATAGTTGTCATATTTCCGTGGATTAAAAATCAGACTTTAAGTAGGTAATAAAGGACATAATAATTTTTATAAAAAGCCTTTCTTTATTTATCAACTTAAAATATTCTGTTTTGTAGGAAATTAATTTTAAAATAAAATGGAAATGAAAGCAAGGAAATCGGTATTTCTTTTTTCGGATGCAACCGGAATCACAATGAGCCCTGTCAACTATTCTCGCCAATATTCGATTTTAAACGAGCATTTGAGCTCAGATTTGGCTTACTTTTTTAATTTTAGTTGTGAATATATCTTTCAGAAACAAATATATTTATAAAGTAAATTTAGTTATTCACTATTATAATAAAAAAGATAAAAAATATGTTGTAAAGTGAATAATTAACTTCTGTCAAGCAATTGCCCTTTTATTTCAGAATAATCCAAAGATTAACCTACCGCGACGCTCAACTTAAGAGTTGACGGATTACATGACACGTCTCAGAATTCTTTCTAAGAAATTCTGATACCTTTTACGATGTTTTCCTTAAACTATGAAAATAACATTGCCAATATTAACAGATATTAGCTAAACTAAGCATAAGGTTAAATCCGTATTAATATTATAAATGTGAAAGTTTATGAGTATGGATGTTTGTTACTCTTTCACGCCAGAACCGCTGAACGGATCTAAATGAAATTTGGCATAAAGAATATAGCTTAGAATAATACATAGGCTACGTTTTATCTCGGAAAATTGTACGGTTCCCGTGGGATAGGTTTGTTTTTGTTTTCATAGAGCTGAACCCGAGCAAAGTGAGGGCGTGCCTCTAGTATTTATATATACTAGCAACGAATGTACATTTGGCTTTTATAATTATCAATAGCCTATGTTTTACTCCAGGTCTATTTATTTATTATTTTTAATTTTTATCCAAATCCGTCCCGCCGTTTTAGTATGAAGGAGTACTGAACAACTATACACATATAAAAACTTTTGCATTTATAATAGTTGTGTGATTCAAAAAGTTCAAAGTAGAAGCAATATGCATACTTAATAAATTTATGTAATTAATTGAAAAAATATTGAAAGGGAAAAGCTAATATCACCATTTTCTTGAAAGATTTTTACGTAATTACTATTTAACAGGTATATCATTCCAAGTATGTTGAAAATACTAATTAGTTCATTTCTTAGTCTGTTTCAAATAAGACATACATTTATAATAGAGAACAAAGACTTAATAACTCCTGTACAGTATAAAATGGAATACAATGACAAAGGAAACAGTACAATGCGTGCTCTATCGTGCAATCATGCCTGAGTAATGAGACAACTCTAATACGGTCTATTAAAATTATAAAGACTGCCAGACTACCATCAAAAGGATATTATGAGTATATTTTTGTGTAACGAGCCACTTTGTATGTTAACATTTTTTATTTATTACAAATGATGAATGAAAGAAAGGATTCTTGAAATATTTTGTAAAAACATTATTTTTTCATTTAATTTTGCAGATTCTTGCGCGAGGATCAACATCAGTTTTTTGGAATACTCTAAGCTAGGTTGTTTGTATGTATGTTTGTTGCAACTAAGCAAAACTAATTTGAAGAAAGTTTTAATGTACCCAAATAATTTACTGTTTTGGACCTTGATAAGCACCCAAATGAAGCGAGGGTATATCACTAGTAGCTATTATGAATGGATAATACAACAAAATAGATTTTGAGAAAATTTTGTTGACTCCAGAAAATATAATTGAAATGTTTGTAGGGAAATTACAAAATGTAACATGACATATATTACCATGTTGTAAGAAAGCAAGTTTCATATATATATTTTTTCAGAAAAGAAAAATATGACGTCCCTTATACTAGCAGCTCATGCGTGTCGTTACAAAAGTCAATTTGTCACTTCGATATGAAACACGCACGTATCACACATTAAGGAAGCAACAAATAATTCAGTGTAAGGTGTAGCCTGCGGTACTAATTTGGCGTAAACGAATATTTTGGATCCTCATGAAATATGTAAATGTTATTTTAACTTATAATACTGGCAATTTATAACATAATTTTTAATTACCAAAAAGGTACATTGACTTCAATATTACTTTAAAATTAACCCTACTCTACCGTCACTGTCCTATTCACTGCCTAGGTGATCTACTCGTCCTGGGTTCAAATCCCGGGTCGGGCCAAGTTTAGTTATTGAGTATCTCTGTAAAAAAGTCCCAGTAACGGTCCGGAGTTGGGAAATGGTCCATGTGTCATCCGTAATTCGGAGAGCACAGAGTAGCGTTAAGATGCAGGACCGACGGGCTTTACGTCGTGTCGTGTCGAAGTATCGTCTTATCGAACTTTGAGAGTGAAAAGGAACAGAGAGTGCACTTGTGTCTGCGCGTACACTATAAAATCTACGTACAGATGGCTAGTCTCACTAAGATTGGCTGCCGTGGCCGAAATTAGTCAAGAGAAAACCATCCTATTTATAACCTTGACCTGGTGTAATATATTGAAATTGTAATAAAATGTGCCAGAAGGTGACACTACTGGTATATAGTTGTTGCTAGTGATAAATACAGGTACATCTAAGGACCAGTGCGAAGCGTAAATACGAAACTAGTTTTAGAATAATTAAGAAAAATAAGTAGTGTAGGTATACCGAGACATACAGAAAAAAAACACTCAAATAACTGTGACTTTCTTTTTTTGAAACTGATTATAAATAAATACGTATATCAATTCAATTAGATGTAATGAAGAAAATTTTCAATTAAAAACTTTATCTCGATTTTAAATTCAATACGATTGAAGTTCTTCTACAACGTGATCCATTTCAACTACATATATACGAGTACAATTCGTACTGCAGATGGCAAAAACTAAAAACGTTTGAAAGTGATACTTTCTTAGATTTACGCCAATATTTGACATCTATATTTTTTCTATACATATAATAAAATTGTAACAAAGCCGATTCTGTACATCAAACTTTTTTGGAAAATCTTATTATATATAAGACACAGAGGCGGAATCTATAGTTTTTACAGTTTTTGTCTGTTTATCCGTCTGTCTGTGACCGCGTCACGAAAAAACTACTGGAGGGATTTTGCTGAAAATTAGTATGATAATAGCTGGTTATTAGGGTACTTTTTGCTGCGTAAAAATATCTCATCTCTGAAAAATCTATACTAAACGTTAGGACGTAAGTAGGGACGAATTCGAGCGGAGCAAGGGTGAGTCATTAGTTTTAAATAAAACTATCAGTCTCTCCCGTGACCATGATTGCTGTAAAGCATTCGAAACGTCAGCAACCAAAAATATAAATAAAATCCGCGAAGAAATCCGAAAAGATGGTTATATCTAAAACATTTGGAAGATTTTCCGCAGTGTAAATGTCAACTGCTATTCATCATCTTTGACTTTTATAAGTAAAGGATGTATTCCACAAATAGGGATGTTCAGAAGAGATAATAAAAATAACTTTTTATATAATACACGATCGCTAGTATTCAGAAGTGAATTGAGGCGTCATCTACAAGGCGAGGAGGAAATGAATATATTTCCCAGTCTACCCTTGAAGGATGTGCGGTCCACATGTAAATTACATTATTAAGGATTTGAACATGCTCTTCAAAATGAGCTTGTACGTGTATGATCAAATTACCTAATTTAGCTATATTATCTCTACCAATAATTCTTATACGTGAGATTTATGTCATTTCGAGTGTGATGTACCTACCTATACTTCTATGTAACTTGCAATTTTTAGTCATTGTTATTCTACGAGATATGAAAGCTAATTCCAGGGTTGGCTTTACTAAATGACAAGGGTAAACGCCGCAGATGAATAGATAAATTACTATAACTTATTTAAGAAAACGTACACCATATTCTGTGAGAATTTTCTGTATTTTTGATATTATGGATTAATATTATATTAAATTTATCTATATTATAAAATTTTAAATGAAATGACTTTAATTTGTTTAAAGATAGTTTTTTTCTCGATCTTTGCCTAAAAGATTTACTTAAAAGCTCGTGTTGCTTATGTACAAAATTAACTTTGGTGTAATAAGAATTGTTTATAATCGTCCTAAAATTAATACCTATAAAAAATATTTAAAAGTTTATAAAATATTTAAATATTTACGTAAAAAGTAAAAATACATGTTTTTCAAAATTTGACCTAATTTCAAATAAATGATAAATGTCAAAAAAATCTGTATTTAAACTTCGTGCTAAAATGTCTGTACAGGTTTCTATGAAATTTGAAACAAAAGACGCACCCAAATAAAGGGAAGTTAAGTCGCTAGTATTGTCATATTCTTATTACGACAAAAAATTAACATCTATTTGGTTTCAATAATATTATTCAGATTTGCTACTTGAATTAACTCGCTTACATCGATTTTTATCTACACAATCGGATTGACCCTCATTGACGCGGCCTTGATGCGTGTAACGTAAACTTTTACTGCTATGTAAATCAATCCTTATGAATAATACGTGTTTGTTGGTCTGTTCACTTGCCCATCTTTTACACGGTATTTTTTCGTAGAAATATAGGAAGAGGTACTCGTGGGAATTGAAAAAAATATTTAGGGTTTGTGAGGTTCAAATGCCAGTTTCAGAGAGCCCTTGCTCGCTGATTTAAAAATATCATTATAACATACATTTTGCAACAATCATACTTGATTTTAACTCACTATTTTCAGCTTATTATTTAGCTTACTATTGATTGCTTAGTTTTTATTGAATTTATAAGTTACAGCAATTATTTTTATTTTTATTACAACCTTAAATATAATATTATTATAGATAATGTATGTAGGTATTATAACAAATACACCTAAGTTTCACATAAATAATACTGAGGTATATTTCTGAATGAACTCACTTTTATTATCTATTTACATCACTTTAACACCTCTAGGTAAATTTCTAAGAAATCTATTGTTAACTGTAACGCCGGCGTGTCCGCAGTCGTTGAGGGATACGTAAAATTAATATTAAATTACATTTTTTATATGAATAAAAAAAGAAAAATTACAGCATAAACGTATAATTCCATCAACACTTCACATAACTGAATAAACTGTGAAACATTTTTTAAAATAAATCCTCAATCTATGCATACACGCAAGCTGTTAAAGGTCTAGGGCCACCTCAAACTAAACCGTATTTAGAGCAAAAGGCCAACGACTTTCAAAACGAGCAAATTGAAGAAAAGTAATATCTCCAACTGACGTCTTAATCCTGCGAAATGAATAATTACTTACCCCAATTAAAGATTTTGGAATAAAATATTCGGGTAAAATTAATTTTAACTTAAATTGTATCCTTTGCTAGGAACTTTAACAGACACAGAAAAGTCCTTGAACTCTAGAAAATCTAAATGTATAAGGAAACTATGCCCTCTATACGAGATTATATACAATATACAATGTCGTGGACATGCGTATTGGCCGCTTAGAGAGACCGAAACATGAATCTTCTTCATCGCGTTGGAAAAGCTAAGTTAAATAAGACCCTAGTGTAAGGAGATACGTTTGATTTTGAATTCAGCAAACGGTTGAGCAAGCGCTCTATGCTGGGCGGAGGCATCGAGTCGAGGGTGATTCAGTTGAAACCTCGCCGCGAAAGGGGGCAGTGTTGCGTTTGCACCCCGCTTTGTACATAGACTCTGAGTAAAATCCTTCGAAATGTCACTTTATAACCCAACAACGTACCAATTTCTGCGCAAAATGACTTATTTATAATAGCAATAAATATGGACAAGCGTTTATGAAATGTTTGATAAGCCGGCTGTCACAATCGTCGAAGCCGATATAAATAGTAACGTGCCATTCTCGTCTTAGTGTATTTCTAAAATAAAATGTAAATATAACTGTTGAAATTTTATCGTGAGATCAGTAAAAGAGTAGCAGTGATACATATATATTTTAAAAATTAGGTTTAAAATGGTGTTAAACATATAAAGAGGATCGGTTACGATAATAGACTTCCCTCATGTCAAGTTGTAAATGTAATGGCTGTGAAGCAAACAATTGTTGAGTAGAAAATAATACTCTTATCACTTAAGTTCACTTAACTGCTTTATGTATATTTAAAATTGAGCTTTTTTCAGAATTTCATTCATTGAACATTAAATATCGATACAAATGTAACATCACATTTAGAATGTTACTTTTATTTATGAAATAAATATTTATAGTAAATTTTATTAATATATTGAATACACTATTACATACAAGAAGAGTGATCTATAATAAATTTTTTCACTTATATTAAAATAGGCAAGTCATGACTTGTCTCATTCAATTTGTAAAATTGCCACGTACTAATTATAACGCGTAACGCATTTCAGTGACCGTAAAAAGATCCTGTTATCGTAGTTTCTAAGACTTTATAGCCACAGCCTACACGAAAAACGAATTACATAAAATTGTGATTTATTTTTGGCACAGTAAGTTAAAGATCGTAATTTGTTTAATTGATTCATTTTATTTTAAGATAATATTTCAATTTGCTATAGGTAATATTATCAATAAATTTAATGCCTAGGAATTATACTGTAAGCCCAGATATAGTAAAATTGATGATTAGTCTTGAGTGTATTTTTTTGTAGATGACATTTAATCAACAGATGAAAGAATCTGAATTTATTAACTTAATATTTCTCTTATCTTTAAGGAAATTATTATTGTAGAGTTGCTAACTTACAAGGTTTAAGTGTATATTTTAATAAGTATTTTACATAGGTATAGAGCAAACATGGCTTTGATGTTATTGAAAATACTTTCTCGGCCGAATTAACTTAGGCTACGATTTAATGTTATGTCAAAACATTTCTTTAATTTTGTGAATTTGAAGGTCTTTTTTAAAACTAGCTTTTGGATAAAAGTCAAATAATATATATATTTAGAAAATAAAATATATAAAAAAAAACATATAAATATAAAATTTGTAGCTTAGAGAGTAATAAGCTTTTATTTGTTAATTAATTTGTATCATATTTTTCTCATAGTGATTGATTATTAGTTAACGTAGATGAAAAATCATATAACTAAAAATACCATATACCCACTCAATTCTTTAAACTCTTAATATCCGTTAAAATTTTACATTAAAATATCTTTACTTTAAACTAACAACGAATTACAAGTAAAACAATTTACTCGGACTTTCATTTGTGCTGTGTTCTAAAAATAAATGAGCGAGTGCTTTAAAAATTAATGCTCTTTGACAGCTTTATATAAAATGAAATTTGTAGGTCAACAGTTAAACTTCCTATAGAAGCTGTAATTACATTTTAATTATTATTATGCGAACTGTGGACGTTTTTTTGAAGTAATGAAAAAATTCGAAAAGATAGTTTTATTTAAAATTATTTTTTTTTTGTATAAAATCGATTATTTCCATTACTGTCTAACTACACAAAATATAGATTTCAAATTTATTAACAACAGAAGCATTTACCGTTCTATTGGCTATCCGAAAGGTAGCTATTTAGAGTTGAATAGAAAATTAGATTACACTGACGATAAATTGTCGTCACAGCCCGTTAATGATACCAACGATCAAACAAAAAAATATCGAGTTACTTATTTTCCTAATCTATTTTTCCACGTTCCAATTATTTCAACGTCTTTGTTTTAACTTGAATATGAATTTTATGGCAGAGGTGTGGTTCTGAATATTTCATTTGAAGAAAAAATTCGGTATAGAATAAAATAAGCTCGGCTCAATTCGTATACGGTACATTTTCCGAAAAGACTTGTACGTAGTTTTAAAGCTTTCATTGCGCAGAGAATCAAAACTGCCGAGGCCGGTTGATCACGACTTCTTCCATTTTTCTTTTGAATATACTCGTACATGTACATGTATAATTATTAAGATATCTGAAGAAATTGTACACAAATAAAACAACTTTTTCATTGCAATATTTTTAATAACGAATTTTAAAGTAAAGGCAAATAGAAAATAATAATAATTAAAACCAGGGGCTCACCCTCGCTACGCTCGGGTTCGTCCCTAGGTACGTTTTAACGGTTAGTATGGAATAGTTAGGCAACATATACAAAGATATAATGAGTTGTTGGAGGTTGTATTATAACGTGTTTTTCTATGGCAATTACATATTATATAATCTCTCGCGGTAAAGTAGTCTATGTCACTCTCCAGCCCTCCAACTATCTCCACACAAAAAAATCACGCCAATTCGTCATTCTGTTTCGACGTGAAGGAAGGAAAAACAAACAAATAAACATAAAAACACACTTTCACATTTATAATATTATTAAGTATTAAGTATGGATACTCCAGGTCAGAATGAAATAAAAATTACACCCAATATAATGATAAATTTGATATTTTCTGTACTACTTTTTAATTTACAACTTAATAATTATCCTAAGTGTAATTAAGCTACAATACAATGCGCTAACTTCAAAGAACTTTAAAAAAATATAATTATTATGACCGTCAGAAATAAAAATAGTTTTTCAAATTGAAGTTTAATAACTTAATTATTGACAGGTGGAATATTCTACATCTATAAATTATATCATTTAGTAGATTAAAAATAACAAATGAATACTTGGTATCGATTGGTGGGATAAAAGAAAATATTTTCCAATTTTCAAGAAGAGTAGGGAATGCTCTTAATGTTTTGTGCCGTACATCGACCGGGGCCGACGCCGGCTAGTCTGCACCGAATCTTGAATAGCTACAATAAAACGAGAACGCTATGCAGAGGTGTAACTTTGACCTATTGTATACATAAGTAATAGATGCATCTTCACATACTAAAATTTAATAAATTTCTGATATTTCTTCACAAATATATGATATACCTTAATATAGATCACTATTTAATCTTTTTAAATTTTAATTTATTGATTTTATCAGTAGTTCATTTAAATAATCATGTTATATTACTACTTCAACAAATACATTAATATCTCACATCACGTCTGTTATAATATTGACTTGTCAGGTTAATGAAAGCGTGGCGCCATCAATCTGGGGTAAGCAAACTGAATGAAGCATAGAGAAATTTGTTTGACTTGTGTACGTGCTCTTCAGCAACGTTACTAATATTATGAATTATAAATGTAATAATTACTCTATTTAACTATTTACTTTAATATAATATCTTAGTACCCGTGCAACCAAACAACGCTCGGCGATTTTTTGGGAAAGATATAAAAAATACATTTTTTTTTTCAGAAAAACACCTATCTATATACGTAGATAAACTAAAAAAGCAAAACCTTATCTAAATACAAAATATGATTCAAATCGGTAAAACCGTTTCCGAGATGAACTAAATTTTATATATATAAAAGAATTGATAATTTAATATTATAAGATGTAATACTTCTTACACGTCACTCACAGTCTATGACGATTGCTTGCAGTGCACCTACAAAATAAAGAAAAATTAGAGAAACCAGCAAAAAATCTCTTCTTATAATACTACTGACTTTCTTTATTCTATAACTAGCAGTCAGAGATAACTTTGCGCGTTAGTCATGATTTATATTCTTTTTCTCAATTGACTTACGGTGCAAAATTGGCCTCCAGAAAATACCTTTTTATTTTAACGGAAAAATATAATGCATATTAACGAGACTTTGTCTATTTTGAAGGTGTATTCTCAATATTCATGGAAAATTTACGAAATTGGATTGGTAGTTTCGGATATATCCAACCAAATTTACAAATATTACCTCTTTATAATAATGTAGATTAGGCCAGCTCTTTGTTCTGTCGCTTTGTAAAGGGCTGATAAGCAAACAAACGAATGAGCCCATTTTCGCAGTCATAATATTACTAGTTGTAAAGATAGAAGGTGTTCAGCTTCCTGTTTCATTTAACATAATACTACCCAAACCATACTTAATATTATAAATGTGAAAGTGTATTTTGTTTGTTTGTTTGTTTGTTTGTTTGTTTATTTGTTTGTCCTTATTTCACGTCGAAACGGAGTGACGGATTGGCGTGATCTTTTGTGTGGAGGTAGTTGAAGGGCTGGAGAGTGACATAGGCTTCTTTTTACCGCGGGAATTTACCTAATTCCCCCGGGAAAACACCTTATAATCTAATCCAAAAAAATATTTTTGATCAGAATTACTTGAAACTTGGTATTAATGCTCTTCAATAAATTTAATAAATATATGTTTTAGCATTTTTCGAAATTCATCATATAAGGGAGTAAAATAGAGGATGAAAATTTGTATGAAACTACCTTATTAGGTTTTTTTTGTAGTTTTAGCGCAAGCGAAGCCGCCGGTTCTGTTAGTAAAATATAAAACGTATATAAGACAATATAGAATCTGTTTCAAAATCGTACGATAATATTCACTGAACTATTAATGAAATATAAATTTAATTTGACCGATGGCGCTTAAAGTATTTTACGCACGCATGCACATCAAGTGAATCGAGATTTTCATTATCAAATTCGCCTTTATTGGAATAGTTGGGTAGATATTTAATTGACGATTTTATATTTATTGCAACATCGTTATATTAAATTATTTTAAAACTAGCGACTCACCCTCGGTTCGTTTTCGCTCGGCTTCGTCCCTAGGTGGATTCCCCATACAAACTGTCATCCCCATTTTGACCCCCTTAAGGGATGATTTCCGAGATAAAAAGTGCCTTATGTCCTTTCCAGGGTATCAAACTATCTTCTTACTAAATTTCATTTATATCGGTTCAGTAGATCCAGAGATTACCCCTTACAACCTCACAAACTCACAAAGTTTACCTCTTTTTAATATTAGTATAGATATTTGAATTAGTCTTCAATATTTAAAAAAAGTAAGGTTTTACACTGTATCATTATGATTTTAACATTTTCTTTACTAGTGTATGTAGATTTTAAAAAGCTTATAAAATATACATTCATTTATACTGCTTCAAGTGTGCCAGTCTAAAACATGTCAATTTAATTAGCCACTGTCTTGCTATTCGGTGTACCGCAGAGGCTATGGCTAATGCCCTGGGAATCGAGTAAATTGATTCTGATATGAGATATTGCATACTTCGACCAAGAATATAATTAATATTAAGTTTATGTTCCAAAGAAACGAGTTTTGAAAGCAACAGAAAGTTTACCTTTGGCAAAGTATATAATATTTACGCTATAACTTTACTTTGTGAAAGTTGTTACAATATTAGCAAATTAAATTCAGTGAATCGGAAAGGAAATATTTTTACTTGCTGTTCACCAGCACAGAGAGCTGGTGTAAAGCAAGTTTAAATATTTTCTTGAAATGGATGGATAGTTGATTTTTAACTGACATTTTACATTGATTTTTATTTGCTATAGATTTTTTGTGTTATATTTTTTCCTGGAAATTCATTTCCAAGACTATCCAGAAAATTAATTTTGTTTCGCAAATTTAATTGAAACTAAGAATGATAGCACAAATTGATTGTAAATAGTAAATTTACTGGTGAAATTGTTATAATATATCATAATTAGTGTAACTGATAGATTGCATTTCAGTTTATGACATTTTCGACATGAATTTTCCAATTAATGTTTTTAATATACAATATTCACTATTGAAATATTGTGGAATCAAATTGTAAAATATTTCTATTGTAGCTTATCTAATATATGAAATTCTCGTGTCACAGTGTTTGTAACAAAACTCCTCCGAAACGGATCGACCGATTCTTATGAAATTTTGTGTGTATATTCAGTACGTCTGAGAATAGGACGTAAATTATTTTTCATACCCCTAAGTGATAAGGTTGGTCCACCCCAAAAAAAAAATTTTAATTTTTTTGGACAAAATATTTTATTTTGTTTTTTTATAATTCGGCATTAAAAATACATACAAACTAAATTTTCACTAAGGACGAGCCCGAGCGGAGCGAGGGTGAGTCGCTACTTAATTCATAAAATTATATGTAATTACTCATTTAGTTTAGTTACTGAGTGAAATGGTAGTCAAATAAACCATAATCTCGAAAGGTCGTATCTACTACAAGACACTTGGATATTTATTTATGCATTCAATAAAACATAGACAAATAAATAAGAAAGCGAGTCATGCTAATCATGTAGATTGAAATTCGTACAGTAGACTTGTAAGGGAAGAAAGCAAATAAGGAAGTAATGGAATTTTCATATAAATTTTCATCCGCTACTCTGCGAGAGCTTTTTGTTTTTTCATATTTAAGATAATTATCATTTTAGTTGACGTGTACCAAGCTTTTTAGATGTTGGTGATAATTAAAACTCCTAAAATAGTTTTCAACTGAAAGCTGGAATTTTGTATTATTTCTATCTTTTATTCCAGGAAATTAAATTTTAATTTTGTGGATAAAAATTAGTATTTGTTGGTACAAATCCGTTTTAATTAACGATTAGATATAACAAGTTTTGGTAGCAAAATATAAAAAAATAGAGGTAGATACGTTTTTAAGTTTAAAAATATTATTATGACAAATTAAGGCAAAATCCTTCAGAGGATTAAAATTTTAAATTCAAGTAATCCTGGCTTCGAGGTGTGTGGAGTTTAATCTGTTACGTTGAATAATTTCAGCACATTCTGAATATACGAGAAGTGGCTTTTGGTTTATAACGGATTTTCCTCCCCTGATCGATTTTCGTCTTTCAACCGCCATCAACGTAGGATCACACGCATCGTCACCTAAAGTACGGCGACAGTTAAAACCAATGGGGTGAATTTTATATCACCTTCCGACGTATATTCTATTTAAATATCTTATTGTTTCTTCAATCGTATTTATTTAGTATTTAAAAGTAGTTAATATTAAGTAATGAAAGCAATTACAAAGTGACGAAGTTCAAAGTGTTCATATAATGTGTGAGTGAAGTGACTACGGCTTACATTGATAGCTGAGATTGTCGGGGGCTTAAGGACTTTGGATTCATGCAACTATTCACTCAACGTCTTCAACAGAATATGCCCTGTCGACGACATCGCCGACCCGTTTATAGGTGTAGCTGATGCAGTGAAATAACACTGTCCATGATAGTCTGCTTTGTTGCTGAACTCTCGTCGTTTCAGGTATGTAATTAAATGCATAATATATGTATGTATATTTTACGTAGTATATTTTTATACTGGAAGGCTAAAAATTCGTCACCTAAGTACTTATTTTCTCAATACCAATACTGGTTGTACTTTACAGAGTTTTTTCATCTATTTTATAAGCAAAGCTTTATTTCTAAGATTTATAAACATAAAATATATTTCTAGGCTTTTTTAAAGTACAATGTCTATTTTATAATCATTCAATACTTTTGTTAATGACTTTAAAGCGTGCCAGTTTAGCACAAATGACTTCGCCCATAACATGTAGAATATTCTATACCAATAGAATTGACATTTGAAAGCCAATAATTCCGTAAAAACAACACTATCGACCAATTGCTCGTTTGGTCAAATAAATAACGAGACAAAGAATTATTTCATATTGAAAGCGCGTCAAACTAAATAAAAAATCAATAAGCACGGTGTTAAATAAGAAATGAAATGACGCTCAAAAGTCAAGGCTAATATTCTCATCGTTACAAATCCAAGTAACGGTAAAGTTAAAAGAGTAAGCATCGAAAGCTTTTTGACGTCATCTAAATAATAGGGAAGTCGTTTTACCTTTCGCGGCTGAGTTTTGTTAAAAAGATAAGAAAAAAGCTCTCTCTAAGCGTTTTTGGTGAAACCGCAGCTACATCGAGTCAAATCTTTGTGAAAAATGGTTTGACGCTTATGGGTTTTTATGAAATCTTGCGTTTTATATTCAGATTATTTGGTGACTGTGAATTTTGTTTTATTTAGTCCTTGTCTTTCCGAGTCATAAAACAAAACAAAAGTTTTTGTTGCATAAAGAAACAATAGCAAATCCTAATAGGGTTGTTACTCTTCTACGGAGCTAAATAAATTTATAATATGGCTTAGAAGTCATACTTGGTACTCTGAAATTAGCTTATAAAAGTCGTAATTAATGAAAACGGTGGCCACATTTCATAATAATGATTCTAAACTTATGATATAACTTTGCTATGGAAATTTGAAATTGTAATATATTTACTAAAATAAATTATTTTATTATAATCGTTTTGCGTAAATTTATTTAAAATTAATTAAGGACAAGTTCACATATTATTTGGATTGTAAAATTTAATTTTCTTTAATTATTTGATGTAAAAAAATTCTTATATGAATTTAATTAGTCACATAAGTAATGCCTTTCATCAAGTTTTAAGCTCGTATATTCGTATGTATCAGCAGATGACGTGTGCATGCTTATATTTTACTCATATAATGTAGTATGTACATTGGTTAACCCTCTAGTTTATTTTTCTGTACTGTATAAGAACTGTAATAAGATATATCTGTAACGCTCTCTGTAATATAAGCAAACACTTGCACAAGCCAACGAGGTCAACTTTAAAATGTTCATACATTTATATTCAGTTTAAAACAAAAATTCGTAATTGACATTTCAATAAGCACTATTTTGCATAACTGTTAGTAGAATTAAATATTATATTAAAGAACTAGCGACTCATCGTCACTCCGCTCGGGATCATCTCTACGCTACGTTTTAACGGTTAGTAGAGATTCCTCAGAGGTGAGATATTTTCCTGCAGTAAAAGTATCCCATATGTTGAACCGTATAACTAGCTATTATCATTATAAATTTTTATCAAAATCTGTCCAGTGGTTTTCTCGTCATGCGTTCTCAGACAGACAAAAAATCAAAAAACTATAGATTCAGCCTATCCATCGATAATAATGACAATTTCAATAAGATGTTCAAAAAAATATTTGATATACAGATTCGATTCAGTTAGAAATTTATTATATGTATAGATTGAAATGCCTATATTCTATGCATATAATGTCAATTTTACTCGTTATAAACTTAACGTGTACAATACTTAAGTTCAAATTATTATTAATTTTTTTATCCGCCTTCTTATGCCTCTTGATTAGATTATCTTTGGTTTAACCGGTTTTCACTGAAATGACTTTTTTTTTATTGATAGAAGAGAAAAAGCCGTTAATTAATTTCAATACCAGCAAAAAAATTTTTAATATATTATGGCAAGAGATAGAAGAAAGGTGGCTTAATCAAATTCGACGGTGCCTTCTCCGGCACGTAGGAAATTCGTTCAAATATAATACAGGCTATTTAATTAATAGAATTGCATACTACGTATACAATATACATATTCATTTATGCAACAACTAAATTGTAACTACCCAAAACCTGAGAATGACGGCCAACGGACTCCTAGTATTTAGTAAATTTTCCACAATAGCTTCTGATAAACTTAGACTATAAATGAAAAAAAAAGTGATACAGCAAAAAACCCTTGAGGTAACCAATTTTAAATTTAACAAACACTCATCTTTACTTTAGCTGGCTTTATTATACGATATCTTTATCTAAACAACCTGTCAACGAACGCTCGGGTCGGCCTGAAAAATGATAGAGGGTACTTATTATGTATGATAATTTTAATATTTAGGTATTTTTATTTCATTCCTTTTAACGTTCCACATGCCTTATATCAATGCGAGTTGCCATGATAATTTACATAATAAAAGGCTGTAATTTTGTAAGCGTTTCAATTCAGATAGTGAACCGATTTGGTTGTTTTTTTATTATTCGTAGAAATTTGAATGAGGTTTTATAAGTGGTTTTTCCATAAAATATTATTTAAAACTTCAAATCAAAGGGCAGAGTTTAATACCAACATTCAAAAAATCATGTATTAGTAGTGGCATAAAATAAAACCTGCAAGAACAAGTAAAAAATATAGTTAGCTTTTGATGGAATAAGGATACCTACTTTTATATTTTATAGCTATCTACCTTACTCATATAAGTTCTAACTTTAATTATAAAATAGCGGCTTCGCTCGGGTTTGCCTCTAGGAATACAAAAATAAACCTATCCTACGGGAACCCTACATTTTTCCGGGATAAAAGTAGCCTATGTGTTATTCCAGACTATATACTCTATCTTTGAGCCAAATTTCATCCAGATCCGTTCAGCAGTTCTGGCGTGAAAGAGTAACAAACATCAATACTCACAAACTTTCACATTTATAATATTAATACGGATTAATTGCTTTCTGAAGGTTATATATCAACACTATTTTGAATACGAAAAGTTATAATTAACGATATCAGCTGTGCAGAATGCAGACCAATATTCTCACACATTTGTTCATGAAATCTCATTGACTTACAAATGTAAGAATTTATCTCAATTATGGAAATAACTGGCATAAAAACCTAATTGAGACTATTATTTTGACTAGTATTCGCTCGGATTTCGGAATTCGATTATAATCATTGTTGAAAATTTTAAGGAAAACATATACATATGAATAGATTTTACCTGTCTACCTACAAATATAAAAAAAATTGACAACACAAAAACTCTTCGATACTAAACAAAAATGGTTGACAAACAGATTTAAACAGAACAGCTTCTATTTATTTATGTTACTAGCGACTCACCATCGCTTCGCTTAGGTTCGTCCCTATTTTAGCCTAGCTTGACCTTTACCCTCTACAACGTCACAAACTCACAAACTTTACCTCTTTATAATATTAGTATAGATTAAATGTATCTAATGTTAATATTATCATGTTAAATCTATAGATTTAACATGATAATATTAGATTGAATATTGATTTTGAAAAAAAAAAATCGCTAGTATTTGTACAATATTGTTTATAAAATAAATATATATTTTTTATACAAAAAAAATATTAAAAAGCCTGTAATATCCTCTACTCTTTACGTTTTAAAATACATACGAGTAACTTAGAATAATTATACATTTAACATCTAACATATTAATATTTAACATAAAATACACATGTTTTTTTACAATAATGAGCAGGTATGTTTATAACTCGTTGTAGAATTTTGGTGTTCACGCGATATAACTGTTTGTCATTACCTTGCGAGGAAACACAGGGGATTTCCTATAAAGAAGGCACGTGCTTTCAAGTTTCTTTTTAGTTAAATGGATGTTTTTGGCTACCGCTGCTTGCAGCAATATTGTGTTTTTTGTTTAGAAAAAGTTTTGTATAATTTTATTTATATTTTGTTTCTTTAATATTGTTTATTTATTTTGTATCCATTTGTATCTCAAAGTTCTTGATGAAGTTTAGGGATAACTTGCTAATATAGTTTTAGATAAAATATATACTACCGGATACAGATAATTCTACTCTTATTTGAAAACGAACTGAACTAAGCTGTCCAATATTAGATCATAATTTATCCTAACTTTATATATAGTTGGAACGAGTGTACTATATAAGCTAATATATTACCTTATAAGCTGTATAATTTTATATTATAATAGCGACTCACTCTCGCTTCGCTCGGGTTCGTCCCTATTTATATATAGTGTATAGCCTTCCTCAATAAACGGGCTGTCTAATGCAAAAATAATTTTTGAAAACGGATTCGCAGTTCTTGATATTATCGCATTCAAACAAACAAACTCTGTATCTTTATAATATTAGTATAGATAACACTATCAACTTGGAAATATATAAATGACATATTCTAAAAAAGCTAATAGCTTGAATTGATTACTTTATTTGGCCCAGAATACGTTACTGGTTACGAAATTACAATTGATTAAATATATCTCCTTTTAATTATAATATACTAAGATTTAGCTTACGGCATCACCCGTGTGATGGGTATCTGTATGAATGAGTAACATACGCGCGCACTGACAAATTATTGCGTTTATAAAATTGAATGTAGTGTTATGGCGATACTATGGAATTAAAAATAAACATATTTTTCTTTATATTTATAATATGATACGAACTAAATTATTATTATCGAAGACAAAAAATTCACTAACATTAGAAATTCCTATTTACTTATCAAATACCCCGATATTTTAAATGCAGTAAACAATGTTACCCAAGAGAATGAAAAACACAGAAAACGCAAGGTCCCAAATGTAGGCAAAACAAACTTTTTCATCATGCTATGACCACGTCCGGACTTAGCTTAAAATATTCAGGACAGGTTCGGCTTGCGCACGCATTAGTATTTGGGGCAACAAAACACGCAACGATAGACAGTCCAAGGAAGATTCCATTAATTAAATATAAATTTTTACAATACTCCTAGTACTTGCTGGTTTTATTAATTAACTAGCATAACAAAAAAACGATTAATTAGATTTAGATATAGAAATAATAATAAAAATAGATATTTGTTCATGACACATCACAAATAATAATAATACAATTAAAAAATAATAATAATACAAATGTAAAAAGAAATATTTGTATGTATATTGTATGTAGTAGTGTTTGAAATCCATTTTGGTAACTTAGCCACTTAGCCGTTGTCGAACGCTCAGGGGTCGCACACAACGACCCCAATGTTAAACGATCATTTTCATTGACCGCCTTAGAAGACCAATACTACAAAACTATTACAGCAACATATAAACTAGCCTTACTTTACTTGGTTGGGTTCCTAAGTACCTAATACTAGCCTATTTGCTACCAGTAGTAAATCATACATACGGTACTGTTAGTGATGAACTATGACCTGACTGATGGTCCGGGCTATAAGCTATTTCTGTATTAAATTTTATCGAAGTCTGTCCAGTCGTTACGGCGTTAAGGAGTAACAAATATATGCAAACACATCCATAGGTACAAACTTTTACATTTATGATAATCGTGAGGTTAACATTAAGAAATAAGATAAAAGCTTCCTATAAAAAGCAGTGATAGTTAATTGGTAACGCGTTCGCTTGGAAAACCAATTCAAGCGGTTCAAACTCAAGTTTCACACTTTTGAGATTTTCATGCGCATTTTCAACGTGATTACCATTTACTAATGCAATGAAAGACATCGTTGAGGAAACCTTTTCAGAAGTTAGATATGAAGATTGCAAAAAATAGATATACCGATCTAGATATGTGAGAACTAAAATAGTTTTCGAAGGAGATTTTTTTGGAAGCCGCATTTGTTTTCTATCAATAAATAGCATCATAAATCTCGTTGCTGATCATAGGATTCATAAATTGTTTACCTTAAGAAAACAGCTATTGATTTTATTGTGTAATGTGACGACTTTGTTTTGCGGCGTGAGAAATGTACTGAAAGAACCGGTTTATTGGTGTAGGAAATCTATTCTGAATGATTAACCTTTTATCATTGTTAAGTATTCCACTTCCCCTATACCTTCCTGTTGTTTATTTTTATACGTTTCAAAAAAAAAACATAAATTGTCTGAATTTGTTGCGTACTTTTGTTTTTGAAACCTTGTTTTGTACCGTGCGTTGTTGAAAAATGGTATTTAAAAAGTTCATGATATTTTTTATGTCGTTTATACAAATAGTTTGTCATTTTTTTATATTATCATTAAACATGTGTATATTTTGTTTAAAAGCCCAATATAGTTTAGTGGTTTGACAAAATCTTTTATCTATAATGGATTTTACTTAACACAGTACTAGTATACAGATTAAATAATATATACATACATAAATATAATGTTCTATTGAAAGCACTTTAGAGTTTTAAAATTTAAAATATATTAATTTAATCTCATGTTATTAATCATTAATTACGACACGCTTGGCTCAGTTTGTAGTGACCCTACTTGCCATGCCAGCGGTCGAGGGTTTGAGTCCCGCTGGGGGCATTCATTTGCGTGACGAGCACGAATGCTTGTAATCCAGTCATGGGTGTTTATATTTATAATATGTATGTATTTAAAGTTATATATATGTATAGTGTATCAACTATCTGGTATCCATAACGCAGGCCTCGTAGTTTACCATGGAACTGGGTGGTGCTTTGTATTAATGTCTTAACTTATTTATTATTTATTATATTTCTGTAACAATAAATCACTTGTTAAAGACAAAAAAATCAGCTACATAATTTATGGAATTTTACTATATATTAATACTGATTGATTCATAAAGACATTGCCAAATAAATAAAACACGTAATTTTTATTGATCGCATACTAATTTATTCCAAAGTTTTAATTGTATAAACTATCCTTGTTTTTTCTATTCTAATTTAGTTGGATTATTCCAAAATTGGAGCAAAGATTTAACTCGACCGTCCGAGACTAGCAGGATTAAGCTCGCTTGGAATTTTGAATAACATATGTGTATTAATTAGCTTATGTTTTAGATATTAATGCATATTTGTTTCATTATTATAAAATTTTTACTGTACATATCTTGTGATGTGAAAAATATATTTTTGCTAAAGGCACATAATTTGTGCAAAAGCATGTATTCCTGAATCTTCTAATTATTAATGAAGAATTACTTTCAGAGCTTATTAACCGGAAACCGTAACTCTATATTTAATTTGGAATATTATGCATATTCAATATCAAAGTTTCATATGAAACCCTCCACTCCAGCCGTTTATTAATATTTTGAGAAACGGAAATTATAATATCGAAATTGATGACTTAGCTTCTATTTTATGAGCACAGTATAATTTCCAATTTTTTTTATTATTGATTGAGGTAGCCGTAACTCCTTCCGTGATCTGTCGATAAAAATTACCTTCTTTACTTGAAATAGTAAAGGATTCTACTTATCATAAAATAATTTTAATATAAAAATAGTTACTAAAATTATCCCACGAATGGTAAGTGAGTTCACTTCTTTAGAATAGGATAATAACAATTATTATGACATGATCACCTTATCATAGATTCGGCCTTTATATCGATAATAATGAATATTTCAAAAAGATTTTCCAAAAAATATTTAATGTACAGATTCCACTGAGTTAGAATTTTATTATATGTACGTTTAAGATTATTATATTATGTTTTAAGTATTATGAATTAGAAGTTATTTTAAAAACTGATAGTGAAAATATGAAAAAAATTATATATAATCATGACTAGTCCGAGAGACTCTCGTGATGCAGTCGGTAGAGAGCCGTTACTTGCTTCATTAAAGCGAGGACTCTTCAACACTCAGTATTTCGCTAAAACTGTTTTAAATGTGAAATACGTTAGTATTTTTGTAGCAGTGCAAAATAGTTATGATATTTAAAATAGAAAAGTTATTTTAAGCTTTTAATATTATATACTATACATTATATGCTATAAACAACGCCCTCGTGTCGCTTCGACTCTAATTATACAAAGTGCCAAATTAAAAAAAAAAACATTTAATACTAATTACTTTTCCGTTTCCTATTAAATCATTATTATTATTCAGTGTTTCTAGAATTGTTTTCTTGATATTTTATTACTATAAAATCATTGGTAAATTTTTACATTCGCATGTTATGAGTTGAGGATATTTAGGGACTGTTTAATATTAAAACTATTATTTCCGTATCAGTCTTATATATCATTATCAAGACATATTTTGATAAAACTTTACTGTATAGATAACAATCTGAATTATAAAACATATTTTGGTCACATTTTCATTCGCTAAGTGAAAGATATTGCTTGAACTTTAGGTTCTTCTTATATCTAAAATAGCGCAACTTTTTAAGATTTTAGGCCAAGTAGTCGCGAGCAAAGTTAGATAAAAACTAGTATATCTGAGATTTTCCCGAAGTAAACAAAATTAAGGCTTTACACAAAAAGTCTTTTTTACTGTATGTTTCGAGAAGAAATTGAATAAAAATACATGTAAACGAAGTCGCGGCATAAATCTAATTTATAAAGCAGGTTCTATTTACCATAATATGATTTACAATTCTTACATATTGTACGATATTTATGCTTATTTGCAATTTAATGGGATGCTCTTTTAGAGTTTTAACTTTTCCCCTCCGTGTTTTCGCCGCCATACTTTGGCAATAAAGAAGATATTGCAATAAGATGTTTTTGTACGCTTTTCTTATTCATTTTACGATAAAAACAACTATGTGATAATTTAACGTAAAAATCACTATTTATGTTGAAGCCCTATTCATGTCTTAATAAAAGTTAAACGATTTAAATAATAAAATTAAAGTATAGTATTGATCAAGGCATACACTAACATTTAATTTAAATTTTAAAATGTAAAATTGATGGTTTGAAAGTGCTTGTAAACTATTTTAGATTTCTTGTAGTCTATATATAAAGTATATTTTGATTTGATTTTGATTTTAATAGTTAATTTCGAACACCCAAATATCTAATAGAACAGGCGTATCGGTGATTATATCCATAGATCTCGTGTTTGCCACGACCTTCGGGTACATTGAAAATGAATCTGCCAAATAAACTTAATTAATTTTATTAACATATTAATTATACTTAAATGAATCAAAAAAAAAGTACAAAGTAGGTAGTATGTAGTATAGTAAAATTATTTATCTAACTATAAAACTATATAAACATTTTACAAGCTAAGACACAATCGTTCGTATATATATATATATATATATATATATATATAATCTAAAATATATATGTCTATAAATTATATCCATTCACAAAGAATCACTTCGTTCAAAAACAAAATCATGCTCCAAAATTTATTCACCGTCGCTACCGCGCTCACGCGCTCTCCGCGCGTAAACTGCGCGTCACAAAGGTACAACTTCTGAATAACCATCAGTGCCCAACTTCTGAATAGCCCAATTTTTTGTATCACATTTCGTTTTCGAGATATTTTTTTACCGAAACCGGGCAAAAAAAGACCGCATTTTTCATATTATTTCGATTAAAAAAAGTTTGAGTTTAAAAAAAATCCAATTTATAGCCTATATTGAGACGCTTCTTTTGGCATTCCATTCAGCTACGTAGTACCAAATCCCACGACACCAAGGCGCCGAAATGGGCGGTCGTAGCAACAAAAACACATTCTGAAGAAATCTGTGGATTTTTTGAATTGCGAAGTGATGAAGTAAAATTCCTAAAAGTACATATACATGTCTAAATCTAAGCCTATAACAATACCAATTTTCTAAGTATTACATGAATAAACCCCACTAATGGATACCTAATGATTGTAGTAATAGATATTATTATACTATGTACTTGATCTGTTTTTGCTGATGAGACATGCTCAGTCAATTATTGATGTTATAAATGAGAGTGTTTTTTGGTATATCCGTCTATCATGCAACCACGGAAAGTAATATTGGATACTTTTTATAATTATACTCCAAAAGTTCCCTTTTTGGTTCATATATTACTATACTTGTATTTACCTACGGCTCCACCTACATCGCTTATTAACCGACTTACAAAAAAGAGGATGTTCTCAATTCGTCGGATTTTTTATGTATAAAAATTGTTCAGCTTCTAAGAGTTGCAATGAGTCTGAGTGCCTTTTTTCTAGGCTCTAAATTGCGTGAAGCTTTTTTTCGACTTGAACTGGCATTTTTAGAGATAAGAGCGCCCAAGTAGCCAAAAAGCAAAGCTTCATTTTTATAAATTAATACTACACAAATAATAGAACTAAGTGAGCCGTGCCCGCACATTGAATATTTATTGGAAAATCTTATATTTAACAGTCATTATTATTGATACAGAGGCCAAATTAAAAGATTTTACTTTCTGTTTGTTTGCCAATACGCATCACGCGTAAAGGGCTACAAAGAGTTTTATAAACGTATGATGGATATTGAATAAATATCTGAATCAACATTTAAAATATTATAGAATACAAAGATGCAAGAAAGAGTGTAGTCGATTGTCGAGTCGAAACTAAACTAATTCATTCAGTAGTAGGTATTTCTATTTAAATAATTATATTAAGTAAAATAATACATAAGTATCTACTTAAAAATATATAAGAAAAGCTCGTTTGTCACGCTACTGCATTTAATAACTATTTTTATTGTGTACACAATGGAGAGTTTTGAAAAGATACTGTAAGTAAAAATACATAGCTAATTTTAAATAATTTGTCTACTACTTTAATATTAGTGTATAATTCTGTAAGTAGACTGTAACAACTATATAATAACTTTTGAGACGTCTAAAACCTTGTCTCGCCCATGAATGTAATTATCCGAAAAAAATAAATATGCATTAAAATCCGTAAAATTATAGTAAGTTATAGTTTTAATTATAAGTCAGATATTCACGTAAATCTAAGAAAATATTATACATAGCTAATGTTCCTAAGCTTTCCTAAAAGCTTCTGAAGAGTGAAGATGCATAGTTACTGAATCAGTCGATTTGTAACTCGAAGTGGACGGTCCACTCTAATGACTTGCACTTGTTTATAGGACCGAAAACATTTAGTCCAGGAAATTAGAAGCTGTTAGACCCTGTTAGAGTTGGTAAATATCGGGTTTATGGTATTTAAATGATCATTTGCACTTTGAGTAGATAACAATACCGATTTTATGTATTTATCAAGCGTTTGCTAACACTTACTTTTAGAATAACATATTATATTTTACAAAGTTTTTAACAGATTTCATAAAAAAGAAGTATGTATGTATATATGTATTAAGCCCTTTTTAACGTCCCACTGCTGGACACGGGTCTCTCTTCAGTACGAGGGGGATCAGGCCATAGTCTACAAGTTCGTCTTGGTGGACTTCACATGTCTTTTGAAAACTAGCTAGGTTCTCTCAGACATGCAGGTTACCTCACGGTGTTTTCCTTCGCCGTTAAGACAAGTTCGAATCGAATCATAAAATCATGTTGGAAATGATTAGCACATGAAAATATCAGAAGTGCGAGATCCGGGATTTGAACCCGCTTCACTCGGTTTCCTAAGCGAGCGCGTTGCCACTGGGCGACCACTACCTATGCTATGTATGCTATAGAGCAGTGGTGGGCAAACTTTTTTAATGGGCCACAAAGCTTAAGAAATTCTAGAGGAGGGCCAGAATTATAGAAAAAATGCATGTTACGTTAAAGCTTTTAATCATAATACTTTACAGCATTACAGCATTACACAAAAACTAACGGACAGTTAAGCTAACTAGCCGTTATTATAACTTACTGTTAATCTGCCTCGGTGGTGTAGTGGCTAGCATGTACGGCTGCACACCCGGAGGTCCTGGGTTCGAGTCCCGGGTCGGGCCAAGTTTAGTTATTGAGTCTTTCTGTATAGTAAGTCTCAGTAACAGCCCGGAGTTGGGAAGTTGGCGGTGTTTCACCCCTGTGCACGTAAAGCCGTCGGTCCTGCGCCTTAACTCTCACCGGTCGTGTCGAGTGGTCGTCCCACCGGAGTATGAGAGTGATAGGATTTTACACACCCATTTTGTATCTATTATGTTATTCTATGAAATTTTCTTAAGGATCCTTACATTTTTTTCTTTAAACAATATGTGTTATAATGATTTATTCAATAGTCTAAATCTCCAGACATCTTACCGCGATAATTTATTTAACAACACAATTTTATATAATAATGGATAATACGTTGCAAGCAAGTACAGATATAGACAATTTTCAAATTGCCCAGGCCTTTGCATGTAAGCCTGAGGAATGTTATTCTCATGTTACTACTTCTAATCATCTTACCATCCTTACTCAAAATATAAGAAGTATTTACAAAAATTTTGACACTTTTCAAGCTACCCTGAAATCACTTAAGTTAGAATGCGATGTGCTTGTTATGACAGAATGTCATTTATCGAAAGATAAACCCATTCCTACTCTAGATAACAACTATAATTCATATTTCACCAAAAATACTCTAAATCGTTGTGATGGAGTAATTTTATATGTTAAAAAGAACCTGAATTGTAAGGTATTGGAGCCTTGTATAAAAAATGCCTCTTGTCTCGTGCTAACGCTCCCTGATATAGTTTTAATCGGTATATATCGTACACCTTCCATAAGAAATACAGATGATTTTATTTTTTCACTTCGAACTCTACTTCAGCGATTTAATAACTTTGAGAATATTATTTTAACGGGTGACATTAATATTGACATAAAGCTTGATAGTATAGACTCAAATTGCCCTAACTACTTAACCTCACTTGCATATTACGGACTTCTACCAGCGCATAGGCTTCCTACTCGTGACAAAATGTGTTATGATCACATAATCCTTAAAACGGCCAAACCTGCAAAATCAATTGTACTTACTAACGCTCCCACTGATCATTCTACCGTTCTTTTAAATCTCGAATATAAGCGCATTACACGAGTAGCCATAAAAACAAAAGTCACTATAGATTATGTTTTAGCTTTGCAAAACATAAAGAACAACCTTTCAGATATATTAAGCATTGAAGATGCGACTAAAGCTACGGAAGTTTTGGTTAATAGAATTTCGGTAGCCATTAATAATAACAAAAATATAACTACGATACCCAATAGAAAACGTCACCTCCAGCCCTGGATTACGCCTGGAGTATTACGCTGCCTTCGAAATCGTGATAAACTTCATTTAAAACTTAAAAAGAATCCTGATAATCAGATTTTAAAAATAACGTATACGCGGTATAGAAATTTTTGTCATAAACTTGTACGGAAACTAAAAACTAGTCATGAAAAGAATAAACTAGATAGCGCAGAAAATTCAAAAACCCTATGGAGAACCATCAAATCCATATGTTATATTAGTAAGGACAAATCTGAAAATGCACGTAAGCTTATCACCCTCTCGACATCCCCTGTACAGTCTGCTAACCTTGTTAACGAACATTTTTCTAACTTAGGCAAAAATTTGGCTGAAAAGCTTAAAGATTCTGCCCCCATTATAGTGGATAATAGCAGTTCACATAAAATATCACCACCTGTAAATTCTTTTGCTCTTCTCCATACCGATCCATCTGAAGTAAACATGATTATTAATAGTCTATCGATTGACTCTGCTTCTGGGTGGGATAACATTCCAACTTCATTTATTAAAATGGCCAAGCATGCCCTCATACCAATATTATGTCATATCTACAATCTTTGCTTCACAAATGGTTGTTTTCCAAAAACATTTAAACGAGCTATTGTAACACCTATATACAAGAGTGGGAATGGGGACGATGTCGATAACTACAGGTCGATTTCTGTACTTACCGTACTAAGCAAAATTCTGGAAAAACTCATAAATAATCGCTTAAAACAGTATCTTATTGATAACAATCTTTTATCAAAGAACCAGTTCGGATTTAGAAACGGCATTTCCACTGAAGACGCGGTATTGGCTTTGACTGATGAAATAAGCAATCATTTAGATTCAGGTAACAAGTGCGTTGGAGTGTTCCTTGATTTGGCCAAAGCTTTCGACACCGTATCCATTCCCATCCTTCTCGACAAGTTATACAATTATGGTATAAGAGGTATGCCCCATGCATTGCTGGCAGATTACCTTACCGATCGTCAGCAACTATTAAAACTCGGTGAACATGTTAGCCAACCTTCAAGTATCTCTTATGGAGTTCCACAAGGTAGTGTTTTAGGACCTACCTTATTCCTAATTTATGTGAACGATCTCTGTAACCAAAGTATTCAAAATTGTAAAATATATACTTATGCCGATGATACCGCCCTCATCTTCAATGCAAAATCTTGGGAAGAGCTAAAACTTATTGCTGAATCTGGGATGCGTCGGGTTTCTTGCTGGTTAAGATCGAATCTATTGACGCTAAATATAAACAAAACCAATTATGTAACATTTTCAATTCGTAATACTACACAACCTGACCACCATTTCAGTTTAAAAGTACATACATGTAATTATCCGGACTCAAGTAGTTGCCTTTGCGACAAAATCTCTAAAACCGAAAAGATAAAATATCTTGGAATTATTATTGACCAGCACCTCACCTGGCGACATCATATAGAGAGCATAGTTGAAAAGATGAGGAAACTTATTTGGATATTTAAAAAACTTAGACATGTAGCGAATGAATCCACTCTTATTACCACCTATAAAGCTTTAGCGCAATCTATACTAAGCTACTGCATTACTGTTTGGGGCGGTGCAGCCAAAACGCATTTAATAACTTTAGAAAGGGCGCAAAGATCTCTGTTAAAAGTGATGTTTTTCAAACCTTATATTTTTTCAACTTTCGACTTACATAATAACTACAAATTGTTAACCACTCGCCAAATCTACATATTAAATTGCGTACTTAAAGTTCACCGTCACTTACCTTTTATTCCTAGTCTGATCCAAAAACGTAGGGGTAAGGCCGTTTGTCCTATCCCTACCAGTAAAACCAAATTTAAGAAAATGCTATTTAACTGTCAATCGGCATATCTTTACAATAAGCTTAACAGCAGACTTGACATTTACAGTCTTTCAAAAACCGAATTAAAACGTGTACTAACTAAAACTCTACTGACATTGAACTATGATGAGACGGAAAAATTGATGATCAATCAAAACGTCGTATAAAACATGTTCGAAGATCCCATATTTACGCACTTTTATGTACACATAGTTAACACGTGCACACACACACACACACACACACACACACACACACACACACACACACACGCACACGCACACGCACACGCACACGCACACGCACACGCACACGCACACGCACACGCACACGCACACGCACACGCACACGCACACGCACACGCACACGCACACGCACACGCACACGCACACGCACACGCACACGCACACGCACACGCACACGCACACGCACACGCACACGCACACGCACACGCACACGCACACGCACACGCACACGCACACGCACACGCACACGCACACGCACACGCACACGCACACGCACACGCACACGCACACGCACACGCCACACGCACACGCACACGCACACGCACACGCACACGCACACGCACACGCACACGCACACGCACACGCACACGCACACGCACACGCACAGGCACACGCACACGCACACGCACACGCACACGCACACGCACGCGCACACGCACACGCACACGCACACACACACCCACACAAACGCAAACTTATATATGTAATTAATTGTAAATTTTTATTTTGTTTTCACTCTGTTTGTTGACTTTCTAGTCTTGGTGGATGAGCGGGGCACCCAGTAATACGGGTCTCCACCTAGTACAGGGGCCCTTGCGACTAGCTTGGAATGTAATCTTTTAAGTCAATAAAAGTATTTTTATTTTTTATTTTTTTATTTATAGGAATAGAGAGTGCACTTGTGTCTGCGCGTACACTTGAGCACTATAATATCTCCTGCACAGTTGGCTAATCTCAATGAGATTGGCCGCCGTGGCCGGAATCGGCTAGGAGAACATCATCATCATCATTACTGTTAATCTAATTGACAGATAAATTAACTGACAGTTAATCTTACTAGCCGTTAATCAAACTGACAGTTAATCTAACTGACAGTTAACGTTACTGATAGTAGACCAAACTGACAGTTAAACTTACTGATAATTAAACAATCTGATAGTTAAACTAACTGACAGTCAAACAACTGACAGTTTAACTTACGGACAGTTAAATTATCTGACAGTTAAACTTACTGACTGTTAAAGAAACTGATAGTTAAACTCACTGACAGTTAAATTAACTGACAGTAAACGTCAAACAAACGAATGTCAAAGCATTTGCTATCCTCTTCTAACATACATTACACCGTATGCGTGTTTCACGCTTCCACAATATTTCAGTGACATTGGCAACTAAAATCCACAGATAACTATTCGCTTGTTATCTGGCCATTGAAAAATACAACAATTTTATTTGTCCTTTAATTTTATCAGTCAGTTAAGTTAATTCGTTAGTTAGTTATTTGTTCAGATAGTAGTTATTTGTTCAGTTAGTTAGTAGTTCAGTTACTGCCTCGGTGGTGTAGTGGCTAGCATGTACGGCTGCACACCCGCAGGTCCTGGGTTCGAGTCCCGGGTCGGGCCAAGTTTATTTATTGAGACTTTCTGTATAGTAAGTCTCAGTAACAGCCCGGAGTTGGGAAGTTGGCGGTGTTTCACCCCCGTGCCTCGCAGAGCACGTAAAGCCGTCGGTCCTGCGCCTTAACTCTCACCGGTCGTGTCGAGTGGTCGTCCCACCGGAGTATGAGAGTAATACGAATAGAGAGTGCACGTTGTGTCTGCGCGTATACTTGAGCACTATAATATCTCCTGCGCAGTTGGCTAGTCTCAATGAAATTGGCCGCCGTGGCCGGAATCGGTCAGGAGAACATCACATCACTTTATACTTCTCGATCGTCAAAACTTAATTATAGCGGGCCATATACTATTCATGTCGATGGAACCTCGGCGGGCTGGATTAAATACTGTCGCGGCCCGGAGTTGGCCCGCGGGCCGTACTTTACCCATCACTGCTATAGAGTATACCTATTATATAGGCGTGTTATTTGTGTATGCAAGGTGTTAGATGGGCCAATTTAACTATATTTTTTATAAATATTTTTTCAATTACTAGGTTAGGGATAACTTAAGTCGGTGTACTTTGATGTTCATTAAAATAATAATTGCGTTCCTTATAATTTTTAGTTGAAGCTATAAACCTCAAAGGTTTATAGAGAGCCTTCTATATTTTGAGTATAAATCTTATCTGAGATTGAAATGAATATTTAATTGTGGATATATTTTTAACTAAAATCTTTATTAGCGTTCCTTTATTTTTGTCTTATAAAGAAAATTTGGATAGAGACGCTTAAATAAATTTTCTAAATGATTTACACAATTCTGGTTCATATTATTATAAATCAGTTTACAAGAGCTACACTAAAATAATAAAATGCATCATATTTTGTAATAAAATTGTATGAATCGCGCGATATGCGTCGACAGCGTTGTAAAATAGCCATTTAACGTTAGTATTATGTGCAAAGTTGAAAGGCTTAGTGAGGCTTTGATAAAACATGTGAATTTTATTTATTTAAAATTATATATTTTAATTTATATTTATGTAAAAATGAATATTTTTGTGTGATGTGAGATGAAACTTTGGTGAATAATAGTACGTTGAACGCCCCCGATGCTTTATTAAACAATAAATAACTGGTAAACTACATATTTTTAAATTAAAGTTTGTCAAAGTGTGAGTTCGTACAAGCCAATGATTTTAAGGCACAGTATAAATTTTGATACACTTTTCCTAATAGCCAGTTCCATTTAAAACGCATATTTAACATAATTTAAAATATGACAAAACATATTGGAGTGATAAATGATATTTGTTGCTCAAGTAGAAAAAACCGGCGTCTTAAATGTTATGTTTACACACAGATCTAATTCTTTAAATTATCCACACACTTTATTCATTATATTTAATCCTAAACATAGAAGACTAGCGAATCACCCACTATACAAATATAAATGTATCCCACGGGAATCGTACATTTTTCCGGGATGATATAATATAGCCTAATAGGCTTTCTCAATAGACGGGGTTTTTTTTAAATTATCTAAAGCATAAATATTTTTTCAAATCGGATTAGTTGTTTTTGAGATTAGCATTCAAACAAACAAACAAATTCTGCCTCTTTACTCGTATTATATTAGTATAGATGTATGGAAGTTTTTTTCCTCCAGAAGGAAAGAATCCGAAGAAGAATCTAAAATACAAAAAATTATGTATGACTAGATTAAGTACAAATTCGCAAGTTTGTTAGTATTGATATTGAAACCATAATATAAAATATGAAAAAACTTGCTATATAGTTGCACTAAAAGCGAACCCATCTAGTTAAATAAGTCGGATCATATTTCGTCTAAAGCTTTTGAAATACATCTTTTACTTGCTGATGACCTGATTACCGTCCTATTTTAACCAAAATGAAATTAAAATAATATGATTTTTAAGCTATACTATTCTTATCATTATTATACTGTTATAATTATAATGAGAGTATGTTTGTTTATCTTTTTTGATTTCGATGGAAAGTGGCACTCATTTTGCATTCTGAAGATGGATGTAGTCTTTTAAGCTCTGAAAAATGAAAAAAACTATACTTCATCTCACATAAGATACTCGTACATCTTACGACAGTTTTGTTTAATAATCTGTTTTTCTTAGTTATAATTAGTTTGTACTTGCACACATAAATTTATTTTTCTTAAATTAAAGAAAGCTTTAGTTAAGATAAATTAATTCTTATACATTTTAGTTTTATTTTAAACTAAATAAGAGGTTTTTCTAAATCCAATCATTATTTTTAAAAATTAATTACTATATAGCGTGGTACAATTTTGTAAATTTTTGCTTAATATACTGTCAAAATAAATGGCTGACTCATGTTTCAAATGCGCAAATGAAATTTAATAATCATATTTTTTGTGCAAACTATAACTTGAGTTAAAGCTTATTTTGTCTGCGATAGGTCAAGTAGAACTTCTCCTGTTCTCTCCCTTAGAAAATTGTCTTAATGAAAATGGATAAATAGTTTTCTGTGAGGCTGCTTAGCTGGCTGAGCTGGCCTCATATAATATATACAGCATTTCAAAAAACATAACCTTATATTTGTTGGCACAAATTTCTGTTAATAAAATATAATATCCATACCTATTTATATCAAATTATATTTGCATAAGCATGTTTTTGTGGGGAAAAATTAAATTAAAAGCGAAGAAGTCAAAGCATCTGTATCAAAACTTTTAATTTGTAATTAACATTTGGTTTCCAGCTTAATTAAGTTGTCAGTAATCGGGCTTCCAAATCTTTTTTGACGGATTTAGATAAAACAAATTAAATATTATTTAAACAACTGAATGAAGATTACGTCAAAAATACGTGGTAAATGTAATTGATAGAAATTTGATAAAAAACATTATAAAAGTGGACGTAAACCTCTGGCAAATTAATATGTATTCAGCCCTTTTTAACGTCTCACTGCTGGGGGTGGGCCTCCCTTCAATACGAGGGGAATCAGTGTATAGTCCACCACGCTGGACGAGTGCGGGTTAGCGGACTTCACATGTCCTTTTGAAAACTTGCTAGGTTTTCTCAGACATGCAGGTTTCCTCACGATGTTTTCCTTCAGCGTTAAGACAAGTGGTAATCATGTTGGAAATGATTCGCACATGAAAATATCAGAGGTGCGAGACCCGGGATTTGAACTCGCTTCACTCGGTTTCCCAAGCGATCGCGTTACCACTGGGCTACCACTGCCATAAATTATTATAAATTGATATATATTATTATATTCTACTTGTCAACTTCTTTAATTTAATTCTCTTGTATAATTTTGAATAATTACTATTGATAGTCGCGTTCACTCAATTTTCGATAAAATTCATACGTGAAACCTTTCTATCTAAATCTATCAGACGTGATACATAAAAAGGCTGTGGCGATTAAAGCAAACTGTTTATATATATTCGAGTTCTGTGTTAAATTTGTTTTTAATGTTATTTGGTTTCGTTTCGAAGCGCACAGTTAAAGTTACGGGTATTTGTGTTGAAAATCGTATTCTGTATACAGATGTCCCCTGTAACAGCAATGTCATTATTTTTTTGTTTATCTAAGTTAAACATTACCGAAAGAATTTTATGAACTTACTTTATTACTATAATAAATATTAGAAAAGCTCATATGTTATATTTAATTGGTACTGAATAGAAAACCTTATTTATAGGTACTTTCGGAAAAATAAAAAATATGTGATATATGTAAGTTATTGGTGGATCGATATTAAAGAATGGTCATACCTCGGTAACTTTGCCATCATATACCTTACTTTATAAGTTTTTATATTGCTATATTTGTCACTTTTATTTAATTTGGTTTTATAATATCTTAAAATTCTTGTTTTATAACATTTTTAAAGAAACCTTTTGTCCAAAATTAAAAACCTTAATATCATGTCAAATATAGTAAAACACAACCTACAAACTTATACACAGTTTGGTGTTAAAGTTTTCACACTATTTTCGATACATACACGATATCCTCAAACGATTGTATGGCAGATCAATGATATATTGATGTCCAATAGTTGAATTTGCCATATCGTGATCTAGCAAATTCGGGCGCGAAATACCGCGAAAAGCCTGGCCAAATTACGGTTTGACGGATTTAACGATCAAACTTTGACATAGGCATTAATATGGACGCTTTCACACGACACTATGAATGTGCAGTGCCTTTTTGCCTATATTTCTGAACCATCATGAAATCGTGTACATGAAAACCTTTTATGTAAGAAAAGGTATTATAAGTTTTCCGAATGTAAAGGTCCGGACTGGACATCAGGTGTACTTCGCTTTTTATTATGAGTGAGAGTATTTTACGATTGTATCATAAAGAAGCTAGTAAACTTCTGAAGACTTATCTATACTATTATTTCTAAATCATAAACGTAATATTTCAAATTTAATATTATATAGATCATGATACTATAATTTATTGAAATATTCAATGATGTTTAAATTTAACTTCTATTTCAAACGTTTATTTTACGACAGCGAAACGTGGACGTGGCAGAAGATATACGAGAGCAAGATAAATTCATTTGAAATATGATCTCTCAAACGACTGTGCGGTGTCAGCTTATCTGATAGCATCCACAATGAAGAGATTCATCAAATGACAGTTTTAAGAAATCCCATTAATATTATAAATACGTAAGTTTGGATGAATGTTTGTTACTCAATCACACCAGAACTGTATATATGTGGATGAAATTTGGCACAGAGATAGATTATATTCTGGAATATAATATAGGTTACGTTTTATTCCGGAAAAATGTACGGTTTCCGTGGGATAGATTTATTTTTGTTTTTCACTAGGGACGAACCCGAGCGAAGCGCGGGGTAGTAGCTAATAAACTATAAGAAACACTTGGTCTTTAAAAGTCTTGACTTTTTGATCTGATGAATAGTCTGAGGACCACTCAACGAGCTTGTATGAAGAGAATGATAAGAATAAAAGAATGGAAAGGGATATACAGAGCTTGTAGCGCCTTGCACTTCGTCCTTTTGCAAGGGGACTTGCGAGGGATAAAACGTTAAATTATGTACATACGTATGTACGTTCATGCTCATGAGAGGTTAAACTTCCAGGTATTTATTATTGGTGGGATAAATTGTAACCAATATTATTATTATAAATGTTAGTACAGTAATTATTTTTAAATATGTTAAGATTTTGAAATCGGTGTAGCTTTAAAGCAAAAAAATTTCATGAAAACCTTAGTAAATATAAAATTAACATAAACTGCTAGTGATAGCTATCACCTAGTTAAAAGTTGGCATGAACACAAAACTCAAAAGGAGAAAAAAGCTCTCTATACCATTAAGAAAAATACCTATGGCTACATCATTCTCTTTACAACTGAGATAAATATTGAACTAAATAAAAAGATATGAGAAAACTTTTAAGCAGCGTTAGACTAAAGTACACGTATATATCACGTCTTTGAAAAGACATTTCTCTGATTTAAGAACTTCAGTAAGTAATAAATTAAAGAAAGCAGGAAAAGAATTTGAGTGAGAGATATAGACCTGTTTGATACTGGAAATTATAAATCCACTTTAATCTAAATTTTATGATAGAACATTAAATAAGGAAAGATTAAGACATGGTGCTACATCTAATATTATGATTTAATGTACATATATATGCACGTGCCATAATATATTTATGACTTATCTTATCTCCCCTTCTCTTGGCTGCCCTAAATCCAAGGTGACTAATGTCTAAATGTCTTACTCCAGGTCATGTTCATAAACGCCACACACACACACATACATAAATATATAAATACAGACATAAATACAAATATTTGCAATTATAATAATAGTCTCATAATTCAGCTTTCGTCTTAAGAAATGGCGACAGGAGGAGCTTTATGGCTATAATATCCTTAGTTATTTCCATTCAATAAGCTTAATTTTTATTTACTTATTTATATAGCAAAACTTAATATATGAATAAGAAAGTTAACACTAACGCCAGCTTAGAAGAACTTTCTTCTAAGCTACCTTACATTTTTTCTTTTTACATTTTTTCTTTTTACATCTAACAAACTTTCGTTAGATGTAAAAAGAAAAAAATGTAAGGGCTTTTTGTCTTGTAAAGTCTTGAATGCTAAAGCGTTAAAGCTGTATCACTGAACTGAAACAGCGTATTCATTGATTATAAAGTTCAGTTAATAAGTTATAAAGTCAAAAATATGCTAAAATAAAACAATTTTCCACCCTTAGAGGTGAATTTTTCTTTTCATATTTATATGTGAACGAACCTATTCATTAAAAAGATTCATTCTGTTTATAACTTCAATATTCATATGAAAAAACTACAGAATGAATTCTAGTGACAGATATATAACGACTACTTAGCGGGCAAAACAACAAGCAGTATACCACGCAACTAGAAAAAATAAAAGAAAGCTCGAGGTATAGCTCTGAAGCTTTTTGCTTATATGAAGTTTATAATTGTCAGTGACAAAATGACTTTGAAGGTCATTTGCTTATTAGCACGATATTACACTGCAGGTGCCTTTGAAACCTTAGTAAAGCGAGAGTATCTGTTAATATTTAGTATATAATTAAAATAAATTTGTTTTTTTTTTAATTTATTTAAGTTTTTTGTTTTTTTTTTTTAAAAGAAAATTGTACTTTTAACAAAAAACTCCGAGCGAAGCTCGGTGGCCCAGGTACTGTACATAATATGTAAAAATATACCAAGCACTCTATTTTAATTGCTTTAGTACTATTGTATAATTGCTTTATTAATATAAATTAATTATTAGTACAAAATATATTTTAGACAAATATCACCACATTAAATTATTATAGGTGAAACTGACAATATGAGCGATACATACATATGTATATCAAAAACCACAAAATCCATCATTTATTTTATTATTAAAATGATAGCAATTCAATTGAATATAGGGATATATTGACTATTGAGAGTTTTTGACAATCCAATTATAAATCATAATTGTATTTGCTAGAGTACACCCTGCCTAATAGCTTTCACTTTAAAAACTGAACTTCATATCTGAGAGTTTTCATGTAATATTTATTATTAACATATTGGTTAACATTTTCATTAAATGTGCATGAATATAAAAGTTAGCATTTATATCACCTCACTCAGTATTTTAGGCTTAACGTCTCGTTTGAAGACATTAATTCCAGCAGTACCCGCATTAATATGATGAAGCACTCAGCCTTAAATTAATTTTGTAAACATTTCCTCTTTAAATGAAATTTAAATTTACCGATATTGAAGTTTAGTTATGGTTCTCTTCGACAGCCGCCAAAGTGTTCGCTCTAGTCAGAATTGACGTTTTTACATTTGACATGGACTTGATAGTTATACCTTTGACATTTATCCAAACTGTAACATTTATTCAACAAAAATGTATTTAAAAACAGAATTAGATCAAATGTTTTGTTGTATTTGTCATTTAAAAAATTAAGACGATTAAATAATCGTTTTGTTTTGTTCAATAATAACAAATCTTATTCTACTTTATTCAAATAATTGGATCGCTTGTAAAGTCAGAGGTTCCTGGATACCAGAGTCCAGTCCAATTTTATATCAAAAGTCTCTCTCTTGAAACTCAGAAATGGGAAATTTTTGGTTGTAATACCATGTGCCTTAGTGGGATTATAAAGACGTGAGTCTTGCACCTCTTTCAGTCATATCATACGAGCGTCTTGTGATCCTGTCGAACTATAGAGAATGCGCCCTATGCCTATTCATTAGTGACAGCGGTGCACCATGAGTATAAATTGGTTAGCAGTTCACTAAAACGTTTTCAGGTCTCGATATATCTATATTTTTATTGAATTATAACATAATAATGTTAAACTTATTAATATTTCTAGCAAAAACTAAGAACCATACAAAAATAGCACAATTGAGTAAGAGTTCTCGAAATAAAATCTTAAACAAATCCAGCTGTTGATATAAAAACGAAAACATGTATGTACGTAAAAATACGGTATATTCGAGATTGTAGCTGCGTTGAAATGTTCAGGAACAATTTCAGCCTTTCAATGGCCTACAATAGAGTAGATGGTGGTACCGTCAGTAAAACCAGTTAAATGCTCTGATTCTAAAACGCTTGAAACTCACGTCTATTGAATTATTTCTAAAAAATGAAACTCTAGGAATTTAATTAAACTTGAATTAAACTTTTTATTTACATACGTTTTGCGTGATTATAATTATTTATTTCACGATAACTACCGTAGTGCGTCAATACACATTCTGTCTCATTTAAAATAAAAATATCTCGAATGTATTAAATTAAAATAAAAAAATATATTTTATAATATATTGCAAAGGCCAAGTTTAACGAAAAAATATATTAAAAAAAGCTATTAGCAAAATTCCTCACAAACACATTTCTTTATTTTATCTCATCCCACTTATGTCAAAAAATGACGTCCAAGCATTTGTATTAACTACACTGAGTTCCTTCAGCCGCCATGGAAGAAAAATAGAGAAGGAATTCGATATAATTTACAATAACGACGACTGAAATGCATTATTTAATAATTATTAACATTATGCTTGCTACCTATTTAGTCCAAAAAAGTGATGTCCGCTTATAAGGGAGCGCATGAGATTCGAACTCTATTTTGAGATCTGCATGACTGTAATAGTTACGCTTTAAGCTCAGAATATGTCTTATACAACACTAAAGCCCCATTAAAATCGGTCTATCTCTTTATGTGTGACGTATGATGTCAAAACAACAAAAAAATCTTAAAACTATTTAATATGCAACCTTGACCCAGTTATTAATAATTTTGCTATATGTGCAATGAAACGCTTAGAGTTCAGGCGGATAATATTTAATTTAGAGTTTATTGATACCGGCTTAATTCACCAGTAGCTCCAAGAGACCTAAGGAAATGAATTTTAATCATCATCAAGTAATTTTATTTTCATCATAATAAACTGATGTAAATGTTATAATGAAGATAAAGAATTTTTTTAAATGTAAGCCAAATACGCAGAGATTTTTTTAACAAATACTTATTCAGAATGATATCGCTGACAGTACTGAAACAACTGTACATTCACCGTTTATCCTACTTTCGTAGGGTCCTGTTTTCATCAACACGATTTCTAACATAATGTGATACACACATATAAATGTATATACTTACATATGGAAAATATAGCTTTGTTTTTGTTACAAGGTTCATCGCCACGATAGATTTTATTTATTAAGTTTGCTATTTTTCTCGTAAGTTAGAAGAGTAGACAATAGTTTGTGACCTCAATTGTTTACACCACAGTAATAGTTGACGACGTTGGCTCAGTTTGTAGCAGGTTCAGGTCAGTTTGTCCAGGTCGCAGGTTCAAGTCCTGCTGGGAGCATTCATTTGTGTGGCCACGAATTTTTGTACTCTAGTCATAGTTGTTTACATTTCTAAGTTATATATGTATGTGTAGTGTATGAACTACCTGGTATCTATAACACAAGCCTCGTAGCTTACCATGGAACTAGATGGTGCTATGTGTTAAAGTCCCAACATATTTATTTAATGGTAACAATAAAACTTTTACATAATAATTAAATATAAAAAATATAACAAATCTAAACAAAGTATGATTATTTCTTTAATATCTCTTTGTGAGATAAAAACGTTAAAAAAACCTTTACCTTTAATGCTTCCCGACGAGCAAATGTTGTTTTAAAAAATGACGGAAGAGAAAACCTGATCCCCGTGTGACAACAGAAAAAGCTCAAAGAGTAAAAATGTCAGTAAAATCAATATTCATTTGCTCGCTTTTAATATTCCTACCACAAAAGTATTATAACGTAAAATCCAGTGAACATCTTAGTTTCTAAAGACTATCCAACAAACAATAAAAATAATATTTGAAGTACGGAAACACAATATGCTATTTAACATCTTATTTCCGAGATTTTACAAGAACTGAAGTTAAGCATCAAGTACCTATTTTAAAGCTAATGGAAAACCATAATGTTTTTCTAGATTTAATATTATATATTTTTTATTGAAATATATAAATATTACAACTTTTGTACTGTTAACTATTTTTTTAATTAATTTTAGAGTTCCGTAACGATGGACGATGACCTGACTAGTGACTATGTTACCATTTCATTTCTGTCTAGCCATCTCTATCATTCTTCCTTCAATTTAAAGTGATATATCTCTTAAACTGTGACTTTAAAAAATGTTCGTAGAATATGGTTTATAAGAATAATAATAAGCAAGCGTAAAAGAAGTAAGTTAACTTTTAGTTATTGCACTATTGTAAAAATGGAAGAATACCCCAGCGTTAAGCTTTATGTTATTATGTTATCTTTAAAGTATAGCTATTTCCTATAATATCATTGCAATATATTCTAAAATTATGATTTTAAAATATAGCCATTTTTGAACAACCCCTAGGTTGTCGATGAATAAGTTTCCCGTTTTAAAAATATATATCTATATACGTAACATAGATAACCTATAATATGAGTATACACAGATATAAGAATTCCATTTACGCTAGAACGTTATGTCTCGCTATTTCCCTTGTATTAGGGTACTTTGTGCTTTATGCAAAACGCATATTCTTTTATAAGATCTTATGATCATAACACAATTTATATGGTTTAATAAAAGCATCTGCCTTATTGGTGTGGTGGCTAGTTCATACGGTAGCGGGTGAAGCTTTATGAGATTGGGAAGCTAACGGTTTTATGACCTCGTGACTCAGAGAACTAGTTAAGTTGTCAGATTACCATATCGTCTGACTCTGCAAAGGAGGAATATAGAATGTTAGTCTTTGAGCAATCACTTACAGACTTACCCTCGCTTTGCTTGCGTGCCTTTTGTTTTCATCTATACTAATATTATAAAGAGGTAAAGTTTGTGAGTTTGTGACGTATTAGGAGTTAATCTCTGGATCTACTAACAGATTTAGATGAAATTTGGTAAGAAGATAGTTTGAGAAAGCCCTAGAAAGGACATACTTTTTATCCCGGAAATCATCCCTTAAAGGGGTGAAAATGGGGATGAAAGTTTGTATTGGGAAGCAAGCTAGGGACGAACCCGAGCGAAACGAGGGTGAGTCGCTAGTGGACTACAATATATTTAGGCAGATCCACCTTTGGACATTTTTTATAAGTAGTATCCTATATAATATTCAAAGTCTATATGAAAACTAAATTTCATCCAAAACCATTCAGCAGTTTCAGCGTAAAAGTAACGCAATAGTACAAAATTTGGCATTTTTAATTGCAGTGTGATAAATCATTCACTTGCTTTTCTACTTGTAGTGAGAAATGCTGTTTAAATCGATATCGATCTGGAGGATGTTTGTGTTGGTTTATAAATAACTTTTGTTTTATAATTGACTTCCTACGCATTAGGTAGCATCATTCACAATTAACTGTAGAAAATCGTGTTGGAGAATATATAAATATTGTTACAGTAAAATTGTTAAAATGCGTCAAAATAAACTGGCCAAATTTACATCCACCTGAAATAATAAAACGTTATTTATATATAAAAGTCAAATGTTTACTGTTTGCTCCACTAACCACTTACTGGCATTTTATACAACGAGTTTTCTTTCCAGACATGCATATTGCAGGTTTATCGCCATACAAATCGACGAGCTCGTGTCGAGGATTACATGAATAAATTATATGGAACAGGTACAAATTGTAAGGGAAAATCGTTATTATGAATAAGAAAAATCTACTGTTTCCTTTTTATATAGTCATAATAACTGGCTCATGTGAAAATGAACATTCCCTATATTTATTCTATTTTATAATTAACAACTACAATACCCTTTTCTTTGTTTTTTCTATATGAATAAAACTAAAATGTTTGTTTTGTAGAGATTATACAAGCCACTTGCCCTCGCTTTGCTCGAATGCGTCCCTACTTGCCTAACAATAGCTTATATGTTACTTCAGTTAACAGTCTAAATTTCATCAAAAGCTGTTAAGCCGGGTTAGTGTGAAGTAATATCAAACATATACACACACAAAGTTTTGCAAGCATAGCGCTATTAATTCATATTCAAAAGTGTCCTCAATATATTATAACTTTATGATATTATAATTGAGGGGTTAAACAAAATAATGTGATATCTTAGTTCCGTTTTTTTCCATACAGCTATATATTAATATGACTAATATATAATCGTGCTTTGTTTTAATGAAACTAGGTCAACGCGTGTGCCGGAGTCGAACCCATTAACTTCAGTATAATAGACATCGCCACTTAGATATTGAAAATATCGTACCACGGTAATTGTTTGAAAAATAATTCCATTTAGCTCCTATATTATTCTATGTATGTATGTGTATATTTATTCAAAATGAAATTTTAATATATTTATTTTATTATGCCAATTTTTACAGTATAACTTAAGAAAGCTTTCTAGTAGTAATTTAATAGAACAAGTTTTGTATTTACAAAGATAATATTCTACTACATGGTTAACTTAGTTCAGATAAATTTTATAATACCTACTATCTCTTCAAATAAAATAGATTTCATATATTGCTACAAATAAGGGGCTTAAAGTTCAACAAAATGACTAAATTTTACTAATTCAGCATACAGTGACATAATTCTAAGAAAGCTCTTAACTCGGTTTCATAATGTTCCATATTAAAGTTAAACGTTCCATTTGCTTAGTGGTGTTCTTTAAATAAGCTAAGTGTTGGAAAGTTCTAGATAGCTAGATTATGTATTTTTTAAATCTCGCATACTTAATCTGTTTTAAGCTCATTGTCGTTTTATATGAACCTTTTTAAAAAAAATTAAAACAAGCTTTTAAAATGTTTTTCAACCGACTTCAAAAAGGAGGAGGTTCTCAATTCGACTGTATTTTTTTTTATGTTTGTTACCTCAGAACTCCGTCATTTATAAACCGATTTGGACAATTTTTATGTTGTTTGAAAGTGTATACTTCCAGATTGGTTCCATTTAAATTTCAAAAAAAATACCACCCCTAAGGGTGGAAAAATAGCTAATGATGAATTTAACCTACTTCTAATTGTCATATTGACTTGAAACTTTGCAAGTGTTTCTATTTCCTTTGATAAAACAGTGGTTCGGTATTGTTGACCTGATCTGATGGTAAAGCCAGAAGGTGGATAGGTGGAAGTCTTCAACGGCTAATAGTAGATACTTCGAGTTTAGGCTTATTTTGTTTGATTTGACAAGCCTAACACGTTAGTATTCTTACTTTGCTACTACTGTCTACACTAAAAAGGGAAAAATATAAACTGTTCAACAAAAAAATTAAAACCGACTTCAAACAAAAGCACTAAAAAGTAAAAAATAACTGATTGGTAGTTTTCATTTACTATACATACCTAATCAAATATTTTCGAAGTCGGTGTGCTTTGGCTAAGTAATTAAAGCCTACCTATTAAATACATACCTAATCAAATATTTTCGAAATCGGTGCCAGCCCATACAAAGCAAAGCACACCGACTTCGAAAGTATTTGATTAGATATGTATAGTAAATGAAAACTACCAATCAGTTATTTTTTACTTTTTAGTGCTTTTTTTTGAAGTCGGTTTTTATTTTTTTGTTAAAAAATTTTATTTATTGTTGAATTAAACACTAGACAATATAATTTTTAGTTTAATCCTTACAAACAAACATACAAAAAACCAATTTTCTCTTTATAATATTAGTATAGATATAGATAAGCAAATATATCAAAGAAATTTAAATTACTCTTCCCAATAGTAGTACAGTGCGATAGTAACTCTTACAATTATGTGACTCTAAGTACAGTAATGCTTAGATTACCTTCATGACAAGTAATTTCATTATTATGAACCCAAATTTTAAATTAGAAGTATTTATAATATATAAATATTTACATTATCTGTTCGAAAAACTATTATAAAAGTAGCAATAATATTTTGAACCCAAATATTAGTTATTGAAAATACTTAAAATTAAAAAGATTCAAAATAGACAGATGAATTTTCAAGAAAATTTAAGCTTAATAGCATTTGGACTTTCGCCGTAGAGCTTAACAAAATGACACACACGAAGCTTCCAAACACATAAAAAACCACTGAAAGAAGTAGGCATCTGTCAGTGGTTTTCAAATAAAGTACTACAATTAGGACATGTTCCCACTGATTAGAAACTTCCAAGCTAGAATGTGATTGGTATATCTTGTATTATTCAAATACGTAGAAACACCAGGTGCAAAGGTTAACGAACCTCAAGTTACAGCTCAATAGTTTGAGACAAAAGACAACTTAGAAACAGCTTTATTACTATATATTATAAATTAAAATTGAGCTTATGTTTGTTCGGGTAATCTCAGAAATTACTAAATAATAATACCTTAAGATTGTCTAGGGAGGTTAAAGGCTATAGTTTATTTACTTTTAGAATAAATAACCTATGGTAATGCTTATGTTTGTAAACTAGTGATTCACCCTCGCTTCGTTCGAGTTCGTCACTAACTTGCTTCCCAATGCAAGCTTTCATCCCCATTTTCATCGCTTTAAGGCATGATTTCGGGGATAAAAAGTATCTATGTCCTTTCTAGGGTCTCAAGCTATCTTCTTACCAAATTTCATCCAAATCGATTCAGTAAATCCGAAGATTATCCCCTACAACGTCACAAACTCACAAACTTTACCTCTTTATAATATTAGTACAGGTTAGATAGGAAAAAATTAACTCTTCTAGGGGCACCTGAGTGAGGCCTTACCTTCGCTCGGATGGCTTACTACTAGTTGAACAATTTCTTTTGACTAAAAATGCACGGCATATGAATTCAAATTCTCTTTAGCAATGATTATGCCACCCTTAAGGGTTATTTTTAATCTATATAGGACTAATACAATATAATAGTAGAATAACCAGATAATAAGTAATTAAAAAAAGAAATATGAAAGTCAATTCAAAATTGATAAAGATGTCGAATGACGAACGCAAAAATACCTACAATCTAATTGAGACTCTTTAAATATTATTTATCTTTAAGAGCTTTAGAAGTCGGTGCAACATTTTTTGTTTAAAAATATTTTTATTAGATTTACAGTATAAGCTAATCATATTATAAGGTAATCAAAAGTGAATGAAAATCTTTAAAAACAATTAATACAAGTGTCTTTTTAATTCTATAATTATATGTTTTGTGCTTGTAATACTTTGGCTTCCAAGTTGCTTCTTAGTGCATTTGAATGATTGCACGTTGTTATTTAGGCAGGATTTAAAAGGCAACATTTTAAATAAGACGTTTGATAAAAACACGGAGTCTTCTCTGAATATGGAGTAATATTGAAGACATTCGTACTTAGTAGTGTTAGTCACTAGTGAAGTTTAATTATAATTATGCGTTAAAAACGTTATTAATATCTTTAAGGAATATAATTTCATATTATATCTATACTTTTCATTTAATTATCTTTCATTTCACATTCATTTTATTCGTAAACGCATAAAATTGTCCCAATTTGCTAAAGTGAACAGAAAGTGGAAAATGGGACAGAAAAGGCTTGTTTAACCTTCGTTTAAATATTAAAAACGGGTTCAAAATATCGTTGAAGTTACTTTCTATGAACATAAGTCTTAGTGTTATAATTACAGTTTTAAATATTTAATGAATGCCGCGATGAAAAAGAACTAAAATACTAACATAGCTCCTGATTTATTTATCAGTGCTAGTAAAGAAACGAGAAGTGTAGAATATGGTAAAAGCCATATTGTAAGTAAACTCAAGAAAACTTTAGTTATGAATATTATATGTACATATATACTATGAACGTTGATAATTGAAGTTTATTTGTAACCAACGATTAGCCTCGCATCGCTTGGGTCCGTAGGTATATTTTAAATCGTTATAAATATTGATTGCGAGTGTATACCTTATTCTATTACAGATTACATAAAACTTTTTTAAAATCGATTCAGTCTTTTTATATGAAACGCGCACAGACAAACAATCACAATTTTAAAAAACTATTGTTTTGCGTTTTATTTAAAATATTTTATGTACAGATTTTGCTAAGTTACTATTTATATTACATTGAATTATTACTGAGAATATATTAATACCAAAACTAACTACTAGTATATGAGTATAAACTTTAATCTAAACCTATTCTCACTTTCCAAAACTATTTTTTTTAATACTTATATATAATGTAAATGTTTTTGCCCTCCAGAAGCTGAATCACTATCTTTGGTCTTTCTCTAATTACATTGTCACTTACACCGTACAACTTTACTAACTCAAAAGTTTTTGCTATTTTCAGTCTCCTGCAGCCTGGTTAAGTAATAGGTTAATTAATGAGCTTTCTTGTATTTTTATGTTGTGAAATAGTTTTAATTTTTTTGAAAACGTTTAATTGGCATTTTGATTTTTTTTTATTTATTGCTCTTAAAATATTTAGTCCTTTCCTCTACGCAGATTTCTACTGCTACGCAATTTCAAGATTTGAGATGCTTGCTCCCAAGTCTTGAAGCTTAATGAAAAAAGCTTTCAATATAGTAAATAAAATATAGTAATACAAAGATCGGCCACTTAATCGTGGAACGTTGTTGAATAAAATCCTTATTTCAAGGGAGATTGATTTTATCGGTGACAAGGGCAAGGGAATAGGCTAAACGGAATGACCCACGGGTTTTTTTGCTATGCTGCGTCCGATAACAAGCCCTTGGTTTTATTTATTTTTATTACTGGCCATTTGTTAAGGGAAGTGACTTTAAGTAAAGACTGAAAGCGTTTACGGTTTCAGTGAACGTTTTGCAACGTCAAGAAATGAAATTAAAAATAACCGATTAGTAATAACAGGAATCCGCCAACCGCACTTGGCCAGCGTGGTGGACTATGGCCTGATCCTCCTCGTACTGAAGAGAGGCCCGTGCCCAGCAGTGGGACGTTAAAAAGGGCTGAATATACATACATACACAATAATAGAAATAGTATAGCTAGTTACTAATTCTTTCCTGTGATATGAACACAGATTAATATAGCAGTAGCAAAGGTCCCATTAAGAATATAAGAGACGTTGGTATAACGAATTAATAAGTCAAAGTAACATGCAGTAATGTCCGTGGTTTTATTCTAACCAGTTTTTGTATTTTTCGTCCAAAATAAGATATTTTACCCCTTGTTGGCCATATGTTGGCTCAGGAAATCCGTAATTATCATACTAAATTTCATCAAAATCCTTATAGTGGTTTCCCATGGTTCGGTTAGAGTTAGGAAAAGAAACCACAAGATATGTAAATTTTCGATTGAGATATCCTACCAAGATAACACTTTATTAGAAAAATATTTAAATTATCTGACTTGGAAAATCTTAACTATTATAAAAAATCTAAAGCAGTAATATACTACTTAGAATTTTCAAGGTACGCATTTCCATTGTAAAGGAGCTCCCAGTATGCACACTTGACACTTTTACATAAAATTATAATAAAATTCCAATTTGGCTATCTTTTCGTGAACCACTTCCGAATAGATAAGACGTTTTTTGTAGTTTAGAATTTCATTTATAGAGTTTTAAATCATCTGTTTTCAAAATTTAAAGGAAATATACTGCAAGTGAGCATTTTAAAGTTTGGAACCCCATTGTCGAAGTAACGTATATTGCAATAAACTCATAATCATATTAATTAATATACACACGTAAAACAAACATATCTATGTGTATAATAAAGATTTTTATCGCATTTTTGTGCTATAAACTTATATCCGTTTGGCTCACTTTATAGTTGCTGTGCCAACGCTCGCGGGTTTGAGTCCCGCTGGGGGCATTCATTTGTGTGATGAGCACGAATGTTTGTACTCTAGTCATGGATGTTTATATTTATAATATGTATGTATTTAAAGTTATATATGTGTAGTGTATCAACTATCTGGTATCCATAACACAAGCCTCGTAACTTACCATGGAACTAGATGGTGCTGTGTGTTATTGTCCAAACATATAAATATTATAAATATTATTTTAGTCCATTTTCAGTCAGCAAAGGTTATCGAGACGTAAAGTATTTGCCGAATTTATTCTGCCTCAAATACTACATTTGGTAAGAAATTACTTATGTAACCCGTATTTGATAGATTGTTAGTTGCGAGGAACGATTGGTATCTGACCTTTATTCAAGGGTAAGCCGTAACATAATAGGTGGGACTAATTAACCAACAACGCCTAATGGTCCCATATCAGATGTAAGATAGTCCGACACCGATGACTAACATGGTTTGAATGAAAATTTGAAATAAAAATATTAGTTTATAATTATTATTTATTTTATTGTACTTATAAATAATATGTACATATGTACATAGTCTGAGAACTTTCGTCACATTATCACATGTGTTCTTGTGGTCTCGATTCACTCAAGCTTGTTAAATAAAATTGTGCATAAGCATTACCTACAAGGGCTTAAGATAAACAAGATAACTTCAAGCTTCTACCAAAATAATTTTAATGTATCAGTTTCATGTGTTAATTTAATTTCGAAACTATTAATTTTTCAAAAAAAAAAATACTATGATAATATTATTAGTACAATAATATATGATCTGTTATAATATTAAACTACGTAGCTTATTCTCTACTTACCCTAGCTTCGTTCGAGTGCATCCCTAGCTGTCTAATATCCTATGCGTTACTCCACGTCATAGTTTATCTTTGTATTAAACATTCAAATCAATCTACCGTTTCAGTGTGATGGAATTATAAACATACAACACAAACAAACTTACACACCTTCACATTTATAATATTAATAGTAATCCCATTACTAAATCTCAAGATAACTTCTTCTGCGGAAATAACTTATAAGGAACAATGGTTTTTCCCCAAGGATATTGGATACACGATAATACAAAGGATTACTAAAGTGATAATAGCATATTATACAGTGATATGTAATATACTATCCAATACAGAATTCGCATCAGTCCGCTCGTAAACTCAACACCTGCCCTAGAGTAATAAATGTCAAGGATAAAACAGTTTATCAAGTTAGAAAAATCTTTTAGGGTAAAGAAGTAAGCCTCGGATTTGTTTTATGTTTTTTGTAAAAGAAGGGAAGAAGTAAAGTACTTATAAGGAGCGCAGTTTGTAGCAAAGGTAATTAATTTTAAAAGGGAGCTTTTAATAACATTATTTGTTACGTATAAAACACGAGGTTGTGGGCCATCATATGGAGTGTATCCATATTTACTGTACTAATTAGATATAAAGAAAATATATTTCTATATAATATATGTTGGGACATTAACACACAGCACCATCTAGTTCCATAGTAAGCTACGAGGCTTACTACAAACTGAGCCAAACGTGTCTTCATAATTATATGTTATTATTAAAAAAGAATTAATATATTTGAAATGTAATTTATTAAAAATTACTGTGTTAAAACTATGCATCTATAAATAGTAATATGCCCATTACATTTAAAATTACAAGTGGATAAAATCAACTGGCATTGAGATCGATTTGCACGGATGTGACGTGGTTAGTTTTCATCCCACTCGATCTAGTGATTCCCCTGGGGTATTTGTAAGTCAGAAAAGGAAAGCGCAGCATTCAACGCAGAGCTAAACGACCTCGGAAATGTAAAATAATTCTCAGTGAACTCATCACTTTTATAAATCAATCAAAAATTCTCGTAGAAATCAGAAATTCTCTAGAATTTCATCCGCCGCATTAACACTGAAAATGTGAGATGTAAGAATGATGAGATAGCATTTTGATACCGAAGCGCAAATAGCTCGTTCATTCTACATTTTGTTCGTAACTGGAACACTGTAGGTAAGATACTAATAGTATTACAATCAGCTTCGGCGGTTGCATAATACATTTTATCTAAAAGCTGTACGTTAAAATGAAATTAATACTGCCTTTTGAATTTTCGTACGTAAGCGATATCTGTACAATATACATTCTACTAGCAAACTAATTAATTTTTGTTTTTATTCTTGTTTCATAAAAATATGACTTTGTAAATACAAATTATGTAACTTGTACATATGCATATATTTACATATATTTTTTAACATCAATGAACATTAAATTGATTTAGGCCCGTTTTCAGTTCTACAAATCCTATTCACCAAACGTCGTCTCTCAGAGATTGCTCGTAGAAAAGAGACCGCCTTAACATGCCTTTTGTAACTTTTACACTCACTCATTTACTTCAGTATTTTTCTTTCTTATGTGCAATATTTTATATTTTAGATTAAGTTGGTAATTCACCTTTTAGATTTTTGGGTCAACTATTACCACTGGTTTGTTTTTTGTCTGGAATCGTTATTAAAGGGTTCTAGATTCATTAAACTTTTTAAGACTTGAAATTTACTAAGCGATCTACGTTTTACTCATTTTGTAACCCTTGACGTGTTGGGATAAAATACCTATGTCGTATTGATATTATGTAAGTTTCTAATAACACCTCCAGGTAAATTTCTTAAAAATTAATTAAAATTCTAAGAAATCTATTGTTAACTGACACGCCGGTGTGTCCGTGGTCGTGGAAGGATTAACCCTTATGCGAAAAAATAATCATAGAATTTATTTACTTTAATATTTTTTCTATTATATCTACAACTACATCTTGAACATATATAGGAACAAGGAGATTTGCAGAAGAACAATTATAAATAACAAAAAAATGTTACTGAAAATTACTCACAAAAGCTAATTATATACAATAGATATCGTTACATAAAAAAAATTAATAAAATATAATAGTAGAACGACTAATTGAGGCATTAATAAAATTATAGCGTAAATCACGGTAGCATGAAATATCATGTTGTGAAAATAATGAACGTTGGCTTGGCATAGAATATACATAATATAAAATAAAATCGATTACAGATTATTTAAATCGTATGAAAACGATCATCGATTATGACGTAACGCTATTATAACACAGACGTTCATGACGTTTATTATTTAAACCTTTTCCTTGTAATAGTCGATGACATTTAACACGGGTCAATAGATAACTTTATTAGTACAAACATATTGCGTTATGTGTTTCCACTGAAAAAGTTTTATTCTGCGCTCAAATTATGATATGAACTAGTGATTCACTCTCGCCTTGCTTGGTCCTATGTGCTTTTAATAAAATAATAATTAATATTATTAAGAAGTATTGTCACCTATTGGCAAATATTATTATTAATTAACTGTAGCCTACTTTCCTTAATTTAGGTTATAGTCTACATGTTTTGTATTAAATTTGATACAATTCCATCCAGCCGTTTTAATATGAGGGAGTAAGAGAGATACACACACACATACACACACACACACATATATATACATACATGTATTTTTTAATTAATTATACCAAGGTACATCTCTACGAGTATATGCATTTTACTTATTGTAAAATCAGTATCCCATGAATGAACCAAAAGATGCCAGTCGATTTACATAACCACTCGGGTCATTTGTTAATTTAGTAACAACAACAAATAAACAAAGATTGTATGTATTTCATATTATTAGATCGTTCACTGAAAATCAATGGCATTTGAAAGCCTTTTCCGACCCACTAACGTTATTCACTCGTTTATAACGTAAACGGAACGTACGGCTGGACGATTACTAATTGGAGTATCTAATTTGCTTACAGTGTATACTTTCGCTGTTTTAATTTTCAAATTCTGTATTTTAGAACGTTGTAAGTACTAAGAAAATATTCGCTATCAATAAAGGCGATTATTGATTTCCATTGGTGGCTTATGATTTTTATATGGGACCCAATATAAATCGCTTTTAAATACTTCACTTTTTTTATTGAAATTGATTGACAATTTTTATATGAAATGCACGTTAACAAATATATAAAAAGATTATTTGAAGCATAATTTTAACATTGAAATTCACAACGAATAAATACTTTTGCCACGTATTGTGTTACTTTATTACAGTGAGTTTTAGTACGTAAATTTTAGATAGAATTTCATTACACAGTAGGACAGAGTAAAGTACAAGTAGATCTAACTGTAGTATATACTAGCATTGCCCGCGGCTCCACCCGCGTTCAGATGACCAAAAACCAAATTCTTAGGTTTTACATATTAGTATACTCTTACATTGCAGTTTTTATATTTTTTCTCAGAAATGAGACATTTTCCCGCGGTAAAAAGTATCCTATATGTTCCAACCAGCTATCACCATACCAAATTTCATCGAAATCCTTCCAGTGGTATTTCTGTGATGCGGTAACAGACAGACAGACAAAAATTCTAAAAATTATAGATTCGGCCTCATTTCAATAAGATTTTCCAAAAAATATTTAATTTACAGATTCGGCTTATTTAGAATTTTATTATATGTATAGACTATATATTTTTTTCTATAAAATATATCTTCTGGCTTTATCTTTCAAGATGTGGATCTATAAGATAAATTGCTTAGTAGTTCCAAGTACTGACATAGCTTACATGCCAGTTCTCTATATCCCTACGAAATATAAAGAGCAATTTAATACTCTTATATATTTATTATTATTCTATTTTTGTAGATAAGCTGGTCAATTATACATTGGTATCGGAATTATTACTCGTGTATCACTAGTGGATAGCTTGTACGGTTGCATATCCGGATGTTCTGGGTTCATGTCCCGAGTCGGGGTAAGTTTTGTTATCGAGTCTTTCTGTTTAGTAAGCCTCAGTAACAGAACAGGCCGGAGTTGGAAAGTTAGCGGTGTTTCACCCCCGTGCCTCGGAGAGTAAAACCGTCGGTCATGCCTGGCCTTAGCTCTCACTGGTCGTGTCGAGCAGTCTTCCCACCCGAGTATGAGAGTGACAGAAATAGAGAGTGCATTTGTATCTGCGCGCACACTTGTACACTATAACTTCTCCTGCACAGATGGCTAGTCTTAATGAGATTAGCCGCCGTGGCCGAAACCGGCCGGACGGACATTATTATTATACATTGTACAAAAAGGTAATAAAACTCACAAGGTTGAGCCCTGACAAACTACATGTAGTTATAATATGAATTTCCATCATATACTCGTACATATCATACTCCCAATAGGATGATGTTTACATCCTATTGGGAGATATATATAATACAATACCCCAATTCCATTTTTTTTGTATGAATAGTACAGACTTTTACTCTATGCGGTAATCAAACTTAAATCCTTTGGCATTTTATGCACTGAACATTCAGAGAGTAATTGTTTCATTAATTATTAATATTTCAGCCAATCTACTGAATATCTGACTTTCTACATTACAATGATAGTTCATTGTAATCCAAAAGTTATGATAATACACAAACAGTGAAACAGAAATGGCTTGTACAGCGAAAGGATTAATTCAGAGTCTCCGAATAACTTTTAATAGTGCTGGAATGAGTTGTGCTGAAAATTCTGGTAATCCCATAAGCTCTTTAAACTTATTTTGATATTGTTTTATTATACCTTTTCATGTTCAAACACGTTATATTATATAAGTAGCTATTGTCAAACTTTTTCAATTTCCGCGTTTCTTAATTGTATAAGAATGACATTACGGGACTAAACGTGTATATTTCCAAGTGGCATAATACCTTATTCCCGACATTTTAACTAGCTTGCACTAGCCATGGTATCGCCGGCTACGCTCGGAGGTGTGACTTCACTGCCTGATCCCTGTTTCTCATTATACTCGTATATAGGCTATAAAATGGAAAAGATATTATTATTTATATCTAATTTGTAGTTTCAGAAATTAACTCACTGAAACAAAGAAAAAGTAAGGAATATTAATTAAATAATATGAAAATTTCACTTTTGTTTCCTATACCAATTAATATATAGATAAACCTTTTAAAGTAATCCGTATACTTTAATGTAATAAAAGATTTGTATTAAAAAACAAAACTGGTGTTAAAATTTATTTTAAGGACACGCCCTCGTTAATTCAAGGAAAGATAACACTGACTTTAATCAATTTCTTTCATCTAAACTGGCAATATGAAGGTTACTTCTGTACCTATCGTATAGTTAACTTTATTCACTAAGAATAAAATTAAAAAAATAGTTCTATAACATAATATTTACAACTTCTACAATAACCGTACTCCTACATATTATATATTACACTTACTTAAATATGTAATAAATGTAAAAAAAAATACTATACTTCATTCTCATAAATGCATGCAGTTACAAAATGTTCTATTTCTATTTGGACTTTTACCCTTATCTTATTAATAGGTCTTAAAACTAAACAATGGTAGAAAATGATTTTCTATAATTTTTGCGTTCGTTAAACATCTTGAATATTAGGTACTAGCGACTCACCCTCGCTTCGCTCGAGTTCGTCCCTAGGTTAATTCCCCATACAAAATTTCCCCATTTTCACCACCTTAAGGGATAATTTCTGGAATAAAAACTATTCTATGTCATTTCCAAGGTCTTAAACTGTCTTCCTACTAAATTTTATGTAAATCGGTTAAGTAGATTCGGGGCCCATTCTGTACAAACAAACAAATAAACAAAAAGTCAACACTTTCCTCTGTATAAGTAGAGATTATCATTATTTAATAGCTTTTGTAGCTTATAATGATACATCTATTGAGTCTTTAAGTTTAATTAGTATTACTATGCGCTGCTCACCGAACTTTAAAGTAGATATTCAGATTTCCACGTATGTGGAATCTCAGACAATGCCTTTACAGTAGCTTTGTGCTGGTAATACCCTAGTAATATCCCTACTTTCACACAAAATGGCTCTTAATATGAATGCCACTCGGGCACAAGAGCATAACATCGGATAAAAACTTAACCTTTTCACTTTTGTTAACCTCATCTAGCCTCATCACACTCCAGAAAAATTCCGTTTTCAGTAAATACAAAAGAATATCATCAATTCGAAGTTTTCAAAAGAAAAAATGTTTTTTGTTTTTTTTTTTAAGCATTCGTAATAAACACAATAGAGGCTGAATTTTAATTCGCCGTACAAAAGAAAAGTTTTTTATATTTTGGCAGTTTTTCAATTGTATTTAATCGTTATTACAGTGTAAACTTAAATATTGTTCAAAAATATATTTAAATAAAAACATGACATACTCGAGTTGATACCAGCTGGGTACTTTTATCTATATACAAATAAATAAAATTGAAGTATCTGTTTGTAATTTCAAAATAACAACTATTTACTAAATGCATATGAAAGTATATATACGATACTTATAAAAAAAATCATTTTTAAAAAAATGTCTGTCTGTCTGTTTGTTCCGGCTAATCTGCGAAACGGATCGACTGATTTTGACAGAACTTTCACTGGCAAATAGTTGATATTATAAGGAGTAACTTAGGTCACTTTTATTTTAGAAAAAGAATTAGGGTTCCGCGCAAAATAATTAAAACCCATGCAATTGTGAATAAAATCCGCGTACCTATACCTAACTGGAAGCACCCGAACAAAGCGAGGGTAAACTGCTAGTCTAATATATTTTATGAGTATGTTAGAAAAATAGACGTAATAATTTTTTGTCTGGCAGTATTTTCCTGGAACATGACCAAACTAAATCAGTGAAGAGGGAAGCTGCCAACCTGATTGTCGCTTTAGTCTTAACTATACTAACACCTTTAGATTAGCCTCCAAAGTCTTACAAGTTATTAAATTTAAGTATAGATAAGCTGACAGATACTAAGAACCCAAAAAAATATTTCTACTTCTATGAATATAGAAAACATATTTCAGTTTTTAAGCTTCGGTATTTTTATACCATAAAGAAACGAAAACAAAGCATTTTTTTTTGGTCACGTGCTCATTTCTTGTCTGTTCTTCTATTTACTTTATATAAATTATTTCTGATTTTAGGAAAATCACTTTGAATATAAACACACCGGCATATTTAGCGGAACATAAAATAAAGGTTTGATATCAGTATCATATAAGGTTGCTGGCTGGTTTATACGTCATTTAATTTAAGAAGAAATATTTTCAAATTAAGAAAACAACTGAACATCACATTTTGTGCAATTGTTTTAATTTTATTCAAATACACCTTATCTGGAGCGAACTTCGAGTATTTCTTCCTTCTGAGTTTGATTTAAAATTTCATTGAAATACTGTTTTTTGTTAGTTTTTTTTTAATCGCGTATCTTTTTGGAGTTGAGGACTGAATTATGCCTGACTTAGACCCAACGCAGATTGCCAGGGCACTCGAAATGCGAAGAAATGGTCAAACCTACAGAGTGATATCCAGAGATCTTCGTCGACCAGTTTCAACGATCCATCGCAGTATCCAACGGTTCAGGGAGACCGGAACTTATGTGAGAAAAGCAGGACAAGGCAGAAAAAGACGCACTTCGAGTAGGGATGACCGTTTCATTCGGCTTCGTGTACGTAGGAACCCCCGTTTGACAGCCGTCCAAGCCCGACATGAGTTAGAAGCAGTGCGGGGTGTAACCGTAAGAGAGCGTACGGTACGAAGAATGTTCGAAGAAGCTGGTTTGGGTTCATTTGTGCCCGCCAAGGCTCCAAGGCTCGAGGTAAATCATCGTAGAAACAGGTTAACTTTTGCTCAGGAACATCGACTTTGGAACGCGGACCAATGGAGTAAGGTATTATTTAGTGATGAGTGTAGAATTCTCTTAAATCAAATTGACGGCAGGCAAAGAATATACAGACGCAAAGGAGAACGATACATTCAGACAAACTTTGAAACTACAGTTGCATACGGTGGTGGATCAATAATGGTCTGGGTGGGCATTTGTTTGGGAGCTCGCACAGACTTGGTAGTGATTGACAGAGAGAGTCTGACTGCAGACCGCTATATCAGAGAAGTTTTAGAAGAAAATGTCGTACCGTTTGCCCCATATATCGGTAACGGTTTTGTTTTTATGCAGGATAATGCTCGGCCGCATACCGCTCGGGTAACTCAAGCTTATCTTAATGATATGAATATCACTGTTATGGAGTGGCCGGCGAGATCACCAGATATGAACCCAATAGAGCACGTTTGGAACTTGCTGAAAAGAAAAGTTAAGTCCAGAATTCAAGCTCCTGCCAATGTGGGTGAACTGCGAATCACCGTAGTTGAGGAATGGTGGAGACTATCCCAGGAGACCATCGATAACATCATTCCCAGTATGCCTAGACGGGTAGAAACTTTAATAAGAGCACGTGGAGGAAATACGCGATATTAATCACCATTTTTCTAATTTAATTAATTGTTATTTTAATATTAATTTTCACTTTTCCCGGTTATGTACCATTTTTCACAAATAGCCTTTACTCGCAAAATCTGGTTTTAATGTGATCTCATTTTAAGTAAAACAAATGAAACTTTAAATAACAAAAGAAGTGTAGTAAGTAGATTTTAAAATAAAACCATATTTTTTTAATAATGGACCTTTTTTTTGTGTTCCGCTAAATATGCCGGCGAGTGTATATTTTATTTTAAATTGTAATTAAAACTGAAAAAATAACAAAATGTGACGTACTCCTACTGAACCTTAAATTTAAAATAAATAAATAAATAAATAAATAAACGATACCTTATGAGCACTTTGTGTTAACCATTTTTAATACCCAAAATTTGTTATTTGACCTTTTTTTAAAATGACTATTATTAGTCCAGTCCTTGAAGACATAAAACGGGACTTTCGCTACAGAAAGGCCAGGAGAGTTCTAATTTAGCAGCGTTAAAGTTTGGCGTTCTAATTAATATTCCTAATTTGCCACTTTAAGGGACCGCCGCTTGCGCCGCCATATTGGAAAAATGGTACTAAAAACCAGTTTTTCCGGAATATCTTCTCTCCAGAGTCATCTAAGTTATAAAAAATCATTACACATAACAATTATAATAAAATTTGATTTTGTGTATCTCGAAAACGGCTCTAACGGTTTGGATCAAATTTTGAATTTAAATAAGATTTTCACTTTTTAACTTTATGTATGTAGATGTATTTTTCGAAAACTACACAGTGAAGCTCCGTCGCCCAGGTTACTGTTAATAAATTTTAGCTCAAAAAATCCTAATCGTGGAAGCTGGTTCGAAAACATTATTACTTGTTATATACATTAACAAAATGTAAATATTAGGTAAGGTAAATATTTTTTAAATGAAAGTTGTTACAAAATATATTTTATAAGCGTCTGTTAAACGTGTAAAAGTCAAGCGATGACTTAACTTGAACAAAACTATGCTATATATCAGCGAAGTAGAATTGCTGAGAAAATTCTCTCTTAGTATTCTGATGGTGTCGCTTGCAACCTACTTTATCTTGGAACTTTCCGCGTGGAGTGCGGCCAAGCGACTTTATTAACCCCGCTGTATTTACCACATTTTAAGTGAAATCCAGACAAATGCGAGTCGGACTCGCCCACCGAGGGTTCCGTACAAATTTGTAGGAAATCTGTTTAACTTTAAGTTTCAACTTTTTTTTAAGTATTGGAATTTTCCCTTTATTTGTGTTGTTAGAAGGCCTTGCTTTTTGCCAAATTTCGTGTTTCTAGGTCAAACAAGGTAGTTTTCGACCCAAAACCTATAGGAATTTTTCCTTCACTTGTGCCTAGTAAAGGGAAAATGCCAAAAATAAAAAAGATGAAAATTAAGATAAATTTTGGTACTTACAAGTTTTTGCGAAAACCTAAATTTGCCCATATCTTTTTATCGTGTTGACTCAGGACCTTGATTTTTGTACACCTAATAGGGATTATAGACCAGCATAATATGGTATAAATTGCTAGGTCATCCGTCCGTGAGAAAATCGGTGGTGACACACGGACAGACAGACAGACAGACGGACAGACGGACAAGAGAATAATCTTATAAGGGTTACTTTTTACCTTTTGAGGTACGGAACCCTAAAAAGAAATAATAGTTACTGAATGATTCAAATACTTCAATGTTATATAAGGGTTTTCCGCAAATAATTTCCATGTTAAAATATAATATGCCGTAATTGTATGATTATTTTTTTGTTGAAATATAACCAAAAAATATTTACAAGTATCTGTAGTAAATAACACAAATGAAAATTAAAACGTCTGTCTACCAATAATTGTTAATTTATAGAAAGAAGTGCATTAGATGTAACATAATTTTTTTTTTTATAATTTTGCTGTTTTTAAATTAATATATTTGCAAACGTAATGTTCTTGTGGAAAAAATATTATAAAGCATTTCATGTAATATAGCAGTTAGTAAGACTAATATAAGTTAAAGTGTTAGTTATTTGTGCTTATGTGCTAAATTGAGTTCCGTTCTAAATTGCCTTACGTTTACTAAATACTGCTAATTGAATATAAATATTAGCTTTACTAACTACCAGTCAATCTCTTCGAATCTATCCTATAAAATTACCTGATTTTTCCTTTCGATTGCTTATGACTGTTCAACTTTTAAGAAAAACATTTCAAATAAGTTAACCTAAAGGCTATAGGTACAGACAGGTTCTTTCGAGTAAAGCCTTTAAAAAGAGGCCCTTTTACTTGAATTTTACAAATTTTAATATTCTCCATATTGAACAAATGAACATTGTTCGTAAACATCAGGTGTTATTTTATTTATAAAATAGAATATATTTATGATAAGAAATATGAGTAATTCGGGAAATTTACGCTGCCTATATAATTTAAAAGGCCACGTAAATATTTGGAGCTTTTCAAACATCAAGAATCTAGATGCTTGAAGCCACGGAGTAAAAACATAAGAGAAGTGACCATGAAGTGCCATTATATTTAACCTTCAATGTCATAACTTGAAAAAAGCTTCTGGGGATTAGCCAAGACGATTGTCTATAATCAGTTACGAATGGAAATCTGAAAAAAAAATCAATTCAATTCTTTTTCCGTGAAGTATTATAAGAGATAATTGACTTAACGCTTTGTGATATAGCGACATGAAAATTCTATGACATAACGTTTACTTACGTGGCGCTGCTGTCGGCGTCAAAGAGTTTTTTTTTAGTACTTTAAGCGCGGGCGAAGCCGCGGGTACTGCTAGTATAATATAATTTTTATAGACCTGAGAACTCTCTTTTAACCGTTTTTTTTGGGATGGATTAATTTAGCGATAAGATAACAAAAAGATAATAGGAGCATTTCATATCACTAAATATTAAATTTGTGTTTAAACTACCTTTTGAAGTAAAATAGAACTTCTATAAAAAATAACATATTATTATATATAGTACAAAGTACTATAGTGAGTATAGAAAACTCATTAGGAGAGCGGAGTTGAGGACTGTGTAACTTATCAAAAATAATTGGGTTATTAAAAAGGTTATATAAATATATCCATAATCTCATTTTTAAAGACCTATACCACATAATTTTATCAAAGCCACAATTTTCTAGCGGTTCATTGAACACTTCTACTACGATTCAGCTATATAAAATTTCAATCTAAATTTAAATACATACAAAGAGACATACATGACGAAATACACTTATAGGTTCCTTTACTAAACATTAAAAGACTAAAACTTTATTTTATTCAACAACATGGAATGGCTTTATTTATTTTAAAATATCACAATACAATGCATTATAAAGCTAAACAATAAAATTGTTTATTGAAATACATCCGGCTAATACTCTAGATGACACAAATATAAATAGACAAAAAATAAAAAATAACATATTTTAGTTTTCTTTCAATTCTCACTCTATTTATGAGATACTTTATCCTCTGGAGAGTGATTAATAAGCAATAAAAAATGAAACTTTTAACAATTAGTATAAATAAAAATTTGTAGAGACTCATTTAGCTCTTAGACTCAATACTACTTGTTATTTGAAAACAAAACTTGAGACAGTCTAAGTAAGATACATGAACACTAAACTGAAAAAGCTAAATTATACTAGCTTTAACGTTTCGAAATTCAAATAATTTGGAATAATTTAGAACTCTTCAGGGACTATTTTTACTTTATAGTTATTATAATAAATTAAATGTTATCAGTTATAATAAATCACTTTACAATAACTTTAGATTACGATAATCATGTATTATTTTGAATGTATTACCAATTTTATTTAATTTATGTAATCTATACGGATAAATAAAACTGAAGTGTATGTTTGTAATGTCGAAATAAAAGCTTTTTACCAAATGCATATGAAATTATATACGGTATTTATAAGAAAAAAAAACAAAAAAAATGTTTTGTCTATCTGTCTGTCTGTTTGTTCCTGCTAATCTCCGAATTCTAACCAAATACGTTTGATTAATTTAGAAATCATATTATATACTATACCCTTATATTGTTAGAAAACTATGCGTCTAATAAGAAGGTTTATGATTACATTCCCGATGATCTAAACTAGATTTATTTATAATCACTTATTAGTTTAATACAACAATAAAATTTTAACAGCTAGAACATGTATTACTCAACCGGAAACTCATAGCAAATATGGATGAGACATTCCTATTTGCATTGGAAAGGTCAGAAACATTATAACACTATGCTGTCACTTACAGTAAATCTATTAAGTCCGTTAGAGTTGATATAATGCGGCCGAGGAATTAGTTTACTGGCCTGGAAATATCCATTACGTGCTAACGATGCGGTTCAAAATAAATTTATATAGTACATGCTCGATTTCAAAAACAATATATTTAAATAGTACTCTTGTATTATAAACAAAAGGAGAGTCTTGTTATTTCTCTGTTTTCTCCTATGCCTTAAAAAGATAAGTGCTTTCTTAATCTATGATTTCAAAACCTTTTGTTCATTATTAAGTATACATACTTAATAATGAACAAAAGGTTTAGAAATAAAAATGTAAAGTATGTATGTGCGAATAAAGGTTTATTTGTCTGTACCCTTTTATTTTTTAATATGGTTTTTATGACACTACGCAGTGTCATTTTTATACAATTATGGAACGGGAAAATTTAAAAGTTATATCACGGTATTTGAAAAAAAACCATATTTTCATATAATATTCATTAAAAAAGTTCCAATTTCGCTAGTAGGAAATAGAACATCAAAGATAATAAATCTTAACAATACGACCGCTACATAGCCACAAGGCAATAGAGGCGTAGAGAGGCCTAGAATTAGTTACATGAACCGAATAAAGGAAAAATGGCTGCCATACTTTATAAGGAGGAAATAGCTATATTAAGTAATGGCTTTTAAAAAAGTACTGGAGGGAATTGCAACAGTATTTCCTATATAAACTTTGTTGCTAAATCAATTATATAATAATGTACAGACAATTTATTATGGGCACATCAATTTTATTTATTACTAGCTACCTACTCATCCTCGCTCCGCTCGAATTCATCGTTAAATTGCTTTCCCATACAAACTTTCATCCCCATTTTCATCCCCTTAAGGGATGACTTCCTGGATAAAAACTATCCTATGTCCTTCCCAGGTTCTCAAACTATCTTCTTACCTTATCTAAATCGGTTCAGTAGATCCAGAGATTTTATCTTTTAGTATATAATATTTCTCAGAAATGAGATATTTTCCCTCAGTATCAAATTTACCAATAACAAATTTTATCAAAATCTGTCCAGTGGTTTTCTTATGATGTGGTCTCAGACACACAGACAAATATTCTAAAAACTATAGATTCGGCCTCTGCTTCGATAATAATATCTATTTTAATAAGATTTTATAAAAAAAATATTTAATGTACAGATTCGGCTTAGTTACAATTATATTACAAGTATAGGTAGTTCTAATCGGAGTAGATTAAAATTCAGAATATATTGAACGTAAGACAGAAATATCTTTAATATATTCGTAAAGAAATAACTAAATTTATATCTTTTATTTATAGCTGACGACAATCGCATTAGCTAGCTGAGTATTTACCGTTTTTAGAGTTCCGTACAAGGGATCCAGGAGGAACCTTATAAGTTAATAAGCCTACGTTCTATTCGTCATTCTGTTTGGCTTTTGAAGGAATGTATGTTTTGAATCGTAATAGATAATTGATTTTTTTTTAAACATTGTGATTTGTAACCTAACAATATATATATGTATATATATATATATATATATATATATATATATATATATATATATATATATATATATATATATATATATATATATATATATATCACTTCTGTCTTAAGTAACCATACTAAAACTGTAAAAGTGTCACACAAGAAACAAGTTATAAAACCCTGGATAACCCCAGGTTTACTTAAATGTATTCGGAATAGGGATAAGCTTCACAAAAGAACCAAACAACATCCTGGAAATGCTATAGTAAAGTTAACGTATATTCGATATCGCAATTTTTGTAACAATTTACTCCGAAACTTAAAGAGAAATTTTGAAAGAAATGAACTTTTAAAAGCGCAAGGCAATCAAAAGACGACTTGGAAAGCAGTATACAGTATCCTAAACTCCAAGCAGAAAGCTCCTCCTCCCAATGAACTCCTTAAATTGTCTCCTACGCCTCAACAATCCATAGATTCGGTGAATGCTTTCTTCGCAAACATAGGCTCGAAATTAGCTGCACAAATCGATATGAACCATCCTTCTCTCAATAGCTCCTCTTCCTATTTTCCCAAACCTCACCAATTGGTTAATTCCATGGTGTGTCTCGATACGGATGAAACTGAGATTCTTAATGTTTTAAAAACTCTCAAAGAAAATTGTGCATTAGGTTGGGACGGTATTCCAGTATCAATACTAAAGAAAGCCAGCAAAACCGTTGTCCCTATAATTAAATATATTTTTAATATATGCCTGCAACAGGGAAAATTCCCCGATGTATTCAAAACAGCCGTCGTTCATCCTATATATAAGGCTGGGGATAGAGAAAATGTTACAAACTACAGGCCAATTTCTGTCTTAAGCGCCACTTCCAAACTATTTGAAAAGATATTGAATAATCGCCTAGTCGCTTATATTAGTAAAAACAAAATTATCTCGGAAAACCAATTCGGTTTTCTTTCAGGTAGCTCAACTGAAGATGCTGTTAACCATTCCATTCAGACAATTATTCATAATATTGAATCCAAACAGAAATGTCTTGCCATTTTTCTAGACCTTTCAAAGGCTTTTGACACAGTCTCTATCCCAATCCTTATAAATAAGCTTGAATCTATTGGTATTCGAGGAAATGTCTTGGATATTTTTTCTAGCTATCTCGGGAATCGCAAGCAATATGTAAAAATAGGAACACTAAAAAGTCATAACCTGCCTATTAACTACGGGCAGGGCAGCGTGCTTGGTCCAACCCTCTTTTTGATTTATATAAATGACCTGTGTCGTATGACCATTCCTCACAGCAAAATTATCTGTTATGCTGATGACACAGTCATTATTGTAGAAGGTAAAACATGGGAGCAGGCACGTTATTTTGCGGAAAACGCACTTTCAGTAGTCATAAACTGGCTATCGACTCATCTGCTTACACTGAATTTAGCTAAAACTAAATTTATAACCTTCTCTCCCACGCTATCCTCACAACCTTGTAACTTGTTTTCGCTAAAACTTCATGGATGCCCACGTAATCTTGACATCTGCACATGTCCATCCTTGAATCGAGTGGATAAAATTAATTATCTCGGAGTCGTCCTTGACAATTCTCTCTCCTGGCGTAGTCATATAGGTATGCTAATACAGCGTCTTAGGAAACTCTCATATATATTTAGGAAAATTTTTCATGTTGCAAATTTAGATCTCCTAATGATGGTCTATTTTGCACTGGTCCAGTCCTTATTAAACTACTGTATTACTGCTTGGGGTGGCTGTTCTACCTCCATTCTTCTACCCTTAGAACGAGCTCAAAGAACCATACTTAAAATCATTTTAAAAAAATCAATCAGATATCCTACACATCTACTCTTTAAAGATAGTAAAGTGTTATCAGTAAGACAACTTTTTATTTTGAAATTGATCTTAAAATTTCACCCACTAGCAGTACGTAGTAATCCTAATTATAAAAATCGCAGAGTTCCAGTCGTCTTTCATATTAAACGGTACAGAACATATCTCGCAAGTCGACACTTTGAAGTTCTCGGTCCGCGTTTATACAATAAAGTAAACCGACACCTTAATATTTTATCATTAACAACTAATAAGTGTAAGTCTGCTATTAAAACTTGGCTAAAGGGACTAAACTACACAGAAACTGAAGACTTACTAAAAGTAATAACTTGATACTGATAAGATGCCATAACCTCAGGACACACACACACTCTTACACACACACACACACACACTCACACATACACACACACACACACGCACCCACACGCGCTCAAACTTACTTTTAACTTATTATATTAGATTCCTAAAAATAATGTATAACTTAATTATCATTGTCTTAATATTATATTATTATTATTATATACTTCTAAGTATGTAACAACTTATCTCCTTAAGCTATAGTCTTAAATTAGATAAGAGGGTCCTGTGGAAGGTTAGACGTGCGCGACACAGGGTATCCTAGTGCGTGCGTCTCAGCACTCCATTGCCAATGTTTTGTTAAACAGTAATTGTTGCTAGATTAAGGAGTATATTTGTATCCATTTTTGTTACTACGAATTAAATGAATTAAATCAATATTATATATATATATATTGCTTTGCTTTGTATGGGCTGGCACCGATTTCGAAAATATTTGATTAGGTATGTATTTAATAGGTAGTCTTTAATTACTTAGCCAAAGCACACCGACTTCGAAAATATTTGATTAGGTATGTACAGTAAATGAAAACTACCAATCAGTTATTTTTTACTTTTTAGTGCTTTTGTTTGAAGTCGGTTTTTATTTTTTTGTTGAACAGTTTATATTTTTCCCTTTTTAGTGTAGACAGTAGTAGCAAAGTAAGAATTCCAACGTGTTAGGCTTGTCAAATCAAACAAAAAAAGCCCAAACTCAAAGTATCTACTATTAGCCGTTGAAGAGTTCCACCTATCCACCTTCTGGCCTTACCATCAGATCAGGTCAACAATACCGAACTACTGTACTAACAACGGAAACAGAAACACTTGCAAAGTTTCAAGTCAATATGACAATTAGAAGTAGATTAAATTCATCATTAGCTATTCTTCCACCCTTAGGGGTGGTATTTTTTTTTTTAAATTTAAATGGGACCAATCTGGAAGTATACACTTTCAAACAACATAAAAAATGTTCAAATCGGTTAATAAATGAGGGAGTTCTAAGGTAACAAACATTAAAAAAAAACATACATTCGAATTGAGAACCTCCTCCTTTTTGAAGTCTGTTGAAAAGTTGTTATTTTAACATTACACACGGACATTTCAATTTTATCTATCTGTATAGATAGATTATTTACAAAGTTAATTGTAACAGAATAGTAGGGATAAGATTATTTAAATTATAATTTTCACGATTCTCATACTATCAAATAGCATATTATACTGAAAGCAAATCCACACCTAAAAATTACATGGGCGTTAACCGGTCACGCATTCAAGATTATAGTACCATAATAATCTAAATAAAACTATACTTTAGTATATAACATATTATTGCTAAGTATGTTTTTGAAACACGCCTTGAACTTTACTCAATGTTTGTTTCAGGAAGCCCATAGAAAAAAAGTATTAAAATATGTACCTACCGTTTATTACTTACCGTTAAGCTGTTTATTACTTGCTCATTAAATTTAATATATATATATATATATATATATATAATATATATATATATATTATATATATATATATATATATATATTATAACCAAATTCTTAGGTTTTATATATTAGTATACTCTTACAATGCAGCTTTTGTATTTTTTCTCAGAAATAAAGATATTTTCCCGCGGTAAAAAGTATCCTATATGTTGCCCCGGATAACCAGCTATCACCATACCAAATTTTATCAAAATCCCTCCATTGGTTTTTCTGTGATGCGGAAACAGACAGACAGACAGACAGAGAGACAGACAGACAGACAGACAAAAATTGTAAAAACTATAGATTCTGCTTCTGTTACCGATAATAATGTTTGCTTCAATAAGATTTTCCAAAAAATATTTAATGTACAGATTCGGCTTAGTTACAATTTTATTATATTATGTACATATAGATAGCTACTTTTCGCCGGAACTACATACATACATATTACTTTTATAATAAATACGATAATTTTACTTTTTCATCTTCTTAATTCGTAAAGTTACTGTAGAAGCAAAATTTTTTAGTGGTTATTTTATTTATACAAATAAAAGAAAAACAATTTTTAACATCCCTACACCTATGATAGTATAAGATTATTATTAATACATATTTAACATTATGAATTTTATTTGATAATAGAGTGTTTGTTAACGTAGATCTGTGTCCATACGGACATATGCAGAGATCAAAGGTTCGATATAAGAGACAAAGATTTGATAACTAATAACTTGCTGACCAAACAAAGAACACACTTTAGCCTTTATTACATTTGCTAAAGATAACCGACTGACTCTGTTTGTATGAAAAGTAAAAAAAATATATTTAATTTTTATGGTCTCGTTAAATTTTGTTCCGTGACAGCAGTTATAATTAAGCGACGCTACAATGTTGCCATTTACGATTCTGTACAAAGAAACTAACGTATAACTCACAAATATTCTGAAACCGTAACAAGTCTGACAAACGTGTGTAAAATATATTCTCCATTTCCAAATTATGTGTTCAAACCATGAAAAGTTTCGGGAAGAGGTAAAGTGAAACTTTATAATATTATGTAACATAATATTATACTTTTAAGGTAATTATTAGTTTAGCCCTGTAACGATTTTACACTTCAGCTCCTTTTTTATATCCATACTAATATTATAAATGTGAAAGAGTGTTTATTTGTTCGTCCTTCTTTCACGTCGAAACGGAGTGACGGATTGGAGTGATTTTCTGTGTGGAGATAGTTGGAGAGCCGGAGAGTGACATAGGTTATTTTTTATCGCGGGAAATGATCTAATTTCCACGGGAAAACCTGTTAAAATACAATCCAAAAAAATATTTATGATCAGAATTACTTGAAACTCGGTATTTATGTTCTTCAAAAAAATTAAATAAACACGTGTTTTAGCATTTTCCAAAATTCATCCTATAAGGGGGTAAAATAGGAGATAAAAGTTTGTATAAAACTACCTTTTTAGAGATTTCTTGTAGTTTTAGCGCGAGCGAAGCCGCGGGTTCTGCTAGTAATTTATAGTACTAAGTAAAACAATTTAGTTAAAACTATTAAATTTCACATGTTCCAAAATCAGAAAAATATATTATTTTTGTTAACTTCCATAATTAAGTAGATGGAAAATATAATGGCTTTTGACTCGGATTTCCCCCAGTACCGAAGTATGATTGTCGATATGTAGTATAGTTCAAGACTGGTACAAATACCTGCTCATAGCTGCATATATATTTAACACATTTTTTTATTTAGTTTACATTTGTTTTGTATATTATAAAATTAAAGTTTTTGTAATTTTAATGTATATACTTCCTTTACTTTAAACAAAAATCGAATTAATGACCACCGTATAGTATGCCGAACTAGTCAGAACACTCACTATGCAATCCCAGTCTTCATTCATTCCTGAACAAAAATGACTGAAAGTAGACCTAGTACCAAGTTAATACGGCCCGACTGCAACGTTGGAGACATTAATCAAAATTTCCGTTTGCTTATTGCTCGCTTCAGGCACACCCGCAGGCATTTTTCACATCATTGCGTACTTTAAAAGTTAAATGGTTTTTCATAAAATCAGATCAAAATAAAACACGAATGGAATTTACACATGCGTATACGAATTATACGAATAAAATTTAGCCGGTCTAGCGCTCGGCAAATGCGGTAATTGAATTACCCTTTGGGTCCTGAATAAATAAAAATATGTATTACTGCCTGTTAAATAAAGTTTTTGCGACTAATTTTTCATTAAAAATAATAAGAGCTTTTATGATAGGTAATTTTTAATTAGTTTATAATTACTTTTGTGACATATGAAAAATGTTAAGTTTATTCTGACAAAAATAAGGATCGAAATTTTAAAATTGAACTTGACAGACCTTTACTAAAAAGTGTTTAAAAAAACATTTTATACATACATATGTGATACAGGGATAGAGTTAAAGGAAACCTTCGTTCGGACCCCACTTAATGTGGGATAATTACAAGCATAAGAACACTTTATTCAAAAGTGTTCGTAAAGTAAAATTATATTAATTATATATTATACTAGTGGCTCACCCTCGCTTCGCTCGGGTTCGTCGCTAGGTATGTTTTAAATAGATATAAATAGTTATTAGCCAGCGTTAGTCTTATTGTTTTTTTGTTAATAATAATGACATTAATATTTATACGATACTAACGTCACTCAATTGTTTTGCCTTCGCGGAATCTCTCCACTAACACTATTATTAATTATATAATTATTATATAATTTTTGTAACTGCCTCGGTGGTGTAGTGGCTAGCATGTACGGATGCACACCCAGAGGTCCTGGGTTCGAGTCCCGGGTCGGGCCAAGTTTAGTTATTGAGTCTTTCTGTATATTAAGCCTCAGTAACAGCCCGGAGTTGGGAAGTTGGCGGTGTTTCACCCCCGTGCCTCGGAGAGCACGTAAAGCCATCGGTCCTGCGCCTTAACTCTCACTGGTCGTGTCGAGTGGTCGTCCCACCGGAGTATGAGGGTGACAGGAATACAGAGTGCACGTTGTGTCTGCGCGTACACTTGTGCACTATAATATCTCCTACGCAGTTGGCTAGTCTCAATGGGATTGGCCGCCGTGTTCGGAATCGGTCAGGAGAACATCATCATCATCATCATCATCATCATATAATTTTTGTAACATAAAACCTAATTGCACGAACCGTAGGTGTTATGGGCGATAGGTACCGCTTTTCATCCGGTGGGCTATCTGCTCGTTTGTCACTGAATACCATAAAAAAAGTATAAAATGAAAAAGTATGTATATTATATTAAGTAAATGTATGTAAAAAGTTAGTCATAACTTTCCCTTTGTCAGGACTTCCTTAAATGTGTGTAAATTCATATTATACTGATTATGAACAATATACCTAACAATTAATGATTAATGACCTGAATTGTCAGTGAGCTGATCACATTAATTGTCACAGAACTGACGACAGATGGAGTAGACGGTTTCTTAAGTGGCTCATGGCTAAGGTGCAGGATGCCCTCTGCTAGAAAGATTGACGATATAAGTAAAGAATCTCACAGTAGTTGGATGCGTTGAACGGAAGATCAAACTCATTAGCGTGCCATATTATGTCCAGCAGTGGACAAAAGCATGTTGATTACGTTTTAACAAATGAGACGTCTAATGCACAGATTAGGAAAGATTTCTACGTCTAACGCCGTAAAGTACTGAGCTACTACCTTACTGCTTATTTGCTTATTTTTAAGGCCTAATAGGTTACACAAAGTTTAAAAGTAAAATAAAGTTATTAATGTGCGTATGTTATTAACTCTGGAGTCGTGTTTCTATAGAAAATTGTAATCCATCATCGAAAGTTACGTATTTTGATCAATGTTGCTTTCTATTGGACGGGGATCGATGACTATTCCATTAATATGGTTACAAAGCACTTTGTCGGAACTCTTTCTTTTACAGACTCATACTTCATTTGGTACTAAGTATTATGATTATTAATCGATTTGGAAAAATGAGTAGGTTCATATTTGAGGTGTTATTTTATTTTTTTAATATAGCGCATAAACCTGAATCAACGAATTTATAAACGATTTTAATATTGCTGAAACATTTCTATAAGGAAAAATGAAATAATAATATTTTTCAAACCGACTTTTACTCTGTAACCGCGAGATATTTAATTTATTAAAATACTGTTTAGTTTTTCTAAACGCTTATACATCTAATAGTAAATAAGGCATTAGTAAAACATTACAATTTACATAAAATTTAGTAAAATAGTTATATCTACTAGTTATAGGACACTATCTTTAGTATTACTATCTTTCATTACCGTTAACTATGTCCCTCTATTTTTTTTGTAATTAAATCCGGGCACGTTCCTTCCAAAACGTCCGTTTCTATAACGCAGAGACTGCGCCACATTTCATTGTTATCTGATTAGTCTAATCCTACTAATATTATAAATGCTAAAGATTGTGAGGATGTATGGATGTATAGATGTATGTTTGTTAATCTTTCAAGTAAAAACCACTGAATCGATTTTAATGAAACTTTCCAATAATATAGCTCATACATTAGAATAACACATAGACTACTTTTTATCCCTAAAAATGTATGTAGTTCCTGAGGGATAGTTTTGCTTTTGTATTTTCTAGAGGCGAACCCGAGCGAAGCGAGGCTGAGCCACTAGAAAGTAATACAAATGTGCACATTGAGCATTTACTATAAACAGTTTCTCCGACGAATCGATTTATAATACAAACTATGTAAACTTAAATAATTGTAAAAAAATAAAAGATAAAAATATTATTAGATATTTTGTAAGTAATCAAACGTATTTATCTCGTATTGATAATTTCTAAACTAATCAAGTATGCGAAAGATACTCCGAACTGTGCGGAAGTTAATTGAATTTTCACGTTCTCATTTTCAACTGTTCTTTATTTCTTTAATTTTCTTTTATAATGGCCAATAACCGGGAAGAATAATAAAAATTTGAAATTATAATGTGATATCATCATGTCGAATGCAGATCATTTTGGTAGGTAATGTTTGAAGAAAATATGAATCTTATTATTGAAAATGGTCACTTTACCAAAGTAATAAAAAAAATATTTTTATAAAAAATAGTATAATCACGGAACAAAAAACGTTGTGCAAAATGTAGTAAAATCTTAATGTTTATTTATCTGATCATTTACTTATTTTCAAAAATTCGTATATAAGTACATAATATAATAAATAGAAAGATAAAGCAGAAAATAAAAAAAATTGAAGCAGTGCCCGTTGCAACGTAGATAACATAATTAATTACAAAATATGTTTACTATCATAATTATCATTTAATTACCCGTTTGAAATGTCCTAAAACTTATCAAATATAATATAAAGTATCAAATGTACCTAATTTTAAAAGAAATAGATAAGTATAAGGTAGTGGGATAATAATAGTTAATATGGAATATGTTTGAGACAGTGGTAGCCCAGTGGTGACGCGTTCGCTTAGGTAACCGAATGAAGCAGGTTCAAACCCCGGGGCTCGCACCTCTGATGTTTTCATGTGCGAATCATTTTCAGCATGATTACCACTTGTTTTACGGTAAAAGAAAACATCGTAAAGAAACCTGCATATCTGAGATAACCTAACAAGTTATCGAAAGACATGTGAAGTCCGCCAACCCGCACTTGGCCAGCGTGGTGGACTATGGCCTGATCCCCCTCGTATTGAAGGGAGGCCCGTGCCCAGCAGTGGGACGTGAAAAAAGGGTTGAATACAATTTTTGTTCAAAAGTACGATTATTTAATTAAAATTACTTAACTGTCATTTAAAATCTTAACCTCTCAATTCACTTATACAATTGAAACAAATTAAAGTAACATTAAAAGAATTGTGAATCTCATCTGGAAAAGTATTACTACTCGCTTATTATGGTAATGGAAAACATGGTGAGGAAATCTGCTTTGTCTGAGAGAAACTAACAAGTTTTCAAAAAACTTGTGAAGTCTGCCACCCATTTAGCTAGCGTGGTGGACTGTGGCTTTACCTCCCACTCACTGAATTACTTCTCGCGTTGTTTATTGTTGTTATATAAAAACTGCATTAAATATAATAATTCAGATGAAGTTTATGCAATCCAAAATAATTCATTCTCTCTCTCTTTCTCTCTCTCTATCTCTCTCGTATATATTATATACACTCACACACACTCATAGGTTTAAAAAGTAAACGATTATAATCTTATAAAAAAAACGAATGGAATTCACACCCTGATTATTTGATGTTGAATAAATTAATCTTAGACTTAATACTTTCTTATATCTAAAATATTAAATAAACAGAATAATTTTGATGTTTAGGCAGTTTCCATTTTCTATTCGTTACAATGCTCTATTTCATACCCGATAAGTCGAATCCTACTAATATTCGTGCGTGATTTGAATTGTATTTAGTATAATCACAATATATTGCGTAACATAATATGAAAGTGATATTAGAAACGTGGTATAAGTATAAGTAAATACATTTTAAGGTCGGTCCTGGGATTGTTAATAAATTATTTACATTTAAATGTATATTTTTTTACTGAAGAATATATGTACGTAATAAATATATTTTTAGTATCAGTTAATTAAAGCGCAAATAGTTCTAAAATGTTTTATTTCGAAGTAAGCGATTCAGTGTACTCATCTAAATCAGTCCAGACTTTTTATCATGAAGGAGCAAAAAACATTCACGTACTTTCGTATTTATAATAGTAGTGTGATTTCATATTAATGTGTCGCCTTAAGTCTAAAGTTGTATTTAATTGTGAGTAAACTCAAAGTAGCACTTTCAGCACTCCATACTGTGCGCTCCAGTTCATTCTGCTTCATGTTGAACTATCGCACTCTCAATAGAAATATATGCGAGCGTAAAGCAAAAATAAAAGTAAGAGTCAAGAATAAACTGTTTTCAAGAAATCAGACTTTGTCAAAGTTCACTTAAAAAGAGAAAAATAATATCTCTTGTCACAGTGAGGGTGGCGTGACCGAAGATCTCTACATATTGTATATACTATATTATTTATAGCACAAACATTTAATATTTCTAGGAAAAGACGCCCTTTTCTAATCTTTTTCAAAATTTCTAAAATATCTCATATTTACGGTATATAACATTCTATATATTAGGCACATGTTAAAAAATGATATCTTTTTAGTATAATTTGGCAATGTACATTACATTATACAGTATTCTCATACTAAAGATATAAAAATTACATTCCACGCTCATATGACGCGATATGATAATCCAAATGTTGCCACATAGCATGTATCATTACACTGTGATACCAACACAATTTAGTACGTGGTTAACGTATACAAGTGGATGGAAAAACGTTATATAATATAGATTATTTAATAAAATCTGTCGCATGTAAAAAGCATTAATGGTAGAATTAATGGAATATTGCAAGAATATTTGATTATAATACTGGATTTTTTTAATAATAATTATTTATGTTTATCCCTAGTTTACATTTACGTTTTAACGTTTAGTATAGATTCCTCAGTGATGAGATATTTTCCCGCAGCAAAAAGTACCTATCCTATACGTTGACCCTGATAACCAGCTATCATCGTACCGAATTTCATCAAAATCTGTCGAATGGTTTTCTCGTGATGCGGCCACAGACAGACAGACAAAAATTCTAAAAACTATAGTTTCGGACTCTGTATCGATAATAATGTCTATTTCAATTAGATTTTCCATAAAATATTTATGTTACAATTTTATTATATGTATAGGTTGTACAGACATTTTAAAAAATCTGATCTTTCACTATTTTTACAGTTCCTACTTTGAATTTTCAGTGAATATAAAATGTATTTTATGTATACCTATAGAAATGCTGAAATCTCAATTAAAATGATATCGATATTTTTTTTAAAAGTGTGCTTAGTTACCATAATTACAAGAAGAAGAAGAAAAGAGGAGACGAAAGCTAGTATTCGGATAAATGAATGAAACTTCAAACATCCTTAGTCCTACCCTATACTTTAGAGTAATGGGACTATTAGAGCCGCATCGAGGAAGTTTAGCTGAATTGCCGACGTGATGTCGCAATTCTATTCCATATTACCGTTGAGTTTCTCAAAGGACGCTTTCAATACTCAAATTTCGAATTTCACGTCATATAATAAAAATCCTCTGAACGAAAACTTAAAAGCGTTAGATTAAAGATTCTTTTAAAATTGAATCTTTTATTTATGATGTCACATCTTTTTTATTAAACTGGCTAAATTTATAAAAAAATCTAATATACCATTATATTTCCATGTACAAGCAGCTATTAATCTATAACACGAGATATATTTTATGGTGAATACTTAAGTACTGGCCGACTTGAATACTTAATTTGAAATGTACATGGAAAAAAATATTTTTAACAACATTTATTAAAAATCTAAATAGTCTATAAAAATTTATGGTTGCTTACTTACTTGTACACGATTATAATATTATTATTATGATAATTATTAAATATGCAATCATATTGTAATGTGCTATTGTAAAGTGTAAATTCACAGCAAGTGCACAAACTTATGATTTTATTGAATTTTCAGTGCTCTTCCAAGCGGAGTAGAAAAAATAATATAACACAAGCCTTAATTTATCAATAGCTTTAAAAACAGTACATTTTGAACGCTAGCCTTAAGATATTATATGAAAAAGCTCGAAATGTAAATTTTCAATAATTTATCAAGGCATTATAACGTTTAAAAATAATATCCGCACTTGTATGGAAATTAAAACTGATTATTATGCGAGATCATTTACTAAATTGAACACCCATAGAAAGCTTGTAGACATTGGACACTTATATCCAACAAGTACCGTTTTCGAGGAGCGGACAAATATCGATATTGTCAAAATAATCATTTAAACTAATGGACAATGCCCGTCTGAATTTACTAACTCCACTGCGACAGTCATTTTCTCAACAAAATGTATTTTTCTTCTTTTCATAACGAGCATCGTCGTTAGATAGTTGAGTATTTACCCAAATTATTTAAATGATATGCAATAGATATAACAATAACACTTTTGAAAGTACTAAACTTAGTTTTATTGTTCACTTTGTTTTTGCTTATACTCTAAGAGATTTTTTTAAATTTCTGTAGAATATTTTAACTAAGAATTATAACTTTAAAATAACGCAACCTCGCTTGTGTGGTATGTCTATAAAATAATTTATGATAAACAGGGATTGTAAAATTTTAATAATAAAATATTTTTAGGTACGGTTCAATGGTTCTAGAGATTATACACAATAAACAATTAATTTATACTTTTTATCACAATATGCGTCTTTTGTATAATAAGCTCTGCGAATTTATAAAATGTACATATTATTTTATATTACCATTCATATTTGCATTATAAATTTAAAATTAGGGCTTGAAGTCATCATAAATAATGATTAAATAAATAATACAATAAGGCAGTGGTAGCCCAGTGGTAACGCGCTCGTTTGGGAAACCGAGTGAAGCGGGTTCAAATCCCGGGTCTCGCACCTCTGATATTTTCATGTGCGAATCAGTTCTTACTTGATTACCACTTGTCTTACGGTGAAGGAAAACATCGTGAGGAAACCTGCATGTCTGAGAAAAAGGGCAAAATACATACATACAAGTAATACAAATTCAATGAAATCTAATTAACAAGAAAAATACTGTCTATTAATGTATTAAAATAAATTGAGGTCAATTATATTGTGAAGGGAAATATCGGGTGTAAATATTATCTTATTTTTCTGCTACTCTTACATACCATAATATAAAATAAAAAACATGTGTGTGTACTTACGCTCGTAAGAAGTTATACTTCTTTGGCGTAACAGAACAAAAATAACTAAAGATTTTATCCTGTACGTCACAACTTTCTGTGTGTAAAAGGAATGCAGCTAACTTCATCATGTCGCTGTGTGGCTGTCGGTGTTATATATAAAAATTATACTCTCATATTTTTTCCCAAACATGCCAAAAGAAGTATATCTTCAAAAATCGTAAATTATTTTATTTTAATACACTATGTTATATAACTTATTGTTAGTTTGAGGTCGACACTTGAAGATTTTGAGTACAACAAATTTTAACTTGCATTTTCCCGCGACTCTACCCCGCGTATTTTGTTTATTTATCACTATATCTTTATAAATTATAGTCTATGCTACTCTGATGTATAAACTTTAATATTGTAAAGTTTTATCAAAATCCGCTTAGTAATTTTTAAGTGAAAGTATTAACAAACTTAGAGCCATATATCCCCAGAAACTTTCGCGTTTAAAATATTAAGTTTGTAGAAAGCGATCGTAACAATAAAATCAAATAAATTTGTAAAACTCTAACATCTATGAAAAAATTATTATCGAATAGGAATAAGAGACGAACTAAATAACTGATTTCAAATTAAAGCCGGTGTCGAATAAAAAACGCTATGAAACTTTGTACTGCTCTTCTCAAACTTTCTATTTACTTCCTCTTGCAAAATTGAATTTTTCACGTTTCAACAGAAATTGTTCACTGTGGAACTGGGTGTTATTGTGTTATCAGTCTATGATTTATATTGCTTTAAGTTTTGTATAGGTTTTGAAATATGATCAGTATTATATTTTGAAAAATATATTTTGCTTTATTTATTGTTTTATAAAATTTATTTGATACATAATGGTAAAAATAACAATATTTTTTAGACTGACCCTATCGATACAGTAACTGTCTATTACTACTAAATGTATGACTAATATTATTTTTATTAGTCCAGCCATTGATTAATTTAAAAGAAATATTTTTTATAATTTTTTAATTTTAAATAATATAAAGAAATATGATATTTGGGGTTCTGGGTTTGAAATAAAAAATGACCTAACGAGAAGGCTAAAGGTCGCTTTAACCTTCTCAATCTAAGTAATCCAAGTCAGGTACAAGTAAATAATCTTTGATTCAGATAACTACTGTAAATTTAAAGTAAAAATAAAAAACAAAATAAAGTAATTTGACACATTATATATTAGTCGTACAGTAACTGGATTAATAGTCACTCTCTATATTTAAAAAAAAAAAGGAATCCCTCAATTCGGATATGCGTTCGATAATATTTTGTATAATATAATTTATTTCGTCAATTATAAACAATAATTTTATCATTAAGAAGACTCGTAATAATAAAAAATTTTGAATAACACTTTGTAAATTTTAAGCTTTTGTAATTGTTTTTTAAAGGCGTAATAATTATTTTTCGGATGGTTTTGATAATTTGTATATCTTTTTAATAAAAAAGACGATATACCACAATATTCTTACTTAATGCAGTAAATAATTATAAAGAAAGTTAATAGTTGTATTTTTAATTGTTTATCTTAAAGGTCTACTACTAAGTATTGCCAATTAATTATAAAAATATTTATACTTTCCCACGTATGTTAAACTTTTGTATTGATCATTATATTAAAATATGTTTGGCTTTATTGAAGCCAAGCAAAGGTTTGAGAATCAAGAAAAGTGCTTATTATTAAATTTCTCCCAAGTCAAGTACCTAAAGGCCTAATTATTGTGGATAATAACAGTAATTATTATAATATGAATTCAATAAATTTTTATATTTTTAACATGTGAAAAGGGACTTTAATCACGTAATCGGTTTTGTTTTTAAACTCTAAATATTATAGTCATAGGTATACTTAGTGTAGCTGCAAAATATTTGTGATATATTTAGTGACCACAAAAGCTTAAAATATACTTTTTTCTCAAATTCAAAGCCTAGTTCTAGACTATAGAATTAGTACATAATGTTGTATACTTCTATACTAATATTATAAAGAGGTAAAGTTTGTAAGTTTGTGAGACTGAGCTTGTGACGTTGTAGGGGGTAATCTCTGGATCTACTAAACCGATTTAGATGAAATTTGGTAAGAAGATAGTTTGAGACCCTGGGAGGGACATAGGATATTTTATATCCCGGAAATCATCCCTTAAAGGGGTGAAAATGGGAATGAGAGTTTGTATGGGGAATCAAGCTAGGGACGACCCCGAGCGTAGCGAGGGTGAGTCGCTAGAGTACTATAACTACATATTATAATATAAAAAAAAACAGTAACTACATCTATAATAATTTATCAATTAATATTTCATACTTTTTAAGTTAATTATCAAATAAATAACATATTAAAGTTCTAATATCTTTTCGTATTTCAGCTGCGGAAGCCGGTATCGACGCTTTCGATCCCAGGCGCGATGAAGGCGTATTCCGGAAGGGATGCAGCGGCGGAAGAAGCTGGGGTCGCGCTAGTCGGTGTTCATAGCGAGTACCCTCGCTACGGTGAAGAGCGCGCACTAGGCGGTGGCACGTACAAGGGAGGGGGGACGGCCAAGCATAAACCTAATATAGGATATAGGTAATTATTAATTTATTTATTTCTTCCTGTGGCTTTGACAGTAAAAAGTTTAATCTTTTATAAAAATGTTTTTGGACAATAGAGGTGTCCTCTATTGTTAAGTTCAATATGGACAGTTATATTATAAGCTTTTAAAATAGCATTTAAAATAATTCTATTAACTACGTTTTTTGTATGCCTGGCATTTAATATATTACACTAGTAGCAGAATATAAAGATAATTCCTTTTAAATATTACTTGTAAACAAGTCACAATTATTATACAATTCGTAGAGCTTGATTGCCTTGTAGTTGAAAATTCACTTTTAAAACACGAAGGAATTTGCATGTAGCTGAATTCAGTTGGAAATCTCATTAATACATTACAATAAATGAAATATACTGATATATACATAATATAAACCTTTTTCCATAAGATTACATCGGAATAAAACTTACCATATTAGCATATACATTATAAATATAAACACCCATGACTGGAGTACAAACATTCGTGCTCATCACACAAATGAATGCCCCCAGCGGGATTCGAACCCGCGACCGCTGGCACAGCAAGTAGGGTCACTACACACTGAACCAAAAGTGTCGTCGTTAATATACAAATACTATAAAAAAGAGGAGGTACTTTTCGACGTACATAATATATTCTTTTATATATTTTAATTTCGTAGATGCTTTGATTGGTAAGGCTGAATTTGTCTTATGTCCGCTGATTTAAAAAAAAAACGAATTAAGAGACAAAATTACGTTCAATAATTCATTACGTTTAGTGCAAAAAATGTTACTTGTTGCGAAAAAAAATGTATTTGACCGTTACCGCAAATATGTGTTTGACCGATTTTTCTTGCTTTACAATTATTTTCATAAATTCAGGAACTTGATCAATATAATGTTTTATGTTAGTTGAAAAAAGCACTAATAACATAAGAGCAGAAAGGTTTTAAAATTCAATTTGAACTGTCGAAAGTTGTAAACACTCCTTTGTCGTTGTAAAAATTACACCGCATTTTAATCTTAAGCTAGTTAAGTATTTCCTTTTGAACTTGGGAAGAAAAGTTTCATACTGAAGTAAACTAATGGCTGCTCTTGCTAATAACAAATTGGAGTAACTTATTACTAGGTCCTCTAGTTTTATTTTAGCTTCACGAAGGAAATTAATAAGATTTTAAACATTTTATAAATTTTATAAGTTCTGCAACCATTTTGCTACTTTAACTTTTTATCAGATAACGCTAAGAATAAAGTCACTTATATGAAAGTTGTACAATGAAATTATCGGCAATTTTCAATACAGGAAAAATTAATTAAATACAGTGGTAACTCAGTGGTAATGCGCTCGCTTGGGAAATCCAGTGAAGCGGGTTCAAATCCCGGATCTCACAAATGTGCTATTTTCATGTGCGAATCATTTCTTACATAATATTGATCGAATAGTAATACATCGAATAGTCCGCCAACTTGCACTAGGCCAGCGTGGTGGAGTATGCCCTAATCCCCCTCGTATTGAAGGGAGACCCGTGTACAGCAGTGGGGCATTAAAAAGGGTATTAATACTATAATACATAATACAACGTATAACATATCCGTTATAATTTTCCATATATATTTTTCTTGGTATAAAAAGAATTTGGTATAAAGATTACTATATCTTTTGATAAAAATAAAGACGCTTTTCACCTCTATTTTAATTATTCATATTTTATGTACAAAACAAGTTTAAAGTTTCGATAAGTTTCTTTTGCGAGACATCAGATCTGAGGCATTAACTTTAGGGTCTGCAAATAACTTCCAAGTAAATGAGTGTTACGTATTTTATTAAAAAAAAAATTGACTGCGATGACTTTTATGTATAATCTGAAAAAGCTGTTCATTTGTTCGTTTGAAATATTAGCAAATATTAAATATAAAAAAACTTCAAATCTTCATCAAGCAGATTTTTAAATATTGTAACTATATATTTTTCTAATATGTAAGGTATTTTCAATGCCACGTACATTAACTGATAATAACTGAAGTGAAATATCTGTAAATTCTATGTTCTTAATAACAAACCTTAATAAGTTTTCTGATATCTCGTGTAAATTTGTAAAATAAAGCTAGACGTAAAATCTTATCACTTGACTAAAACTCATTAAGAGGAAATTCTCTAAACAAAAGGTTTAACTAATAGACCTACATCCGGTGCTTTGTAAGGTTGTCCGGATGGCCAACACAATGCAATATGCAGAGACTTCAGATTGCTTATCAACTCGCTAATTAAAATTTAATTGCCTTAAGGTCAAGTTATCTAAATTAATGAAGTGGACTTGCATTTTTTATAAAGTTTTCGAAAATAAACATGATATCACGTCTCTAATAAAACGTAAATAATATTATTATTTACATTTTAAGAAAACACAAGAACACGCTTTTCATTAACTACAATTTATGAAAATTCTCGATTTCGCTCACGTTGTCAAAAAAAAAATCAATGATAAATGAAATGAAATGAAAAATCAAATAAGTAGGCTCATTTGATTTTTTTAGAAACTACAAGGTTCTACCCATCGCCATTAAAGTGTTTCACTATCCACCTCCTGGTTCAATCATCGGATCATCTTATAGACCTGTTAAATTACTGTATTACGATCAGGCTTTTACATACGAATCAATGTTTTTGGCGTCGGGACGTGACGACCCCACCGCCCGCTGGTGGGATAATCTAGTGACAGAGATTATTCCACCAGTGCAATCAGTCAACCAAAACTGTGGTAGTGCCATGCTAGTTACCTTCGGGTAGCAGCCGAATGGGCCGGCACGTCCCGTAAAGTACCACTCTCTCACAGAAGTCCGGCGTAAAGTGGCAGCTATGCTGTCGCGTTTCGTTTGGTAAGTGAGAGTCCCGGGAGGCCCACTCCCCGCCCCTCCCCTACACCACTTAATACATGATAGTGCGAAATTCGGTCAGACTACCCCAGGAGGGTACCACCAGTGCACATCGCGGTGGAGAATCCCTCTCTGGGCATCCATGTTCAGCTCATACACTACCTGAGCGTGGGTGCCCAGGCTGCCCTCCGAATTCTGGGGGGGGGCAATTTTGCGCTCTCGGCTTCTGCTCGGGGCAAACGGAGCAGGCCACATAAGGCTACCCCTCTCACACTTGCTGTGGACTTCTGCAACATAAGGGGCTAAATTCCAACTTGAACGCCGTCCACTACCACCTTGAGACGGCGAAGCCGGCCTTGCTCTTCCTTACTGAGACGCAGATATCGTCCCCGGCTGACACCTCTTTCCTCTCTTACCCGGGATATAATTTGGAGCATTCCTTTGTACCGCGGGCTGGAGTGTGCGTGTACGTCAGGGAAGACATCTGCTGTCGTCGCCTCGGCAGCCTTGAAGGGCGGGACCTATCCATCCTCTGGCTACGTGTAGACTGCGACGATCATCCGCGAATCTACGCGTGCCTGTATAGGTCTCATAGCGGCAATGCCGAAAACTGAACGACTCATCGAGGCACATGCAAATGGCTACAGATTCCGTGCTCCAGCAGATCCCCTCCGCAGAGATCGTGATTCTCGGCGACTTTAACGCCCATCATACAGAATGGCTTAGATCACGTACTACCGATCATGCGGGGAGATCTGTTCACGATTTCGCATTGGCATATGATCTGACACAACTGGTTACCTCGCCAACGCGAATTCCTGATGTGGAAGATCATACACCTTCCCTGTTGGACCTTCTGTTGACCTCTCATCCGGACGGCTACCTGGTCTCCGTCGATCCCCCTCTTGGTTCGTTCGGACCACTGTTCTTGTCCGGAGTACAGTGCCAGTTACGCGCTCAACACGGCCTCGCTTTGCGGGCTGTCGCCGTGTATGGCATTACAGAGTCAGCGGATTGGGACGGGATGCGGTCATTCTTTGCGTCCTACCCATGGGGGCAAATTTGCTTCTCGCTAGATGATCCAGACGTCGTTGCTGACTCTGTCACCGATGTGGTACTTCAGGGTATGGAACTATTTATTCCGTTCTCTGCAGTGCCCATCGGAGGCAAATCCCAGCCTTGGTTTGGTCATTCCTGCAAGACGGACGGCATCTCGCCGAAAGCTGGAATGCTACCAAGCCTGGGCTGGCGCATCGGCGTCTAGTGATGTAAATACGAGCGCCTTTAAAAAGGAGTATAACTTTGCCTCCAGGTCCTTCAAAAAGAGTATCGCTAATGCGAAGTCGAAGCACATCGGCAGAATTGGCGAGAGATTGGGGTGTCTCCCTTCAGGAACACGTGCGTTTTGGTCTCTCTCCAAAGCTGTTTTAGGGAATTTCTGTAAGCCTTCTTTTCCACCTCTGCACACGGAGAATGACTCGCTGGCTCATACCGCGAAAGGAGAAAGCCGAACTATTGGGCACCCTCTTCGCGTCCAATTCGACTCTGAATGACCAAGGAAACTCACCACCGACAATCCCGCGGTGTGATACTACCATGCCGGAAATTCAATTTCGACAAAGTGCAGTTCGGAAAGCACTTCTTTCCTTGGACATTCATAAGTCGAGTGGGCCCGATGGCATTCCTCCGGTCGTGTTGAAGACATGTGCTCCGGAGTTGGCACCGGTTCTTAACGCGTCTTTTCCGGTACTCTTATTCACTAGGCGTAGTCCCGAAATCCTGGAAGGCCGCTTTAGTGCACCCGATCCCTAAAAGGGCAACCGCTCGGATCCGTCCAATTATAGGCCTATAGCCATTACCTCCTTGTTCTCTAAGATAATGGAGTCGCATTATTAACTGCCAGCTCCTGCGGTACCTAGAAGAGCACCGGCTGATCAGCGACCGCCAGTACGGCTTCCGTCGGAAGGTCGCTCAGCCGGTGATCTTCTAGTTTATTACTTGACATAGATGCGGCAGAAGCAGTTGAGACCAAGGGGGAGGGCGCTTGCAGCCAGTCTGGATATAGCGAAGGCCCTTTGATCGGGTATGGCACAAAGCGCTTCTTTCTTTTCCGAAGCTACCTTCCTATGGGCTCCCCGAGAAATTTTGCAACTGGATCACCAGCTTTTGGCAGATCGGAGCATCAAGGTCGTTGTCGACGGTGCTTGCTCTGATCCTAAATATGTCAATGCTGGTGTTCCACAAGGCTGCGTACTGTCACCTACTCTGTTTCTTCTGCATATCAATGACATGTTGCAAATCAGCAACATTCATGCTATGCAGACGATAGCACTGTGGATGCCCTGCTACACTGGCCGCGCTAATATTTCTCGGGAATTCGTCGACGAGAGCCGGAACAAACTTGTGTCTGAAGTCGAATCTTTGTTAACCAAAGTCTCGGATTGGGGTCGACTAAACTTAGTCCAATTTAACCCCAAAAAGACACAAGTTTGCGCGTTAACCGCTAAAAAGTCGCCGTTTATCGTAGCTCCTCAGTTTGAGGACACTCCTCTGTCTCCCACAGCCAGTATCGGAATACTTGGCGTCGACATCTCGAGCAACGTCCAGTTCCGTGGTCAATTGGAAGGTAAGGCCAAAACTGGCCTCAAAGAAGCTTGGTGTGCTCAGCAAGGCGAGACAGTACTTCACGTCGTGTCAGCGTCTTATTCTTTATAAGGCGCAAATTCGGCCCCACATGGAGTACTGTTCTCATCTTTGGCGGGAGCTCCCCAGTACCAGCTACTTCCATTTGACCGCATTCAACGTAGGGCGGCTCGAGTTATCGACGATCAAGCTCTCTCCGATCGGCTTGATCCTTTAGCTCGCGTAGAGATGTTGGATCACTTTGCATCTTCTACCGCATTTATCACGGGGAGTGTTCCGAGGAATTGTTCGGACTGATCCCGGCTGCTGAATTTCATCATCGGACATCGCGCCCAAAATAGTAAATTCCATCCACACCACCTCGATGTCCAGCGTTCCACAACAGTGCGATTTTTAAGGCATTTTCTGCCTCGCACAACCACCCTGTGGAATCAGCTATCGCCGGCGGTCTTTCCGAACCGCTACGACCTGGCCACCTTCAAGAAGAGAGCATATACTTTCCTTAAAGGCCGGCAACGCATCTGCAAGCCCTACGGTGTCGCAGATGTCCATGGGCGGCGGTGATCACTTTCCATCAGGTGAGCCTCCTGCCCGTTTGCCCCCTTAATCCCATAAAAAAAAAAAAAAAAAAAAAAATGTGACAATTTGATTACTGTCAGGTCTTTAGTGAGACTCGCAAGATTAAGACAAATCGATTGACGTAAAAATGATCAAAAAACAGCCCACGCGCTTGTTCTCTAGAGTGCTACAAAGGACAAACATATAAACTTATCGTACATACATACATACGTACATATTACATACATACATATATACATTTGTATTACACTCACCTTATTAATTGTATTTAATCATCGTCTTATTTTTGCGCATAAAATTGCGCTTCATGATGATCAAAATTCTATAGGTATAAATCACGTATAAAAGTTTGAATTTAGCTCTGGTAAATGTTTAAGTCACTCTTGATTAATTTCTCTGTTCTGTTAATTTACTAAATCAGAGTGGTGGCCTGAATTCTATAAGACATCATGAGACTTACAATAATGTTTACCTTAAAATTAGATGAAGAAATAGCAGTTATACGACATTTATTTATCTAAATAATGCTAAATATTCAGGTATGTTTATTAAGTTGTCATGTGAAATATGATACATGGACCAAACATAATTATATGCTTAAGCAATCATATTTTGATTCTAAAAGTTAAACCACACATTCTTCATCGAGGGTTTGATTCCATTCAAATATATGTAACATAGGTATTATTTACATATACAAGAAAATATTGAGCGTTTTTTTATTTGTGGGTTTTTAAATGTAAAAGCTTTGAAGTAGTTAGTATTTTAGGCATTAACAATTACGTCCAAATTCTGACGACTATACCACAAAAATACGACGTAGAATCGTATTATATATATATATATATATATATATTTATAATATTATAAAAAACACAAAATAGCCATTGTTCAGCCTAAAGTTGTCCAGCACTCTCTGGTCAAGCAACTATTTCCATACATAATTTAAATGTCTAAAGGATTAACCAAATGCATCATTTGTATTTTATAAATTAGCAGTATATTGTGAAATTATAGTTTCTTGTTTAGTTATGTTATGATTATAATTTATTTATTCATGGATCCTCCACAGTTGTAAATTCATTATTTGTTATCTAAAAATAAAAATTAATACTAAATATAGTATGGTGTTTAAGATTTCAAGGTGCTACAACGTGTTTTATATTTAGATCACGAACTGTCTATGAAACAATAAAAATTTAAAATTAATAAGCATGAACAAAGGAAACAAAATATATAATATTCTTAATTTGCTTAATAATTCAAACATCCCTTTTTAAATAGTGATATTACAAGCAAAATCATCCACCTCCACGCAAATAGTGCTAAATACTTTCGACAATGTCGCTGAAAACTGTTTTAAGTTAATTCTGCCTATTATTGTTAACTATTGTTATTATTTAGAAATGAGCTACATTGTGAAGCTTAGCTAGTAGTGTATCTATACATATAATAAAACTGTAGAGGTTGACTGTCTGTACATAGAAAAAAAAATGCTAAAAGCTGAGTAAGGGGGGTGTAAGAAGAGAAATAGAACAAATCCATTTTTTTTTTTAATTTTTTTGTTTCTGTCTGTTTATCTATTTATCTGTTTGTACGGGCTAATCTTCCAAACTGTTGGACTGATTTGAATGAAATTTTGCATGGTGGTACCTTATATCCCCGGTCAACATTTTAGATACTTTTCATCCTGGAAAACTATAGAGTTCCCGTGGGATAATAAAGAAACTTAGTAACTTATACAGCATAGCACATAACAACTTATGCACCTAATTTAACCCATTTGGACCCAAATACAAATTTTGAAAACACTTTTATTTATTTATCAAATGCTAAAGATAAAAAAAAACTGAAAAAAATATTCTTCTTTCTATGAAAAAAAACACCGTCCTTAACTGGGGCCAATGGGCTCATGTGTGATAATTTTCTAAACAACCCGTTTCAATGCACAATGCTCTATCACATTTTTTACCTTGCCAACGTGCCTTCTTACGGCATATAACGCATCGTAGCTCTTTGTTATAATTTTGAAATACAAAGGGAATGTTTACATCTATCTTTCTCCTTAATAAAATGACATGCTGATACCTTATATTACCGGTCAAACAACAGGTTACTTTTTATCCCGGAATATTGAACGGTTCCCGTGGGATAGATCTGTTTGCGCTTTTCTAGAGGCGAACCCGAGCGAAGAGAGGGTGAGCCGCTAGTTATTTAATAAAAGAAATAATCTTTATAAGTAAATAGTTAAGCGTACAAAGAGAACACGATAATATTTTTTTCGCTGAGTGAATTTTATACCTACTATTGTGGCTTCATACAATGCAAATAGAGCGTAATACTGTATTATATGTCATATATGCTCTCTGATAAAACTAGAAAATTGAAATATGCAAACCAAAATACAGAGTTATAATATTCAATGATGCTTTTACTTCCAAAGCTATTTCCTTTCATTTGTTCGATTAGATTATTTAGTGTTGAAAGATTTGAACGAACAATACATTCCGTATTGCAATAACTTCATATTGTAATAATTATTCAGATAGTTTGTTTTCATTATGTTTTTTTTGGTACTGTTAATACTATAAATCTTAAAGCATTCATGGAAAAACACGTTTTATGGTAATAAAAAATTCAAAACATTAAAATACTTTAGATGTCCTTCTCCTTGTCTGATATCACTGACAGTTATATTGACGTAGTGGTATATGTATTTGACTGGTGTTTCTTACAGTGTCGGAGGTCGTAGATTCATATCTTTGAGCGAAAGTTATAATAGCATAATGTATTAGTAATATTTTTACCCAACCTCACTACGCTCATACTCTTATCAGACTCCACTTGTTATCTATTACTTAAAAACTTCTATCATTTAAATATATACTTAATCTATCTATACACATTTTTTTTTGTTATATCCCTTACAATATCGTCAGTAATATATATATATATATATATATATATATATATATATATATATATATATATATATATATATATATATATACAAACAAAAAAACGCGATACCGTCAATCTTTTTAAGAGAAAATGTTTCTTTTCATGCTCCACAATATATTTCCCACATCATCAATCACACAAAAAAACTGATGCTGTAACAAAAGAAGCATTATTGGCGATAAGATAGACTATACTTGAAATAAAATACCGCTAATATAAAAATACAAGCTCTTGCTTTCACAGCTACTGATTTATTTACTTTATAGTATCGTACTTATTATTCTTACTTTATATTATGAAACTTTTCATACCAATTCCAAATGGTCGTCAATTTCAAGTTGTAATTTATGTGGTAGTTCAGCACCAACTTTTCCATGTAATTAAATATAATATCAGTCTCTAATAATTTGTACAATAATGAAAACTAATATTCGCCTAGTAGTCAAAATTGACTATAATCATTATTGAAAACTTTAAGAAAACATGTATGAATAAAATTTACCTATCTATATTAAAAAAGTAAATGTTTCAATTTTTTTATTGACATACACATAGAGAAGAAAAAAAAGTCATATTAATAAAGATTTAAATACTTATCTAAAGTCTATTTTTTCAAGTGAAATCTCCCAAAAAAATAATATTTCATTTAAATTATCCCTATATTAGTCCCTAAATATCGAGAGACCTGATTTTAAATTTGTTTAATCAGCGGTCCCCGGTGACATTCAGAGGTCAATGATAATTAAAAATTAAAATCAATACAATTAAATACATATTAGGAATAGGGAGGTGCTAACATATCAAAAATTCATCGTAATCGCCGACTAGTACTAATAAGTACTCGTGAACACCGATTGAATTAAATTACTAATTGTATATAACCATAACTACAATACTAGCAACTTATCCACGCTTCAGTCAGTGCGTTCCTAGGTGCCTAACTAGCCTGTGTCACTCCAAGTCATAGGCCTGTATTAGAGTGGAGCGAAAAAAAAAACCATTTTTTTTCTAAGCTTGGGGGTAGAAATGTATCTTATAAAAAATAAAATTTTTAACTTAAAAAAATATTTTGTTTTTTTTTACAAGCTTCAAATTCTCCCCCAAGCTTAAAATAAAAAAAAAAATCGCTCCACCCTAGCCTGTATACTAAATTAGGTCTTACAAAAGATCAAAATGATTATCCAATATTATATTTCCTATATAAGAAACATTAAATTTACCACCCTTAAAATCATAAAAAATAATGAGATTTTAAAACGCTCTTCTTGATATTATCCACACATTGTTTTTAAGGCAACACTAAAATAGATTAAATCCATCCTAATATTATAAGTGTGAATGGGTATTTGTTTGTTTTTTTGTTTGTTTGCTTGTCCTTTTTTTACGTCGCAACAGAGTCACGGATTGGCGTGATTTTTTGGACGAAGATAATTGATCGGCTGGAGTGACTGACATAGGCTCTTTTTACCTTGAGAGATTATCTCATTCCCACGGGAAAACACGTTGTAATACAACCTAAAATAATATTTATGGTCAGAATTAATTGAAACTTTGTATTAATGCTCTTCAATACAATTAAATAAATACGTGTTTTATCATTTTTCGAAATTCATCCAATAAGGGGGTAAACCCCCTTATTGGATGAATTTCGAATAGGGGATGAAAGTTTTTATGATCTCTCCACGACTGTAGGCACGCCGGCATTACAGTTAACAATAGATTTCTTAGAAATTTAATTAATTTCTTAGAAATTTACCTGGAGTTGCTAATTTTTTTGTAGTTTTAGCGCAAGCAAAGCCGCGGGTTCTGCTAGTTATTTTACTAATCTTTTACGACACATCGCTATTATTTGAGCTGCGTAACTTGTCACCTATAAAACCTATGTATGAAACGTTTGGTGGACAGTAGCCTTGAATGAACGGAAATAACTTGCATCGGGGTCGAATCGATTTTGTTCGTCTTCAGAATTTATTGCTGCATTTCTTGTTATTTATTTACTTTCTTTCACGTCAACGCTTATTATACTGAAGGTACATGTTAATTTTCAAGGACATATTGTTCACATCTTTTTAAAATATAATAAATCAACCATATAATCAACCCTAAAAGGGTTAAAACATTTTATAAATTTCCTTTAACTTTTGTTTTGCAATGCAATATAATATTATATGTATAATTAATTAAAAACAGCAGTTAGTATTGAAGTGGCTCCTTAACTTTATTTTGCATAGTAACGAAATAAATGACTTTCAACAGGTTTAACTTATAAATATTTTTAAGTGACTTTGCTATATAGCTTTCAATATTTAGGTAATTTTAATAAATAAAATTATGATAATAAAAAGGTAAATTATGATACTAAATAAATTGGCAGAAAAGCACAATATTAAGTTTTAATTTTAATAATCGGAGGCGGCGGCTCGCCATTCAAATAATAATAAGTTTATAATATATTCAAATATATTTAATACACAGTTATATCAATAGGTTTAATTTAAAAAGTATACAAAATTTTAATTATCAATCTACCTTTACGCAAGACGCCGCTCTTTTAACGTAAGCTATGTGCCCTCATAAAATTCGGACAGTTAATCACAAATTAACTCCCTCGACGTTAATTACTTGAATTCAAACTTCAGTAATCTGTGTCAGTGGTGAATATTAATGGAATGGCCGACGATCAACTGTTACAGTATCCCATCAATAAGGCTAATCCAGTGACATCGAACCTTTGACACGAACTGTGTGTCACTCAGATAATTCATTTAAATTTTGTAATCTTTGTGGTTTGATGTCCGATTTAACGCTGTGAAACTAAATTATATAATTATACTTTTTACATAATATACAATAATAGCAAATTATTTACGCCTCAGTTGGGTGCATTCTTAGATATCACTCCAGATCATCTGTCTATCTGTGCTCTAAATTTCATCCCAATACATCCAGCCATTTCTGAAAGACTGCTCTCTTTCAAGCTGAAACGCATGAATACACGCGCATATTGTATTTTAATGGTAGTCCGATGAAATACTTGATATTTTTTCTAATTTCCAGATTAGGTAGAAGAAAGGCGCTATTTGAAAAAAGAAAACGAATAAGTGATTATGCGTTAGTGATGGGAATGTTTGGTATTATAATCATGGTTATAGAAAATGAACTCTCTAGTGCAGGTGTATACACTAAGGTGACTATTATATAATTTGGTCTCGTTATATAATGATATTTATTATTAGGTAATATAATTAAATGAAATGCATAATGTTGTTTCAGGCGTCAATATATTCACAAGCACTCAAAACGTTAATATCAATGTCAACTGTGATTTTACTCGGCCTAATCGTGGCTTATCACGCTTTAGAAGTACAGGTACTGTTTACTTTTCTTTTACTATCTTCTTACTGAATTTCTAATTAATGAGTCTAAGGAAATTCCAAAAAAATTCTCCATAACGTTAAAGTGGTAAATCAGAAACTGAGTTTGTGAAATTTTAAGATGACGAATATTAAAATTGAGATGCAGAGCTTATGGGCTATTAAAGACGAAATCTAGTTTTACTTCTGATATTAATTAATATCTGTTATTAATTTTCATATTCATATTTATTCAAATTTTACCGAATAGATAATATAACAAAATAAATTATGCGAGCGAAAGAATATCAATTTCTTTTAATACAAACATCTCGAAGGGAATTACAATGTCTGTTCTGAATAATAAAGATAATATGATAATAAAGATCTAAGTAAGATACTACGAAAACAAGTAAAATAAACAAGTCGGACAGTATTGCTTTCCATAAGCTCTCTAATGTTTCTTGAGTAAACCCACAAGTGTTGAGAGCTGGAGGATGGTATTTTAATTAAATACATCTAATCGAAATTGGTAATAAAAATGTATGTTTCCTTATAGTGTAGATAATAAAACAAGAGAGCAATTACTCTTTTATTCTCTGTTTTTCACACAAAGAGGGATAAAATGACTAGCCTACATGACAATCAAATTTAAGATATATCTATATCTTTAAATAGCCGATATTAAATAATCGTAGTGTTCTTGGATATATGGGCCATGGGCCTAGTTATAATTGCTGGCTCAGCAGTTTTATATATATATATATATATATATATATATATATATATATATATATATATATATATATAGGTATCGGCTATTTAAAGATCAAATAATGTCAATTTATGCTGTTTTTTTTTTTTGAAAAGATAATAAAACGTAAATTTATTTTCTACTATATGTACGTATTTAATGGGGAGTGGCCAGATATAGTGCCAAGTTGTACAATTGATTCATATCTCAAATATATTACTTCTTATATTGTCGTCTCTCTTTTATCTTCAAACTCGCCCTCTGAAAAGCTCCTAGACTTTTGACCTGATTGATTAGTTTTAACCATTATCAATAGAAAGTGTTTTTAAGTTTTTTATTTTCAATTTCAGTTATTTATGATAGACAACTGCGCTGACGACTGGCGGATAGCAATGACGTGGCAACGGATAGCGCAGATTGCTCTTGAACTCGCGATATGCGCCGTCCATCCTATCCCAGGACAATATACCTTCACTTGGACCACCAAATTGGCTAACAAAGGCGGAGTAATAGGCGTTGAAGTTGTAAGTTTATACTTGTACTGTCAATTATTATATTACGTTTTATTAAACATATATTATTATTACATCACCGGTAATTTTATGTATTTATTTTTATTTAAAAATAAGGACATAATGCACACGACGACTTTTTAATGCACCATTGATACGCGTTCATGTTAGACGCCCGTCGAAAAGACGCGCGACGGCGCGGCGGGTTAAAAAGTCTTCGTGTGCATAGAACCTAAGATGTAGTTCTAATTTGCTTTGTCTTAGTTAGATTTGTATTTTTTTTTAAGTATATAGTAATTAAAGTCCTTCATTCTCTGCTTGTAATTTATACATATGTTGGTATATATCGTGTACGGATCATAGAATATAAATACAAAATTATGAAGTACTTTAGTAAGTTAGTACTATTTTATGAAATCGTGAATTAATTCTACGATTTAACAACAACATACATGAAAAATATTTTTTTATTGAATTTATGCATATTATTTAGTGATAGTTATGTGCTAATTTGATATTTCTGCTTTATCTCAGTTTCATATTGTTCTATATTATATGTATTTATTTTTAAATTTTCTCCGTAGGATACAATTTATAAACAAATTCAGGTCTGTATTAAGAATTTGTGTTCTGAATGGCATGCTTTTGTTTGAAATTTAACAATGTGTCGTGTTTCTATTGTTACGTAATTACTCATAACGTCACGTTCTCAGTTCATTATATTTATAGACTGAGATATAAAATGGCTAAGTTTATCTCAAAAGCTTTAGATTAATTTGAAGATAATAAACAGTTGGCAAAAAATAATTTAGGATTTTTACGTATTTTAAGGCATGATTGTATGGCATAATGTAATTTTAATAATGCACATTCAAATATCCTATTAAAGGAAATTTTTGTAAGTAATTAAATTTATTGTTAATAGTATTAACACATTGATTATTTAAGAATAAACATAATATCTTCAAATTATATTTTGGATGTTTAGTTTGATTTATAAATAAATCATAAAACAATAAAACTTTAGAGAATCACGAGTGATCAATTCTTTTCTATGAGTGATAATTTTTTTTCTGGTAATTCTTAATATTCCATTTTGTTCATATTTCAGGTTCCATATGATGTAACACTGTCTCTTCCGATGTTCTTTCGTCTGTATTTAATATGCAGGGTGATGTTGCTCCACAGTAAGCTTTTCACAGACGCTTCTTCTAGAAGTATAGGAGCTTTGAACAGAATTAATTTCAATACTAGGTAAGAAAATATTACTGTCAACCAAATATTGACAGTAAGTACTAGTTATTGTCTCCATCAATCATTTATAAGCTTTCGCACTACTAATGTAAGTGCGATCCCATATATTTTGTAAACGTATTATAATTATTTTATAGTATTAGAAAATTGAATTTTATTATATTATATTTTTGTAAAAAAGTACATACATAATTCATTCAATTTACAGATTTGTATTAAAGACTCTTATGACTATATGTCCTGGAACTGTGCTACTTGTGTTTATGGTTTCTCTTTGGATAATCGCAAGTTGGACGTTGAGGCAGTGCGAGAGGTTAGTATAAAAAATATTTGTATCACGAAAGCTATACGTAACTTGTATAAAATATCTTACCATGTTAGTTCCCAAGTAACATGAAATAAAAAAGTTTAAGTATTATTATTTAGATTGTCTATGTGTATTAAGCTAATTGTACCAGCGTATAATTCATCAGTATCGCTTTCATTTTTTTTAATTTAAACACTGTCTCTTTTATTTACACGAAATTATTACGAACTATTGATGTACTGCCTTAATGGGCATGCTAATGCTTTTGTACTGTGGCGTTATTGAAATATGTTTTGCTTCTTACCCTCTGTGTTTTTTGTTTTAAATATTTACATTGAATATTCAAAAAAAATAATTATTGTAGTAATTGGTTATAATCACAGAACATAAGAGTTTGACTTTGAATACTTTCACTAATGTAGTCATCAAACAAACGAAACACAACGCTGTATATAATAAATAATTTAGATATGTGTTAGAATTAGTCATATATCGTTAAAGAACGAAAATGCTTAATCTGCTGTAAGTGTTAGTAAATTAAATGTTGAATATTAAAATGTGCACAAAAATACTGAGAAAAGTGCTGTGTGGTAGTCACTAATAGCAAAAGATCACTGAAGAAGAAGTACCATATCGTTTACGACACAATATAAACAAAAAGAAAAAGTGTCGGTTAAGATATGGCTAATGACATTATAAAACCACGCACAAAATGGCTCTAGGTTACACATAGAACAGCTTCCGATAAACTGGCAAATCTGAATTCGCACAAAACCACCGCACTTTTGTCACATTCATGCATCTAAGCGTATCTCCGCTTCACGACAAGCAGAAGGCTTTCAATCCTTCCTCTCTTCTGATTCTGTCTTTTTCTGTCTTATTACGTTGTCTTTGTAAGTGTTCATTATGTGTTATCATATTGCCCTGCCCTGTATTATCAAGTAAGTAAATAAACAGATTCACAGCATGGCTAACAGTACATTATATTTGGTATTGACCCCAAATAAATGTTTAGTCTGCACGTTGTATTGAAATACGGTATTAGTATTTGTGTAGTTCTAAAATTTATTTTGTATCGTTCAAGAGGCATGCTAAATTATTGTTTTTGAAAATCTTGTTCTTGGCTCAAAAATATAACAAAGCTTTTGAGTCTTTCCGTTTCTCGAAATTAATTATAAAAGTAATATAAATTCAGCTTTTAAAATGCAAACATTGTATTATACAATCGGTTATCTTGTGGTTCTTGTTGGGCATTTTGGCTCTCAGGTTCCACGATGAAGACCATGCCAATTTGCTAAACTCAATGTGGCTGACAGCTATAACCTTCCTCTGTGTTGGCTACGGTGATATAGTTCCCAACACATACTGCGGCCGCGGCATTACTCTCACCTGCGGTATGGTGGTATGTATGATAACAAATGGTAGGCTATATTGGTATCATCTATGTAAAACGTGACGAATGCGTAATGTGAATAGCCTCTCGTTTCTTCTAGGCATCGCAAGGTTTATTATAACTGCGTTATACGTTAACTTGCTTTGTCTAAACAAATTGTGATAGGTCGGTAAAGGTGAGCCATTTTATGTGTCATACTATATACTTCACAAATGACTGAAGCAACTTCAATTTCATAATCAAAGTCAAACTCTTCAAGACGATACGTACTTTCTATTTCTTCAATTTCTTTCTGTTTTACAAAAAAACCCTTCACTTTTGCAATGGAATATGCTTGCGTGCAGTACTGATAGGTAGGTTGTACACGATACTTTTATACCTTCAAATATTTGGAAGGTAAGACGTACTGAGTAAAGCGACGAAATTTATTTTCAAAAGGTTTCACGATGAAGAACATGCTAACCTACTCAATGCGATGTGGCTTATTGCGATTACATTTCTCTCCGTCGGTTTTGGTGACATTGTGCCAAATACATATTGCGGCAGAGGTATCGCCGTTAGCACCGGCATTATGGTAAGTTCCAACAAACATTCATGTTTGTGTTGACTGACAGCATTTACATTATTTTACTCACTTTCTATTTTGTTATATCCTTTTATTTTAAATATTTTTTGTTCGTTTTATTTATTTATTGTTTTCATTTTTTTTCATTTAATGATCTTCTTTTAAATTTTAAAGTCAGTCAACACTAACATCTCGTTGTTTTCAACAGATAACACTCCACACTAAATAATTGTATACACTTTTATAATCAACATAATATTATGAATTGAATTCACCGCTGTTTAATGTATTCGATGTTGCAATTAAAATGTATGTTCACAGAGTCAATAAATCAGTTGGTATTGTATAATTGGTCATATTTTAAGTGTTGCATATTGTTAAATGGAATTATTGTCACAACCGCTTAGTTCATCATAATTATTGTACACATCTGTAAACTCCCAACTTTTAAAGACATTATTTAATAGAATAATAACTGATATCGGGAATATAAAAATTGTATGTTTATAAATAATGAAACGTCCATTTCCCTGTTAAAGCCAGCTATTTAGAAATATTTTGTAGAATGGAATGCTTCATTTCTCCTTACTATCTCTAGTTCTATCTTCACTTAACTCTTTCACTGAATTGCACAATACGTTTGTTTTTAAAATGGCTCACTTTTCCTTAAAGAAATTATATAAATAAAGTAATAATATTTTGCACTTTTGGTACTGTTTGTGTATAATCAAAAGTATTAGTTTGATGAGAAGAATTTAAATATAAAACTTAATACTGCACTTCTAGATGGATATGCACTGAGAGATTATTTTAACATAATACTAAATTATAGATAACTAAATGTTTATTAGTTTTTGTGAAATATTTCAGTTCATTTCTAATAATGTAGATATAGTGATGTTTTTCGCTCGAATTGACAGTATACCGTTGTTACTTGGCTAACTGTTAGAATTTGAAAATTTGTGCACTATAATATAATAATAATAAATTAATATTTATATTATGTAAATAAAAATAATAACTATGCTACCTTTATGGTTAATAAACTAAAATATTTTATATTATACTACTAATATAAATAACAATAAAAATTACGAGGGTAATCGACAACGCTATTATATTGTAATCTATCGTAGTCTACTTTCTTATTTCCTTACATATAATTATTGTTACAGCTTCTCATAGTGATTTATTTACATGTGTCTATTGTCCTCGCGCTATTTAAATCTAAACTGAAGAGTTAACCACATAGCTCAAGAATATAGTTTCTTTTCATTTCTAGCCTGAAAATGCATTTTTATTTAAGGAATGTGAAATCTCGAATGCTTCTACACGTTCGCTTGCATTTTACATTAAGGTATTCACTTAACAGGGAGCTGGATGCACTGCGTTATTAGTCGCGGTTGTTTCAAGAAAATTAGAATTAACTAGAGCCGAGAAGCACGTTCATAACTTCATGATGGACACACAACTTACTAAAAGAGTAAGTATTTTGTTGACATCAGTTCACCACAATTGTTGATCTAATTAACAGGGGGCGGGATGTACAGCGTTATTAGTGACAGTTGCGTCGAGAAAGTTAGAATTAACTAGAGCGGAAAAGCATGTTCATAACTTCATGATGGAAACTCAACTGACGAAAAAGGTAAGGTAACTGTCACATTAGTGACAGATGGACCGGTGAGGTAAGATGAGTTTGAAATAGATCGCAAACGTAGATACTTTGATATAGTTATAGCACGGTATGAAAATCCATACAGTAGGTGATTCATATAGCCAAAGGCAAGGGTTGTCGAAAATAGCAATTTCTAAAACTAACGATTGTAAGTTAATACCCTGTAGCGTCATCTCGTGGCAAGTTACAGATATATCATTAGCCCTAAAATCGTTTCCCGAATGTCATATAGAAGTACATATGACAGTCGGGAGCGCCTTACCTGCGACGAACCTCGTACGCCTCGCACGATTGCTCTGTCTAGACGCTTTCATTAGTCATCTGTATGGATTGGTAGACTGTGGTTATAGGTTGATTAGCTATTTATATTTTTAACTTAGGTGTTTTTACCTTAATAATAATCTCCCTAAATAAATCATAGATTTTACAGTTTTTTTTAACAATATTCTCTTCCAGTTTAAAAATAGATGCTAAGTTCTTAAATGCTTGTTGCAGTAACTTTTTTCAATTAATATAGTACTTTCGGTAAAAAAAAATTAAGTAACATTATGGGAATTTGAATATTTCAGCTGAAAAATGCAGCAGCCAATGTATTAAGGGAAACTTGGTTAATATATAAACATACAAGACTCGTCAAAAGGGTTCACCCTGGTCGCGTTAGAACTCATCAAAGAAAGTTCTTATTAGCGATTTATGCGTGAGTACTTACGCTTATTTTTTAATCGACTCCTATAACTTAGACGAAGTAAATATTTAGTATATATTTATATAGATTATTTGTATTTATATATTTCAGAATTAATTTTTTTAGCATTTTTTTTATAATTTCAGATTAAGAAAAGTGAAGATGGATCAAAGAAAACTGATGGATAATGCTAACACAATAACCGATATGGCAAAGGTAATTTCAGTTTATGTGTCAATTTACCAGCTGATGCTACTTTCATACACAGTTCCATTTAGATAGTTAGCACTTGATAGCTGAAATGATAAAATTTCCACATTTCTTTGCCCAATATAAGAAAGTGACCGAATTAGTTATGTAGTGAATGAACAGCATGTTTCTTAGATTCATTTCCATTTGCTAAATGCATATATATAAATTCACTAGAAAATCAAAGCTTTACATGAGAGCATGCTATATACCTTATCGTCATGTACTACAATACTTTTTATAATATTATAACACATACACTCACGAACATTCATATTTCTAACAGATAAGGGCTACAAAAGATACTTCACAATAAGTTATGATTTAGACCGGCAGTGCTAATTGAGCTGCAATGCGATTGATAGTAGGACCCCTTTTTATTACAGACACAAAACACCGTGTATGAAATAGTGTCAGACATGAGCACAAGACAGGACAACATCGAAGAAAGGCTAACTAGTTTAGAAGAGAAATTAACATCATTACAGGTAATTTTAGCTTATCTTTATCGTATGATTTCCTTTACGTAAAAAATATTAAATCTTGCGTGAATTTTGGGGCATTCTATATTTTAAATTATATACTGCGGACATATAAAAAAAATAGTGAATTCGCTATCGATAAGAGTCAATATAGACATAGATATATAGAGACTCACATTAAATTTGCGTAGAAATTGAGGCAATTTCCACACATGATTCGAAATGTATAGGTATCGTATTTTAAGTCTCGGCTAGTATCGTGAAACCAGACTATAGTTAATAACAAAAGCGAGAAGAATATATTATAATGGAATTAATGTAAAAACCACTTATATATTAAATACTTAAATAGTTAATTATGATAACCTTACCCTTGCAGGAGCAAATGAACAATTTACCCGATGTAATGGCGAGGTGTCTTCAGCAATGTTGGGAGCGGTCAGAACAAAGAAAGAATTTCCTTCATCCTGATACTGCGGCGGCGCCTACGCCACCTGCTTCTTCTATTTCCCCATATTCTAGGTAATTATTATCGAAATTATTTCAATATTTTTTTGCCTTTTTAAAGATTTTAATCAAATCCAAGTCACAGATTAAAGAAATATCCTGTAAATGTGTAATGTATGTACAAATGTATATGTTAGTTTATCTTATTTTATTATTATTTTACTTTTGACTATTATGAGAGGATATGACCTATTAGTTATAAAATAGGATTATTTATTTATTTATTAGGTTTATTTACAATCACTTACAATAATACACACAATTAAAAAAAATAGAACTAAAAATTAGGAACTTAATGTAGTGATTACTTACAAACAAACACAGCATGCACAGAAATAAAGTTTCTCAAAAAATTATACAAAATAGATATATTTTAGAAGTAAATAGTTTTTTTTTATATTAATCAATGAGCAGATACACAGTCACATTAATTTAGGAATTATAACATTATTTAAGACTATCAATGCATTTATTTAGCAATTTGGTGGAAATGGTTTTGCAGAAATTGGCTAAGGAATCAGCAAATATGTCGACATCTATGTTATAAGAATTTAGAGTCTTACATAACCGTGGGACTGGGGAATTGGCACCTAGGATCGTTCGGCGAAGTGGAGGACAAAGTGGAGTAATAGGCTTACGTGGAATTCTTACTGGAATTCTTAGGCTAAATTTATTAAGCAATTTGGGGCAATCAATAAAGCCGTTCAGTAATTTATGAGTAAACAAAATATCCAAAAGTTCCCGACGTTCATACAATGCAGTCATTCCGAAGAAGGCCAACCTTTCTTTGTAAGCAGAAATTTTCTTGGCTTTACCGGCACTGAAAACCAGATGCCACAGAAATCGTTTCTGAATACGTTCCAGTCTTAGGATATGCGTAGCGTAGTGAGGACGCCAGACAACTGAACCACACTCCAAGATACTCCTAACCAAACTAAAATAAAGGAGCTTTTTAATTTGTAAATTTTTAAAAATTTTAGTGTTACGTATAACAAACCCGAGCATTTTAGTAGCACGTTTTAGTATATTTTCTATATGGGAAAGAAAAGTCATTTTTTTATCGAAAGTTACACCCAGATCCTTAATAACTTCCAATGTCTCTAAAGCATGTTCTTTTATATAGTATTTGTACGTAACGTAACTCGATTTTCGAGTAAATTTTACTTGATAACATTTTTCCTTATTTAAGTTCACACCGTTAATTTCACACATTGCATAAGTCTTTTTAAATCTATGATATTGTACTACCTACCTATATTATATTGTACCTAACTATATTATATTGTATTAAATCCCAGAATTATTATAAATGCGAATGTTTGGATGGATTGACGTTTGTTATTCAATCACGCTAGAACGGCTGAAGTGATCTGGATAAAAATTATAGTCCGGAATAGACATAGGCATGAGTTACTTTTTGTTCCGGAAAAATGTACGGTTTACTTGGGATATTCATACTAACCGTTAAAATAAGTAAATACTTAAGAGTAAATAAAAATAGCGGAAAATATTTAATAAAATAAAATTCATCACATATAATGTACAAACAAGAATGCTGAAATGTAATTTAAATTTTTCAGAACATTACCATCAGCTACACATCCATGGCCACCCAGTCCGGTCCAACCGGCGCCACGAACGCATTCTACTCCAGAAAGCGCATCTGCTCCTTCACCGCAAGCCTCAAGCCCTCACGTAAGACCGCCGCTACCCAGCTGAGTACCGCCTTCCAACTCCGAACTCCTGTGCTGAACTCGACGAAACTCGGCGCCCTTCCTCTAACCCTATCCCCAATTACTAATCAGGCCATCGGGGAAATTGTTTCACAATGTTTTTGCTTTACACCACATTAAATAAATATAATAAATTTGTTATATTACAATGAAATGTACAGTATTGTATATATGTAATAACAAGATTTATCGAAATTTAAAAATTGCAAGACGTATTTACTTCATCAACATACATCCGTGTCCCGAAATAACCTATCTTTCTATAATTATTTTCATTTCCCTTCGTTCTATCTTCGTTTCTTATTATTTACTGATGATGGTGTTCAAGTATCAAGATGTATCAAGAATGGTCAGTGAAATAATTATCCCGGTTCGCCAGTGGACCAAGCGAGTGAGACAAGGTCAGCCGTAGTTTTCTTCGCTGTTCCCAAAAGTTTCGGATGTGTCAGACTGTTCTTAGTGATATTGTTTAGGTAGTGAATGAAATTAGGAAAGGACATGTTGTTGTGATTATACAAGATGCTTTATTGATAGACGCTTTAGCCAATACGTTAGACGATATTTTGAATACATTATCAGCATTTGTATTATTATTGATTAGGTCGGCATCATCTACACCTTTGTTTAGATTTTATCTAATGTTCGAGGAACCAAGGACAGTGTTTTTAATCGGAACATCTTTTTACTAAACTTTTTGTAAATAGCACTAAAGGTTATATCCCAGTATTGCATCATCAAAGAATCTATGACATGATTTAAAATTCATTATGATTCTTTGAAGATATATATAAAATGGAAATAATATCTGAATAAGTAATTCATATTATAACACGTAGATAGAATACAGCAAATCAAGATCATAGTTTGAAATGAAAGTACGTACACATATTATATAATACGCATTTAGATTTATTCATATTAGCAGACAATATGTAAAACTACCACCTAATAAAATTATAGTATAAAAGTAATCTGCATTGTACCCCCATTTTTTACATCTCAAATGTCAACTGAGAGTCAAACGTAGTTTGAGGTTGTCACAGATTGTATAATACCGTATACACACTTTTTAGGTTATAGACGAATTGAATTGTTACTACCTGCCTATTGACATGTAGATTGTAAAACATTTTTATAAGAATTAGGTTAAGTAAAGCTTTGTAATAAGACATTAAGATTGATGGCTGTCTAAATAGTGCCTAAAACACTACGAAAATTTCGATAATTCAGTTTTATTATCTTAACAACTTATGAATATGTAAATAGAATAACTAAGGTTTGAAAGTGTAATTTTAATATTAAATATCTGATTTGTAGCTTGTATGAGTACGAGTGATGGGATCAATTTCTTTGTAATTTCAGTTCAAAGGACCTTATGTAATACGTCTTCATGTTTACCCTTTTACAAGTATATTATTGGTATAATTTAATAAATAATTACCCTAAAGACCAATAATTAATTGGGCAAAATATTTGTATCCAATAATAATAAAAATAAGAACATCGAAGTACCGCATAAAGAGTGCGTTTTTAATAATAAATTATAGTGGAAATATAATTAATCGAGCACTTTGAGTTTAAAATATTATATTATTCATAGAAAAATGCACGGCGATGAAATACTCCAGTAAAGCATGAAAATACACTTAGAAATTATATATTTCATGCAATTAAACACTAATAAATATTAAATTTAAAACAAGAATAAAATAAATGAGTTATAAGCAATTTATTATAACATTTCTCAGATGGTACTAAACTTAATACTAAAATAAGATATAAACATTTTCTTTGATAATACACAATTATAACACTATTTACATGAAAGCGAAATAATATTGTATTGCTTAATGTTTACGTATATATTGTTATTTTTTTAATATTTGAGTTACAAAGAAACTATTATATAACTTGTTTTGCTACATTGCGATAATTTAGTAATATTTTAGATAAATAATAATTAGATCGAACGCTTAAGTTTGCAGAATTTATCGCTGTAACTATAGATTAAAAATTCCTATTAGTGGTTCGATTTGAAACACCAACTAGAATATTTAGAGTTATGATAACCAATCAGACTTAGATATTGTTGAATATTTCTTAATTTTTTTTTTGATTATCCTTCACATATTGCTCTGATTATTGCCACTTTCTAAATGATATCTTAACATTGTAACAAGTATATATTGCGTTAAATGCCAAATTAACCATTCATAACCATTTTGTACATTTAAATTTTAATTACACTATTTATATTATTAATTATTATATAAATTAGTTGTGTGATTAAATATATTTTCAAATATTTATATTATAGCATATAATTATTTACTGGTCTCTTTGAAGGACAATTCATGGTTGACGATGAGTAAGTATTGTTAATTGTTTTATTTAGCTTTACAACAAGTTATTATCACAAGTTATATAATTTGGTTAGTCTTTTAATTTTAGTTATCACGTTCATTAATACCATTGAACTATAATATATTTATTTGTAAGATGAATTGACCAAACGTTGATTAAGATTGATTAACATAGAAAATGTAAATAGTAAGCAAAACTTAATAAGACATAATGTGTAAAGTAATTATGTAAAAAGTTGTATTTGCGAATTTTAATGTAAATAAATACGTGAAAACGTTTTCAGCAAAATATTTTTAAATGACTAGGTTCGAGTGTAAATTGAATTTTTAGGTTCTATGCGATTGTATATTCTATGCGGTGCGTAAATAGATGAAAGGAAACTTTTGTGATCATTGTTAATGAAATGAAAGTGTAACTTCGATTATATGAGCTGTAGTATTTTCTAAGCCGTCTTTTATTCCATTTTTCCCACGTATCTGTCTGTTTCTTGCATTATTTATAATGGAAAGATGCTTAATGCCAAGTAAAGCCGTCGGTACTGCGTCTGATCTCTTCAACAGTTCTGTTCATACAAAAAGGAATAGAGGGCTGATGTGTTTGCGCACATTTGTGCACTATAATATCTGATCGCATGGCTAATCTCAGTGGCCAATATTTGTATAATCCATACTAATATTATAAATGTGAAAGTGTGTTAATTTGTTTGTTCGTGCTTCTTTCACGTCCAAATGGATTGACAGATTGGCGTGATTTTTTGTGTGGAAATAGTTGGAAAGCTGAAGGGTGACATAGCCTTTTTACCGCGGGAGATTATTTCAATCCCACAGGCAAACACGTTATAATATAATCCAAAAAAATATTTATGATCAGAATTACTTGAAACTTGGTATTAATGTTCTTCAATAAAATTAAATAAAATACGTAGGTATTGTATTTTATTTAATTTTATAAAAGGCTATAAAGGGGTAAAATAGGCGATGAAAGTTAGTATGAAACTACCTTTTTAGAGGTTTTTTTGTAGTTTTAGCGGGAGCGAAGCCGCGAGTTCTGCTAGTGTTATATAAATATAATAGCTTGAACAAATTCTACACAATTTTTTACACTGTATACACAGTTAGATACTGAACTCGAAACAAATCAATTGTGCTTCAATTCAAAGGGTTTTACTATTTATAACATCCTTTCTTGATTTTATTATCAGATAAGGTTAATGAAATTACATATTAAATTATGATCCGAATAACTGTCTTGTTGCAATCTACATGACAATTAGAAGTAGATTCAAAGACAAAAGCCATTAAAAGATGGACTGATATTCTGTATTGTTATTGACTATTCAACCTACACCCACAGGCTCGACCACACCCACACTTGCATTTCCATGAAATGAATAATTTAAGGAGTGCTTTAGTTGCTGGATCGGCTGGATGAATAATTTTAAAAAATCCGAACTTGGAATTTATTACACCAAATATTGCAATTTAAATAACCTCATATTTGATAAACCTTGTTGTTTAGAACTTGTCTGGACAAAATTATTCTTACTTATCCCAATTATTCTGGGTAAAAAATAACACTACTAACTTCAAAAGATTTTTTAGAAAGAGAAAAATAATTAAAACATAATAATAAAAAGCCCTCAGTGCCATAACGATTAAAGGCCAATTCAACCTTACAAAGCGCTCTTGGAGCGCTTAAAAAGTGTTCATATTGAGATGTTAGTCATCACTTATCGCATCAAATGTTCAGATCACAGAAATAATACATTATGTAATATTTTTTTTTCTAAAGACTCGAGCGCAAGAAAACAAGCGATAAATTATATATTGCACCATAAGAAATTATTGATTAACTTAATAAATAAAAAAATCATAATATCGAGAAGAGTGTTATAATTCTTTAACTTTCCTAACTAACATTTTATAACATTTTTACCTTTAAAAATATTGTATAGTAAGTACACTACTAGAAAGATACCTATATAGTGAAACAGGGTGTACGGACGAAGTATAAAGAACGCCTGTACCACATATTATTATCAATATTGACAATGAAAAAAAAGCCTTTGACGAGGGATTTGCACCAATTCTACATATATTTTTCTGTAGACTAGGCTTTTCTGTAGGTTTTTATTAAGACCTATAATTATCTATTATACTTCACTTACTTTCTTTTTAAAAGATAAATGCAGATATTAAAACTGGAATAATTATTACTAAAGTATGTAATTATTTTAAGGCTGTCGCTAATCGTCGTATAACCGGATGAATAAAAATACATTATTCGTCCGACTATTATCGGTTGGTACGAATATTTACCACCTTTTTTTGTTTTCTAATGTGAAATAATTGATTTTTAGGCGCAGGAGCTTCTATATGCCGAAAAATGAAATAAACTAAACCTACCGAGCTGGAAATTTATTATTTTAAATCCCAAAGATTTTTAAATTAAAGAGTTTTTAAGTTAAAAAAAAATACTTTTAAGTGCAGAAGTTTCTGTATGCAAAAAAAACCTTAATCTACCGAGCCGAGCTTCTTATTCTTCTTACTTATTTACTTAGTTTAGTTCACGTATTAGTCTATTCGTCCTTCCTTATAATTTATATATTTTATAAAGGACGAATCAACACTCCGTTAAGGTCGGTTTACGTTTTTAGGTATAAAGTAATAATTATGCTTAGGCCTTTTTAGTCAAAAAAATATACTTCAAATATATATTTTTAAGTTTTATATTAAAAAAATATTGCTACACATTTATATTTCAGTATCTATATGAATCATAATTATTTTGTGCAGTCGTGGGAAGCCACTGATCGCTAATGCAATTAAAATTTACACTGTACTGTAATTATGAATAATGAAAAAATATAAAATGCTTTTATAATAGGCATGGTCATTTTTTCTTGATTAATTATTTGCTTAATAAAAGCCTATAAAAGTTAGTTTAATCTAGTATTTTCGAATAAATTTGCTTATATGTTGAGGAGACATATTTCAAGTTAAACGTGAAAAATGTTCTTTAAAAAGAAGCTCGAGTATGTACAATAGATTTATTTCATTTACGTTGACTCTACATGTATTTTTGTTCAACTTACGAGTATGTCTGTCTGTATGAATTGGTGGTTATCCTAAAAAATATGATGATTTCGAGTCATTGTCATGGGGTACTCTTAGTTAATAATTACAAGTATCGTGACGGTCCAAATATTACTTTTTTCCATCTAGCTCTCATTCACCAAGTGTACCGAGTATAACGTGCGATAAGGAACTTCGTTCTAAAAATGTATTCTAACTCTACCTAGGTAGATCTAGATCCACAAAATTTCTAAAGTACGCATGGTACTCTTTTATTTCCTTACATTCTTAAACTTATAAAAATTTAAATAAATTGGGTCACAATACGGTCAATATTCATATGAATTAATATTGACCGTATGTTTAAGGTTTTGCAGATTTTAAAATATCCGGAATTTTAATTTTATTTAAGTATATGATACAGGCAGTTTTTTCATCATTTCACTCAAATACCTAGGTATAATATATCAGGTTTCGTAAAAATCGCCAATCCTACAATGGCACCTATTATTATAAGTCTCTAAAGAAAAACCACTATAAAATATAATCTTATAAAAGAAATTTCACAAATCTGATTTTTATTTTATTCAGGAATAGAAATGAATCATCACCGATGGACTTAAATTACATGAAAACTGTAAAATTTTACTTGAGCTTGGTAAACGCTTGGCCGTTTAAAGAATTTGGTGCAGCACATAGCGAAAATCTTAAATGTCTGCCCACAAGAAATTTTAAAGCTATGATCATTTACTGGATATGTATCTTCATCAGCATATCTATGTACATAAAAACTAATATAGGAAAATTGGATTTCTATGAACTCGGTCATAATTATATAACCTGTTTCATGAGTATCGTATGCATTGTAAGTACGTCATAAAATATTTAGACACATTTTCTAAGGAATATTATTATCGTAGCTATTCCATATAGTTAATTATATAAATGTACATTGTACATACTTCTCAATTCTCAGAAAATTGTTACCACCACGGTAACAATTTTTTGGTCACTACTGACGCTGCCAACTACAGTAAAAGTGAAAAAAATAGTAGGTTTATTCGTGTGTGTTTGGAGAATTTAACAATGTCTATAGGTATTTTACCCAATAAAATATGTATTTATCTCATACCTTACACAATTATTTAATAATCACTAATATTTGTTACGACCATTATTATATTTCATCTAGTATTTATTTGTTTCAGCAAAGATCTTTAATGCCATTAATAAAAGCGTATAGGAATATTATACCCGAATTCGTATTAAAATTACATCTCTTTCATTTTAAACAAAAATCTAAATATGCTATGAAAGTAAGTATATATATATATATATATAGTATTATATTATTTTAAAATATTTTTCTAACCAACATATATGTATATGTTTTTTTTAGAATTATAACTATAATAATCTATATGAATGATATTTTTTTCCTATTTTTACAGATTTATAAAAGAGTTCATAAAATATCATCAATTTTTACAGCCATTATTTATATACAGGTGTACTTTACTGTTATATTTTTTAATTTGACACCATTTTATAATAATATTCAATCAGGAGTATTCAAAGCTAGTCAACATAGTTTGGAAAATGGAACTCGTTACGAATATGCTGTATATTTTTATACAAAGTTTGAGCACAACAACTTAATTTATGCTATCATTTCTTCAGTGAACTTGTTAATAGTATTCGATGGTGGCCTATATTTCTGTACTTATGATCTACTGGTTTCTTTAATTGCATTTCACATATGGGGGCATTTAAAAATCTTAAAGCATAATTTGAAAAATTTTCCAAAACCAAATTCAATACACACCAAAATGAATGAGCATGAAAACGTAATGTACTATAATGTGGAAAAGTCTCAAAACATTAAGAAATTGCTCATAGAGAATATAGAACATCATAAAATGATTATGAAGTTAGTAAGAAATGGTTATCCTGTTAGTGATATTTAATACATATTATAGTCGTAAAATAAAAATAAAGTATACACTAATTTTTATACAGGTTCATGAACTCAGCTTCACAAGCTTTCGGCTTAATGATATGTTTGTATTATATCTTTCATCAAGTCATTGGATGTATATTGCTTTTGGAAATATCTGCAATGGTAAATATTTTTTTTATTTTATATAATTCACATAATATATGATATGTATGCAATATACATATATAATATGTACATGCTTTCGTTGGTCTTATCACCTAATGTACGGCTCCATATCCGAAGAACCAGGGTTCGAGTACCACATCGGTTTAACTATAATAATTGGATTGTTTTTGTTAAGAAATGGTCAATAGCAGCCCGTATAAAAATTCCTTTTGGACAAATTAATAAGTTATCAGGAGATTATATAAGCTGTGCTCTCATCTAGAAATGCTACTACACTTTTAGAAGCTAGTAAAACGGTTTATGCTGCGTTTAAACTCCCGTTCAATGTCATTCAGCACATTCGCCAACGTCACATTACAGCCATCAAATTATTACTTAAAGCAAAGAGCCAAAGAATTTTTTTGTACTTTTAGCGCGAGCAAAGCAGCGGATTCTGCTAGTATTATATATAATATGTAGATATCATTACTTACGCTAATGTAATAAATAATACATGGCAAATTTCAAACTATGTAATTTGTGAATAAAAAAATGTATATACTTATTTAACAGATTTATATGATTTTTTTTTAAAAAGTTCAAAAATATTTCATTTTTAGAATAAAGAAGCATTAGCAACATATGGTAGTCTTACGATATGGATGTTTCAACAGTTGACCCAAATTTCTATTATATTTGAATCTATCGCTTCTGAGGTAAGGATACTGTAAATATACAAAAGGATTTCATGTTAGAATATTTATTTTTATCATATCATATTTTCAGAGCGAAACGATAAAGGATGCCATTTATGATTTGCCATGGGAAAGTATGGACTTGAAGAATAGAAAAATTGTCTTATTCTTTTTAAGTCACGCTCAAACACCCATAACGTTTAAAGCTTCGGGATTAATATCAGTTGGAGTGAGAACTATGGCAGAAGTAAGTTGCTATATTATTGTTCTATTCTTTTCCAAATATGTTAACAATTATGTACATATTTTAACAACTCATGGTGACGTCTATTGATGATTTGCTAATCAGAGTTATTTTCACGTGTAAAATTTCGCTTATTGATATTTTATGCCTTATTTTGTAAGTTATCTTGCTAAATAATATAGTGTCGGCGAGGTTTTACTCAAATCTTTTTCCTTTTTTCTAGTGAAAAGTATCCTATAATTCGATTCGGCTAATCAATTATTGTAATGCCAAATTTTATCAGTCTCCAGTTTATAAAAATTTTGCAAATTGTAGATTAAGGCTCTGCACCGATAATAATGGTTATTTCAACAAAATATACAAAAAAAAATGTACAGATTCGTCTCTGCTACAGTTTTTTATATGAATAAAAGGGAACAAGATTTATATATAAAAATAGTAAAGTAATGCGTTGGTTAAAAATATGTACCTAAATATTCCAATAAAATTACACCCATCTACTTACATATATTAGCATTTCTAACAAAGTATCAAAATGTATTTAAAAACCAGCTTTTTTCTATTATATAAATATTTAAAGTATTAGTTAATAAGTATATAAAGTCATTTAAGTTATATATAAAGTCTCTGATAAGTATCATATAATTTAAATTTTCTTTACAGATTATAAAAACCTCGTTTTCATATTATTTAATGTTACATACTGCGGCGAAACTTGAAGCTTAGATAAAAATATTAGATGGTGGCTAACCAAAAACTTACTTGTACATTTTCGTACGTTAGGGAAAATAAATTTAGTTTCACATTATTACTATTTATATAACATTATTTTTTAACATTTTTTTTTAGTATATAATATGGTTTTAAGTGGCTTTAGTCACACATATATACATACAATGTCCTCCTGACTCACTTAGGAATCACTCCTTGCACCTCCAGCTACTGGGAAAACCGCGTTCTAGAAGTCACGCAATCGGCAGATAGAAATCTTTTGTTTTATAAACGGTTGGGTATAAGATGTGCGACGGCGGGTTAATATGTTTTTACCTTTCATGTCAATAAAAATCTAAAGTCTAAATGTTTATTTTCTTTCAATTGCCCTGATTTTAGTAAATACTAGGAACTGAATAGATTTTATAGATAGAATACTATTAATTAGGGTTTATTAGTCCAAAATATTTAGCCAGAATGAAATTAGTTTGCCTTTTACTAATATGAGGTTAACTGTTTACTTTACATATTATGTTTAAAGAATATTATTTATATTCCGGGGTAAAAAGGGGTCTTATAAGTTTAACGTATGTGTCTTTGTGTCTGTGTGTTTGTCTGTGGTATCGTAGGGTCCTAACGGATGACCCAATTTTTTTTTGTTCGAAAGTTATCTTGAGTGTTCTTCTTAGCTATAAACAGAGAAAATCCGTTTATCCTTATCCTTATTAAAATGGCATCAATAAGTAGGCTCACGATAAGGGGTTTATTAATTTAAGAGTTATGTGGAATTACACCACTCTTGTAGGCCATAGTGTGATATAAGATAGCCTATAACCACCCTTAATACATAAGCAATAAAACGCAAGATTATTTTAAATCAGACTTGCAGATCCATTGATTAGAGCTTTTAAAAACAGACAACTTTTCAGCTTTATAATATACTAGCAGAACACTCTAGATAGGTAGGTTTCATATAAACTTTCATTCTCTATTTTACTCCCTTATGGCATAAAAATGCTAAAATAACTTAAATAAATATGTTTAATTCTATTGAAGAGCATTAATACCAAATTTCAAGTAGTGCTGATCATAAATATTTTTTTTTGGTTGTACAAAGAGGGGGTTACCCGTGGGAATTCGGTAATCTTCCGCGGTAAAAAGTAGCCTATGTTACTCTACAGCCCTCTAACTATCTCCACACAAAAATTCACGCCAATCCGTCACTCCATCTAGACAAAAAAAGGACAAACAAGAAAACAAACACACTTTCACATTTATAATATTAAGTATGCATTAGTATAGATATGAAAATATATATAGTTTACTATAAATAAATATACGAATTTTAGCTTTTAGATGATTTTATCCTCTATGAAAATATTTTTACACAAAATGGTATTCAAGTTTATTCAGCCGATTTCATGCGTTGATTAAGCAATTTTTTTATTACAATTAAAAGAAAGAAAAAGTCGATGTATAGATTTGGAGTATCTACAATATTGTACTATATGTATGTACCTAACGATATGGTAAAAATATAAAATATGTCTTTATAGTAATTTAATAAATTTTTAATCTCCTGTATTGCTCTACGCCTTTATGTTAAAATATATTGAATATATCGCCATTGTTCGGTCACAAAATTGATTTTTATAATTAAGATGTACTGAAGAGAAAAATTAGTATTGAAAAAAAAATGTTTTTGTATAGTTTCCTACACTCAAATATTAATATAATTTCTCATAGCCTACGGAATCTATACTCATATAAAGGGCATGAGTATTACGTGGAAAGAAAGTGCTAAAAAAGGTTGCAATCACTTTTACCTTTACAATCTCAATATTGACATAACTTCTGGCTGGGCTACATTCACGAAATTTCATGAAGTATTTTCTGCTATATAATTAAATTTTCATAAGAATTTTGTACTGATTGAAAGTAATCTAATGTTAAGTTGGGTATATAAAAGCATACTCAACATATGATATTCAAATCCGTCTAGCCAATTTCACATGTTGTTCTAACAGTGTCAGATATAATAAAATAAGTAATAAATTATGTAATAAAATTCTGTAGACCTTTTTACATTTTCACAATTTAATTATAATAGAGGCTTTTCTTAGCAATTCAGATCTTTACACTTGGTTTAAGTACATGTATATTTACACTCAAAGTCTATAGCCTTCCTCAAAAATGAAGCTATAAAATGCAATAAGCTTTTTAAAAATTAATTGTATTTCAAAAAATTACTTTAGTCAAGTAAATAAATGGGCAAACAATTTCTTACGTTTTTGAAGTGAAATTCTTTAGAATCGTTGTGATTTGAAATTCGATGAAACGGAAATGCGACACTAAAAAGAAATAAGTAAATACATACATATATAGGATTAAGCCGGCGAGATAATGAGATAGAATACATTGCCATGTTATCATGGTAATCGTTGTTTTTGTTTACAAATTACAAATATATAATATTATAATCTTTCCGTATGATATTCTATAAATATATGATTGTAATATGATTAATAAAGATATGTGAAGTCCACCAACCCGCACTTGTACAGCGTGGTGGACTCTGGCCTGATAACCCTCGTATTGAAGGGAGGCCCTTGCCCAGCAGTGGGACGTTAAAAAGGACTGAATATAAAATATGCCTAATTATAGGTCTTATTTAATTAATTATTTGAGATAGAATACATTATACAGGAAGTAAAAAGTAACAAAATTAATTACTGAATAATATGTAATGTATATTTATGACAAATAAATTGTAAAATAACTCTTGAACTTGGTAAAATATTATAAAAAAATAAACCTTATAATTATCCTACTCCTGATACTCTATATTCATCTCATTCTCTCATCTCAACTGCATACACACGCCCTCTTTTTTTAAATAAAAGTATATCAACAGGCAGTTTTTTAATGATTTTTCGATTTCTTTATATAGTCATTTTTTGATAGAGTAGGAGTTTAGATAGTTATAGTTTTTAATAGCTTTAGATACTTGTTTTCTATGGAAGGTATTTATAATTCTTTTTTGCTTTACTTTGTAAGTTATCTTGTTAAAATGTTTATAGTTTCGATGTGATGTTACTCTATCCAGTTTTTGTATTTTCCCGATTTTTCCACGAGAAAAAGTATTGTATATTTTGATCCCGCTCAATCAATCAAGCTCCGGATCAACTATCACCATGCCAAATTTTATTAAAATCCGTCCATAAGTTCTGTCATGATGCGATAACAGACAGACAAAAGTTTTAAAAACTATGGATTGGCCTCGATAATAATATCTATTACAAAGATTTTCCATAGTGGTCCAACTATAGCTAAGAACCATCCAAGTGAAACCACAAGTACAGAAAGAGAAACATCAAAATCCGTTTAGCCATTTATTAGGAGAGGAATTACGAACACAAAATATATAAAGATGTATATAGTTCATTAACTAGATTAACTGTAATGTCTGGATAAACTCGTTAGACCCAAATCAAACGATTGAATGTCAGTTCGGATCGTCAATTATAATAAATGTGAATATTGAATTATTCGAAGACACTGCATTAAATTTTAGCTGAATCGATTAAGAGCTGACACAACTTTGCTGTATATATAGTAAGTTTACAGTAGGGTATCTTATATTTATCATTTGTTTTTATAGTTAAAAAAAACTTTGGTCTTCTAAATCAGAAATATTCTTTTTCTTTAAAAACTTCAAATAAAAAAATTATCCAAAATATAATATATAATTAAGCTATGGCTATTCGTAACATTAATAATATGTCAAATATTTTGGTACGGAAAAAAATAAAATTATATAATAATAATCAATGATATGCGGAAAATAAATATGAAAATTTTTGCTTACCAAAAATTTTTTGAAAAAAAAATACCGGACAAGTGTGAGTCGGACTCGCCCACCGAGGGTTCCGTGCAAATTAGTAGGTACATATTATAAAAACTATACAACATAAAAATAATTAAAAATCTGTTTAAGCTTGTGCCAATGAAGCCCTTTCATACGATACCCCACATGACACGGTTAACTCAATTCAAAATTTGGACCGCCCTTCCTTGCATAAAGACCCTGTTTTTTTATGATTGAATTACAAATATAGAGTTTTCAGATTTTTTCCTATACTTGTAGTAGTATGAGACGGTATTACTTGCCAAATTTGATAGTTCTAGGTTAACGAAAAATACCCTATAAATTTTGATTCCCTTGAGTGTGTCGAAATATATGTACGTTTTTGCGGCATAAACAGCCATATCTTTTTTTAAATTAACTTAGAAGTTTGATTTTTTCACAGCTTCAAGAGACTGTAGACCTGAGTGTATTGTTTTAATTTCTACTCGATATCTCCACGAGTTCTCGAACTAAAGGATCTTGACAGAAAGACAGACGGACGGACGGACGGACAACAAAGTAAATCTACAAAGATTACGAACAAAATCATCATCACTATCCTAATCGACCTGCTTTAATCCACTGCAGGCCGTTTCTATGACCACTGAGCTTGAACTTCATTAAAAATCAATTATATAATATAAAACAAAGAGTAGATAAATGTATAACAAATAACATTATAAAACCTATTTTTTTCTTCGTGTTAAACATCAATTTTTTTCGTTAAATTTAAGTTAATATATTTTCTTACTTTTTAGTTTTCATACGAGAATTCTCCATTCCACAAAAATTTTACGGTTTCAGCACATTTCCTCGTACGTTTTGTGAAAACCAACCTGATTGTGTATTCACCTCACATTTTTATAAAATGCTATATTTTTAGAAGTTTACGAAACTTGTTAACTTTATGTTCTTGTAAAAGTTACTTATTATATTATAAATACTTTTTACTTTATAAGCGACTGTATTTTTTACGTTTACTTACTTCTTTATTTATTTTTTACTGTAATATGAAAACTTATATTATTCTTTATTGCTTCCTCGTAGTCAGAGCGTGTTTAGATTACGTGATATATTCATTTATCTCGGCCAACCCCACATAAGCCACAATAAGGTGTATTCATGAATAATTAAGATAGACAATGGAGCAGTATCCTGAATTTGGTTAATATGCACAAGGCAAAACTCATATCCAATGGGATTGCTTCACCCAGGCCAAATTTAATTCACACGAAACTCTTCACAGACTTGCCTTATACCTTTTATCAACCGAGTTCCAAAAAGGAAGAGGCTCTCGATTCGTCGGAATCTTTTTTTTTATAATACATGTAACTTAATTGTGAAAATTATATTCGTACGTAAAAAAAGCTTACATTAAATAATATTTTAAAATCACGTTACATTTATTTATTTACATTTTGGACATGGAATTGATTTTAGAAAGTTTTTATGCATTAAATATTTTTATGTTCAGTAAAATTTATCTTAATTTTATAGCTAAGAAACTCGAAAAATTAATATATCTTCACATAATGGGTTACTTGTGGACGTAATTAAAGCGTGAGCCTTCCTAACATACGGTTTCATAAAAACTTGCATCTGGTTAAGGGTACATATAAAAAATTGCTATTCTGTCCTAATTATCTATGTAAAAAAATATTGATAAGGCTAAAGCTACTAAACAAAAAAATGTAAATCGCTTGAATAATAAAGGAGAAAAAGGTACTGAACCGTTTTGTCTTTGCGTATTTATATAATATATTCAATAATTATATATGTATTACGTATGTATGTGCATTACAAATGTACGCTTAATTATTAGGTAATATAAAATTATCAGGCAAGAATGCTAAGAACGGAAATGCCGGTCCGTGCCGGTAACTGTGGATGAAAAGCGAGCCAGCTCTATTGTCACTAGTAGAGGCGATAAAGACGAGGTGTTATATCTTTTAAGAAAAGTTTAGTACTTCGAGTCCATGGGCAAGAGTCTCTACTAGTATAACTTTTTTAGTTTTACAGTAATTATGTTGATTAAGTATATTTGTCATTTCGGTGTATTTCCTGTAATGTATAAAAAAAAGTTATATAAAATTGTTTTCTTACCCAAAACGTTGTTGCAACAAACGAAATGAGTTGCTACGAAAAGACAGCTATTTTTGTTTGAAGGCGCTCGAGATTGGTCGAGGATTAATAAGAGCTTGTACGAGTATTATATTATGACTCTATCCTACTAATATTATGAATGTGAAAGTATTACATATTATGAGAATGTGTGCATGTCTGAATTCTCGAGGTATAGATGTATAGGTATTTGTTATTATTTCAAGCAAAAACTACTAAATGGACTTTTAATGAAATTTACTCATACATCAAAATAACACATAGGCTACTTTTTATCCCGGAAAATGTGCGGTTCCCGTGGGATAGAGGTGTTTTTTTCGCTAGAAGGTAACTATATTAATAAAGTAGATACGTTTCATTTTCTACATAAAATGGTAATCATACGTGATCAAAGACGCAGTTTAAACTATGACAGCCGCAAATATAAGTATTTTAACAAAAAAAATGTTCTCTTTCAACGTGTAATCATATACCGACCTTCTCGTATAAAGAAAAATTACATATCAGTGAATATCTCTCGGAATCGTATTTTCTACACGGATGAAGACGTGGCTTATTGAGTTTTCTTTTATAGTTTCACACTACGTCATCGTTTCTGGATCAAATTATCCCATTTTTTCTATTAAGAAAAGTGCTTGCTTAAGTTATCAGGTAACTTTGTAAAGTGTGAAGATGAAATAGGATATATTATGTTATGTAGGTACATATTTAATACTAGCCCTATACACAATATATGTAGGTACAGATCTAATTGTGATCTACTGTGAAGGAAAACATAGTGAGGAAACCTGCATGTTTGAAAGAACCTACTAAGTTTTGGAAAGACAATGAAATTTAGGCAACCCTCACTTGACTAGTGTGGTGGACTTTAGTCTGATCCCCCTTGTGTTGAAGGCAGGCCGGTTTCCAGCAATGGCATGTTAAAAAGAGCTGAATACGTACATCCTCCTTTTTTACTTATAAGGGTGACATGATAATCCTTCTTTAATAAATAGGCTATAATGAACGAACTCTTTATCTTTATATATGTATATAGATTTCATGAGCATTATTGTATTTTACTATTAATATATAAAATTTACAAAAATAAAAACTTGACTGCTTAAAAAGCGAACTAAAAATATGAGAACAAGTTGACAGGTCAATCACATAACCCTCCTTTGAGCTTCGCCACAGTGACGTAAAAAAGGATACCAATTTAATTGATATGCCATAAAAAGCCATTTACACTCTTTAACATTATATACCTCTTCAAGAAAAAGAAATCTCAACATCTAGACACATTAATAGAGTAGGTACCTACAATTATATTTAATCAGATCAATCTAACTATCCACTGGTATTTTCCCTTTTTTAGCTCGGCTAAGAAGTATGTATTAATTTATATCGTTATGTGGTCATTTTTTGAAGTCCTTCCGATTACATAACCAAATATATTTTATTAGCATTTTTAACATTTGTTTCATTGTTATGTTCTTTGTTTTACTAATATTTAACAATAAGAAATATCTAATCTACAGTTTTGGCGCTGTTACAATTATATGTATACATTGATGACATAATTATGTTGATAAACAATACTATTCTTCCAAGGTAAAACAACAGCTGGAAAATAGCTTTGTGAATAGGGGCGTTCATGTATTTCAAAATAATGTATCATTACGACAACTACTAATTTGCTCATAAAATTAATGTGAACGTTGTAGCAGTCTGTTATATTAGTAGCTTGGATACTAATCTCGTTATTACCCGAGGTTCCGCTCGCGCAATTTAATAAAAAGTATGTATGTATATATATATATATATATATATATATATATATATATATATATATATATATATACTTTTTATTTAAAGCTATTAATAGCATAATAGTATTTTCTTGCTAACGACTTTTAAAAGTTTGCAACTTTTTTTCTGTCAATGTCACATACAATCAAATTCAAATATTTCTCTTTCAATGTCTGTCAATTCATTTTTTTCTATATCAGTGTCTCGTACAGTGGAAAAGGCAGGAGATATAATAAAATACGTTTATTCATTGCACGTGCAACAGTACGTACTTTTTATTACTAAACGTAATTGCAAAATGATATAGAAGATATCGATAAATAAATTGAAATGCTTTTTCTTTTGATGTTATTTACTCAATAACTATGTATAACTATTGAAGATGATTGCGCCAACTTTGCATCAACCTTACAGGAATCGTGTAGACGTCACAAGCAAAAGGGTACAATGTTTTTTAAAAAGACGAACAAGTAATTTCTCATTTTAATATAATTTATGTTGTTTTACTTAAGGTTAAATAGCTTATTTATTTACGCAATATTTTTTAATAAAAAATAATGCAAGTTTTTGTGAAGACGTCAAAATAATTAAAATAGGAGCTAAAGACTCCTCCGCAAGCAAAAAAAGGCAAAGATAAGAGAAAAAAGAATCAATTAATTTAAACATTTTAGAATGCATATATAAAAATAGTTTAGTGCTACGTCATTTTGATTGAAAAAAACAGCTTGAGTTAAAGTAACAGTATAATTCGTAAAAATCAAAGCAATGTTTAATGAGTTTAGTTATTTATATATATTATTTTTATACAGGGTAGCAGATCCTTCATCGCCAATGGACTTGAATTATATGAAAAGATTAAAATTTTACCTTAATTTAATGGGAGCATGGCCTTTTGAAGATCTATATGATGTATATAAAGAGAAACCAAAACGCGTCCCTTTTAGAAACAGCAAAAGTTTAATCACCTTTTGGACTGTTGTATTTATCAATGGATTATTATATATAAAGACACATATTAATGAACTCAACTTCTTCGAGCTTGGCCATAGTTATATAACTGTTTTTATGAATGCTGTTGCTATAGTAAGTCTATTTTTATTATAATATTTGTACTTATTACAATTAAATTAACGTAGTCACTTTGGCACTACGTTACTGTGGTCGAAATAGAAATGGTGACTCGGTTAAAGCTCCTTTTAATGTGTTTGTATCCCCTTATCTCAGCAAACGGCGGTGTTATTTAAAAAAATGTATATTTGCATAATATTGTCTTAGATTTTCGTTAATTTTTCGCTCTCGTGGCTATGATTGCTTTAAAGCATTATTTCGGGTACCAAAAATAAACGGGTACCATAAATAACATAGAAAAAAAATCCGAAGAGACGACGAAGAAGTTTTATTTAATAGTATTAATATAGATTTGTTATACACATCTATATCACGTTCATTAAGGAAGTCTTAAGCATAAATACTATATGTCTGCTGCGTGTCCGACCCGTTTGTATATTTAGCGGATTTCATATGAACCAGCTATCTACTAATTAATAATAAGTGCTGATGAACGAAGTGAATTTAATTTAACAAAATTTTCTTATTAATATCGCAGCAAAGAGCTACAATGCCGTTCATGAAATCGTATCGAAAAACTATTTTTCAATTTGTATCAAGTTTTCATCTTTTTCATCATAAACAGAAATCAAATTATGCAATGAAAGTAAGTAAAGTTTACATTTTTAAATACATTTTTAAGCATTAAATATCTAAATTTGTTTTTATTAGTTTTTATTATTATTGATAGCGATGAAACTTTAGTGAATTATTCTGCATATGCCCGCGAAGATTGCTAGACTAAAAAAAAATTCTTTAAAACTTTGTCCTCTATGCGTTTCTAAGCCATTCATATCCAAGGAATAAATCGAGGGTAAATGCTAGTTACATTAAATTGAATTTATTTCATCTATTTCGATAATCGCAATATTTGTCAGATTTTAATGAACCATAAACATTTGATATATATATATATATATATATATATATATATATATATATATATATATATATATATATATACATATATATAATAACAATGTATAAGTCGAAGCGGGTCATCCTACATAGTGTTTAAAACCTTTAGAGCGGACCTTATTATTTTGTTTAAAAATTTGTATTGTAGTATCTACCATAATCTCTTACGTCTTATGGTGAAGGAAAACATCGTGAGCAAACCTGCATGTCTGAGCGAACCTAACAAGTTCTCGAAAGACATGTGAAGTCCGCCAATCTGGCCATCGTGGTGGATATGGCCTGATCCCCCTCGTATTAAAGGGAGGCCGTGCCCAGCAGTGGGAAGTTAAAAAGGATTGAATACATTACTTATATTGTATTAAATTCTACACACTTTTCAATAGAATAGACACTATAATGTAATGTAAATGTAATGTAATATAATAGGGTTTCATAAGCCTGAGACTATTTTTAAGTTCTCTGGGAAAAGAATCTTCAAATCCAATTAAATAAAATATCAATTTACAGGTATACAAACAGGTTCACAATTTGTCATCATTTTTCACAATTATCCTTTACTTCCAAATGTACAGTGGGTCGATTTTATTTAACATAACTCCATTTTACAATAACATTCAGTCAGGGGTATTTAAAGTAAAACAACATGGATTAGATAATGATACACAATCGACTATACGGTACGAATATTCTGTATACCACTACATTCCTTTAGAAGTTAACAATATTGGATATGGATTTATTACTCTTTTTAACTACTATATAACATTGGATGGTGCTTCGACATTTTGTACATATGATGTTCTCATGTGCCTCATAATATTTCACGTTTGGGGCCATCTGAAAATTTTAAAATACCATCTAGAAAAAATCCCAAAACCATCGATAGAAAAATATGGGGAAGGAAATTACTCTATTAAAGTGGCAATGTATACTAAAGAGGAGTTAAAAACAATTTTTGTGATACTAAAAGAAAATATTGAACATCACAAGCTGATTATGGAGTAAGTAAACATTAATAAAGTAAGAAAATATAATATTGTTATATTAAGTGGTTCAAATGTTTGTATGATATGATAATGAATTTTAAAAACAAATAAAAATGAAGAACAAAATAAAAATACTTATTCAAAAATTCAAAAAAAACGAATGTTTGCCATTTTGTCAACTTATATAACTTAGACTTTCTTTAGAAACTTTATCAAAGTACAATATACAAATTATACAGTTAACAATTCTTCTTCTGTAGGTACACTATATTACCTGGCGGAGTTTTTGGTGAAGAGTACATTTTTTTAATTAGGCTTAAAAACAAAAAAAAAACTAAAAAATTAATATTAATAAATACAAAAAAAAAAACAAAAGTAAAATCTTTGTATTCGACCGGGATTCGAACCCGGACACCTGTTTTTGTTAATCTTGCACCTTGGCCGCTTGAGTACGAAGCTTATATGACTGAGAGTGCGAAATTAGCAGCCATATTTTGCGTGGTATAATGAGAAATAAAACCGCATTAAAACTCGAAAACACGTGTTTTTCCAGACATAAGACTAATCTAGATCGAATTTTCGCACCCGAAAAACCCCACATACCAAATTTCAGAGAAATCATTAGAGCCGTTTCCGAGATCGCCGGTATATTACATAAATAAATAAATATGTATACAAAAATTGCTCGTTTAAAGGTGTATAATAATACTCGTACATGCATACTAAGAATAAAAATGCGAAAGAACCTTTATTGTATACTTTTCTATGACCTTTTACCTTATTTTTTATCCTTAACCGATTTCAAAAAAAATAAAGGATGTCTAAGCTCCCGAGGAGCGATGGGTTAATTTTTAAACTTTTTAATTTTTTGTCCAGGTTTATTAATTTGGCATCAGACGCTTTTGGTATGATGATGTGCTTCTACTACATGTTTCATCAAATTGTCGGGTGCATATTACTTTTGGAAATATCTGCTTTGGTAAGTTATTCAACTTGGTTAAATTCAATAATTGACTTGAACAAATATGGAGATATGGAGAGTTTTAATTAAAATACTTACAATTAAAATGTTTTCTTCACTTGAATAATTGAGGAGGACGATGTTTGTAAACCGATATTTTTTTATATTATTAGATCGATATATTTAGGATAACACAAAAAAAATAATGGTTATTACAACATTAATATTCAAAATATTCGTAGATAATTATATAAATTTGCCGAAACTATTGTAAAAAATTGGACTTTACTATATTTATTATTTTTTTCCAGGATACTAAAGCCATTGGTAGTTACGGTGTTCTTACAGTTGTTATGTTTCAACAGTTAATACAAATATCTATTATATTCGAACTTATAGGACATAAGGTATGCATCCATAAATAATATGTAAGTATACGATTATATAGCGGCTTGAGAGACAATTTAACTAAACCACATGTTCTGAAATCTGCATTTTTATTAACATTGAAGAGCGCTTTGCAGAAAGAAGAAATAGATAACGAGTTTTATTAAAAAATAGATTTTATTAAAAAATTGTGAGTTTTTAATTGATACTATTGGTATTTGTAATGTATTTTTACATTTTTTTTAAAGCAAAGCAAAGCTACATTCACTCGTTTTATATCAGACAACGAAATGGTTCCAGGGGAAGAAAAGTTAAAAAAAAATCAACAATAAATTATTTTTTTAAATAAATTTCTTAATTGAATATGTTATTAAAAAACTTTCTTCTTACAAATTATCTTCTTATCACGTCTACACTAAATATGGAAAAATAAAACGTTAAAAATAAAATAAAAAACCGACTTCCAGGCACTAAAATGTAAAAAATAACTATACGGGTTTAATTTGTGCTTTGTATGTTGATTGCGAAGTAGAAGATAATTTTTTATCAAAACGGTGTTTTTACACAATACAGATTTGAAAAGATAACATATCAAAAAACCTTATACCTAAAACTATGCATTTTTTTATGTATGCATGTACATTATTAGAGGTTTAAGAGGCATTAGAGGTTCACACAAAAAATATCAACAAGTTAAGTTGTAGGTAATAGGTATATGTATTTGTGGGATTTTTATCTGGTTTTAGAGTGAAGCAATAAAACATGCTGTGTATGAAATACCTTGGGAGTGCTTGGATGTAAAGAATAGAAAAATATTATTATTTTTTCTATGTAATGTTCAGACACCTATAACCTTGAAGGCAATGGGGATGGTATCTGTTGGGGTACAAACTATGGTCGCCGTAAGTTTATTGATTAATTATTTTTATTATTTCTATGCATATTTATGATAAATTAAACTAGCGGCTCACCCTCGCTCGGGTTCGACGAGACTATATATTATATTTATATACTGCCCCACTCCCTTGGGCAGTAGCATGATGATATATAGCCTACTAGCGGCTTACCCACGCTTCGCTCAGGCTAGGTACGTTTTGACGGTTAGTATGGAATAGATAGACTATATTATTATGTACATAGGTATGATGAGTTTTACATCCCTTACTTGAGAAATGATTAATTCCTCATACAAACTTACATCTTCCTTTTCACCCCCTAAAGGGATGATTTCCAGGGTAAAAACTATCCTACGTCCTTCCCAGGTTCTCAGACTATATCTTTACTAATTTTCATCTAAATCAGTTCAGCCATTTAATTGTGAAAAGGTAACAAACAAACGAACGAACGAACAAATAAATAGAGTTACTTTTGCATTTATAATATTAATATGGATATATAGAGGTTTTAATAAAACTATCTTTTTGGATTTTGTCGCGGAACAAAATCCGAAAAGTTATTTTTATTAAAATGTCAAATATTCGCGTAAATCTAAGAAAGTATTATGGATATATAGAGGTTATTGACATTATACGAAAAGGAAAAATATATTCTTGGTAGCGGCTCGCCCGCGCTTCACTCGGGTTCGCCTAGAAAAACAGAAATAAATCTATCCCACGGGGACTGTACATTTTTCCTGGATAAACAACTATGTGCTATTCCAGACTATACTCTATCTCTGTGCCAAATTTCAACAATCATACAAAATATTTACTAATACGTACAAATATAAATGTAGGTAATTATACTTTTTTACAGATTCTTAGAACTTCATTCTCCTATTTTATAATGCTTCGGACCTTCACGGAGAACTAATTTGACTAACAATATCTAACATTTTTTCTTCATATGTTAATATAATAATAGCTTTATCTATTGCACTATTTTTAATTATTATAACGGTATAAGTACACATTTAATAAAGTCTCTTAATAAGCTTGTGTTTATTGAAATTACTCAATAAATTATAACTAAAACGAGTCACTCTTTTATTTTCATTTTTATTATATAAACGGTTTGGTTTTTATTTTGTAGCGCAATATGCATTCCTATTAGAGTACTTTGGTGCTCCTTCTGGCATGAAAAGGCTATGTCACTTTTCAGAACATAAAGTATTTGTATGCCAAAATTCATGTCAATCCATTAGTCTGTTGCTGAAGGGAATAAAAAGCAACAATTTTTTATAGCATTTTTGTGTTTATAGCAACAGGAGGAATTTAGAATAATATTTTTTTTCTTTTTAGAGAAGTATTTACATCTGTACAAATTTTCTTTTCAAGCAGTTTATAGCCTTTCGTTTATTTCATTTATTAGCGATTCTCAATAACCTGTATGTATATCTGGAGTGTTCCTTACTGGTGACAAACATTTGTCTAAAAAGTAATATATTTATTTATTTACTAGCGACTCAGCCTCACTTCGCTCGAGTTCGTCCCTAGATACGTTTTATATAGAATAGTATATATATACATACATACGTACGAAAACTAGGTGAGTATAAAAAAAAATAAAAAAACAACCATCCCCATTCAATCTTCCACGCCCTTTTTTACCCCCTAATATAGTGTTTTCCAGGATAAAAACTATGTCATTCCCAGGGTCTCAAACTATTTCCATACCAAATTTTATCTAAATCGGCTTAACGGATTAAGCATGAAAATGTGATGGACACAGAGTTACTTTCGCATTTTATATTAGTATGAAAATGTTGACTCGAGTAATAAGTTATCAATCACTACACAAAAGTTAAAACCGGTATCAGTACTTTTTGCGTGAAACGCGCACATCGATTTTTTTTCCAACAAAAAAGTACATATAAAAATTACAAAAATAAAAGTTTATTGAAGTGGGCTAATGAAATACCATGATAAATTATTTCTATTCATCATCATAAATTACTTTTACTTTTACTCGTTTTGAGGAATGAACATGGATTTCGAGCTGGTTTCCATGGTATGTAATGTGTGTATACAAAGCATTAACTTTAGTTATAAGCCTTTAGTCTATAATTATTTGTTTGTGATGTATTCACAATAGCTATATGTTCCTAATAATGCACATTTAAAGTACTTACTCGTACCTTAGCGATAGCTCCATACAAATACTCGTACTATATAGATTTATGCGATTATTTGGAACGAAAAATCAAAATAAATCCGCGAAAAAATCTGAAAAGATAGTTTTATTTAAATTTCCATCCAAGGTTCAAAAAAAAATAATTTACGTAACTAGTTATTTTTGGAGTTGGGGCCAGCTGGCAAAGGTATGTAAACGAATATGAGGTACTGGTCCTTTGTGAGGTCCACTTTTTGCAAATTGATAAAATAAATATGTAGTAGGTAAATGTAAATGTAATGATTTTAAAATCACTCAATTATATTACTTACCAGCTATCATCATACCAAATTTCATCAAAATGTATCCAGTGGTTATTGTACAGATTCGGCTAAGTCACCATTTTATTATTATGTATAGATGAAATCAATATTTTTTATAAGATCTTTTTTCATTAAAGTTTTAAATATTTTTTTTATTTTAGAAATATGTACTTATACATTATTTTTTACGATAAATCATTAAAATCGTAATAAAAACATATATATATATATATATATATATATATATATATATATATATATATATATATATATATATATATATATATATATATATATATATATATAATTATGCAATATTTGTATACGAACAATGGGTACTTATTATCCATGATAACAATCAGAATATTCATACTTTACATATATAATATTGTGTAAAGGATTGCTTTTAATTACTTACCTGCTGGATAATTAATATGTAAGAGATTTATTAATAGCCTAAATAACTATGCGGAACTAATGTTTGTTGTATAGGCACCGGACGCACTTAGGCACTTCCGAAGTATTTTCTACATAACTCAAAGAAAGATAAATTTTCAATTCAAATAACATATTTTTGCACATTATATATTAACTAACGACTCACCCTCGCTCCACTCGGGTTCGTCCCTAGTTACGTTTTAACGTTTAGTATAGATTTCACAGAGATGAGATATTTTCCCACAGTAAAAAGTCCTTTATGTTGACCGGGATAACCAGTTATCATCATACTAAATTTCGTCAAAATCTGTCCAATGGTTTTCTCATGACGTGTTCAAACACAGACAAATAGACAGACAGATAAACAAAAATTCTAAAAACTAAATTCGGCCTCTGTATCGATAATAATGACTATTTCAATAAGATTTTCCATAAAATATTTAATGTACAGGTTCGCCTCAGAATTTTATTATGTGTACTTGGGGCTCACCCTCGCACCGCTCGGGTTCGCCTCTAGGAAAATAAAAATAGACCTGTCCCACGATAACCATACATTTTCCGGGGTAGCCTATGTGTTATTACAGACTATAATCTCTCTTTTCCAAAATCCAGATCTGTTAAGCCGTTCTGGCGTGACAGAGTAAGAAACATCCATACTCATAAACTTTAACATTGATAATAATAATACGGATAGATATCATATATGTAAATAGAAACAGAACTTTTAATAAAATATCTATTAGGAACTTCAATAAAAACATACTGCGGCTAATTAAATAAAACTATCTTTTCGGATTATTTCGCGGATTTATTTTGATTTTTGGTTCCCGACGTTTCGAATGCTTTACAGCATCCATGGGCATCCATCACGGGAAGCAAGCAAAAGACAAAAACATTCGAAACGTCGGGAACCAAAAATCAAAATAAATCCGCGAAATAATCCGAAAAGATAGTTTTATTTAATAATGTCAAACATTCGCGTAAATCTAAGAAAATATTATACTGCGGCTAAGTTGAATATTAATTACAAAGTTGATATCTATGTAATTTGTACAATGTGCATAGACAGTAATATTATTACATTATGTATTCAATTTCAAATATATTTGAAATCATATTTGTTTAAACATTATTACTTCAATAAACTGTAGCAAAGATAATGATAATAATAGTTAATCAAACACGAATTGAATAATCTATAGATCATCAGAAAATTAAAGTGTTTGTTTGCAATATCAAAAATTATCTTGACAAACAGACACTTCAATTTTATTTATCTGCTATTATACAGACTTATTTTGGCTTTTTACAAAATGCATACGAAATTATATACGGTACTTATAAGAAAAACACAATTAATAAAATTGTACTGTCTGTTTGTTCCTGCTAATCTCCGAAAAGGTTAGACTGATTTTAACGGGACTTTCAGGAGTAACTTAGGCTACTTTAATTTAAAAAAAAAATAGGGTTCCGCTCTAAAAATATATAGCGTATCTACGTATTATACATAGGGACGCACCCGAGTGAAGAGAGGTTAAGCCGGTAGTGTAATATATAAACGTAAAAATATAATGGACCAGTGGTAGGCAATTGAGGGCGGCACACTCCGGGTGATCCATCCGTTTGCAGCATTTACAAACAAAAAAAAACAAATGTTGCTATTCTTTTTTAATCCTGTCTTGAGACATCAGCATCTGTTACACCCGTTATTTAGTGGACGGCACCCGATTATTCCCGAGATTTGTATATGGTTTAGGTATTCGATAAAGGAGGATGTTTTTCGAAGGAGACTATCGATCGATCGAGAACACTTGCTAGCTACGCTACTGTATTCGATTTCTGTGTTACTTAACTCATTATTTATTTATAGAGAGTAAATGAATTGAAAAGCTTTTGAATTAATTTACTAGCTTAGTAATTAATACTTGCTTAAGTAGTAAAATTATATTATAATTACTTATCTTAATCAAATATACACAGTTTTTTTATTATAAGTGTTTATCGTTTATGACTAGGGTTTATCGATGGCTCTGCCCGCATTTTTTATTTATGTGCATATATTAAATACAGTCTATATTAACTTCGAAGATCGTATGTATGTACAATATACTTCAACTATATTTTTACATCTAAATAGTATTAATTATATAATGATTAAAATTAACATTTAAATATTACTTGAAAATCGATATATAAAAAAAATTACAACCTGCTGATTTTGTTACAAACCATAGATAGGTATGTGTTTTTCATTCTGTAACAAGGACAATAAATAGCTTTTCGTATTATGGTGTTAAACTTCTGACTGGTTCACTTAGTAGTTTTCCGAATAACTTATCGGACTCCTTTCAATTGGCATTTTCCACTGAGCTAACACAAATAATAGTTGTTTTTTTAACCTCGATGTTCTTGCTGACCTGTATGTCCTTACTTGGCATATCTGAAAATGTTGGAGTGATAATATCTTAAACTTGAGTACAAAAAAAGTAAAATTCTTAAAAACGAAGGCAATGCAAAAAAATATTTTGTACTTGAATAACATCTAAATACGTAAATTAAGTTACAATTAACTTCACCTTACTTTAAAATTCGTCGTCGTCTCAGCCGAAAGACAGACGTCCACTGCTGTACATAGGTCTTCACCAAATATTTTTATGACTACCGATCTTGTGTCATAAGCATCCAGTGGAATCCAGCAGCTTTAGCTAAGCCATCAGTTCACGTTGAGGGGCCTGGGGGCGTTTCGCCTTTCTCTGAAATCATATTTTTATATTATTTTAAATAAGAATTAAGTTTATCTAATCATAGCTGGCAGCGTTATTATTAAAAAAAAAATACCGCTATTACCATTTGCCTGTATATCATATTGCTTTGGTTAACCACCAGACCTTTCAATGATGACAATTAGTCATTGATATAACTAAAATACGATGTTTAATAAATTAATATGAATTTTCATTTATTGTGTGTGACCTATTTTCACTTCACAAATCTGTTATAATAATATTATTTAGTTTCAATTCGGTATTTGTAGAACTTAATGAAATATATGCAGATCTAATAAATGGAAATAGAAGATTAATGTGAAAGGAGCAATGAGAAAGTCTGGTATACTAATAAGCTTTTACCTCAATATAAACTTTATATAATTATATGCTTTTATGTATAGTTCTTACTTACGACGAGTAAAAAATATCATTATTTGTCAGTAAGTTATCGGGTGTTCTTTTAAATTTATTCAAAACTAGAAAAGCACAAACAAATCTACGTTCATTTTTCCGGGATAAAAAGTATCCTATTATTTGACCGGCAATATAATTACGATATTTTAAAAGTCTTTGTGCTATTGGGAGCGAAGACAAATCCAACAAATCAAAAACCATGAAAATCAGTCCAGCAGTTCTCGAGTTATAAGTGTTGTAACATACCCGAGTTTGTTTTATATGTATTTAGATGTAGTTGTCGGTCAATAAAACTATTCTAGGAATCACCGTAGTATCTTTAATAGCTGAAATTTAACCAAGTTTTGTGATGTGTAGGAACTAGCTAGCATGTTCACTTGAGAAATTCAATTTCGTGAACAGCCGAGCGTAATTGTTAGAGTTCTATAATTAACACATGCAGGTAAACAAATACATAATAATGAGGTAATAATTAACATATAAATATAACCATTTTTAATACCTACTTATTTATGTTAAATAAATATTAAATATGTTGGGACATAAACCCAGCACTATCTAGTTCCATGGTAAGCTACGAGGCCTGTGTTATGGATACCAGATAGTTGATGATACACTACACATAATATAACTTTAAATACATACATACTAAATATAATAATAAGAAATATAAATATTTTTACAATAATATACCTATAGTGAAAACATGGTTTTGGGTTTTCAGTAGATATTTTTAACACAGTTTTTTATATTTAGGGTTTCGTAGCCTAAATGAAATCCATAATCCTTATAATTTTGACAGGGCCATCTGTCATTCTGTCCGTATGTGACACGCATTTTACTCGGAGAATATTTCAGGTACATCAGGGAAATTTGATAAATAGATATCAGATGTAAGTCGCTAAACAATTCTGCAGTCAAATTACGAAAAAAAAAATGATAGCACTACACATATGCAACTGAGAAATGAAAATGTGGAATGAGTTTTCAGAATTAACATCACAAATATTTTTATTGGAATCTCACACGTTTTTACGTTTTCTGGTTAAAGTAAATGGCCATAGAAAATTATATTAAACTTAATTCGAGTTCTATCCTAGGGATAAAAAGAGCTTTAAAAATAACTTTATCCTAAGTAATATGTGCTCGTCTTGAGTCCATCCTAGTACGTCAAAGTCTAACTTAACTCAGTACAAAGAATAACATTAGTTGCCCTACCAGGTCTGTACGTCCTTTTTAAAAATATTGTTAAATTTCATATATTGTTAAATGGGTGTGGTTGTACTTTTATTAAATCTCAACTTTTAGTTTAACAATGCGTAAAAGCTAGGTAATGTTTGATGCTATGGAATCCTCAGCGCTTGAGCCGAGTTCAAACTTGTCAAACATCGTTTTATCGTTAGGTAATATGTAGATATATTATTGCACAGCTTGTATAGTATCTAAAACACTTAATTTTAATGCTTTTAGTAATAATAATATTTTACGATATTCCCAACCTGCCCACATTTTTTACATTTCCCTTTTTTATTACTTCAGGGACCCTACGTTATAACAACCTATACATACGTGTACATAACATGTTAGTAAAAGATTTAATTAATATGAATATTTTTATTTACTTAAGCGAAGCGAAGTAAATTCAGTCCATTTCACCATATGTGAAGGCCTCCCTCATTTAGAGTGTTAAATCAATGATTGTTTTAGATCACGTTGTCAGATCCTAATCTTATCATTGAGATGTGGGTCCGGGTCATGAATTTTAAATGTCTAAACAAAATGTCCAACATTGCTACTATACATTTTGCTACTTGGCACATTGTAGATATAATAGCAATAAAATTAAAATTGCCTTAGTCGTCAAGCATGAACTCAAACCCTTACTAATATTTACAACTATAGGTAATAATCTAAATTATTGTCTTGCAATCTTGGACTCTTTTTTTAAATATTATATTCTAATAAATACTTTCTTAAATTTACGAGAATATTTAACATTTTAAATGACACCATCTTTTCGGATTATGTAGTAGTTTTATTTTGAAATTTTTTCCCCGACAAATGCTTTACAGCAAACGCCTCTCCGAAAGTCTCTCCCGTGGTCATATTTGCTGTACAGCATTTGTAACTTCGTGAACAAAAGTTCAAAATAGAACCGTGGCCAAATCCTAACAGATATCTTCATTAAAAAATAAAATTAATAATTTCAAGTAACCCCCGATACAAAAAAAAATACTCTAAAAAGTAAAAAAATCATTTCTCTTTAATGCTTTATCATTATCAATCTTCTTTTTATTTGTATTCTGGTTTTTATTTTATATACTTCGCGATTCCCCAACGTGGCGACGCTCATCATCTAAAAATTGTTACGTTCTATGAGTTCGATGATCGGAATTTAAAGCACGTCTTTTGCACTATTAATGTTTTATTGCTCTTGGTTAACAAGAAAAATTAAAACCGATTCACTCACACGCACTTATACTCAGTAAAATAATAACTGAATATTATTTTTCATTTACTATACACTACCTAATCAAATATTTTCGAAGTCGGTGTGCTTTGGCTAAGTAATTAAAGCCTACCTATTAAATACATACCTAATCAAATATTTTTGAAATCAGTGCCAGCCCATACAAAGCAAAATAAATGCCAGTAAAAAAAATCGTAATTAAAATTATTTATAGTGTCATTACATAACGGCTGTTTTTGAATGAAATCCTTTTAACTGTAAATAAAAATTTTATAATTACTTTTTAACTAAAGAAGTAAACCAATTTCAAAGTCCCTTTAAATGTAATTAGTTCACTTTTAAAGGGTAGATTTTTTTAGGGTTGATCAAAATCTGTTCACAATTAACGAGATTATCGCGAAATTCTGACTAAAATTATACAACCGGATTGAATTCTGTCCTTTTTGAATAGAAATTAGTTCTGTGTGAAAACTAAATTTTCTTTATGTTGCCTTTTTCCTCTACTAAAATGTATGTAAATAATTGAAAAAAAAACGATTACTAATCAGTATCTTTAGATTATATTACAAATATGTGGTGTCCCACTGCAGGGCAAAGGACTTCCTACTCTTCTTCCACTTCTCCCTGTCATCCGCCACAAGAGACCAGTCTCTCTGGAAGGATTCTATCTCATCTCGCCATCTCCGTGTGGTCCTAACACGTTGTCGTCTGCCGTATTGGGGGATACAAATAGTTGTTTGTTCGACTCCGTTTCAATATTGTCTGACATCCGGATGACGTGACATGATTATAGTGGATACTGGAATAGATTATGGTATTACTAATATGGTCGCTTGTTTTAATTAATATTATCTAGTATACATACTGCATTGCTCTTTGGAAAACGGTTTACGAACCAAATCTATACTTATAATAAAACTGTAGAGGTCGAATATCTGTACATAGAAAAAAATGTTAAGAACCGAGTCAGGTGGATATAAGAAGAGAAATAGAACAAATCCAGATTTTTTGTTTCTCTGCCTGTTTGTCTGTTTGTACGGGCTAATATCCGAAACTATTAGTCCGATTTAAATGAAATGATGCGTTGTGGTGCATTACATCCCCGGTCAACATTTTAGATACTTTTCATCCTGAAAAATTAAAGAGTTCCCGTAGGATAGTTAAAAGACTATAGTAACTTATGCTTAGTGCACAAAAACTACTGATTGGATCTAAATGAAACTTTACGATAATATAGTTCATACATCAGCATAACAAATAGGCTAGGCTAAAAACGTTAACTCTGTTTAAGCCACTAAAACTTACATTCTGCACTCTCCTATTCGATAAGTGTGTGCGCTGAGTTACTGGAATAATGCAAGCAACAAATATTGTGAGCAACTGAATTAGCTTAGTCACAGTGGACAATCCGAGAAATTAACTTCACTCAGGTACCAACTGGAAAAGAGAAATTACGGACAACGGTAGTTAATTATTGTAAAATAATAATTGGTTCCGGCGGTTTTTAGCTTTCCCGCGGTTTGCTTGATGTTTATGCTTTAGTTATATACTTTATGTAAATATTTCTACTATCAGGATACCACACCAAAACAAACTTTTACAAAATCTTGTATCTTAATTAGACAACTACCAGCTTAACAATAAATAAACGCTACGACAATATAGCATAATCTACAGTAAATCTGAAATAATTGCTATCATGGTAGAATCCATTCAGATAAACAAATTATAAAGCCTGCAACGATATATAAAATTATAAGTGTGCACGATTATAACCATCAATACTACATCATTTCTCACTAACAGAGAGAGAGACGAGATTGTTAAAGCCAAATATTTTGGTGCACAGGAATAAAATTTATTGAGTAGAGTGAATTATTACTTACTTCTTCTACAAGTCTTAATACAAGTAAATGTGTAATTTGTTCCTTATGGCTAGTGAATGTTAATTTATTAGACTAAAACTATTTATTTCTTTATTAATCCTAATATACACCAAAACAAAAATACAATTTAAAAAAATATATAACTTTACAAATATATGTTAGTGTAAATGCAACCTTATTACTAAAGTGATCTCTTCCAGGAAACCTATGTTATAAAGAAACTCATAGGGTGACATGGATTATGTTTGGTGCAGAAGAAAAGAACTAGTCTATACTAAACTTACTTAAACGGTACATACTATAAAGTACACACAAGCTTACATAAATAACAATTAGGACATACATAAATATATAGTATATATAAGTGTAAGCAATATACGTATATATTCTACAATAAACTTACATCAACAGAGCTTACATAAATATACATAGACTTACAGCGATAAATAGTAGTTTTTAAGACGACGTTTGAATATTTGCACCGATTCTGACTGGCGAATGTCACGTGGTAAAGCATTCCATAATATCAACCATTTCCATTTCAAAGTACATAATAAGAGAATCTGAACAAACTATTTTCATAGCTTTTAGATATTGTATAGACAGGGGGTAATATTATTAGGCCTACTTATTGCTCTGAATATAGTACTAGGTAGTAGGTACCTACAAAGATTTGCTTGATGTTTTTCCCCTGCATTTTGCCTACTGTGTTGGACAAATACTGTAAAAGATTTCTTTAAATGTAATCAAGTGACTAAACTAATTTAAAAACTTAATTAAGTCATAAAGGACTGAAAAATATACTTTATTTAAAACTTCAGTAGAGGAAAAAAATTTTTATTTAAATTGAGTACAAACACAAAGTTTTGAATTAAAGAATTTAAAAGTTTAAAATTTACGCCCAGAAAGTTCCATTATTCATTCGTAGCTTTCCTCTCAGTTTAAATTGAAACTGAATGTTGACTGTGATTTTGCTTACCAAATCTTAAAGTTAAGGGAGATTTATTTTTATTTTCTATGAATTTAAAACTTCGTTATATGAATGTAGAACTTCTTCGTACTTGTTTAACAAGCACTGTTATACTGAATTTCGGGGTCAATTTCCGAACGAATGCGTTTATTATTCAAATAATATTACCGTAAGCATGGATTGACATAACGTATATAAAAAAATATATAATTGATAATGATTTTACTAGATTTCTATTTATTCCGCAAATGAAATTCAATGTAGAAGAAAATAATGTTTACTATATTACGAAATATATGTTATATATTTTATACATATGTATTTCTTCAACTTGCTTTAATCCTTTTAATCATTTAATTAATTAATATCCTAGATATTTAAAATTTCCATTCTATATGCAGAGATTTAAGTTAGACGAATATTTGAAACCATCCCCGCGAAGATAAGCTGGCATTTTAATATTTTTTATATTTCTATAGAGAGACATATATGTAGATAAAACATTAAAATTTATGTAATATCAAGTAGTTTTTTTGCGCTAAAGTATGGTTAAGAGTAATGTGATCACACGGCCTCGGTATTACTTGTTTTATAATACTAAACACAAACACTTTTAGCTTTTGCCTGACACACATCAAACTTGGAATGGAATAGAATGATATGTTTTTTTAGCCTTTTCAATGACGCACCTGTAGATTTGTCATTTCTATATGTTTTATCTTTTCTATTATGCAGTTCTTGCCAGTGTCTTATATGTAGACCATCTTGTATGAGTGCGCTTGTTCGTAGCACGGTAATCAAAGTGTTTGGTGGCTTACGGAACATTTAGTCAAACAGGCGCGGCATTGCTCTGGCAATCATATTAATCTCTAGATTTAAAGATCGATTCCCAGTTACAAGGACCTTTATTATTATATTTTATCTTAAAACTTAATTCTTCACTCTCTAAATACAATATCAGTTTTATTAACCGACTTCCAAAAAGGAGGAGGTTCTCAATTCGCCGGAATCTTTTTTTCTTTTTTTTATGTATGTTCACCGATTACTCAAAGAAAGGCACCGACTTCGAAAATATCTGATTAGGTTCTATTCTAAATGAAAACCTCCGTTTAGTTATTTTTTACACTTTAGTGCCTGGAAGTCGGTTTTTTTAAAGTTTTTTTGGCGTTGACGTTTAATAAGAACAATAACTTAATATATAGAATTATTTTCTAAATTAAGGAATTAATTTCTTTACACATTTCAGCTTGAATATTAAATAATAAAATTCCAATCATTGAACTCAATTTAATAAACCTGAAATTTTCACTTAGGAGAAGGCTTTATTTGTAAGGCTATCATTTAAAAGCTCTCGAACTTTAATCCATTTCTACTATTTGAAAAAATATTCGTAGAGAACTAATTTGAAAATGCTAAAGTAGAAGAATAAAAATGTACAATAATTAAATTATGTTACATATTGTTACTTTGTTATGATTTTGAATAGCTATAAAAATTATAATAGAGCCATTTCATTTTTTCAAATTTCATTAAATTTTTATATGGGACTTATATTTTTTATTTATGTAGCAGCGAGGGTCAATTGTTAGCTATAAATAAAATCCATAACTTATTTTATATTTTAAGTTCAATCGGAATCCCTGTGTTACGATTTTTAACATTTAATGCTGTCAAATAGTAATTAATTGAAGAGCTTTAAAATCAAGGGGACGAATGAATGTTATAATTTCGTCGGTTTACGGAGGAAATAATCGGCTTACAGTCCGGTCACAGTAGACATTTCGATTTAAAATAATTCGCATAGAGCTGAAAATAGATACAGGTCTTAGGAACACTATTATAAATAAAATATCAAAAGTCCCGATCGATCCTACATCTCTAAAATATTTAATGATGGGAGGAACCTCCCAGTTATTATGGTCTACCTCGGGAGGCCAGCCGCCGGAGCGTCGTGATCGAGTGCGTGAGTCCCAAATATCCACCTGTATATACCTACATGTGGTGTGCGTAAATATATTTTCCAAATTAAAATAAACATGATTTTTGTTTCCTATTTGTCATGCCTTTAGTTTTGTCTTGGTTCATGGCGAGGTAATAAGCAGAGCTATAGGCATCTCTCCCTTATAGGCGTCTCTCCCGGACTTACCCTGTTATGTCAAAAATGTCACACACAGATCATTATCTGTGTGATTCTAAAGTAGATTCATATAAATTATCACAAAGACCTCGAATGTACATATGTATATACATACTTCAGCAGATATACATTAAATATATAAAAAAATACTGATTCAACGTATTACAGCCTATGCCTTTTTTCCAACGTTTATTTTTATAACTACTTGAATTAATCATAATAAACACGGATATTTAGGTAATGACTTGAAAAAGCCCTTACTTTATGTTATAACATTACTTGATCTATATTAAATGGTTTTTTTCTGTCTTTTCTTTCTTTTTTTATTAAAATATTTATATACTTTTAGGACATGCCAGTACAATCTTATCTTAATCAGGGAAACAGAAATGATATTATAATATAAAGGGAACAAAGAGATAAAAAGAACAATCAAGAAGTTTTTTCATCTGATTTACAATTTCTTATTTTAGTAACATTATAAAATTCAAACTAATGTTTAATTTATATTAAATATTGATAATAAAGAACATTAAAAATATACGTAATTGTTACATTATGGACACCTCATCTCAATTTGAGGACACTCCTCTGTCTCCCACAGCCAGTATCGGAATACTTGGCGTCGACATCTCGAGCAACGTCCAGTTCCGTGGTCAATTGGAAGGTAAGGCCAAACTGGCCTCAAAGAAGGTTGGTGTGCTCAGCAAGGCGAGACAGTACTTCACGTCGCGTCAGCGTCTTATTCTTTATAAGGCGCAAATTCGGCCCCACATGGAGTACTGTTCTCATCTTTGGGCGGGAGCTCCCCAGTACCAGCTACTCGGACTCTATATCGGACATCGCGCCAAAATATTAAATTCCATCCACACCACCTCGATGTCCAGCGTTCCACAACAGTACGATTTCTAAGGCATTTTCTGCCCCGCACAACCACTCTGTGGAACCAGCTATCGAGGGCGGTCTTTCCGAACCGCTGCGACCTGGCCACCTTTAAGAAGAGAGCGTATTCTTTCCTTAAAGGCCGGCAACGTATCTGCAAGCCCTGCGGTTTTGCAGATGTCCATGGGCGGTGGTGATCACTTTCCATCAGATGAGCCTCCTGCCCGTTTGCCCCCTTAGTGCCCAAAAAAAAACCTATGTATATATCATGATAGTTTTGGGACTGTGATGTGTGATTTTAGAAAGTCTAGAAGTCTAAAAACTAAAAATGTTGCTTGTATTATAGCAGGTATGTTAGATTTTATCTATATCTATAATCCGTACACCAATCTCATGAATATTAGGTAATTGAACTTATAAATGCTTATCTGATATGCTAAGCTGCTAAATTCATCCTGTGGCCGCCTGTGCGTGAAGTTTAATTCGTACAAACTTTCATTTTGTTCCTGATTTTGAACATGTGTTTTCACAGAATAAGAGACAATTAAGCCTTACAATAGGAATTCCTGCAAAGTTTTATATAAAATAAATCTCCTATCCACTATTCTGCAGTCCTTTGTTACATAAATTCTAGATTTTTTATATAATTGCATAATTCTATATTTCACGTAAAGTGAGTACCTATTAGGAGTTTTACTCTTTTTTAATGAATAACGAAAGACCCACCTCACACTTTTGACGGAATAACATTTTGTTGATTAAAGTGCGATCAAACACATTTTACAGCACTTTTTTTTAAGTCCATTTCCAAAATAAGCAAGGTACGTGACAGTTTTAGTGGACGGTTCTTAAGGGCAATCTATGTTGCTGATCGGTGGTGGTATTATCTACAAGCGTTCCTAGATATCTCTTTGCAATACGTTCCATTACTTTATTTCAAACCGTTAGGTCACGCACGCCGATAAAGCAACTCAACGGCTAGTTTGTTTCCGAGTTCAATTACTTAATTAAAGTTATTATGGTTTCTGATAGAAAGCTTACTATTACCGGACTATTAAGCTTTTATTTTAATGCTTTAATAAATTTAGAAAAAACCGATCATCTTGGATCGATTTTTATCAAACATAGCTAAGAACACTCCCGATTAATTCACCTTTCAAATAAAAACAACTAAATCAAAATCGATTCATCACAGACACACACACACACACAGACACGTCAAACTTATTTTTACTATTTTTAACCCCCGTCGTTTTTGCGTCGGGGGTTAAAAATAGCACACGGCGCTAATGTAGGCCTATGGTGAGCTGTATTTGAGATGAAAAGTACTGCGCGGCGTCCTAAACGCTGATCTACATAGTCTATTCAGTTATTAATATACTAGCAGAACCCGCGGCTTCGCTCGCGCTAAAACAACAAAAAAAACTCTAAAAAGGTAGTAGTTTCATACAAACTTTCATCCCCTATTTTACTCCCTTAAAGGACGAATTTGGAAAAATGCTTAAACATGTATTTATTTAATTTTATTGAAGAGTATTAGTACCAAGTAGTTTCAAGTAATTCTGATCATATTTTTTTTGGATTGTATTATAACGTATTTTTTCGTGGGAATTACATATTCTTCCGCGGTAAAAAAGTAAGCCTATATCACTCTCCAGCCCTCCAACTATCTCCACACAAAAAATCAGGCCAATCCATCACTCCGTTTCGACGTGAACGAAGGACAAACAAATAAACAAACAAACACACTTTCACATTTATAATATTAAAAGCATGGATGTACTTAATTTTGATAAAAACAAAAGTTCTGTAACTAAAATAATAAAACGTTAAAGATTTCAGAAATTCTAAGGATTTAGGTAATTGGTTGGTTGAGATAACTGTTTGTTGACAAGTTAAAATTGGTAATTAAACAGTTCCCATTTTTGTTATTGAACACTGATTCTTCAAACCATTAAAATTTTTGACTTCAACCAACTCGAAAATTAATTAGAAGTTTAATTTGTGCTACGAAATGAAATTGCATTTTCCGTTTATTCGATATCGTATTCATTAAAGTATGATCGCGCTTTAGGTTCTGTCGTTTTTGGCGTTCCTCGCCCTATTAACAAGTTAAATGAAGTTTAATATAGGTATAGAGAGAATTTTATAAATGAATGCGGATGGCAAAAATTAAAATTATACGGAGGTAAAAACTGCTCAAACGATCTTAAGTAAAATCTCAAGATCTATCTAATAGAGATATTGTAATGATGAAATGAGCAACATCATTGGATTTTATAAATTAATATCCCAACATATTAAAAAAAAAATAAAAAAAATACCTATACCTACAACGAGCTATTGCTCAGTCTAAGAAAACCTTATTAGAAAATAGCTCAAGTTTTTACTATGCAAATCTACACTATAGACTTTAGCGAAACCTTGCTGCATTATAACTATTGGGGTTGAGATTAGGATAAAGATAAAATAGATTGAATATAACGACCCGTTTGGCTCAGTTTGTAGTGACCCACCCTACTTAGTGTGTCAGCGGTCGCGGATTCGAGTCGCGCTGGGTGCATACATTTGTGTGATGATCACGAATGTTTATACTTCAGTCATGGGTATTTATATTTATAATATGTACGTGTATACATAAAGTTATACATTATATGTGTAGTGTATCAACTATCTGGTATCCATAACACAAGCCTCGTATCTTATCATGGAACTAGATGGCGCTGAGTGTTAATATCCCAAATAAAAAAAAAATGGTGGCTCAATTAACTAATAACTGTGTCAAAATATGTATTATTTTTATTTAACTTTTAAACCAAATTATTTATTATTATTATGCTTGGTGGTTTTACTAATTCAGAATTCACGAAGCATGGATCAGGCTTTCACTTGTCCTTATTAGTTATTAAATTATAATTTAGCTTTCACATAAATATTATAATTCTAACGTGAAAACAAGCGAACGAGTTGTATCAACGTCAAGTCTAATAAATCTGATTTCTTTTCGCGTCTATCGAATAAAAATATTAACAGTAAACATATTATGATAGATGTATAATATATATTAAAAAAATCAGCGTCTATTTTCGTTTGCATTTGTACGCCCACATACCACTTGTTTTACGGTAAAGGAAAACATCGTAAAGAAATCTGCATGTCTGAGAGAAACTAGTAAGTTCTCGAAAGACATGTGAAGTCAACCCGCACTGGGCCAGCTCTCGCATTGAGCGGCCCGTGCCCAGCATTCGGACGTTAAAATTTATTGATTACAAAAAACCGGTTTGTATCCAAATTAAGTCTAATAAATCTTTTCGAGCCTATCGAACTAAATATATAAAAAATATGATAAATGTAATATGTATACTACTTAAATATTCTAATATAATTTTTCATGTGATACCTACATTAAAGTACTACACTAGATTTTATCATAGTTGCTCATTAAATGGCTACTGCCGTACACTTGTGCCTGCCAATAAATACGATATTGTTAAGATTTTATTCAATACTTTTCCTTTACTATGAAGTGTGTCACGTTTGCCGTTTATTTTCTTGACTTGAAACGAAAACTATCTTGGCTTGGCTGTGAACTAATGTCCTGTTTAATTAACAAAAAAAAACCATTTTTATTTTATCATAAAGTATCATAAAAACATAACACATGTTCACAAAGTGACTAAGATTATAACGTTCGGAGTGATTTGATAATTATTGTAACCGGTTGTTATGATGCCAGAAATTGCTAGATTAAGGTGATTCATGCTTATTTTTACAAAATAAATTATTACTTATTAAAAATAAAATATTCATTATTATTAAAATCTTTCTAAAAGATAACATATTAACTACCACTTATACGTGGATAATGGAAAGTGAAATGAGGAGCAATAAGAAAAGCAGATCCTCAAAAATTATTTTTTTTATTAATAAGCTTAAACAATTCGTAAGGTTAAATGTCTGACCTGATTCTCAACTATATAAAAGGCTTTAACACAAATCTCACTTACTACCAAAGGCATCCCATTGATAATGAAATAAACTGGTATATTTTGAAACTTTAGCTTTGGGTTTGAACATAAATGGAAATCATACTGCTTGAATTATTTCAGCCAGCCGATACAAACCAAAGCACACCGACTTACTATTTGATTTGGTATATATAGTAAATGAAAACTACCAATCAGTTATTTTTTACTTTTTAGTGCGTTTGTTTGAAGTCGGTTTTTATTTTTTTGTTAAAAAGATTTTGTTATTATTAGTATTTAGTTAGTGGTATTCTACGTCAGTATATTTCTAATTATATTGGTATTTAAACTATAAGACAATCGAATTTCGGTCTTTTTCAAAATTAGACAGTGTTTAATTTTAAGTTCTGAATGATCAATTTACTTTGAAATGGGATTATTTCATGAGTTAATATTACGAAAGATTTCACGAGGTGATGTTTTGGTAAAAGCTACTCTCGATCACTCAATTGAGATAACTATTAGTATAGTTAGCTCAATTTTAAATAACGAGGGCACACCAATTTTAAATTTGCACTAGCGGCCTGCCCTGTTTTTATTTATTTAATGATATTCACATCCGTCCAGCCACTTTCACATGGCGTTCTAACAGAGCGACCGACGTTCAACACCAATTTTTATCTTCTATTGTGAGTTTTCATGAAAATGAAATGAAATAAACTTTATTCAATTAGACTTATTACAAGTACTTTTGAACATAGCTTAATGACCTTAGTTATATTTAAAAGTGTTTACTGTACATATATAGGAAGGCTATGGTTATATTGTACGGAGAAATAGATACGAAATAGGAAAGCCATTATTATAAAAATAACTTAATAATTAATATGTTGTATATTCGACATTACCGCGTGTAGTATACGAGGTTTTTATTTATGATTTTTTTGTATTATTATATAGGTAATATAAAATTAGTAACTTTTTTCTTACTGCGAATGTAAATAATAGTTATATATGTAATTAACTATCTAGTATAGTAAAAATTTATATCCATACTAATATTATAAGTGTGTGTTTGTTTGTCTTTCTTTCATGTCGAAACGAAGTGATGGATTAATGTGATTTTTTGTGTGGAGACAGTTGGAGGGTTGAAGAGTGACATAGGCTACTTTTTATCATGGGGAATAATCTCATTCCCACGGGAAAACACATTATACTCGTAATACAACCCAAAAATTATTTATGATCAGAATTACTTGAAACTTAGCATAAGTGTTCTTCAGTACTATTAAATAAATACGTGTTTTAGCATTTTTCGAAATTCATCCCATAAGAGGGTAAAATAGGGTATGAAAGTTTGTATGAAACCTACTTTTTTAGTTTTTCTGTAGTTTTAGCGCGAGCGAAGCCGCGGGTTCCGCTAGTATTAAATAAAATTTTTATTTTTTATAAGACGGAGAAAGACGTTAGGAGTCACTTTATGATCTCTGTAAGAAACGAACGGACAAGTAGGTAAATACTTGCTACTTGAAGTAGTTTGTTGGTTCGCCCTTTTTCAGGTCAACGTGATTTTTGTATATAATATACTCCTACTATATAGTCTTTGAACCGAGAATAATACAGCCTATATGATCCGTTAAATTAAATGGACGTTATGGTAGCCCATTTATAATATACATAGGACGTATTAGTTTAGTGAAGCTGGTTCAAGACTTGCGAGACTTTCATGTACGAATTATTTGTAAACTTTACTACTAATATGGTGAAGGAAAATATCAAAAAGAAACTAAATTTTCAACAAAAAAATTTCGAGAAATGTTACGCTTTACCTGCATTCGGCCAGGGCAGTGGACTGTGGCCAGATCTCCGTTGCATTGAACTAAGTACCCAGCACGTGATGTTAATAATACCGAAATTATTAATTTATTTTTATAAAATGGCCTCTGCATAGATAGCAAGTTATAAAAATTACAAAAATGACACGTGGGGTGAAGACAGAGAGTGATTAAAGTAATGGTCTAATATCCCAATATAAAACGACTTTCACCGAGCTGGTTAATGGATGAAAAGTATTTTATATCAAATTAAAAATGTCAACAAATATATTGCAAATGGGTTGACTAAGAAATTTCAGTCAAGAATATTATTAATTAACAATTTAAAAATTGTTATTTTTTAAACATTTCACGGTTTGATTAATAGACTAATTCCATACCAATCGAAAGTATGAAGCCTATAGAATATGCAAACGTTAGGTTGACTATTTTTTCCCGTCACAACTCTTGGGTAGGCACTAGGCAGGTATAAACAGGTAAATCGATACTTGTAACTTGCACTGGTCTGGTTAATGAATTAAAGTTAAGTTAAAATAAAGATTATTTCATTACGAACACGGTGGTATAGGGTTGTCTGCGAAAAATCAGTCCTGAATTCCGGTTGACAGACAAAAATTCTAAAAACTATAGATTCGACTTCTGTATCGATAATTATGTTTATTTTAATAAGGTATTCCAAAAAATATTTAATGTACAGATTCGGCTTACTTACAATTTTATTATATGTATAGATTTTAAAGACTCTAAAGACTTTTGGTTTTCATAAGGCCTACAAATAAAGGAACCTTATTCACTCACTATACGGTTGAATATCGAACGAATGAAGAAAACAACATACATAGATTCTATCCATTAAGCGGTCGACCCACAGAACAATAGATATGTATTAAGACAAGTTTTATGAGATTTTGTTTATTGCAATTTTAAAGAAATATTAAATTCTTATTTTAAAGAAAATCTTTTTTCTGACTTAACATTGAATTAGAATTATTTAATGATGTAATTATTTAAAAAATGTTCTAAGTAATCATGAAAGAATACATATACGTACCTTTACATAATATTAAAGAATATTATAATATTTTACCATTGTATATTATAATTTAATTAAAAAAGGTAATTCAATACTGTCGAAAATTTCATGTAATTCTCGTTTTATAATTATGTTTTTACCAGTAGGTATACAACGTAACAAGAACAACAGCAAAAAATAAATTTTCAATGTTATTCATAAAAGTGTAAGTAAATTATACAAAAACATAGTATAATTATATTAAATATAGTATATTAAACATATACAGCTCAGTATAATTATATTAAACTAGCATTGCCCGCGGCTCCGCCCGCATTCAGATGACCAAAAAATAAAATTCTTAGGTTTTACATATTAGTATACTCTTACATTGCAGTTTTTGTATTTTTTCTCAAATATGAGATATTTTCCTGCGGTAAAAAGTATCCTATATGTTGATCCGGATAATCAGCTATGCCCATACCAAATTTCATCAAAATCCCTCCATTGGTTTTTCTGTGATGCGATAGCAGACAGACAGACAGACAAAAATTCTAAAAAATATAGATTCTTGTGCTTTTTCGATATTAAGTCAAAATAAGGTGAAAAAATTAATATTTTAAATAAAAAAAATTACAGTATGTTTGGGATATAAAAAGGAAAGTTTTCACCAAATTTCGTGAAAAGAATTTTTGTTTTGTAAACGATAAAAATAAAAACCAGAAACTTGGTTATTTGAATTTTTCACATAAATTTTGTGGTTATGTGAAAAAAGTGTAAAAACAAAAATTGTACAACTTTGCCATTTAACTTTTTCCATAGGACTTATAGTTTTGCGGGAAATCGAGATTCACCGATTTTTACCCTTAAAAACTCACCCTCTCCCACTTCCCGACCTCAGATCGCCCATAAATTATTTTTCAATATCTATTGATTTAATTCTCCTATGCTTGGTGATTTTTGGTGGTCCCATATTACATGGATTTTTTTGAAGTAAATAGCGAAATCCAGATTTTAGACTAAACTTTGCAAGTACATCCGAAGTATTAACTATATGATTGTGATTATTTTTCCTTAGGCTTAACTTGAACTTGTTATGATTATCTTTAATCTGAATCTTAAGTTAAAAATCAAGTTAAATTATCGTTAAAATGATTGTTTTCGTTATTTCATAAAATAATATTTTAATATATAATATAATAACATTTAAAAAAAATATATTTATAAAATACTACATAAAAAACTATATGCAAATCAATTCGAATCAGTCTGACGTGAGGCCTTAATGTATTGAGAGGATATGTCACTCAACATCCAGGTGACCTGTGTTGACCTTTGCTTTGGGTACTCGGATTCTAGTGTGATTGGCAAATGTCTCAAACAACAAAATACTTTTTGGAAAAATAGAATATAAGTAAAGTTTTATTCTTCGACTGATAATATTATTATTAGCTTTTTTAAAACGTAATGCGAAATAAAACCAAGTTTTCATAGCCAATGCCCGAGAAAACAAAAAAAAAATGCTACATATGTATATCTACATAAATGTTAAATAACGTTCCAAATTGCTTTCATTTATGATTCTTGTTCAGTTATAATATAAGTAGCAGCTCACCCTCGCTTCGCTCGGGTTCGCCTCTAGAGAAGCAAAAACAAACCTACCCCACTGGAACCGTACATTTTTCCGGAATAAAAAGTCATCATGTAATCATCATCATCATGTAAATTTCATCCAGATCCGTTCAGCGGTTCTGGCGTGAAAGAGTAACAATAGAGCATACATACTCACGTATGAAGGGTTACCCAATTTTTAAATCATAATCAAATATCCTATTATCATAATATGTATTTTGCCTAGAAAGACATGTTTCAAATATCAATCTTTTATATCAAGTAGTTTTGATGTTATATCTATTTATTTAATATATACGTTTGCTATGCTAAAAAGGATTATAGTAAATTTATTATATTATAAAAGACAACGCCCAAAATTACGCACAAATATAACACGCTATCTCTTTCTGCGATCTATTAACGGTTGATCGCACGAAACTTTATTGAAGACAAACAAACGTAAAGAATTTTATTCTAAACGTCTTTTAAAAGAACTTCAAATAAGATATTAGCAGAAAGACGATTTTTTTATTTTTTTGACATCTGACCTTTAATAACTTGTAGAGTAGACACCGGATTAAATGAGATTTGAAGCAACATAAAAAGTGCCAAAATAAAAGTATATACTAGTTTATAGCTAGTATCTTACACTACGAGGTTTTATCTTTATTTGATTGAGCCACTAGGCGTAATAGCTTTTAATAACAACTTTTTTGTGTGGTTGTATCAGTAGACTTTAATTCAATGTAACAAAATAAAAATACGGTACGTATTTGGGCTTCCCGGTTACAAATTAAATAAGATTTTTTAATTTATTATCCTAAAGCCTTTTTTAACGTTGGGAAATGCATTTAGGTATCTTTATACATACAGGTGGTTATGTGCGACTCGCCGGCTAGAAACTCCAGTACCTACCCGTTATTATTTTAAACTCCACTACCCGCTATTATTTTAAAGCAACAGCACAAATCCAATTTGCAATTACACTATCCTTGATATTTGTTTGAATTTAGAGCTTTTCAACCGACTTCAAAAAGGAGGAGGTTCTCAATTCGACTGTATGTTTTTTTTTTTTTTTTTATGTTTGTTACCTCAGAACTCCGTCATTTATTAACCGATTTGGACAATTTTTGTTTTGTTTGTAAGGGTATACTTCCAGATTGCTCCCATTTAAATTTCAAAAAAAAATACCACCCCTAAGGGTGGAAAAACAACTAATGATGAATTTAACCTACTTCTAATTGTCATATTGACTCGAAACTTTGCAAGTATTTCTATTTCCGTTGATAGTACAGTGGTTCGGTGTTGTTGACCTGATCTGATGGCAAGGCCAGAAGGTGGATAGGTGGAACTCTTCAACGGCTAATAGTAGATACTTTGAGTTTGGGCTTATTTTGTTTGATTTGACAAGCCTAACACGTTAGAATCCTTACTTTGCTACTAATGTCTACACTAAAAAGGGAAAAATAAAAACTTTTTAACAAAAACATAAAAACCGACTTCAAACAAAAGCACTAAAAAGTTAAAAATAACTGATTGGTAGTTTTCATTTGCTATACATACCTAATCAAATATTTTCGAAGTCGGTGTGCTTTGGCTAAGTAACCAAAGCCTACCTATTAATTACTTACCTAATCAAATATTTGCGAAATCGGTGCCAGCCCATACAAAGCAAAGCACACCGACTTCGAAAATATTTGATTAGGTATGTATAGCAAATGAAAACTACCAATCAGTTATTTTTAACTTTTTAGTGCTTTTGTTTGAAGTCGGTTTTTATTTTTTTGTTAAAAAGTTTTTATATTTAAAGCAACAACAACTTTGCGATTATTTGTAATATTATTTTACCTACGAGGTTAAATCAAAAAGTTCTTGGAATCGACTCTTTTGAATTCAGCCACCTAATACGCAACCATAGAATAGGGTACAGCATCATCCCATACTGTCTTCTGAGTCTCCGAAAAAAAATCCTTCAAGGACTTTTTTTTCAGGCACAGATACTTTATCACCGCATATAACTCACTTCTCTCCATAATTTTGCGTTTTTAGCAACTCCTTTTATAAAATAATTAATAGCTTGCGAATGAACTGATAAAAACAAATGATGCTTGACATAAATATTGTTTAATTAACAATCTTTAAAACGATTATCGAACTATCCCCACAAAGGTTTTATCTATACATATAATAAAATTATAACTAAGCCGAATCTATACCTAAAATATTTTTTAAAACATCGTATTGAAATAGACTTTATTATCGATACAGATGCCGAATCTATGCTTTTTAGATTTTTGTCTGTCTGTCTGTCTGTCTGTCATCAAATCATCTGTTGTTTCATCAAAAGCACTGTAGGGATTTTGATGAAATTTGGTATGGTGATAGCTGGTTATCGGGGTCAACATATAGGATATTTTTTACCGCAAGAAAATTTCTCATTTTTGAGAAAAAATAAGAAAAATTGCAATGTAAGAGTGTACTAATATGTAAAACCTAAGAATTTGGGTTTTGGTCATCTGAACGCGGGCGGAGCCGCGGGCAATGCTAGTAGCATATAAGCGTTTCTAAGAACTTTTTGATTCACCTGGTATAATAGCGCAAAATCGAAAATCACCTGTCTTAATTTTTCTCTTACTCGTTAACAGTCTGTCATTATACATCTGTAAAAAATTCACCAACCAATTTATTAATTGCATAAAGTTTTCCAATATACAAATAATTCAATTTTAATTTAATATTTTTTACATTAGATTTTCCGAATCTGGAACTCTGATAAAAATATTAAAATTGTAAAATCTAAAATACGCGTGATTTGTGTTTGCAAATATTTTCTTTTTGTTATAAAACATAATTTATAAAATGTAATATTTCTGTCACCGTTAAAATTTTCCCAGATTTTCTATACCGAGAGTTACATTCAAATTAACACAGAATTTTGCTATCTTATCTTCCAACGAGAGATAAAAGGTGCAAGTTTAATTAGCTAAACAATAAACTATACGGGTAATACTATAATATAGAAACGTACTACTAAATGCTTATTATAAAAATGTTTGTCATATTATAGAAATTCAGAATGTAAAGCAAATCGCACGTAGGATCTTGCCAAATCGTTTGTTATTTGCTGTTTTAGTGTATTTCTTATGCAATCCTATTCCTGGGCGATTTCAATGCACGTGAAAGGATTTTATTACGAAATAGTAGCACTTTTACATATCATATTACTAAATCTACAATGTATATCTGTTTGATAATCTATTGTAGAGCTTAGGCCTTAGTTCTTAAACAGCTACGTTATTTCATTTTTATATTCAGCTATACATTTTTATGACTAAATAATAATTTATGGATGATTATGAATGAAAAAAATCTCAATAGCCTCAAGTTAACAGCAATAAATGTATAATAATATGCTAGCTTATATTGACAATAGCATAATGAAATTTAAAATTGCTCACTTGGCTCTTCATCATCAATACTAGACATTACAGAGTATCAAGATTGAATTTAGGTTTTAAATCTTATCTCTAGAAAATGATCGTTGAGATCTTATAACTACCAAACAAAACTAAATAATATCGGAAACAGAATGGCTAATTTTAGTTATAGTTGTGATCACAAAGCTATTATTCTTATCTCTTAAGACTTTGATCAGAACAATACACTTGTTCTAATCAAAGTCTATATTATTTTTCCGAAGAAAATAATTTTATGTAAAAGCTTTTTATTATATTTGATATTATTTGTAATCTTAATTTAATTAGAATAATAATTATAAAGATCGAATTTAGAAAGCATATTACCGATAAAGATGTTAAGTCTTCACACAAGCTGCAACGGAGCAAAATATTTGACAGTCTTTTTCGAGTGACGGTACTGACGCGTCGTGTCGGTAGCTCGCGTTAATAAAGTACATGAAAGTGAGTGCTAGAAAAGTTTCGTAATACGAGTATACATGTTTTCTAGTGGACAATTGAAGAAAAACATTGTGAATTTCTAAGAATAGTGTAAATGTAATATTTTACTTTATTTTTAAAGTATGGTAAAGTTTTGCAAAATGTAAGTACTGGATTTGAATTTTAAAACTAACTATGTATAGTTTAAACACTAATTTTAAATAACGATATTATTATAAACAATTTTTAGAAAATGTTATCATTTTAAAATGATTCCTTCAAAGTTTCACAAGTTTTATTAATGAAGCGAAAGCATGCAATCTTTTTACAAGCAACTGTTTGTTTAATAATACGAAGAGTATAAAAAAATCCTATATAATACTTTTATCGAATATTTTATTTGAGCTTCCGCAGTATTAGCTAATATAAAACTATTCAAAAAATATTTCTTCTTCAATCTAACGTGTACGCACTCTTTGAAAATAAATAATATCTAGTATATAAATATCTGTCACGGTACTTGTGGTCGCACTCGATCGAGCCGTATCAGAAACGGCTCGACCGATTTTAATTATTTATTTTTTGTATATTTGGTAGGTATGAGAATGCGTCGTAAAATATTTTTCATCCTCCTACCCCGACCCTGCATTTTTTAACCGCGATTGTAGTATTTTTGTATGAACAATATTTAATAAATATGTACCTACACAGAGAGCGAACCCGAGCGAAGCGAGGGTGAGTCGCTATATAAAGTCAAGCCAAAGAGCTTTTTATGTAGATTGAACGCGTTCTGCTAGTAAATAAAATAATATTCATATATGCCTTTTATTACAATGACATAAGGATTTTATATTTAATTTCTTTTGTAAGTGTGTACGATTTTATTACACGCATATGTGTGTATACATGAGCGAACGCTTTACTTCGTGATCTTAGGCTTATGTGACTTATTTTTTTTTTATTAGAAAGTGTACAATTTAAATAAAACTATCTTTTCGGATTTTCTAGCAGAACTTTTCATTTCAGATCTCAACGTAGAAAAATAGAAGTAGATCTAAGTAATAGTCCGAGTAAATCTAAGAAAGTATTAAGTATAAATTAACAAGAATTATTGTTGTAGGCATTAAAAAAACAGAAAAATGCAAGTTTTTCTGACTGCCAAAAACCTTAGCTATGAAATTTTCTATCATCTATTAATAAGTATATTAAATTATTCATTTATAGCTGCTTAACGTTAAAAAAGGATCTGTATTTTCATTATGGTGAAGAAATATTTCGACATTGTTTTTCTTCCCTTTCCACCAGATTTCTGTCATAAGAAATCCAATTATTCTTTATTTTGTTATGGTTTTTAATGTAAAAGTATTTTACTTGTTTAAAATCTTTGCCATTGTCATATCACAATATATGAACATATTTTGCTTTTCTCAAAGTAATATTTTATGTAGAACTCAGAAGGAAATGTGGCATTTTAATTACAGACTGCAAGAACAGTGTCTTAAATATGTAGATAGTGATCTGAAATGTTACTAACCTACTTACTAAAAAAATAGACAAACGCATACTTTTATGCATATTCATTTTTTCCATTCAAAATTTTCTATTCAGGGGAGTTAGATAGAATGATTTTGTGCAATCAACATCGTAAATATAAATAATACTGACTAAATATTTGGGATCGATATATTATTTAGCTAAGAGTAGTGTGTCACGTGTTGAGAATTACGCTATATCATTCTCATGTACATTTTTTATTTTTTTATGAATGCATGCATGCATATCTAAGAGAACCTTGCAAGTCTTGAACTCTTGAAGTCACCTAACCCATAATAGTCCTCTCGCATAAAAGGAACGGTCCGTGCCCAGCAGTGGGACGTTAATAAAAGCTGAATTAAATATTAATATATATATATATATATATATATATATATATATATATATATATATATATATATATATATATATATATATATGAACTTAGTGAAAACAAGACAGAAAAATTTTATAAATGTAGTCATTTTAAAAATTGATATACGAGTATGTATTGTATTTATTTTACTTTTAACTAAATATGTTTCAGTTCCTGTAGTAATCGTTATTTTACAATATTATAACAAACAGCAAACAGCTGTAACAGTTTTTGACTATGAAAGAAACTCTTGTTAATTCGTCTTCGAGCAAACTCATTACTAAAACCAAATATCAAATAAGAAAATAAATAAAAAAAACTCCAGTTCAATTCTTTAGTATGTGATTACTTCGCCAATGTCGTGTAGAAAAAAAAAACTCGCATGAATTTGTAACTTCTTACTGTCGTCATACTTATAAAATTCCTTGACATATCAAAAAGCTCAATAAAGCAAAATTACACAAATTATATCTTCGATTTCTGTCTAAAATTTCAAAAACATATTATTACAGATCCAGTTGCCTATTACATTGATTAAGGTCAACTTCATAATAAATCATACTTATGGGAGACTAAACGTCATAGATATATTATTGTGTTGATGGAAAGACACCATGGTGTGAAGTTTTATAAAAAAATTAATGAGGCAGGCCCTAATTAAATTAATAACGCAGTCTACATTGTTTGATCTAAAAATATGAAAATTCACATGAATTAGAATTGATTTTTGTGGGTAAAGGCAGCATATTACAACTTAATTTTATAATTTTAAAAAGTAAAAAAAAAAATGCAGAATTGAATAGTAAAAGTCTCCTCCTCATTGAAGTTGTTAAAAATACCTAAATATTCTTTGGTTTATTACATAAAAAGTCAAAAGTCGGATTGTATATTCGAGATATTCGTAGATAATTTCAAAAATTCCGGTACCTACTGACTCTCATATTATGTTTCATTTAGGCTCAAGCGATGGGATATTTCGTTATAATCGCATTTGAAATGTATTATGATAAAGAAAAATGAAAATATAAATCGAACAATAAATTGTTGGATTTATATTTTCATAATAATTACTGCAAGGACTAAGAAAGGATTAAGTAATAGATTCACTACCATAGTTTGTTAAAAAAATTGAGAGTAACTATTACACTTCTTTTTAAATTAAATCTGCTTATTATAAATAAATATGTAGATTTTACTGGAACTCAATTCTCGTGGTATTAATATGCGATATAAGCTACCAATACTGTCACTCAAACTAACCTATAAATTTTAAAGAAGTGACTAACAAACACACTTACTAAGCCACAATATATAGAATTTATAAAATTAATGTGATTTATAACGTTTGGTAATTCAATTTTTCAAATATAATAGATTATAGCAAGAGCCTATTAAGAGTTAAAGCTCTATATATTTCCACTCCGGTAGGTACCTTCTTAACTCTGGTGAGAAACTTTTCTTCAGGCACATATTATATCATCGAAACCCAATGTTATTGAATATGCTTAGAATTCTTTAATAATAATAGCATAATATTGCTTATATTTCTCGTCCTTAGGCGTTTTTATGGAGGAATACTAATTAATACCTATAAACCAGTATTTTTTGTTCTCTGCCGCTGGTTACACTGAGCTGATATTTAATTCTACAGCAACCATCTCAAAATGGTCAATATGTGAACTCTACAGTAACCTAAAATGGAAATCGAACCTACACGCTCTGTATATAGACTCTGCGAGTTGTACTACACTATAGAGCAGGATATATTTCGAATTTATCTATAAAATTAAGCTTAATTTTTTGCTTATTATCTTAGCTCAGACAATTACTTAAATTTTTAATAAGTTACACAAATCAGTTTTATCTAAAATAACAAGGTAACATAAAATTTAACGTTTTACGATGATAATAAAAAATATATATTGTACCATTAGATGAATAATGTGATTCGTGTTACAAAAGACGCATGATGTTTGTAATTGTGTTGAAATATACAAGCAAAAACAGTTTAACAGCTCGATCATTAACTTTAAAATTGTGTTTTTTTTTATTTCATAATTCATATTTACGATTTTTCTCTTCAATTTTCCTAGTAAAACTAGTTTTTGAACATCAACATTTATTCAAAATGATTTTGTTGTGACCCTGAGAAAATAGTAATTAGTAAACAAGGTGTGCTGATTAGATACGGCTGTTGTAATCCTAGAATGATATTTTAGCCATTTGCGTACATAATTTGTAATTATTCAAATTTTGCATAATTAGTATATGGCCAAATAACATTGTGAAACCGTAACTGTTCGTAATGTAACTTTAAAATGTATGATATTTATATGGATTGTCATAAAGTATAAAAAATCTTATAATAATACGAGCGACCTTCGCTTCGCTCCGAAGCGTTTCCCAAGTGTGAAGCAGTAGCCTATATGTTGCTTTAAGATATAGGCTAGCCTATCTGTATACTATATTCGATCAAAATCCGTCCAGCCGTATTAACGTATAAACATTCATACATATGTACATATACACAAGCTTTCGCAGCGATATATAATTATAGTAGTCATATATAATTGGAAAAAGTTTACATGTTTTTAAAAACGATGTAAAAAGATTCTTATTATTTATTGTAAGAAGTAAAAACATTGATAGAAATTATATTTTCTATGTATAATAATGTAGTTATTTTTTTTATTAATATAATATAATTTTTATGTCCATGTCAATATTTTATTCCAATAGTACAATTACTAAAATAATAAATATATACATATATACGTATATATGTTATATTATAATAGAATGTAGATTATTATTTAATTAGGCAAATAAAAAAACACTATTTTATAATACATACTCTCTTAGGTTTACGCGAATATGTCAAATATATATTCTATATAAAACTATGTTAAAATCCAAATAAATACGCGAAATAATCCTAAAACATAGTTTTATATTAAACACTTTTTTATCTTTTCTAAGCACACCAAAAAAGCGAATTATCGTTTTTGTGTCTCCAACTAATAGTTACGTAATACAAAAAAACGTTGTATTTTCCAAATCGGAGAGATCGTATGCACTTTATCCATATTAAACTCGTTGGATCAGTCATCCGTTTTATTTTGCTACATTCGTAAAATAACATGTCCATGTTCGAATTTGACTCGAAACTTGAATTCGATAAAAAACTTACGTAGAGCTCGATGTGTCACAAATAAGGCCATTTTGTCTTAAATAAAATTGTTCATAACGAATTACTTTAAAGTATGCGCAGTAAAAATATTCAGGTACATTAAAAGCTTTTACAGATTTTGAATCGTTAACTAACATATCGCTATTTTTTGTTTGTATTGTTTTTATATTTATATACGACTGCCTCGGTGATGTTGTCGCTAGCATGTACGGCTGCACACCCGGAGATCCTGGGTTCAAGTCCCGGGTCGGGCCTAGTTTTGTTATTGAGTCTTTCTGTACAGTAAGCCTCAGTAACAGCCCGGAGTTGGGAAGTTGGCGGTGTCTCACGCCCGTGCCTCGGAGAGCGCGTAAAGCCGTCGGTCCTGCGCCTTAACTCTCACTGGTCGTGTCGAGTGGTCGTCCCACCGGAGTATGAGAGTGATAGAAATAGAGAGTGCACGTTGTGTCTGCGCGTACACTTGTGCACTATAATATCTCCTGCGCAGTTGGCTAGTCTCAATGAGATTGGCTGCCGTGGCCGGAATCGGCTAGGAGAACATCATCATCATTTATATACTAATTGTAAACATAATATAAGCACAATCTATTAATTCATGCAGTCGTCTAACGAAGCCCAAAGGCGTTTATACAGGGCAATCGTGCGGGACGCTCGGGCGGGGCATACTTAGTTTTAATGACACTTGGAAACTCTAGGGTGGACAGGTTTATCTGTAACTTACCATGCGGTACTACAACATTTTAATTTGGAAACCGTTCACCGCGAAAAATATTTTGGACAGCCCTTGCGTTTAAAAGCATTTTCTATAAATTACAAGCGATTGCCAAATGTATAGCATTTTATACTGTGATAGATATAAGTTTGCCCAAATTAATCCAAAAATATATACTACATAAAAAATATATACATATAATTTGGTGACTAAGAACATCGTTTACATGCGACCGGGTAGAACGTGGAGCTCAAGCTATGTCTTTAGATGAATTTGATCAATTGAAAAGAAACCCAGCTAGGTTAGGTTAGGTAAATCAGAGGTTTTTGATTAAAGGCAAAATACAAAAAACCCAACTAAAATTCATGTAATTGCTCTCGAGAGATGTAGGATTAGACGGTTATAGTCCGGTTAAATAAGCCAAAAGAAGTAGTCAACTTTCTAAAGTTTATTCTAACGAGAGGTAATAACCTGAGTTGTAGATGTAAACCTTCATTTTGGCAGTCTAAGTGATGTGTCAAAAGTCTCTCTCTCACGCTCGACAATTTTCTTAATAAATATCAATACTATTCAACGCAAAAGGAACGAAAAACTCTGTAATTTTTTGGCCCTTTGACCTTTAATATCTTAAGTCGTGGACGCGAGATTATATGAGATTTACGGGATTACGAGGTGAAATCCCTAATGTGACCACCATATAAAGGATTTTCCAAGATTTTTTTCTTAGCTAATAGTTATCTTCTAAACACCTACCAAATATTAGGGAGTAGGACAGTATTTTATTTTGCTTTTATGTAAACAAATTAAGATCATATACGATAACTCCTTTAAAAAGAGGTTAAATATATTGATTTTACCTGTAAAACGCGTGAATGTATGAGTATTTTTCCAGATTTATGCCCTGGTACGTACTTATAAGGGCCAATGTTGGTATTAGCTCTCTTAAATTTCCTGGCCAATGTAAAAATTTCTGCATATACATATATTACACTAGCGACTCACCCTCGCTTCGCTCGAGTTCGTCCCTAGCTTCCTTCCCAATACAAACTTTCATCCCCATTTTCACTCCTTTAATGGATGATTTCCGGGATAAAAAGTATCCTATGTCCTTCCCAGAGTCTCAAAGTATCTTCTTACCAAATTTCATCTAAATCGGTTTAGTAGATCCAGAGATTACCCCCTACAACGACACAAACTCACAAACTCACAAACTTTACCTCTTTATAATATTAGTATATGTAGATGACATACACCTACAAACTTAAGATTAAGTGATAATTTATAGCATCAAGGCCTTTTGAATAAGTCCAATCATGCAAGGACTTATTTTAATCTACTATCTTTACTGTATCCGGCCAAGGCTTTTATATATTCATACATAGTTGCAGTATCGTTAGTTTTCCAGTTTGTGTACCAAAATCCAACTGTATTGGTAATTTAAATACAAAAATTAAATATTAAAAATATTTTACACAAAATTAATATTTTGTGTAAAATATTTTTAATCACTTCGGAAACTTCATAACTTTTATCTTTTTAACTGCAGGATGGATTTTTCAAATATGACTTATAATAGTCTCAATTATATTAGCTTTGAAAAACCGTTCACAACGTGCATAACAACTATCTTCCCATTTTAATTATGGGTACATAAATAATTCCTATTAATTGTTGTACATATTACTTAAATTTAATTAATATATACTGGTAAAATATATAATATCATAAAAATAATTGCATCTGGTGTAATCGCTTTCAACGTTGCTCATTTGTTATACTCGTAGTAACGCAGCAGCTGGTTAGTCTCGACTTGTTTTCTATATTAAGTTACAGAATATATAAATGCTATCTAAATGTTGATAGTGAAAACATAACTTATGTGACAAACGACACTACACGCGTTCACCGGGAGGTACATTATGCGTAAAATGTATATTGTATTAATTAAAACGCTTTATACTCAATTAATAATATTACCTTACATTAGGCCGTGCCATTTTCATTATGAAATATTATGAAATAATGTCCTTTCATATGAAAATATGTACGTAAATGGTTAAAATTATTTTTCTGACTGGCTCTTGCTAGTGATATGACAAAAGGATGAATAAAAAAAATTGTCGTCTCATAATTATGTAACGCAACTGTTTCTGGGTACTTCTAACAAGTGATAAATTAGAATTTTTAAAAATCCCCGACCATCTTGGACCGATTTTCATTAAACATAGCTAAGAACACTCCCAATTAACTTTCAAACAAAAAAAAAAACAAAATCAAAAACCGGTTCATCCGTTCGGAAGCTACGATGCCACAGACAGACACACACACACATAGACTGTAGATACGTCAAACTTATAACACCCCGTCGTTTTTGCGTCGGGGGTTAAAAATGATAGGCAATAAAATGATGATGTACAATAACAATACTATTATTTAAAAGCAAAATGATGGAATATAAGATAATTAAGAGATTTCCTATATACAATATAAAAGAAAAGAAAATAATCTTAGCCTAAGCGCCACAACAATTTTTGTGTAAGTACTGATAAAGAACAAGACAAAGCCCAAAAAATATTAAATTACACAGTCACGGTAATGTTACATACAGTATTCCATCTTCATACAAAAGGTCGGAAATCGAGTTATACCTACGCGCGTCGCGTTCGGTATACACTCGGCAGACAACCCTGCAGGGCTGCCAGATCGTATAATTGGATACGAAAATTTTATAAGATGGTTATGTTATGTAACTTTTATAATTGGATACAAAAATAAACATTTGATTCCTCCCGTAAATTCGCTATTATGTCAAACAAAAAAGTATCGAGACAGCGTATGCTTTAAAAATAAAAATTAAAGTATTTTTAATTAAACTTTTTATCCGAATGTGGATTCTTTATACTATTAAATTTAACAATAAAGCTTTTCGTACGTCTCAGTCGAGGCGCAAATATTTTTAAATCTCAAATTTATAAGAGTCACGTACTACCCTTATAAATTTGAGATTTTTTAATTAAACCTATTAATAATAGTTTTTGAATAAAAAATATAATATTTGAAATCACAAAACTAGAAAGAAACTCAAGTAGGTAGATGAAATAATAATAATAATGGCCGGCGGGCAGCCCTGTCGCGTGGGCCGCTCGGGTGTAGGTAACTATTTCAAGGACAGGCCCGAGTTGGAATAATGTATGCATTACATTACCGTGACACAGTTATGAAAAAATAAACCAATATCGGGTGACGTTCCATGCTTTAATAAGCGCTGTCCATTCAACTTTGATATACAGAATATAGGTTGGGACAGGAACAACAGTAATTCTAAATAAGGATTTATCTGATATTGACATCCATCGGCACACTGAGTGTTAGCGTCACGTGACCATGTAGATGACGACTTACATGAATTTACTCCCCATCCAAAGCTGCCTATAGAAGGTTTCATTTCAAAAAGTATAGTGTAGCTATCGTTTGGGATATCTTTAATTATAGTTGCTGAATTATACGCTTCTAAAATTTATAAGGGGATGTGAGTTGTCGAAAGAATTTCGTGAGTTTTCTCGCTATTTATTAAAACTTAAATAGTAAGTGATGTAATATAATACCTGTATGCTAGAAAATAGAAACTTGAAATAAGTCCGTATTAAGTAGGTAATATAGGAAACTATAAATGTTTCTGAAATACAAAAGACAGAAGACATTAAACGAAAGTTCAGAACCATTAATAGATAATTTGAGATTGTTCCAAGTATACTAATAAAATATAAAATGTGGATATTAACTAAATTACTGTACGATAACGTGTTTTAACGTGTAGTAATACGCTCGTTTGGGAAACCGAATGAAACGGGTTCAAATCCAGGGTCTTGCACCCCTTATATTTTCATGTGCGAATCATTTCTAACACGATTACCACTTGCCTTATGGTGAAGAAAAACCTCGTGACGAAACCTACATGTCTGAGAGAACCTCTGAACCAAGTGCAGTCTGCCAACCCGCACTTGGCCAGCGTGGTGGACCACGGCCTGATCCTCCTCATATTGAAGGAAGACCCGTGCCCAGCCGTGGGTCGTTAAAGAGGTCTGAATACACAATACACTGTACTTTTATAAATGCGAAAGTTAATTTAGTTACTTTGTTAATATAGTGTGTTTTAGTGACTCCGTCACGCTTAAACGACTGGACAGATTTGGATGAGTACACAAATAAACTTAGATTAACTATATAGTCTACAGTACGCCTTTTTCTTAGTGATTAATAACAAACATGGATAAAGTATCACCGTACGGGAGACGGTATCCGAGCGTAGGTCTGAGAAATCCTAGCATTTTATTTCTAAGACGATGTGACCATTCAATTATGCATATATTTAATAATAAATACTAAGAAAATCTACTGGTTATTAAAAAAAATTATGTTGTTATTTTTACAAATTCGGCGAGGCGGACGATTTAGTCCAAACCATCTGTTTTGTAGGACGACTTTTTTTCTTGTTTTATGTTTAATTATTTGACCGTTAAATTGTAAAACAATCTGATAGTAATAACTTTTAGATAATCACCGTTTTAACATATTCTATATCAATCCACAACTGTATCTACCACTATCAAATTTCCGTTAAAAGAAAAGTTGGGAGTCTCATTAAAACGAAGCTACTTGGGAAGTCTCAGCTTGTTATTAATCATTAAGAAAAAGGCGTGGTGTACTGTAGACTTACAGGCTACTTCTAGTAATAAAATTTATACAAAGTTGGCGCTGCCTATTGATAAAATTATAAATACAAAACACCTGCACCTAGAGACACACACGAGCAAATAAAGAAGAAAATTATAAAAAAAAATAATGAAAAGAAAGTATGTACATATGTACCTATTTTAACTTAATGTGAATGAATTCCCGTTTTTGTTTAGGGAATAAATGAAACCTTCTTTGGCTTCGAAATCGTATGTTTGTCCAATAGGTTTATAGTCGCTCACTAATTTGATAGATTTCAAAGCACTATTTATGTGTATCTTTAAATCTAATCAGACTATTTATTTATGAAAGGAATGTACAATAAAATGTACGTAGCTAAATAAAAGCAGTACAAAAATCTTTAAACTAAGGGTTTTCGGAGTTTGGACTGTTCAATGTTTTGAGGTTATATTACTTTTACCCGACTGTAGCGAAGCTCAAAGGAGAGAAATATGTGTTTGATCTTGAAAATGTAAATATGTATGTATATCCGAGCCGACAATATTTTAAGATATGAATATCTATTAGGTAAATATTACATTACGTATCGAAATATATTAGATTTGCTTTGCATCGGCTGGCACCGACTTCGAAAATATTTAATTAGGCATCTATTCTAAATGAACACCTCCGTTTAGTAATGTTTAAATGATAGTAGTGCCTGGAAGTCGGTTTTTTTAAGTTTTTATATATAGAAATAATTAAAAATCGAAATGGCGGATTTGAGACGCTAATTTGTGTCTTTTAAAGTTATGGAGAACTGATACAACTATATACAAACATATATTTTTTAAAGTAATTTGGGATAAGGAAAAGCTAAATAAAGCTCGTTTTTTTATTTTTGTAAATATTTTTTTAAACAATATAATTGTATATAAAGGTTATGAATTACATAATATGTAATGTTGGAAAAAGATAAAAGTACACTATTCGACGTACGATTTTTGATAACTTCTGCTAACCCAAAAGAACTATCCATAATAAATACAGTATTACGACTCAGAGAGTTGAAAAATAATTAGAACAGAATATCTAAGTAAAGAAATGAACTAATATAGAATTGACACCTTAACGATGACAATTCTTCCAAGTAACATTCCTTTCAGATTTATAAACACATAATTCAGAATCAAGAAAAAAGGCTCATCTATCTCAATTTTGGATAACCTTATGAATAAGATCCTTGGAGTAACTGTACACCAAAAGGCTTATTTATACTTTTTATTAACATAAAATGTCTTTCTCAGATTTATGCGAATATTTGACATTTTAAATAAAACTATCTTTTCGGATTTTTTCGCGGATTTATTTTGATTTTTGGTTCCCGACGTTTCGAATACTTTACAGCAATCATAGTCACGGGAGAGACTAAGGTTTACAGACAGCCTACCCCCAAAATAACAAAATGAATTCAAAATCTTTTAAATAAATCCGCAAAAAATTTCGAAAAGATAGTTTTATTTAAAACGTTAAATTTCGTTAGTTCTTATTGTAATAAATAGTAGTAGTATAGACCCAAATGAAATAGATATTTTAAATTAGTACACATATGATTTTATTTATTAACAAAAATGTAACAAAAACAATAAAAGCATTATAATAGCAACTTGAATTATAAATGTAATAATAGCAACCTAATAAGAATATTTTTTAAAATTATAAGTACTTCAGTGTCATTCGTCTTTTTTTCCATTTTTGTAGATAGATACCGTTTGTAAATTTATGACGTTGTGAGCCAAAAATCATGATAAAACCGCGAAAAATTCGAAAAATAGTTTCATTAAAAATGTAAAGGTATTCGCGTAAATCTAAGAAAGTGGAATATAAAGATATGGCTAAGAACTCGTTTGACTACGTTATATATATTTGACGTAATTTTTCGTAAATCATTTTAATCTTTTTATTGTTAGTTTTTTAATGGGCACTAAGTGTTTTTATACACTTAAGTTTGCGTTTATACCATAATAAGCTCTACCTGAAAGAGTGAATAATAATTAATGGTTATTTATTTACTGTTGTCATACATCATTTAATAATCTTTATATTATATAAAGCAAACGACTCACCCTCGCTTCGCTCGGGTTCGTTCCTAGTTACGTTTTAACGTGTAGCTCAGAGATGAGAAAATTTCCCGCAGAAAAAAGTATTCTATATGTTGACCCGGATAACCAGCTATCATCATACTAAATTTCATCAAAACCTATCCAGTGGTTTTTTCGTGATGCGGTCACAGACAGACAGACAAAAATTCTAAAAACTATAAATTTGGATTCTGTATCGATAATTATATCTATTTCAATAATATTTTACAAAAAATATTTAATGTACAGATTCGGCTTAGTTAAAATTTTATTATATTATGTACCTATAGATTTCGTGGTTAGTGTTGTGTTTTGTGTCTCCTAATCGGCTTGACCATTTTTATCGTTTTTTCCTTTAATTACTTATAGGGTATCCTTATTATGCTGTTGTTAAGATTTAGATTTTCTTTTAATTTTCCAACCAAATGAAGGACGGTTTCGCTAGTGTCTTATAATAATAAATGAGCAATTCTTGTATGTTTTTTTTATTTCGTGTATCTCGAAAAGGACTCCAACAATTTGGAGGTAAGGTTTTGGTTTTTAAGTTTATCTTTGTAAATGAAAAAATATAATATATTTATCTATCTTTATACCTGCTTTTTCTGGAAAAAAAAAGTATTTTTGTATCTTTTCCTAAAAAAGACGATTTTATAAAAAAAACATCAAGCGAAGTTCAGTTGCAAAGGTACAATATATTATATATTTAAAAGGCATATAAGGCAAATGTGCCAAAGTATATTAGCTATATTTAGATAAAGTCTTACAAATGAATTTAGCAAACAGACTAACTCGCCTAGAATTAATAGTTTAGAAAAAACTCGGATTAGTTATGTTATACCTTTTTTGTAATAAGTATTTTGTACTTAGAAATACTTTGTATACATCTGACAAAATAATTGTTTATATGGAGTTTTTGCACATGAAATAATAAAAACAATAAATTAACAATGACATTCAGCCTTTTTAATATCTCACTGCTTGGCACGGACTTCTCTCGCATAGATGACTGCACGAGGGATCTGCCTATAGTTCACCATGCTTGCCATGTTTGGATTAGCGGACTTTATGTCTTTCAAAAACTTACTAGGTTCTCTCCAACATGCAGGTTTCCTTACGATGTTTTCGTTTACAGTAAGGCAAGTGATTCTAATGTTGAAAATAATTCGCACATAAAGCTGTTAGAAGTGCGAGAAACGAGCCTTTCTAATAATAGCACAATACAAACAGTTACAACAACATATAAACAAATTACGTATATGTTCTATTAAAGTAGGTACTAGTAAATATTGATTACTTACGTAAATATTTAAGGAAATTATACACCAAAACATGCACAGATGTAAATGTCGAGAAACTGATAAAGCTAAACTTAGCGAATGCGCTTTCAGTTTACGATTACGTACATGATGCTGAGGTTGTGGCCAATTTACGATGTAAATATTTACCTATTTCGATACTGATTTACGATACATCAAGTACATTATAATTTTGTTCGGCCATTCGGTACAAAAGCAACGTGGCCTACTTAGTAAAAATACAGAATTATTAACATTTATATTTATTTACCGTCATCAGATAGAGTAAACATTAATACATCTTAATACTATAAATACATTTAAGATACGCATCTACAAATGGTATTTGAATTATAGGACGACACACCGTGCACACATATAGTGCTATTTAAATTATTTTCATACATACATTTATTATGTTGAAAATAGAAAAGAGATGAATACAATATTATTATACATAAAAAGATGCGGATAATATTTTAAGCTGAAATCGATCAAAGCTTGTATTATATATATATATATATATATATATATATATATATATATATATATATATATATATATATATATATTTATAAGATTAGCGAGCAAACGAACAGGCGGTTCTCCTGATGTTAAGAGATTACCGCCGCCCATGAACATTTGTAGCACCAGAAGCACCACTAATGCGTTGCCGGCTTTTCAGGACTTTATTGGTCCGCCCCTTGAATAACCCCATATATATATATATATAATATTCGTATCAGGATTCAGTTAGGTTTTTAACAGACGTTTTAAGAGGATTACATCTGTCACGGACACTGGCTTAGTATCTTATGAATTTGAGACATCATTAAATAATTAATTGAGCATAACAGCTGAATCAAGAATGCCAAAACAATATTACAATATTTATTTTTATTAAAATAAAAGAGAAACAAAAAATAAGAAGAAGAAAAAATAATATTCTCAAATATTTCATAATGTTAAAATAAACCTGAATCAAATAACATTAAAAATCTAAATGTAGTTATATAAAAACATTTTTTTATAAATAATTAATTATGATGATAAGTTTATTGTAGTAATAATTAGCTTTTTGTTTGTCTTTTAATTTTACATCATTTTCTTCCCACGCTACATACATCATTATATTATAGTGGAGTTAAGTCAGTTGAAACTAACACTAGTGCTAAAGACTAAGTTTGTCTGTATAGGACTAGTCTGAACAATAATTACTATGCACGATACTCACCCGGTTGTCGAATCATAGTCATCACTAAAGCTCCGTCAATAGCTACTAAACAACAACAAAATAAAATCGGTTGACAAACAAACATATAAGAAAAATGTACGGATAAAAAAACTTTAATTTAATTTTTTTATTGATAGAGCTCGTCAATAACTACTAAACAAAATAAAAATCCGACAAATTTAATGATTCCACGGGATCCCTATAGGTTAGATTCCCTTGCGAATGTCAAAATATACAATATGTCCTGTTATACTAGCAACATCATTTTTAGTGGTTACTAAACTTGTGGGCGTTATCAGGGCTTAAATAATAAAGTATTCAATGCTCAATATAATTTAATAAAGGAAATCACAATGTTACGAGCTTGAAACGATGATTCTAATAGTTTAATTGAACAGCGGGTTCTCGATACCGATCATCTGACTTCTACAATATCAACACATAACCCTCCAATGTCCGTCATGATCAATCAACGTTACGAATTCACATCACTTAAACGAATGATAAGATGGCGTCTCGACCTCGATCTCTGCTCTAAATTTAAAAGCAATAAAAACTAAATAACATAGTGACTATAAACAATAATAAGGTTTTAAATTCAAGCAGAAAAAGGTAACTAAATCTAAGGTAAATTATCCGTGTTTTCTGAATATCCCTAGGGTTTTCGTAAAATTTCGAATTATCAAATCATCCTGCGGAATACATAATATACATATACAACTGGGGATGCCGAGTGGAGTAGGCGAATTATCTAAAATTATCCATGGGCGTTACACGATTATGGATGGGTAAAATGGCTTTAAGAAAATGTTCTGTTACAATTAATTTTATATAAAACAGTATTCGTATTATAAAAATATCAAGTGATTGCGAAGAAATAAAGGGATTTCAGAGTTGATAGTTTTGTAAGCGTACGCCTCGTATCAACTGTCAAACAGAATCCCACACAAAGGATTTCATCGCTACACTTACAACTCCATCTAGTGTTGCCCTTTCAAAATACAAATACATTTTTAAAGAAAATTAATAAACTAACTAAATTACATACTTACGCGGCTACGCTCGCGCTAAAAATGTAAAAAAACTCTAAAAAGGTAGGTTTCATACAAACTTTCACACCTATTTTACCTTTTTTCTTTCAAACATCCTTTTTTCCTGCCGTTAATATCATAGAGAGAAAAGATTCACTAAAAATCAGCCTTTTATCAGTATTTTATTTACATGAGAATCATAAAACATAATATTTACTTAATTACAAACTAATTAGAAACTAAATAAAGCTGTTATTTTGACATTACAAACAGACACTTCAATTTTATTTATCTGTATAGATAACACTTAGATGTCTATTGCATTGAAGTTGTAGCCCCTGACGTCCATCTCTCCGCCAAAAATCCATTGCTATATTCCTCTCATAAATAAATAGCGTTCCTTAGTTATGAGTAATAATTATAGCATAATAATGTATATTTTATAAAAGAACAAGTACAACAAAGTGAGTACGAAGCCAATGCGCTGAATAAATACATTTGATTAAACAACGATTAAATATAAAGGTTTTTCAGCTTTTGTTCACTTTTATGACTTCATACCACAGCTGTTAAATTATTAATATAATTTATACTATGTCTTGAGTGTTATCCGACTACTAAAAAGAGGTAAGCTTTGTCCTAAAATTCGATTTTATTTGAGTTTTAACTGCGAATCTTAATAACACCATCAATCTTCATTGATGTTAATCGATGCCAATTAACACCAGCAAAGATTATAAGTGATGAAAGAAATTAACACAGTAAGCTTTTAGTCTAGAATTTATATATTTTATCTACAATTCGTTCATTCGTTTTTACGTACATAATTTATAATTTCCTTAGTTTTCTACAGCTCATTATGATTTACTTATATTTTTTTATAAAACAATTATTGTTACAATTATGTACGCGATAGCAGTTTTATATTAATTAAATTTTATTTTAGACTTAATTCAACTTATCTTGATAAAATTATAAGATTATATCTGTATATAATCCCTATCTATATATACTATTTAATGTAAGTACATGTAAATACTAAATACAATCTGCCAATACAACGTATGTATTAGGAGGACATGTCAAGTATGTATTAGTAATTCGACGTATTCCCGTTAGGAAGTGATAGGGGTGACTATTTGCGATAATTTTAACCCCCATATGTATTATGTAAAAGTGAACTATTTTTGAGTTATCATGTTTTTAGCTTTTTTCAAAATAAGTCAAAAATGCAACTTCAATAAAAAAACTATGTTTAAAAAAACCGACTTCATAAACTATATCCCCTATGGCCTATCGCCTCCTGACGGAAATACGTCGAATTACCAATAACTCTGTATATGATTTGTTTTCCCGCGCTTTTGCATAGAGGTACCGACATCTCTATGCAAAAGCGCGGGAAAACAAATGAATATCCGCGCCCTTTTCTTATTTTTTTTTAAAACACATTTCTTTCGGCCAAGGTCACATAACTAAATGCCTTATACATAAATCATTACAAATTAATCTAATATGTTATTTTCCATTAAAACGCTCAATATATAAAAATGCAACCTTACAATTGCATGTTGGCAAATTTTAAGTTTCGACATCCGAGCGTCCGTTAAAGACCAGATGTGAGATCCGTATGTCATATCTTTTTTTTCGTCAGTTAAAAATAACCTAATTATTTTAAAATAACACAAGTATATTACATTAATTATTGTGAAAACAAAAATTATCTCAAAGACAATAAAAAAATAAAAAATAACAAAAGAATAACACTACCAACAGCAAGTTATAACTAATTAATCTTAAATTATTAAAAAAAAGTAAAACTCTTTTATTAGATTTTTATTTAATGTAGCTTTACACTCTATTGTGAATTTAGTATTCTATATTTTAGTCCTAAAAAAAAATATACAAGACTGCGTAAAAATTAACACCTAAGCGTAGCGTTGTTGTCGAAGTTTTTTTAACTAGTACAAAATATTCACTACTACAAAAATAAATAACACCTGTTCAACTCATAAATATTCCAATCAAAATTGGTTTATATAAATATCTTTAAAATGCATTATAACAAACATCAATCAAGGTTTAACTTCAATCTATCCGTCTTTTTGTATTCGAATGAAATTATCCTAAAATGTATTTCGTGTTTAAGTCAATGCGACGGTGTAACGTAAAAAGAGCTTTTAATAAAGCTTTCTAAACATACATAATAAAATTGTAACGACATCAGTAACATTGAGTATTATTAAAAATGAAATTGTTTAGAAGGTTTTTGAAGTCTAATAAAAGGTAAAATAAGTGATATTTATTATCCGTCAGAATTTGTTTATGATATATTATCTAGCAAATACGGCTGCAGTTTTAGTCTTTCTGTTAAGAAAGGCCCAGTAATCGCCCTGAGCTGGGAAGTTGGCGATATTTCACCCCCGTGCTTCGGAGAGTAAAGCCGATCCTGCCTCCTGACCTGATCTCTCACCGGTCGTATCAAATTATAATCCGATCGAAATTTGAGATTGCAAGAAATACAGAGTCCACTGGTGCCTGCGCGTACACTTGTACTCTATAATATCTCCTGCGCAGTAATTGGCTAGTCTCTGTTGTTGGTTAGTTGGTTGTTTGCCACATTGGCCGAATTTGGTCAGAAAGACATCATCATCGTCTTATAATAATAACCCTGCAGACTGTAAAAAGCAAAAGGGGTTAGAATATCCGGATTTTTTTTGTATACGTGCAACAGATAATCGGAAGATGATCGTAAGTAATTCAAATGTATATAAGAATGTATGTATTATTTTTAACCAACTTCCAAAAAGGAGGAGGTTCTCAATTCGTCGGAATCTTTTTTTATATATGTTCACCGATTACTCGAAGACGCCTGAAACGATTTAGAAATTATTATTTTTTTAAATTAACAATATTTTTTTTTTAAATAAAGATAGAAAAAAGAGAAGATAAGAATATTAGATATTCATATCTTAAAATATTGTCGCCTGGCACCGACAATATTTTAAGATGTGAAAATCTAATAGGTAAATATGATTAGGTATGAACTCTAATTATAGTTAAAATATTATACATCAATTTGTGATGTATTTTACGTATCGAAATATATTAGATTTGCTTTGTATCGACTGGCACCGACTTCGAAAATATCTGGTTAGGTATCTATTCTAAATGAAAACCCCCGTTTAGTTATTTTTTACATTTTAGTGCCTGGAAGTCGGTTTTTTTCAACCGACTTCAAAAAGGAGGAGGTTCTCAATTCGACTGTATGTTTTTTTTTTTATGTTTGTTACCTCAGAACTCCGTCATTTATTAACCGATTTGGACAATTTTTGTTTTGTTTGAAAGGGTATACTTCCAGATTGGTCCCATTTAAATTTCAAAAAAAAAATACCACCCCTAAGGGTGGAAAAACAACTAATGATGAATTTAACCTACTTCTAATTGTCATATTGACTTGAAACTTTGCAAGTATTTCTATTTCCGTTGATAGTACAGTGGTTCGGTGTTGTTGACCTGATCTGATGGCAAGGCCAGAAGGTGGATAGGTGGAACTCTTCAACGGCTAATAGTAGATACTTTGAGTTTGGGCTTATTTTGTTTGATTTGACAAGCCTAACACGTTAGAATCCTTACTTTGCTACTACTGTCTACACTAAAAAGGGAAAAATAAAACTTTGCTTTGTATGCACTGGCACCGATTTCTAAAATATTTAATTAGGTATGTATTTAATAGGTAGGCTTTAATTACTTAGCCAAAGCACACCGACTTCGAAAATATTTGATTAGGTATGTATAGTAAATGAAAACTACCAATCAGTTTTTTTTCACTTTTTAGTGCTTTTATTTGTTAATATTTTATATATTGGCGGCGTTGTTTAAAGCTTTATAAAGCTTTACACTTCTACATTATTTATATAAATACTGCGAAAATGAAGGCCTTTAAATATTTATGAAATCAAAATAAATATTTAAAATATATTCTATATCAATACAATAAATTATTAGAAGATGTAATTTTATTTGTATGTTGTAAATGTTACGGAATATAGCAAATTTATAAAATTAATACGTAACCATTTTAGTTAGTAATAAATGACTGTTTTCAACTTCCAAAAAGGAGGTTTGTCTGTATGTATTTTTTTATGTATATTCACTGATTTTTTGTAGACGGCTCGACTAATTTTTCTACACTAAACTGTATTCTAATAAAATGACTGTTATTATGATTTTATTATTTCATTGCCTTCGATTTTTTATTACGTAGAAGGATAAACTTATATTTATTTTGTTTTATTCCTTTATCGATATAATATTATAAACCAATTTCATAATTTTACCTAGAATCTGCATTCATTTTATTATTAATCTAATAATTTAATTATTAACCGACTTCCAAAAAACGAGGAGGTTCTCAATTCGTCGGAATCATTTTTTTTTTAATGTATGTTCACCGATTACTCGAAGACGCCTGAACCGATTTGGAAAATTTAGTTTTGTTTGAAAGGGAATACTTACCAGGTGGTCCCATATAAATTTTATCGAAATCGGTCGAGCGGTTTTTAAAAAAATCAACAATAAATATTTTTTTAAGCATATTGTTTACTCGAATATGTTATTAAAAACTTTCTTCCTACAAATTACCTGCTTATTACGTCTACACTAAAAATATAAAAATAAAAACTTAAAAAAAAAGTCTGTGCCAGCTGACGCATAGGAAATCTAATATATTTTGATACGTAAAATACATATTTACCTATTGGATATTCATGTCTTAAAATATTGTCCGCTGGCACCGACTTCGAAAATATCTGATTAGATATCTATTCTAAATAAAAACCCCCGTTTAGTAATTTTTTACATTTTAGTGCCTGGAAGTCGGTTTTTTTAAGTTTTTATTTTAATTATTCTAATAATATAGATATAATATTGCGAAACCTTTAAGTTTTATGATATTTCAGTAAGATAAGTTAGATAATATTCTACGAATACCATTCATTAAATTCAAACTTTTACTTAGATTCATTCAATAAATATTGATAAATATTGAAAAATAGTATTATTTAATTGCTTTTGGAGGACAATTGTCATCTAAAATTTAGTTAGAATATTATTAGAATTATTATAGTTTATTATAACAAATATTGATATAAACTTACAATAAAATAGTAACTTAACGAAATCTGTACATGAAATATTTTTTAAAAACAATGACTGGAACGTATTATGTACAGAAATATACTCAAAAGAATATTAAAATTTTTGTCTGTTTGGATGAGTGAAAAATATGCAATAACATAAGTCTTTTCCCTAAAGTACACTCGTAATAGCGTGCGTCCCTAAACACCCAAGCGAAGCGAGAGTCGGTGGTAATAATTCAATAATTTAATAACAATCATGTATATTTTTTATGGTTTTGTCAAACTTTTCATTTAAGAAACGAAATCTGTCTTTTTCAGTTTTTCCAGTAAACAAAGTTTTTTAGCTTCTTACTATTCTTACCAATATTACTCTAGTAGGGTCAAACTCATGAATATAACCCACTTTTCTTTTAGTATCATCACTACGAATTGTTTGTAATACTGAAAATTATGATTATAAATCATGTAACTCACTGATGATTATAAAAGTAATATCTCACAAGCAAGAAATATCTCGCAAGCAGGGAATCTCGAAGTTTTATTAGGGATCCTACACAATGAAGCTTAACATTTTAGGTCATAAATTAGCTGACAAAGTTCGAAACGCTATACTACGCTCCAAGCAAAAATCACTATCATCGCTCACAAAATCAGAAAACTTAAATGGGACTGGGCGAGCCACGTCTGCCGTGTGCCTGAAGAACTGTGGGCTAGACAGCTAAAGACCTAACGAAGAACAATATTTCTATTCTTATACAAAAATATTATAAAGTATTTGCAGTCTCTATAAAATACAATTTTTAATGTAATTTTAATTTATTAAATAACTTGTGACCTTTAAGGGACGATCATACTATTTGATCTAAATCATAATATATTCATAAGTCAGCTATGTTTATTATGTCAACTGAGTTTCCACCCAAGTAACATGTCGGTTAAACCACCTAAGTAAGCTTTCTGTTAAATAAACATGGCATTTATACCGTAAAATATTATCGTATAATTATTAAATGTTAATTTTACATAATATTTTACTGTTATGGTGTATATTTTACCTTTACTTATATATCAAAAGATAATAAGATATATAAATAGACGCATTACGTAATTGAACAAATTAATTCTTGTTAAATAATAATACAATTAAATATTATTATTATTGACATAATTTTCTATTTTTCTTGATTATTGCTATTTATCTATTTGTCTATCAATTTCTTTTATGTTCTTCGGTATTTTTTTGTGTTTAAGCTTTAAAATTATCTCTACCATTTTTTTTAATACGCCGTTGATATGTTATGGAATACTTAACTTTAATTTTTGGGTTTTACAATCAAGGTACTGTACTGTACCTTCATATAACAATTTTTTTTTGCTACAAAAATATTAAGTTCAGCTTTTACGCAGAGTAAGTAGAAATTTAATCTGCTTTCTGTGAAATACTTTTCCAAAATATTTAACTGAACTGCGAGCGTGATATGAGTTTTTAATTCAGATTTACTACTTGTAAAACTTTCAGAAGAGATATTTAGTTATGTAAGCTCCAAGTAAAATTACTAACTGTAGACTATGACTATAATATTACAATAATGAGACTCCCAAATGTGATGTTTTAAAAGAATTAATTCTGTTATGTTTTGAATGTATATATATATATGTATACTTATTATATACTGCAATATCATAAACTTATCTTTTTCGTCAGGGTTGTTTTACCTTTATTAATATATACGACTATAAGTAGTCGACCACAAAGGACAGATTCCTTTAAAGTGAGGCCGCTTATTTTTCTTTTTTGAAATGAAATTAAAATTTGTTCATAAATATTATAGTTAGTTGCCAATAAAGCGTACGTCACCGTATCTGATATCCACACTCGTATGTAGCCCTTTTTAACGTCCCACTGCTGGGCACGAGCTTCCCTTCAATATGAGTGGGATCAGACCATAAGTTAACCACGCTGACCAAGTGCGGGTTGGCGGACTTTACATGTCTTTCTGAAATGTACTAGGTTCTCTCAGACACGCTGGTATGCTCACGATGTTTTAAGTTATTCACACATGAAAATTTCAGGGGTGCGAGACCCAAGATTTGGAACCCGGTTTACTCAGTTTCTAAAAGCGAGCGCGTACCGCTGAGGTACCACTGCCATATACTTATCCACACTCATACACCCAGAATTCCGTCGCATTCGGATAAATGGTCTAGAAATGCATATTTTACCAATAAAACAGACATATATTTATACTTTTTATATATAGTACGTCATATTTTTTTATATATAGTCGTTGGTTATTAATAATTTCTGCACAATAAAAAAGTTGCAAAACAAAATAAATATAAAACCTACAACAAAATATCGCGGTATCCTTTTCTGTAAAGGGAAGCTCATGTTACTGTCGATCAAGTCTTTTACCCTCCTGTGAACTTAAGTTAAAATCAATTCAATTGTCCCTCAGACTAGATTGGGCAATCAGGCAAATATTTTAAAATTCTACTTTTAATTTTACTTTTAAAGTCTTCCAAATACTGTAGGATTTGAGATTACTGTCAAAAACCAATTTATTTCAAGTCAGATTTTTCCTGGTACACAGAGGTATAAAAAGTGACTTAAACGTCATTATGATGATTACGATCATAAAAGACGTAATTAGTCTGAAATAGAAATAGGATTTAGTCAAGGTTATAATTTTGTAGGAAAACCTTATATAATTTTGAAAAACTTTTTGCAAAACAGTTTTTGCATTATATTTTAAGGGATCCTCGAGCAAAAGGCTTATATGGAATCTTTATTTTTTACCCGACTGCGGCGAAGCCCAAAAGAGGATTATGTGTTTGAACTATATGTACGAGTATGTCTGATCCTACTGTGCTTTCGTAATAATAAAACGGGTTAACCGATTTAGATGATTCATACGTCATTAGATTAGTCTTCATAACGCGAGTGTCATAAGATATATAAAAATAAATAAATATCAAAATTGCTAATTTCAGGCTCTAATTTGCATGTCTATTAAAAAATACTTCTTGTAAATCTATCGTGATTGATAAAATAAAGGTTTTTAAGAAATGATCACAAAAATATACAATTTGTATGTTTAAAAGTAATTTGGTAATTCAAGTAATCGTCTACATTCAATATTTTTTTGAATATAAAAATATAATCGTCTATCCGAACTAGATCAGTTAAACCGTCTCCGACAATTCGCTATAAGATAATATTTCGAACAAAGTACTTATCTCCTCCTTTTTACGGTACCGTACCTCAAAAGGTAAAAAAAGAACCCTCATAAGATCAGTCTCTTGTTCGTCTGTCTGTCCGTGTGTCACCACCGATTTTCTCAGGAATGGGTGGACCTAGCAAGCTGAAATTTATACAAGATATTGAAGTCTTTAGTCCCTATTGGGTGTACAAAATTCAAGGTCCTGAGTCAACACGTTAAAAAGATATGGGCTAATTTAGATATTTGGCGAAAACTTGTACAAAGTAAAAATTCCAAAAAATAAAAAAAGTTGAAAATTAAAGTAAACACATTTCCTACAAAGTACGGAACCCTCGGTGTCCGGATTTTTTGAAGACAATTTAAATAATATTTTAAAATAGTGTCACAATATATACTTAATACTTAATTGGAATAAAAATACAAAGGTTATTTTATATCTCATTAGCAGCGTTTTGTTTCAGATCAGAAACGAAGGTGTTGTGTAAACAATATTGACTGCGTATGACGAAACATGGAGAGCGCAGGCAACAATACCACATCATATGATGGCGACATTCTTAATCCAAGCGAACTCAGTCTATCAAGAGAATTCAGCGATGTAATGAATATGGATATGTGGCCCGTAGAGAAATGTTTTGAGGAACATTTAATAAATAGCACATTAAGTGCTGATCTAACCAACCACATTTTTGTTGTCAATGGTACTCAAGTCGTATGCTTGGAACATGCACCAGTTTTAACTAGAAATACCATCATTAGAGCAAGTATTCTATCTATTATGGCACTGTTGTCTTTTGTTGGGAATTTTGCTACAATGATAAGTGTGCAAAAAGGAAAACGATGTCGCAGACGCGCGAGGCCATCATGGACAGCCATATATAGTCTGATATTTCAACTCAGCATAGCAGATTTACTTGTTACTTTATTTTGCATATTTGGAGAAGCTGGCTGGTCTTTTACAGTACAGTGGTACGCGGGAAATATCGGATGCAAATTGTTTAAATTCCTACAAATGTTTGCTTTATATCTGAGTACATTTGTATTAGTATTGATTGGTGTAGATCGGTGGTTGGCAGTGAAATATCCGATGAAAAGTATGGGCACTGCTACTAGAAATGGCAGACTAGTAATCATTGCTTGGGTTTTAAGCTTCATTTTAAGCATACCTCAGGTCAGTTTATTTATAAAATTTATACTTATAATCAAAATATTTGTAAAACTTCACTTTTTATCAATGTTAATCATTTTAAGTACCTTGTTACACGTTCTCCTTAACACTTGAATTTTAGATAGTGTGATTATGTTTTCTTACAAAAAAATCTTATTTTCGGTCTTTATTATAAGATCTAGATCTAGTTTCCTATCAGTTAAATATTTTTTGAATTCAAACTGTAGTTATAGAAATTACATTCAACATCTAAATACTTACAAACTTTACCTCTGTATAGTATTATGTTATACTTAATATCCTTTCCTTTATCGACTTTCAGCACATGACAGCTAATCTCACTAATATTAGGTGTTACGTGTTCTCCGAGGAAAAGGGGTAACTTTAGGTTGTTAAACATATGTTTGTGGCAAAAAAAAACAAATTTTCTTGAACTTGAAGCCACACGATATTAGGCTATTGTGAAAACAAAAAATATCGATATTTCCTTGTATCTGAAACTTAAGCACTAGTATAGTATTATATGTATGATCTGTGCTTAAGTTTAACCTCATGAATAATAAAAACTACAGAATATATATTATATAATTTAATCATAGACCGGATGTTTTCAATCTTAAAATTCCTATAATATTGTACAGATCCTTTCCATTGGGAAATCCGACTGGCGTTGAACCTATTTATTTTCTTATACGTTATTTAATATAGTGTACTAATTTCTTGATTCTCTTTTCCAAAATATTATTAAAGTATAATCATCATTCGTAATATATAAAAATATATATTATTCTTTATTGCACTTAAAAATAAATACATACATTTTTGTATAAATATTTAATATATAAAATATTATTATTAATTACCATTCTTAAAGAGCACTAAAAGTAAGTACTTTGAAATGTAAAAAAAGGGTTACTTTTTAATTAAATATTTTATTAAAAGTTTACGCTACGATTAGATAAGGTTTTGTGCAATAAAGAATATTTATTACCTATATAACACTAGCACTGCCCGCGGCTCCGCCCGCGTTCAGATGACCAAAAACTAAATTCTTAGGTGTTACGTATTAGTATACTTCGTTTTTAGTTTTTGTATATTTTCTCAGAAATGAGACAATTTCTCTCGGTAAAAAGTATCCTATATGTTGACCCGGATAACCAGCTATCACCATACCAAATTTCATCAAAATCCTTCCAGTGGTTTTTCTGTGATGCGGTAACAGACAGACAAAAATTCTAAAAACTATAGATTCGGTCTCTGTATCGATAATAATGTTTATTTCAGTAAGATTTTCCAAAAAAATATCTAATGTACAGATGGCTTAGTTACAATTTTATTAGGTATATGTATAGATAAGAAATATTTGCATGATATTTTCATATGAGAATATTTTCTAAAGAATTTCCTTTATTTTCAGGTAGTAGTCTTTCGATTAGCAAAAGGGCCATTTATTGAGGACTTCTATCAGTGTGTCACCCACGGATTTTATACTGAAAGATGGCAAGAACAAGCGTATACCACAATGTCTCTTGTTTTTATGTTCATTCTTCCGTTGGTTATTTTAATCTCTACGTATGTATCGACTGTGCGAACCATTGCAAGTATGTAATTTTTTTTATATTAAATTAAGACTTTGTTTAAAACATATCATAATAATCTAATCTAGAATATCATAACTGTCTCGGTGGTGTAGTGGTCAGCATGTACGGCTACACACCGGAGGTCCTGGGTTCGAGTCCCGGGTCGGGCCAAGTTTAGTTATTGAGTCTTTCTTTATAGTAAGCCACAGTAATACCCCGGAGTTGGGAAGTTGTGTTTCACCCCCGTGCCTCAGAGAGCACGTAAAGCCGTCGGTCCTGTGCCTTAACTCTTACCGGTCATGTCGAGTAGTCGTCACATCGGAGTATGAGTGCGCAGGAGATATTATAGTGCACAAGTGTGCACAAGTGTGCACTATAATATCTCCTGCGCAGATAGCAAGTCTCAATGAGATTGGCCGCCGTGGCCATTTAAAACCATACATCCGACATGGCTGCAGGATATAAAGGTTTAACTTTTTTACTTACAACTTAAGCAACAAAAGAAATTACACCTCATTTATATTCACTTCAGTGAGTCGACTCTACGAGAAATCGCTTTAGTTTCTAAATTTCATTTGAACAATGTCTCAGGTAAGAGCTCAGAAATAATATGTGTTCTCAAATAAACCAGTTTGCTGTAAAATCTGCTCCGTTTTTTATGCCCGTGGTTGGGTTTAAAATTAAATCCTTTAATAAAGGAGTCAAGAGTATTTTATACCTATTGCAAATTATTATAAAAAAAATAAAACAATATTATAATTTGGAAAATATGAAAGAGTTTTGTTTTGAAAGATATTACGATCACAAAATTTACGATCATCATGAGAATGCGTGTGATAATAATTACGAGTATAAGACTAGGAATTTGCTTTAGTCTATATACATGTCATGTAGATAAATATTAATTATGAGAAAAAAGAATTATTATAATAATTAAGATGGACAATATAATCGGGCTTGTGAACATTAGAAAGGCATCGTTTGTGAATTTTATATCTGTACTAGCGGCTCACCCTCGTTTCGCTCGGGTTCGCCTCTAGAAAAAAAAAACAAATCTATCCCTCGGGAATCGTATATTTTTCCGGGATAAAGAATAGCTTATGTATTATTCCAGACTATAATCTATATCTGTGCCAAATCTCATCCAGATCCGTTCAGCCATTATGGCGTGACAGAGTAACAAACATACATCCATACTCACAAACTTTCACTATTATAATATTAGTATAGATTTATATGAATGAGCAGTAATTTTCGTCGAGAATACAAAATTAAAGGTAATCTTACTATAACATTTTTAAGGGATTCAAAATATAACTTTTGAAATTATAGTAAGACCAATGTCGGCAAGCCAGAGGTGGGGGACATATATTGTTTCCCCCCTGTAGATGTAAGTTCCATCACGTCGCACTCATCAACAGCTTCGCCTGCAATATACCTATTGGCCTGTGGGTTATTATAATCTGTAAAAATATGTAGTTATAGTTTATTAACTAAAACTATTTTTACAGATTTTAATTTGAATTATTATTCAAATTAAAAATTATTATAAATAAAAGTAATAATTACTGTTAAGTTAATAAAACGATGCACAACTTCAATTTTTAGTATTATTATATATAGTTTTAAGCTTTCACACTATATTTTAATGTTTTTAACATTATAATTTCGCACTATGTCAATCTCCATTTATTTCTTTCATACAGAATTACCAAAAATATTTTATTAAAATACAATTACAGATTATAAAAACCAAAGAAGTTGTAATCCAGCAAAACGATACAACATCATTAATTCAACAATTACAATCTCCTAAAATAGTTATATTATCAAAAAAAACTACTGAATGTACGTAAAAAACTAACTGGATGCAATTTAACATCAGTTTAAAATTCCATCAATATTGCTATAGACGTAGAAAGTAAATCGTCGAATGTAAAGAAAAGCTTTAATGCTTTTTAGTAAGAAGTGTAGGTGTAGTTATGAAAAAAATTAACTATAACATATTTTACTATTGAACTTAGAAATATCGAATAATATTTTAAAACTTTTTATTTGTCTTTCTATCGTGGGCTAGAAACTTAATAAGAAAAAGGAAATAGTCGTCTCCGCTCAAGAAGCTTTTTTGTTCCTCAGAAATAACATAATTTTCCATTAAAGAAATAATATTTTATTCCAAATATTCTTTTTTTTGTGTTACAGAGATTATTTTTTTACGATTTATGGAAATAATATTCTTGGTATATAAAACATCAAAGTATAAAATAAAATCATGTTGTTTGATCTGGAGATATTTTTATTTTTAGAAATCTTTTTATAATAATATTTAGTATAAATTCTTTATATTTTGGTGTAATATACGTTAAATATCTGAAATAAATTCGAATCGTGTATTTGCATAAATCTTGATTTAAATGAGGGTTTCATGTATTTGCTATTTTTCGTGAAAATTTCATTAAATGTTTTAATAGCCTCATTTGATTTCATTTATTATAGATACAATATGATTATTGGATATCGTACCTCGAAATGAAAACGATTTTTATAGAGCCACTTCGTTTTTTGAAGTTGCTTGTCTTCGTTGTTTGTGCGTAAAGTGTTTTCTTAAAGAAAAAAAGCAACCCTTGACAAGATATGTATCACCTTGTCGTAGTAGGGCCACATTAGCGCCCGGCAATCCAGCCGGGCTAGAAGCTAAGAAACACGCTAGTGGGTGGCCCTGGTACTTATCGAATAAAAGTGTAGACCGTAGGAGTAACCGTGGTCAACTCGGTAGGCCAGCCGTCAGGGTGTCGTGGTTAAGTGCTTTAGTGATCTTGCAGCACCACATTAAGACGGGGAAGATTCCGTTAGGTTTTGGTGGGTTGTATTAGTTTCTCTGAGACCCATATAACTACATGTATATACGCAGGTCTTATGCGTAATTGCATGTTCAAACATTTAAAAACATACTGTGTTGCTTTAGATCTATCTGTGCACTAAATTTCATGCAAATCCGCCTAGCTGTTCAATGCTAAGGAATAACAAACATACGCACAGAACAAACAAATTTTCGGTATCTAAACTAAACTCACAGAGTTAAATCCTTACGATTTTATGATCCAGCTTTACACGTTTGACCTAGAATAATGAAATTTGCAGAAAATACGAACAAAGAAAAAATTGTTTACATATAGTTAAGTAAACTATGTACTATAAAAATATTTTTGATTGTTATAATGTTATTAAATAATGCTATTAAAATTGTTGATGTACTCCGTTATTTAGTGTAATTATTTTTTTTGTCGCTCACTACACCCAACAGACTGTCTCTATTGAAAAAAATGTCCATCATCTATAGGTATTAGGTACTAATATTACAAAGAGGCAAAGTTTGTTCGTTTGAACCGGCTAATCTCAATAATTTCTAATGCCATTTGAAAAATTCTTTTTTATTAAAGAGCCCGTTTATTGAGGAACGCTATAGGCATGAACGAATTAACCACTGGACCAGACATATAAGCGGACGTACCTTTATCGGTCTTCTCAGTAACCAGGAGATTTTAGGCTTGGTCGTTTGTTTTTTGCGTCAGTCTCAAGTACTTATTTGTCAACAAAACATCTCCCAAAAATGACAAAATGTTCTGTTAAATGATGTAAAAACTATAACGGCGGAAGCAGCAGTATTTCTTTTCACTTGTAAATACATTATTTTATTAAATTTTTGTTATTTATCACACAATTTAATTAAATGTAAAATAAAATGTCATATTATCCAACTACGTTAAATATAGTCGATATTTCTATGTATTGTTGACATCTGACAACCATCATAAAATGGCTGGATTATACCATTCAGAACAAATGACAAAACTGTCGAGTGAGTCCATTTGACATCGACTAGTGCTTGACAATGTCGAAAAATATATCGATATTTGACGAAATAACTAAACGAATTGTGTTATTTGTACAGTACAATAACATAAAATACTTTTACCACAGTATCCTACAATCAGGTGACAATAAATTTATAAAAAAATTTTCTAAATCAAATAAAAATATAAATGCAAAAACTATAATTAGTATGTGTAGTTAATATTTTATTTTATTCCACATTTATATACTTTGGAATATTATTCCATTGTAATAATAATAAAGATCATTTTATTTCAACACATAAATTACACAAAATCAAACAATAATGTTTTAGCACTAAACTTCTGGGTTGGCGATTTGTAATAAAACACTTTACCACTTGCACTAATTATTTTACTTTCACGATCCAACACTCACTTTAACTTTGCACTCATTTTTTTTTTCCTAATTTCACAAATGTTTATTAAGAACTGAGCAATATTAGGACAGTGTCACATTTTTATAACCACCCGAGACAATCAAATGCCAATTAAAATAGTTCAATAACAGAATCAACAAAATCACTTTATTTAATTAAATTAGCTTAATATTTTTTTAATCTTTACAAAATAATATTCATTATATATTAATGGAATATACACCCGATATTCATTTGTTCATTAACATTATTATAGGCCAACAGAATGCTGCCATCAATGCCATTGTATTTATATAAATCAAATTAAAAAATAATTATTATTTGACACATTACTATTGCCTCTTTAATTCATTTATTTTAATTTATTAAAATTAAAAGAAGAAGAATAAATTAAAAGATGTAAAATATGATGACTATGCTAACCAATGTCTAAAATGTCATTCATAGTCCAGTCATTTAAGCTTAAATTAGGTAAGAATCTCGGAATTCGAGATACCCAGCTGTAAGTTTGTAAATACTTGTATATTGACACCCTAAAAGTTGTCCCAAAACCTGCATATGGTAGGGTGTACGAAACTATTAAATTTCAAGGTCAAAGGTCACAAAAATCGTTTTTTTTGCGCTCTTTTTGTAAATATCTCATTTCCTATGGGGTTTTTTCTATTTGTATTTATTATCAATATTGTAGAATACCAAATTTTCTAGAAATTTTGTTTAAAAAAATTTTTCATACGGTGAACCGTTTTCGAGATAGAGGGCGGAGAGCGCGTGGTGACAGCATCACTTCAGGTCAACCGGTGCCTCCGGTCGAAAACGCGCCATATATTGTTGGTGAACTATCGATAAAACAATAATGATAAATATTTGTCAATTTTTATTAACTATTATATTATATTTTATCATATTCTTGTCATCATTAGCACAATTGTAGGTGCAATATTTCGAAATGGTTACAATAGCACTTGATTTTGTTCGCGCTGAAAGACTTGGGCTTTTCCAAGAACACCTTGAATGCTGCCATATTTTCACGCCAGTAGTCACTTCTTATATGCAAAATCAGATTTTCTAAATACAATTTTCTGCAACTGCAAGAGTGGTTGTGGTTCGCGATGCGGATGCAGGAAAGCGAGCTTGCAATGCTCTTTAGCTTGTGGCCAATGTAATGGGCAAGCTTGTCTCAATGCTCTACCATATCAGAGCGACATTAACGAAGATGGGACCTTTGACCCCGAAATCATGGAAGAACTTGAGACAAATGTCGTTGAAGGCGATAATCAAGACCAGTTTGAAATTTACCAGCAGCCGGAAGACGACAATGAAGAGGAAGAAGATGAGTAAAATTATAAATTGTAGTTTTTGTACCCTTTATTCCATTTTTTACTTTTAATAAAAATAAATGTATTGAATGATATTTTTTAATAAAAAGATTAATTCATAATTTATTTGTTTTCTTTTCGTCATGTAAGAAGTTATTAATAATAATAAGGTTAAAATTCAAATATAATTCCTATATTTTCATTAACAATTCTGCAATTACATGGGCAGGTAAGTGTTGTTAAATAAATTAATACTGAATAAAACCTGGATAGATTAGGAAAAAAATGATAAAATATAATATAATAGTTAATAAAAATTGACAAATATTTATAAAACAACAAATAAAACTAGATATTATTGCTCAAAACCATGCTGATAAAAATTTCAATAAATTTTGGAAAAACACTAATAAACTTCCTCAGCATCGAGCCCACAGAGAGTGCCATCTATGCTTGCTTTTTGGACTTCTCGAAGGCATTCGATTTGGTATCGTATAATTTGTTGTGGAAAAAGCTACATTGTGAAACCAGTTTACCTCCTGATGTCATATCAATATTTAAATATTGGTATGACAACCAGAGGAATTGCGTCAAATGGGCTGGTTCCCGGTCGGATGAGTACGGGTTGGAATGTGGAATGAGGCAAGGGGGGTTGACCTCAAGCTTTTTAACTTGTACATTAATAAACTGATCGAGGGGCTTAGTAGCACCTACATAGGATGCCAACGCAGACGATATGGTGCGAGACAACGGAGAGTAACTTGTGTTTCTCTAGGAGGCTCTGAGTTGAAAAGAGTTGACCAGTTCAAATATCTGGGTCACTGGGTCACTGAGAGCTTGTCAGACACAGTAGACATTGAAAGAGAGCGTAGGGCGCTGTCTGTTCGCTGTAATATGTTGATTCACAGATTTGCGCGCTGTAGTAAACAAGTCAAACTAACACTTTTCAAAGCCTACTGTCAATCGTTCTACACGTGCGGTCTGTGGGTCGATTTCACGCAGCGAGCATACAGCGCTCTACGTGTCCAATACAACAACGCGTTCAGGATGTTGTTCGGTCTGCCGCGCTTCTGTAGCGCGTCGTCAATGTTTGCCGAGGCGCGTACCGACTGCTTTCACGCGATCATTAGAAAAAGGTGCGCCTCGCTGTGGGCGCGAGTACGCGGGGCATCGAACACCATCCTGAGTGCCTTGGCCGACCGGTGGGACTCCCCGTTGTTTTGTCGCTGGGTACAGATTCATGCACCCGTTGCTAACTATAATCTTTAGCACAGGAGTCTCCTCGGAAGCCAAGGAATTTATTTATTTATTTATTTATTTTTATTTTGTTTAGTAGGTATATTATATTATTACACAATAAGTTTTACTAACATAGTTGTAAGTTTTTAAATGAAACTAACAAGTGGACTGAGTCTTAAATAAATAAATTATTATTATTATTATTATTATTATTATATAATCATTGATTTATCGATAGTTCATCAACTATATATGGCGCGTTTTCTGAATTTCTTTCCGGATGACCTGAAGTGATCCTGTGACCGCGCGCTCTCCGCCCTCTATCTCGAAAACGGTTCACCGTATAAAAAAAAATTTTAACAAAATTTGTAGAGAATTTTGTATTTTACAATATTGATAATAAATACAAATAGCAAAAACCCATAAGAAATGAGATATTTACAAAAAAAGCGCAAAAAACCTATTTTTGTGACCTTTGACCTTGAAATTTAATAGTTGCGTACACCCTACCATATGTAGGTTTTGAGACAACTTTTAGGGTGTCAATATACAAGTATTTACAAACTTACAGCTGGGTATCTCGAATTCCGAGGTGAACTTACTATAATGACTGGACAATTCATTGGTTCATCGATATATGTATTTTGTCGATTACGTTCAAGCACTAGAAATATTGTATTGTGTATCAGTGTTTATAATAATGTAATAAAATCTTTGTGTGCGTTATGCGTCACTTGGTTGAACTAGTTTTCATACATTTGTATTTTATGTCAGGTCCAGTCTCTAATTCGTTCATGGCTATAGGCTATATATCATATAATATATAGTCTAACTATTCCATACTAACCGTTAATATTTTTATACAAATTTAAAATAATTTTGTTATTGCTTTTAGCTATTTATTTTTAAATTCAATAATTCTTTACAGAAAGTAAGAAAGTATTTCAACCGGAGGTTACGAGACAAGAGAAATACCTATCTCCGGATATGAACCGACGTAGACTTATTGATAGAGCTAAAATGAAGTCTCTAAGGATGTCTGTTGTAATCGTTACCGCTTTCATTATCTGGTGGATGCCTTATTACGTAATGATGATTATTTTCACGTTCTCAAATCCTGATAAAAATGTAAGTAAAGTTTATGGTATAGTTTTATGTAATAAGTATTAAATCTATTATTTAATACTCTGGCATAGAGATAGCGTAAAGTTATGTATATATTATGTTTTATTTTCTACTCAAAAAATTCTAGACAAACAAAAACAAATCTATCCCATGGGAACTCTTTAATTTTCCGGGATGAAAAGTATCTAAAATATTGACCGGGAGTATAAGGTACCACCATTCAAATTTCATTTAAATCGTCCCACAGTTTCGAAGATTAGCCCGTACAAACAGACAAACAGACAGAGAAACAAAAAAATTGAAAAAAATTTGGATTACTTCTATTTCTCTACTTACATCCTGACATCCCTGACTCGGTTTTTAGCATTTTTTTCTATGTACAGACATCCGACCTCTACATTTTTATTATATGTATAGATTTAATTTAATTCTGGTAAGAGAAGCTCAGAATAAATGAAATTACTTTTGTTGTTAAATTTGTCAAACACTCTATTTTTATTTAGCTCTTTGATTAGGTAAGCTTTGTAATAAAACATACTATTACACATATTCTCTGTAATAAATTATTAATGTATATTGCAGCAAAGCGAGGATCTACTGTCAGGAATATTTTTTTTCGGAATGTCAAACAGTCTAGTCAATCCCGTGATATATGGCGCCTTTCATTTGTGGCCAAAGAAAAAACGATCAAGGAATAGTGACAGGTAAAAAGAGAAAATATTATTAAGTCTCTTTACATACATATATTTTATTTTTATTGTACCTCTAACATGTTGCTGGCCTCTAATTGTGTTTCACTTGTGTACTTTGTCTCAATTTCACCTCTATTCAATATGTTTTGCATATTTTAAAGACATAAAGTACTATTATTTAATAGGCAATAATAAAGTTTTTATAAAAAGTATATACTGAATAGTGAGTATTCTATTTACATTAGTGCTTGATTGAGATAAATATTGACAATATATTAATCCCTATAATCTTATTTCTAGGTTTCGATTATACCCCATTACGGCCTGTTAATTTATCATTTCCTACAAAAAACATAAATAGTAATCATAGTAAATAGGTAAATAAGAAAAATGCAGTCACGAGGACTGCCGACAGAAGTGAAAACTTAAAACTATAAACAAACGGTTGTTATTTTTGGATATTCAAATGAATTGTTTGATCTTACATTAAAATTTGTATCTATCGGAACTCTGAGTGTTAACGTTAACACGTCACGTGACCGTGTCGATGACGACCTACATGAATTTACTTCTTACTTCCCATCCAAGCCTGCCTATAGAAGTTTCTTCAAAATTTATGTTGCTTTTGAAATAATGAAAATATATGATACAATATAAACAGACATGACAAAATATATATCAATGCAATATTTTAACAGTCACGTTGCCGTGTGACGTGCTCTAGTAATAGCACTTCAGGTTACTTACAATTGGAATAATATATCGTCAATAGTCAAATACTACCTTCGTTTCGCCAGTATTAATCTATTTTACATTTTAACGTATATGAAAGTCATATATTGAAAAAAAAACACAAAATACCGACTTAAGCAAACGAATTAAACACTTGAAACCATCATACATATATATGTATATATTTTTCCGGAATCGGCGAAAAAAATGGCGGTGGTATTCCAATATTTCCATTGCTACATTGCCGAATATGTAATAATCATGAATATGCATGTAGTTTAACCTTAACATACTCTTATATTACAGGGAATCTGGTGGTCGCCACGCATCTTTACTACGACGTGGTGACCAAACGTCATCAGTGAGGTTGACCACAATACGATCGTTGAGATCATCATCGAAATATTCCAATGGTCAAAACGTAAGTTTATTATAACTTATCAGTAACATTGGACTGAATCATTAAGGCGACGAAAAACAAAAAAGAAATGAAAAACTATTACAGTGATATTAAACTAGTCATTCATGTGAAAGTGTTAATTAAAACCTAGTATTAGCTTACGAGCAATTAAAAGACTTTAAACCAAACATAATTTTATTTTAACAAATAATATTTAAATTAGTATTAAAGATATTAATTTATTATATTTGTAAAGTGTAATAATTGTAAATAAAGGTATTATTAAAATTAATACAATATTTTATTTTCAACCTTATTTAAATTTGTATACCTAATGTATATTTTAATGGTAGTTAAACCAATTTTTAAATAATTATAAAATTTCAAATAACTAATTACAGGGAAAAGATTATTGGGCCATTTTAGTCGAATATTTTTTTAAAATATTTGTTGTTATTTGATATGTTGTTCCAGTAATAAAAGAATCTTGAGTCAAATCTGTAAAATATTTCATTTCTCATTATATAATATATAAGCCCTGTTTAAACATGGAATATAATATGAAAACCTTATTAAAATAGAGATCTTACTAATTAATTATTAATATAATTATGAAGAAATTAGTCAAAACATAGGACTATCATGAATAACTTTATCATTAATTTTCAATATTAATAAGCATTTGCTCGGCATGATTGTTATTATTTTCAATAGAAATGAGTAAATGTATTCCAAACAAAATTAGAAACACGTTAAATACATTTGTATGTTTGAATTCAAATTTCTGGTAAAAGATAACTTCAGTTATAGAAATTTAAATGAAGATAAATATTATTTTAAAATCTTTTCAATTTCCCTAACTTTGTTAAATATTATTAATATTTGTTACTTAGTATTTAATAAGGCCATTTTCACAGGTATTTATTTTGACGTATAATCTAAGCGTGTAATTATTACGTATCTAATAGAGAGCGTAAGCAAGCGTTATAATATCTGCAAATGGTATAAATAAAAAGGAAAATCATTTTAACATAATATTTTGTCGACTTGTGCAAATCAAAGTTTACATTTTACAAGCAATCGCAACTTTCCTAACGAGACTACTCTTGAACTGTGAAATTGACTTGATTAACAGCGAAGTCATTTTAGGCTTATTCGCACTATTTACTTGTTCACAAATTCCATGTCTGCTGTAATTAGAAACTTCGAACATTCGAAGTAAATGAGGAATATATTTCTATATGTTGATACACATACATACACTCATATAGTACATAGTATGTGAAGGATGAAAATATTTTTGTAATAATAATTATTGTCAATGGAGAAGTTTAGTTTTTTTATGAATAAAAATTAAAATTTAAGCTAAACATAAAAAATAATAAATCTTAGGTTATCTCAAAAAATACGAATATATTATACCTAAGCATTTAAAAAATCCTCAGTCTCATCATTGGTAAATTATCACTTTATTCTTTCACAAAGCTTTTTTCAGTTTTAGTAAAACGTGACATCCAACGTTAAAAATTTAAACAAATGCATTTAAAGTAAATTATGTTCACATCTACTTACTACCTATTTTAGGAAACTTTTTCATTATGCAATTGCGTTGAACATTATTATGCTTAAAAAAAGCTGTTTTTATTTGTCTTTCAACAATTCGTATTTTTCTGTAAACCTAAGTTTTGAAAAGTTTTACTTAATCCTATCTAGAAATCTATTTACAGCTTTCAACTTCAGCAAGTTAATGCCACTACCGGCAACTTTTGTTAAATCTTCCAGAAGTTTTATCTCGTATAGTTTTTGCCTGCGGCTTCATTCGCGTGGTAAGTGGAGCAGCGATCAAGTGTCCGTCCCAAGATGTAATTAAGTTCCTGCCAAATTTTATCGAAATCTGTTCATCAGTTTAAGCATGAAAAGGTTCGAGTTACTTTCACATTTATAATATTAGTATGGATATTTACATATTTTTGAGAAAAAAGATCATTTTTGGTGTGATCAATTAAATCGTAAATAATAACAAATTCAATTACTAATGTACTATTTCATTTTCATTTACATTTCGCTTCTTCCTTTTATGAGCTGTCCAAGACAAGGATATGTAATATTGAGTGCCACATAAACAATTGCCATTTTTCTGAATTTTTAGTTTCACGCCTATTGTACTACTGGTAAATGATATTATAATTGGTCTAACCTTCACACCTTTTTTCCCTATTCTTCTAACGACTTTAATATTATTGCTGTCGTACTGAACGTTGAAATTTGTATTTATTATTTTTATTATTTTTTCCCCTAGTTCATGATTTTTCTGATCCTGATGAGTCCTGGATTTTTTTCTCAAGAACTTCAATTTCTATTTCTAAGTGTTTAAATTTCTCATTTAAGTATATTATTGTTGATTGTATTTTTAATGTCTTCTTTCATTTCTAACATTTCTGTTTTCTGCTGTCTTATTTCTTGTTGCATGTTTATTAGCAACTTTTTTATGTCCTCCATCTTATGTGTGAAGTCGGAAGTAGAAAAGCTGATTGAAAAAGAGCACCAATTACCTATACCTAGTTGAATTGCAATTTTATACCGAGTATTAGTTTTTGAGATTATAAACTTATGTTTTAATATTTTACGCTTTCACTTCACAAATTTATTTTGTTTTATTGTCATCACACACGGAAAAGATGGTTTTGCACTGATAGTATCTATATGTTATGTTTGTCACTTTTGTATTTGTTTGGTAGGTGAATTTTTAAAAGCTCATTTGTTCTTTAACACATCAAGACTTGGTGTTGTTTACATATTGCCCATAGGTTTTATCATTTATTTTTAACACTTTTCTTTAGATTATTACCACTATAATATTTTTAAACTTGATATAAATACGGACACGATGTAGTGTAGACAGTTGCACAGTGGCGCCTGCCACCCACCAGAAGTGACAAGTGACAACTGACAATGCGAAAATTGTGAAAATGCAAAAGAAAATCACATGAAAATTCGAAAACTCGCGTTTTTCCAGATATAAGACTAATCTAGATCGATTTATCGCCCCCGAAACCCCCTGTGTACTAAATTTCATGAAAATCGTTGGAGCCGTTTCCGAGATTCAGATATATATATATATATATATATATATATATATATATATATATATATAATATATATATATATATATATATATATATATATATATATATTAGTTCAATTCAATATTGACACTAGTTTGATATAACCGATTAAATGTACTGCCACCATTCGCTTTATTAAAAAAAAAAAAATTTTTGATTGTATTAAATTCTTTATGTGTACTATTCGAATAGTGTAACTCATAAAATTTAAACTAAAGCTGACACGGCTAGTTCTCTTCGTCCTTAATATGCATACGACAAACATGCCTGAACCGAGATAAACTCAACCCAACTCAAATAAATGAAACTCCCACGCGACTGCTGTCGCAGTAGAAATGTCTAGCGCTATAACCATTTTCAACATGAGACATGATTAAGAAATTTGTAAAATAATATTTTATGATAGTAATTCATACTATTTGCATGGTTTCAAAGAATTATTAAAAGATCACTATAAAGGCAAATAAAATCTTACCACAAAAATATATTGTAAAATTCCAGCACCAAGTGTTTTTATGTATTTAGCATACTTTTTTGTTCTAATGAAAATTAGCTTTTCAAAATGTTTAACTACAAACCGACTCAATCTTACTATTTTTATTTCTTTATTTTACTTTCTTTCGGGGCCCTCCATGGGAACGATGATGGCATCCATATCAAGTCAATACCGTTATAACTTTCGGATGGCAATGTCAGCCTGATAAATCTCTTCAGGACATGGCTTAGCTTGACTAGACTTGAAATGCTAGTTGTATAATAAAAAGGCGAAAAGGCCTGAAGTAGTAGTAATTATATTCTACATAATTACTTCAAGAGGTAAAGGTAAGGATATGACTTGTTTAGTAAAAAAGTAAGTCTTCGATTCAACAGTCTGACTGAGAAAATAAAATTCTAACTAAAGCTATAAAAAGACAAAAAACTCAAAAGAACTTCGCCATTATTCCATAAACTTAGCGTTAAATGGCTTAATAAATGAAAATGAATATTTTACTTTGCTGCGAATATTCGAAATGCTAGAGATTTAAACTATTAAATTTTATTCAATTTGTTTGAATAGTTGTATAAATTATTACACCACACGTAGTGTTAAGCCGGGGGTTGAAAATTTTAGAACATGTCGCTTCCCTGTTCTAAAACAGTCGTGATCCTGTCTAAAGATAATAATAATTAAAAGTTAAATTTTACTTATTAAAATTTAACTGTTAATTATTATTCGTATAATTTTTTTTTTTTTTTACATTGACCATACATAATTAAGTTTAGTAGATTTTATTTCTTTATTGTAGAAAATACTGTAGCACTTTGAGTAGAACGCTAATTTTCGAGACATCTTTAACTTTTACCTTATATTGTGTATATTTACTACGAACTAAAAATTAATATAAACAGAGTGACATAGAACTAAACACAAAGTCAAACAATAATGTTTTAAAAAAGCATACAAATGACATTTTCATACTGAACTACCGACTCACGCTCGCTCCGCTCGGGTTCGTCCCCAAATACGTTTTAACGGTTAGTATAGATTTCTGAGAGATGAGATATTAATCAATGAAATCAATCATCAATAAAAAGTATCCTATATATTGACTTGGATAGCCAGCTATCATCATACAAAATTTCATTAAAATCTGTCTTGTATTTTTCTCGTGATGTGTTCCCAGAGAGACAAACAGACAGATAAAAATTAAAAAAATATAGATTAGGCCTCTGTATTCATAATAATGACTATTTCCATGAGATTTTCCAAAAAATATTAAATTCACACATTCGATTTAGTTAGAATTGATTTATATGTATAGATGATAAGTAAATAAATGTTATATACTCGTAACGTCCCAACATATATATTTTTATTATAATATATAATAAAAAATAATAGATAACGGATTTTATTATAATAAATAAAAAAAATACATAAGCTAATATTATGATATATCTCTTTCAAGGGGAAGAGAACTAAAAACTACAAAAGTATAGAAGTACCACTTTTATTATTCATATTTTATTCTCAATAATTGTGTTTTAATTTAACTAATACATATGTTTACGAGTATACATATATAAAATTTTCCGTATTCTTTAATGAAACTTTTAAACAGTCTGTCAAAGGGTAGCCACCACAAAGCAACGTAATCATTATCTTTAATAGCTATACGGATATTTTTTAGGATTCATAATCTAGTTACGATACTCTAACTTTTATGTCGCTTGATAACGGAATAACATACGTTCTAACGCTATGACTCCGTCCTCACTTCAAAAATAAAATGCGCTCGTAGAATTTTTGGCGTCACATTTTTATAAATAGACGTAGAGTATAAAAAATATTTCATTTAGCTTTCGGCACTATAAATCATAATTATACACACGTAATACAGTCGTAAGCTATTTTTGGTAAATTAGTATAAATATGTAGTTTACATGATACGTGGGTAATGTGAATTCTAAAATAAGCTTTTTGAAAAAGTCTAATTGAATAAAATATATATTTTCAATTTCCAGTCTTAATTTAAATCCAATCTTAATCTAAATTTACGAGTAGGTACATAATAATAGCTCAAAAGTGTAATAAAATAATTTCTTCTAAAGAACAATCAGCTGGTATAGTTTTCATTGCTACTCGAGTTTCAAGAAAAAAATTAATATACCTACGTTTCTTTGAAATAGAAAAATCTTTATATCTTAAATGGAAATATGATCTATAAACTTAATTACGTACAGCATCAAAACCGCGACTTCAGCAGAGGCATACGTACTCAAGCGCGTATTACGTGCCAAGTCATTTGAATAAACCTACCAAATACAGTTAATTAAGGATATACTTATCTGACAACATATTATATAATATTGTACATGTTATATGTAAGTATAATCATATGTAGTTTGAATTATATCTAAAAGTATTTCACTTGTAATAATATTCGATTGACGACCATAACAATCATTAAATGAAAGCTTATAAGAGAAGCCTTTTACTTGCACAGGATCAACTTTCTGTGGTTCAATAAAAACCCTCGTTTGCACGACTACTTATCAAAGTTTAAAAAAAAAATAAGTTGTTAGAGTTTCTTAGAGGAAAATATAGTAAATTATTTACTTTTTCAAATAATAAATTATGCTTTAGTTAAAAAAAATCTATTTAGTGTAAGATATATTTTATCTATAGTCTTGTCTTAAAATAGTTTAGGGTATTTAAGGCGAAGATGGTTCTGTTAGGTTTTAGTAGGTGGTATTGATATTTCCAGCCGGTGAGCTACTGGTGAGGTGACTGGATCTACCTTAGTGGTCCTTGGAAGGCAGTGCCGGATTTAACTTCAGCGCCGCCCCCGGGGCACAGTAAAAAATGCCGCCCTTTTACCGAAATTTTGAATAAAATGTTGAAAGTTTAAATTTGTTAATTATTATTTTTGTGAAAAATGCAAAGAAAAGAAATTATATATTTTTTTCGAAAAATGCAAGTACTAGTTATCTTTTTTATCTTTCATTTTTTATTTTAAGAAAAGCATTTTCCATAACGCGAAAAAAAAAAATTTCCCACCCTTCCGCAATTTTGCCGCCTCTAAAAATTTGCCGCCCTGGGCACTAGCCCGGAGTGCTCCTAATATAAATCCTGCGCTTTTGGAAAGCGTACCATGCAAGTTATCCCAGGTACTTATCTGTCGTCGTGGGGGAGTCCATTAGCTTCCGGTAATCTAACCGGGCGTGAAGCTGAAAAGCACTTGGGAGATAGTATACTACGTGGGTTGCTCCTGGTATTTCTCTGATAACGGATTGGACTGTGTGAGCAACCCCCTGGTTATAATGGTCTGCATCGATAAATCAGCTGTCAGGGCGTCGTGGTTGAGTGCGTAAGTTATCCTACGGCGCCCCATTAAGATGAGAAAGGTTCCATTGGGTTTTAGTGGGTCTTTCAGGTGGTGGATCACCACATAACCGCCTATGCGTAAATTAATTTCCTGACATTATAAAGTCTCTTCTAGGGTGGTAGACAGATTAAAAGTAACTAACAAAAAAAGGCAGTCATCAGGACTGCCGACAGAAGTGAAAACTTAAAACTATAAACAAACACTAGTTATTTTTGTTTGGCCACCTTAGTAAAATAATTATAAATAATTGCATAGTAATTGTAGTTATTAAAAAAATAATAATGAGTTTCTTTACTTTTTAGGTTATATTACTACAAAAACTTCGTTTTCTTTATTATTTAAACTATATAACTATATGTGAAAATATTAAAATATTTTATACTCACTTTTTACTGCACAGTAATCATATACTTAAGATTTAAAATAGAAATTAAACAAAACCATAATTTAAATGACGCACTGTATACAGACATTCAATACATACTATGCTACAGATATAGTGTTAGCGTTAACACGTCACGTGACCATGTCGATGACGACTTACGTAAATTTACTCCCCATCCATCCAAACCTGCCTATACAAGTTTTCATTTCAATAAATCAGAATACTTACTTAAACATTAGCATATCATAAATATTATATTAAGTTCAGAATGCTTTTAAATTTACTACGAAGCTATTAATTACTTTGAAATTTTCCTAAATTCTTCTTAATTAATATTAATTAAGAAAGTAAGTAGGTTCTATTTGAAATACCAAAATCAATATACCCGTAAGAGAACGAATAACTGGAAAATTAATACGGCACACGTATCCTTTTGACAACTCCATTTAATTTGAATAATGCAAACGTCTATCTCTCTTTCCGGTTCAAAATTAGTAATTTAAATTCCTTTGGTGATAATACCATAATATTAAATATTAATATCAGAGTGTCTTTATACTCGGTGGTTCATTGTTTGTCCTTTGAAGTGGAGTAACGGATCGATGTGATTTTTATAGGTATAATGAGGTTGTATAGCTTATGGACCTAAAACTACCATAATAATATAATGTACGTAACTTTTTATATTGGTACTTTATCATATGATTCTCGTAGAATAATTGATATTTTTAATTTAATAATCTATAAAATTTAAAAATTAAATAATCAATTCAGTTATGTATATAATTATTTTCATATATAATTATTTTCATCATTACTTAATAAATAATTCGAAATACACTACCCATAAAGGTGAAATACTGTAATATGATTTAAAGCCGGTGTACAAGTTTTAGTTATTATTACAAAAAGTAACATAGAATTTGATTGAACCTTTCAAGATAACTGGCATCGTTAATATATCGAAAAATATATTTTTATCTCCCTGCAGAAACTAGTTTGTATATTTTATTTATTAAATCAGCTTCTAAAAATAGGCTCTTATTACTAAAGAATTTTATATTTATGATTTAGAAATGACATGCAGACGAGTATATGCGGGTTATTTTGATTATAAATAGCTTGAGATGTTAATCTCTTCTCTTTGTGAGAGCATAGTATACAAATTTAATTAAGCCTTTTCACATATCCTAAACTGAACAATGCACGATTCAGTGACGATGTCACTCGTTGACAAAAATTCGTTCAGGCTTATCAACAAAGCTTTGGAACTTTATAGTGGGATATTACCTTTAAATAAAATCGCAATGGTAACACTTTATTATTGTCTCAACGACCGCGGACACGCCGGCGTTACAGTTAACAACAGATTTCTTAGAAATTTAATTAATTTCTTAGAAATTTACCAGGAGGTATTAACCGACTTCCAAAAAGGAGGAGGTTCTCAATTCGTCGGAATCTTTTTTTATGTATGTTCACCGATTACTCGAAGACGCCTGAATCGATTTGGATTGTTTTTTGTTTCAAAGGTCAAATATGAGTCCCGCTGAGTTTCTTTCGCCAGTTCTTATCAGGTCTGAGGCTTCTTTCCGAACTGGTAGTAGACTCATGACGTTCAGTAAAAAATTGTAATAATTTAATGCTGAATAAAATATTTTGATTTTTATTTTGAAAGGGTATTTATTATACTTCCCAAGTGGTCCCATATAAAAATCGAAATCGGTCGAGCGGTTTTTTAAAAAAAATCAACAATATAAACGCAGGCTCGAGTCCCACTGGAGGCATTCATTTGTGTGATGACGAAGGTTTGTACTCCAGTCATGGGTGTTTATATTTATAATATGTATGTATTTAAAGTTATATATGTGTAGTGTATCAACTATCTGGTATCCATAACACAAGCCTCGTAACTTACCATGGAACTAGATGGTGCTGTGTGTTAATGTCCCAACATATTTATTTATTTATATATTCATACATAGCATCAAGAGTTTTATTATTTATTTAACATATTTTATATTAATAAATTTACTACGAAACACAAAAATCTAAATATTAAACTTCGAAAACAGCTTTAGCAGCAGCATAATACGATTTGTAAGTAATAATAATTATAAACCCGATATTAAAGGGCGTTTAATCCAACACAGCGAGTACAAAGCACGTATTAACAAACAGGCTAAGATAATATTAGAGATTATCTTAAAATATGTTTGACATTAATATGAATGGGGACTTTTCTTTCAAATGTTAGTCTAACAACTATTATAAATGCGAACTCTTATAGTTCTTTGTGATTATATTTTTCACTCCCTGATGCTGAAACGACTGAATGGATATGGATTTACATAGATAGACTATAACCAAGTAACACACAGGCTACTTTAGGCACCTACGGACGCACCCGAGCGAATCTAATAAGGGTAAGTTTAAATGTTTAAAGGTCAAATGCCTTGCATAATAATAAATTACGATGCACGTTATAAATGACTTTCAATTACATAATTTTTGGCACAAGTTTAGTATGTGGGACGCGGCCCCTGGAGGAGTGGGTGATATTTTTGGACAGGGGGGAGGTGATAGGAAGTGCAAAAATATGAAAAATATTTTGAGGAAACAAAGGAATCAAAAGTTTATTAATCTAAGAAAAAAATATTAATTAATCTCTATACGTACCATCATATTATGCTATCAGAATTGGCTGCTAATTTATAAAAGAATCTCTACTGTTAATTTAGTCAACTTCCTATAATAACATTATGTATCCATCTATCTAGCTTCCATTATTGTCCAGAACTTTTTTTAGGTATTGAAAGGAGCATATTATGGCACTTTCGACCAGATTCGCTTCATCAGTAAAAGTTCAATTAAAATCGGACTTATCGTCACAAGATTTTTCTCGTGGATATTTTTATTGTGGCTTCACTTTGAAGATTAATCTGAACGAATAAATTAACAGAAACAACAAAAAAAATATTTAGTATATATAACACTAGTATATTCTGCTAATAGTCGTACCATTAGCTCAACTATAGGTACATTAAAAAAAATTGAAAATCAATTAACAATGTGAGAAGATTTTTTCGCGCGTTAATTACGATATTTGGTTCCCGACGTTTCGAATGTTATTCCGAAAACATTATTTAATATAAAATATTAAATTACACATCAAATCATCTTGGTTGTGATAAAAATTTCACTCATGGCCAAGTTATTTCTAGATTGCCAGATATGCTGGTTTGTTTCACGAAATACAAAACGTACGATGCATCCGGTGCATTTCTTCAACCTAAATATAGTTGGTGTTGTAAACAAATAAACACTTTACATGAAAATTTACAATAAGATATATTTGTAATCTACACCAATTTGCAAAATTGCTCATCGATATACGTATATATATATATATATATATATATATATATATATATATATATATATATATATATATATATATATATATCGGTACGGGTAGATATATATAATTATATCGGTACATTAAAGAAATGTCCCTATTGTTGTACCGTTGTAAAAATTACTTTGAGATTTTTAACGGATTTGTAAAAAAGCGAGGTCATCTAATGTGAAAAATAAATATGTTGAGGATCTGATGATAAGACCTAGTGACAAAAAAAGGTGAGAGGGATGTTTCAAAGTTTTAACATCTAATGATCCAAAGTACTTTGTAGTAGTCGTTATTACTTTATAAATGGGACTCCCTTAAATACGTGACAATTTCACATTTTTTTTCGAAAATTTGTTAGATTCTCTCGGAAGTGTGCGCTTATTCACGATGTTCTCCATCATAGAACAAGTAGCAATCATGTTCAAAATTAATCGCACATGAAAATATCAGAAGTGTGAGTCCCGGGATTTAAACGTAGTTGTTTCGGTTTCTCAAGCGAGTGCAACTGGACTAACACCGGCATCTAATATTAATTATTTTTATATTATTATAATATTCTACAGCCTTTGCTCTAAAAGTTGGTGTCTACGAGAAGTGATACAGTCTAGCATTATTTACACATATAAAAAAAGTGTAACTGATCTCTGTCTGAACATGGAAGATATTTGAGAAAAACTATTGTTTGAGGGTCTTTATTAATAGAACTAAGAACCATGATTTTTAGAATATTAGAAACGGCTCTACTGATTTGGATGTGGTTTTTACAAATGTGTTGAGGTCAGTTTCACTTAACGTTTACTTAGTATTTGTTTTATTTCAATCGGTTCATAAATAAAAAAGTTATGTCAATTTAAAGAATCACCAAGGGACGAAATCGAGCAAAGCGAGGGTGAGTCGCTAGTTATAGTTATATTCAGTATTCAAACTTAATAATATAAAAATATATGTAGAGATAAATAATCTCTAGAACTAAAAAAAAGTAATCCCATACCAACAAAGGCTATTTTTTATTTTTTTCATTTCAGTCTTAGCAGCTTGAGACTAGGCCATCTCGACGAGACATATAGCATAAAATTGCAAGTGCAAGTTACAATTACAATCCCGTGGGATCAGAAGCAAATAAGACCTAAGGGAGATCGGCAAAGCTCTCATGTAAGAACTTTTATGTAATTCGTCAGTTGAATCTGCAAACAAACTTTAAAATTAGTTGTGTAATATGAATCATGATCGTGAATTCCGCTGTAGAATTACATAATCTATACATATAATAAAATTCTGAGTCGAATCTGTACATTATTTTTTTTAATCTTATTGAAATAGTCATTATCGATACAGAGGCAGAATCTATTGCTTTTAGAATTTTTGTCTGTCTGTCTGTCTGTTACCGCATCACAGAAAAACTACAGGAGGGATTTTGATGAAATTTGGTATGATGATAGCTGGTTGTCCAGGTCAACATATAGAATACTTTTTACTGCGGAAAAATATCTCATCTCTGAGAAATCTATACTAAACGATAAAACGTAAGCACGGACGAACCCGAGCGGAGCGAGGGTGAGTTGCTAAGACATATACATAAGTTCTTACAGAATAGCACTACAAGTATGACAAGATGAATACACCGCCACGGACAAAGTGTATTATGTATATATTATTATAAGCAATCCTGTGTAGAAATAGTAGTTACGTCTGTCTACTTAGAAGTGAAAGTAAAACAAATTCATGTAAATCAAATTTATTTTTATATTTTTATTTCTTTACCGGAAGCGCCCGTATACCTCGCCAAAGAAAGTCTCTCTGTCTTTGCTTTTAACGAACCGTAAAATGGGCCGCAATTTCAATTCGCTGACATTTTATTATACGAATGGAAAATTGGTAATGCGATTTACTTATGTATTGATAATAAGATTACGTTATATTATTCATAATTAAGATTATAAAAGCCAACGCGTCTGTCGTTCATGCAATGAATTCATTCGATTCTTAAGTAAAAATATTTATAAACTCGAAAGTAGCAAAATGGGATTTTAGTTCAGTTACAGGAAGAGATTAAGGTATTTATAATACAAATAAATGATTAAAAATAATATGAGTTAGGACTATGTGAAGTCCAAGGCGTGTATGTAGCTTGTGTTTAATCGTATTTAACTCTTATATAAGGATAAATATAATGATTGACAGTTATAAAGTACATTAAGATTAAAAATAATAACATTGTAAAATTTTTAATGGAGTCATTTTAAGATAAGATTGAAATGCACTTTACACTTCAATATAGATAAATAATCTGTCATAATATTATACATACGTACTAGATGTGATGCAGCATTATAGGAAATTGTGTTAGCTTCGTTTCCATTAATTGTCGTTAATAATATTACAATAGCCTAAGTAACATTTTCTTATAATATTTTCTTAGATTTACGCGAATGTTTGACATTATTAAATAAAACTATCTTTTCGGATTATTTCGCGGATTTATTTTGGTGCAACTTTCATTTTGTTAATTGTGGGTAGGCTGTCTGTAACAACTATACATTCAAGACATGTAACACCTCAGTCTCTCCCGTGACCATGGATGCTGTAAAGCATTCGAAACGTCGGGAACCAAAAATCAAAATAAATCCGCGAAATAATCCGAAAAGATAGTTTTATTTAATAATAACATTTTCTTTTAAATTATTTCGTTAAGGCGTGGGGTCTCATCACGAACAAAAAAAAATAGTTCCAAAAAATGTCAATGGGTGACGTTACTTTTATTTATTATTGCAGTTGTGTTAAAATAACAAAAGATAAAAAAATAGATACTAAAAAAAGGTGTATTATTGACTATTGTTTTAAAAAATATTTTAAGGAAAGTGAAAGGACTTTGTATGAATTATTTATCACGGTTAAAAATTGTTAAAATCACAGTTTTTTTTATTCATTTTTATGAACTGTTTTATTTTTTAAACAGTTTAACTATTTGCGAATCAACGACATCTATGATCTATTCAAGCAAACAAAAACAGCCCGAAGAATATCCCGAATTAGCGGTGTCAAATTTCTTTGTATGGGATAAGGCATCTGTATTGTATCTGTGATCAGTAAAAAAGAAATACTTAACATTATTTTACGGTTTCTTATCAAATTACAAGTTACAGCTTTTCTTTGTATGATTACTATTTTTGTTTATTGTTATTAAAAAAATATACTTAATTTAAGGACATTTCACTGTATTGACTCTGTACAGAATACCATACTAATTCTTCTCACATACGATCCCAAAACTTTTTGCAAATTTTCGTACTACGTATAATGAGGAGATAAAAATAATAAAAATCATTTAGTATAATTAAATAGAGATAATTTATTGTTTTCGATTTTGAAACGCTTGATCATTAGTAGGTACCTAATGTTTTTTGACTTGTATTTATTTTAAATTTAAGAGATTACTAAAAAAATTTTTTTTATATAATTTTACTCTGCCATCATCTTAAATTTTAATATGCAAGAAATCTTAAATTGACATCAAGTCAAACGGAAGTTGGCTGCCTTTTATACACCTCAGTTATGTGGCTTTCGAGCAGTAATGAAAGAATATATAAAACATTACTTGGAAAATATATGGTGAACAAATTTTTGTTATACCTATAGCGAAATAATAAATAGCCTTATTTTAATATGTTTTCTAAAAACTAGATAAAATACCTATTTTAAGGCTCGCATGATAACTAAAGAAAACCACACAACAACAACAAACCACAAACAATTCTTTATCTAGAGATTTTATGGTCTACACTACTGTTATCCTTTGTTCTATAGAGTTTAATTGTAATAAAATTATATTAGTATTTATATAAATAAATGTACGTACACCTATCTACGTTTATGAATGCTTTGAAAGTTGGATACGTGTTGGATAGAAAGATATGAGTTTTACAATATCTTTCATATTACCTATTTTTAATTTTCACAATAAGCAAACGTAATATGGTGGCATACTGTTTATTTTCAATACCCAGGCTATTATTTTTAATCTAGAACAATATAGAGTTCTCAAGGGATAAATTGAATATGGCGAATTATTTTACGCCCAAAACGAACAGTTATCGTGAGAGGATAAAAGTTATATTAAAATGTTATAAAGCTGAATCTATTCGATAATATAATGAAATTTGGCAAAAGCGTACTTTTTATCAAACTGAGCATATTTGCTCAGATTCAATATTAATGTTGTTATTATTAATAACATTAGTATTGTACTTAGAATGCTTGAAATTCGAGCCTCTGCACAGGGTAAGGGATTGTGTAATGTGTAGGTTGTTATTGTTTGTGTTACATAATTTACTTATCTCTCTCTTTAAGTCAACATCAACAAGAAACATGAAAATACGACATTATATACATATAAAGAAGTATTTAATTTTTTTGTAAGTGTTTTAATTTAATTTTGTCTAGAAACTACATATTAAATGAAAATATATGAAAAAAAATATATGAAACTACATGTATAAATAAATGCTTTAAATAAAAATCAAATTTATATTTTGATATAGGTACTACAAGCCGTTTCATATGTCCTTTTACCAATCTTTACTTACCAATTTTTTTTTTAACTAGTGTCAGAAATATTACAAACTATATAGGGCAATAAAAAGATGGAAGAGCTTCAGAGACAAAAGTGTGTATTTGTGCCTACAGAAGTAAATAAACTTTAATACCGCTAACAAAGCCACAGGGATAGTTAGACTTTTTACTGCTTAATTAAATGCAAACACTGTCTGACTGATAAATAACGTTGTAAAAATTTACTTAAGAAAGCGTCTCAGTTTCTAGCAGCATCCAATTTACTATAAATCTGTTCTCTATAATACGCCCTAATTGGTGTTAGCATGAATAAGCCCGCTCAATCGGAGAAGTACCTCGCGCTACCTTCTCATAAAGCATCTACAAAGTAGCGAACCCTTTAGTATTTTTGTACTCGGTGTGTTAGTGAAGGCGCCTGAGGCTCAAATCTACTATACACCCTCTTCCCATCCTGTTATTTCATTCCCTTTTTTCTTTCTTTTATTTTCACCTTTTTAGGCGGCACCGCCCTAGTGAAGCCTTTCACAATCTATAAACGTTACAGTAATTGCTTATTATTAGGTACTAAGCCGGCTATAAGCTTTTTTGCTACAGAATAAACAATTATGAAATACTAGCGACTTTCTCTCGCCACGCTGATGAATCAGTGCGTCCCTAGCCTAGCAGTAGCATATGTGAGTTTAGGTAAATGCAGCCATTTCAACGTAAATGGGAAACAAACATAAACATACAAATTTTCACATCTATATATAAAACAAGGTCGGGTTTGTTACAACACTTATAATTCGAGAACGGCTGCACCAATTTTTATGATCTTTGTTTTGCTTTATTTGTCTTCACCCCGAATAGCAGAATAACTATTAGGTAAAACATCGGAATAATTCACAAAAAAAATTACATGGCTAACGCTGGCTAATAACTATTTATACCTATTTAAAACGTACCTAGTGACGAACCCGAGCAAAGTGAGGGTGAGCCGCTAGTTTATAATGAAAGTTCGATTGTATTAGATTTGACCTTACATATAAAATAGGCGTTTTATATGAGAAAAAGCAAAACGTAAAAAAAAATTATGAAATTATATAATTAATCATTGTTATCTGTGCATTTTCGCCATTTTATAGATACTTTATTGATTCTTTTGCTGAAAAAATTGTGGGAGCGAGAATCAATAAAATCTCTTGGCGGTTTTAAATGCCTTATTTATCGGAGTTGAATTTATTTACTTTGGAAGAAATTGTTCAAATTCCGGAAAAAGTGATAATCTGTTGGTGCAAACTCGCTTGTTTAACGGATAGCTTTTCCATCATGGTTGGCAATAGATGACAATAGAACATTGCCGTAATCGTCTAGCCAGATCTTAGGAAGCTGTAGTGCTTGATACCAACACTAGTTCACCAGACACTTTTTCTGAGTCAACTTTCGCTTAAGGCATGATTTGGACGGTTTTCCTGGGTTCAACCTTTATGATGAACATTTCCGATTATCGTACAGGATCCATTTTTCATCACAAGTAATGAAAAGATTCAAAATCCTCTCGTTATTGTCACAATCCAATTAACACGCGCGAGCGTGGTGGGTAACCAGTCCCCGTTAAGAAGTGGGAATATACAATGTGTGCTGCGTAAAAATAATAATGGTAACGAAACTAAATAATTAGACTCATCAAAATAAATCCAATAAGTCTAAGTCCCCATAGCTACTAGCCATTGGAGAGTTTTACTATACACTTATAATATACTCAAAAGCTTTTTAATATTTTTAACTTTTAAAAAGCGATAATAATTTTAAATTTAATTTTTGAAACTGACAATTCCAACACTTCAGTGGTAATCATTCTGTCAGTTTATTGTATCTCTATAGAATTCATGGGCTCTAAAGAGCCCGGTCCTTTATAAGGCTTGCGTTGGAATACAGGTCCAATACGTAGAAATCACTTAAGTCTTAACCCAATTTTGAATAACCCATAGGAAATTGCTCAGATATGGTCACCGGATAGTAAAATAGGGACTATGGATAGTACGGAAAACTTAAAGGTTCTATGGAATGGAGTTTAGATGGGATACAAAACTGGACTATTGGATGAGACTATAAGACGTCCGACTTCTCAACAGCCTCACATTGAAAATTTGGCAGATCATGACACAACTTCCACTAGATGGGCACCTACAACGCGGCGTCTTTGGGCGCAACATCGACGTGAAATAATATATGTATGTATGTTTTAGAGTACCTATAGTACATAAAACCCCAACTCAATTAAAATCGTTACTCCTATTTTAATGAAGCAATATATATCTTTTTACAAAGTAATTAACGATGGCACAGTATCGATATATTTTGCCTAAATAAATAAACATCTTGTTATATCTGAAAGCGTCCTTAAATTCTTTTATGGAAGAGCTTATATAAAGTCTATCCGTTTAGCTCTTTTGCTTTGAATTGATGATTTTGATTGGATTAAATATTTTATGTAGGTATTCATTATTCAATAAGTGTATTTATTTGAATGTTTACATTAAGCCAGTGTAATAAAATGGATAAAATTATTAATGTTACAGCTTAAATTTAAAGTACTTCAGCTTATTGAAAAAATATATATTAAAGATAGATATGGTATTGCAAACTTTTGTCTAGTTATAGATCTATTAAAGTTACTATGTATCTAAGAAGAAAAAGATTCAACAATATAGTTATCTATTTAGCTGTAAGACTGCTAAAATATTTGTGAAAATTTGTGTGTTTTTATTACTTCTTCACTCATAGCTATACGGATATGGATCAATTTTGGAAAAATAATTGGAATAAAATAAGCCACTATAAGAGAAAACAATGCACCCGAACGAAACGAGGGAAAGTCGCTAGTTAATAAGCAAATTAGTTAGACAGTTCTCCCCAAATATACCTCCATGTTGTTATCCGATGTACCCAAGTGTAAAGACAAATGACAATATAAACCAAAAGACATAATAGGCGGTGATCTGTCTACATACTGTTGTTAGAGTCTGAGCAGATCCAGTGGGCACTATAGATAAATAAATATATTAGGACATTAACACACAGCACCATCTAGTTCCATGGTAAGCTACGAGGCCTGTGTTATGGATACCAGATAGTTGATACACTACACATATATAACTTTAAATACATACATACTATAAACATAAACACCCATGACTGGAGTATAAACATTCGTGCTCATCACACAAATGAATGCCCCCACGGGACTCGAACCCGCGACTACTAGCACAGCAAGTAGGGTCGCTACAAACTGAGCCAAACGTGTCGTTCTAAAGATTAAACTATACTTCATAGCCAAATAGGCATCTTTACCCACAAAACGTAATCCCAGGATAAAGTGCCATTAATTATGTCGGCCTTCGTCCTTCCTTTTATTTATAATTTCAATTTTAGAAATAGTTCATTGAAGATTAAATGCACATAACCACCTGTATGCATACCTACAGTCGACATGTTAAAATGCATTTTCTAAAATTAAAATCAATGGTTCTATAAAATTATTTGGTAAATTTTCACTATCTACTTTCGGATTATGAAACGTATTTTTACAAAGACTAAAAGACTTTTCTTAAAATAATAACACCATTAATATTTTATTAGTAAAATTACATAACATGTCAGAGAGATCAGTGCGGATGTACTTTCCGCGTTGGCCGATTATTATTAGATTCAAAATACAGTATGATTGTTTAACATGAGGTACTTATTGAAGTAAAAAATAGCCCAGAATACTTGGACGGCATAGTATAATAATAAGGCAATCTATCGAGTCGATAGAGCGTGAAACCTTTATATACTTTCGTTTAGTTGTACGAGTTCTATCAGATCTACTTTTATTTCATTCAACATTATTAGTATTAATTTCTATTTATTTAAAGCATACATTATTTTTCTTCGATTAGTATACATAGGATTTTTACAGAGACACAATATTAAAATCTGTCGGTCACCTTCAATTCGACGAAAACACATGGGCTTGAATTTTTTCATAAACTGTAGAGGTCGAATGTCTTTACATAGAAAAAAGATATTAAAAACCGAGTCAGGGGATGTAAGAAGAGAAATAGAAAAAAAAACAGTTTTTTTGTAAATAAATTGATTCTCTGTCTATTTGTCTGTTTGTACGGGCTAATCTCCGAAACTGTTGGACTGATTTAAATGAAATTTTACATTGTGATACCTTATATCTCCGGTCAAAATTTTAAATACTTTTTATCCCATAAAATTAAAGAGTTCCCGTGGGATGGTAGTGGTTAAAAAACTATAGTAACTTACACAGCTTGGACCAAAACTGGTCGACGTAGCTAGGGCCGACCTCGGCACCAAACCCAACATAAATAATAATAATAACTTACACAGCTTAGTACACAAAAACTACTAAATCGATTTTAATGAAATTTTACAGTAATATAGTCCATACATCAGAATAACAAATAGGCTACATTTTATCCCGGAAAAATGTAAGGTTCTCGTGGGATAAATTTGTTTTTGTTTGCCTAGAGGCGAACCCGAGCGAAGCGAGGATGAGCCCGACAATACAATTGTTCGATTATAGAGAATGACGGTAAAAGCGTGAACTACCTATACTTTGACGAAATTCATAATAGACAGCTGTTTATTCACGTGTGGATAACAATAGATGTAGGTGGTGGGGCACACGTTTCTTATTAGATTCCTATTATTAGTTATCTAAAATATTACCTTATCGATAATCAAGGTCAGAAAAGTCACGCATTTTACTATTCGTAAAAACATCAGAAACCTATTGATCAGAAAGTAAATTACACAATATTTATTTTAAACTAGCGACTTACCCTTGTTTCGCTCGGGTTTGTCCCTAGGTATGTTTTAACGGTTAGTATGTAATAAACTGTGTATCGTCGAAAGAGAAAGTGCAATCTATAATTGAAAGTAGTTTATGTTAATTTTAAGTTTGCGTTCATAATTATAAAGTAGTAGTAAGGAACAATGAAATGTGATTTCTACGTTTCATCGTAAAAAAATTAAAAATATTTTTTTTAATAAATATATTAAAAATATTTATTCAATTTATTAAATTCATTTAATATATTATACATTCAATCTTATAAAACTGCGTAATTAAATTACTAACCCGGTACTAAATGTATTCATAGAGTTGTAGAGTAGAATATTAGATACATTTGTTAATTAATGAACCCTTTGTAGTTACTAGACTAGTTACTTTATATTTTGATTTAAGTAAGTAATTATTGTGTTACCCCATTTAAAACTACCACCTGCTTCTGGTTTACTATAGGTACAGACTTGCAGTTACGAGTTTGAAGTTTAGCACTTTTAAACTACTTATGTCGGCGATTTGATGTTTGTTGAAATATTATAATGGCAATAAAAAGGAAATTAGACATTATAATTAATGAAGCATTATTAAAAAATAACCCAAAAATTCAATTAAACTTTATAATAAACATTAACGTGTTAACATAACAATGTTATAAATAACTAATAAAAAATTTTTGTTAGGACATTAACACACAGCACCATCTAGTTCCATGGTAAGCTACGAGGCCTGTGTTACGGATACCAGATAGTTGATACACTACACATACATAATACATAACTTTTAAACACCCATGACTGAAGTACAAACATTCGTGCTCATCATGCAAATGCATGCCCCCAGCGACTCGAACCCGCGACCCCTGGCACAGCAAGTAGGATCACTACAAACTGAGCCAAGCATGTCGTCAATGTGCAGATTTTTTTTATATTTTATATAATGTCTTGCAAAATATTGTTTTATAGTTTATGATTTTTTTTATGAAATTAAAGGTTTTAGGCAACCTCCCCAAAACTTGCTCCATTAAGCTGTTGGTGGAATAATAAATCAGTTTGAGTATAAATTCAAATTAATTGTTATTGATCTTTTAATATATCGGGGAACTGATTCGGTTTATTTTGTAAAAGGCCACTGATACTAATTTTTAAATTTGTCGTCAATCATTAAAACCTACACTTTGAATCTGAGTTTTAAGTAATAATTCACAAAATTAAATTTAAATCCATTTGCGATAGCGAATATTATAATTATAAACATACTTAATTCTGTTTATGATTTTATTATTATGACTATTTTCGGCATATTATAATGTAGTTTTTTTAATATCACCTTCTCATTTAGCTTAGACTTGAGTTTGCTTCTTACCGTTAACATCAAATCTATTTTTGTGTCTACTCTATAAATCTCTTAAAAGTAGTTATATAATCTATACATATAATAAAATTGTAACGAAGCCGAATCTGTACATTAAATATTTTTTGGGAAATCTTATTGAAATAGACATTATTATCGATACAGAGGCGGAATCTATAGTTTTTGGAATTTTTGTCTGTATGTTTGTCCACCTGTATGTCTGTATGCCTGTCTGTTACCGCATCACAGAAAAACCATTGGAGAGATTTTGATGAAATTTGGTACGGTGATAGCTGGTTATCCGGGTATATAGGATACTTTTTACCGCGGGAAAATATCTCATTTCTGAGAAAAAATAGAAAAACTGTATTGTAAGAGTATACTAATATGTAAAACGTAAGAATTTAGTTTTTGGTCATCTGAACGCGGGCGGGGCCGCTGGCAATGCTAGTATAGTATATTATTTGGACACTTGAGAATAAAAACATTTAGAAGTGTCATCACGACTACTATAAATAGCATAGGTGATGAGAGATACAATTGACGGTTAGCTTTAATGCGGTTAGCTTTCGATATTTTATCGTTGTAAATCCATACTAATATTATAAATGTGAAAGTGAGTTTGTTTGTCTGTTGTTTGTTTGTCCTTCTTTCACGTCGAAATAGAGTGATGGATTGGCAGATTAATGATTATTTTATATGGAGATAATTGGAGGGCTGGAGAGTAACATAAAGGCTACTTTTTCCTACCCCAAACGTGCGTTCACCTTGTCGTGGTGGGGGGCTCAGTAGTGCCCGACAATACAGCCGGGCGCGAAGCCAAGAAACGCACAGGGAGGTGGCCCACTTCGGTGGGTGGTGGGAGGTGGCCCTCTTCGGAGGGCGGTGTATCATGCGGGTTGCTCCTGGTACTTCTCTGATAGCAGAGTGGTCCTTGGAGCAACCCCGTGGTTGTTGTGGTCTGCTTCAGCAGACCTGCCGTCGGGGCGTCGTAGTTGAATGCGTAAGCGATCCTGCGACGCCCCATTAAAACGGGGGAAGGTTTTGTGGGTTTTAGTGGGTAGTGCTGGCTTTGCCGGTGAGTCCCACGCCTCGTGCGTAAATGCATTTCCCAACGTTAAAAAAAGGCTACTTTTTCCTGTGAAAGTTTTTGTCATTCCTCCGGGAAAACACGTTATGACACAGCCCAAAAAATTATTTATGATCAGAATTACTTGAAACTTGATATTAATACTCTTCAATACAATTGAATAAATACATGTTTTAGCATTTTTCGAAATTCATCTCATAAGGGGGTAAAATAGGACATGAAAATTTATATGAAACCTACCTTTTTAGAGTATTTGTAGATTTAGCGTGAGCGAAGTCGCGGGTTCTGCTAGTTCACTTATAAATATTAAATAATACGGAAGAGTTGAATTTATTTCAAGTTTAAATCGATTCTATGTTTTTTGTGTTCACGTCCGACTTCCGGTTCCTAAAAATACTCTCATTCTTACAACAACGACTCTTTTGAAATGCTTATCTGATTGAATTTAAATCAATATTAAAAATTAATAATGAAGTATGATTCATAGTATAAGATCGCATTTTATGCAGTATAGCTGTAGACGTGAAGTATATTATTTAAATGTTCGTTCTATTACTCTTGTGAGATAAAAAAGACAATCATGATACTACTTTCTATTTCATCCTATATATCGCCACGGAGAGTATTCGGACACCATACCTGGCATTAAACAAATCACAGTCCAATATTTGCATGATCGATACAAATCTTCGTCTCATTTGGGGCATGAGCCAGCGTAGCGGTGTTTTAGCTACGAGCCAAATACAACGTTGGTTTAATTATAGAACTGTTTTGCAGTTTAACATTAAATACTTTTTAATTCATTATTTTAGCCCTTTTCACTACTACAAAAAGGTTTACTGTGTTACCCAATCTAAATCTGTTACCTTATGATTTACGCCAAAATTAATCAAGATTAGTAATAATTATCTTAATAAATTTTTAAGAATTCTACTTAAAACCCATTTAATTATTCAACATTTATTTTTCTTATTTTTATTGTGCTTGTACTTCAATATTATTATGGTAACAGCTATAATATTCAACTTTCTTTAACTCAATTAAATAGCGACAATTCTCACATAGAAAACTTAGTTTTCTTTCGATTATAAAACTTTTTAATAAAAAAATAAAAACCGACTTCAAACAAAAGCACTAAAAAGTGAAAAATAGCTGATTGGTAGTTTTCATTTACTATACATACCTAATCAAATATTTTCGAAGTCGGTGTGCTTTGCTTTGTATGGGCTGGGACCGATTTCAAAAATATTTAATTAGGTATGTATTTAATAGGTAGGCTTTAATTACTTAGCCAAAGCACACCGACTTCGAAAATATTTGATTAGGTATGTATAGTAAATGAAAACTACCAATCAGTTATTTTTCACTTTATAGTGCTTTTGTTTGAAGTCGGTTTTTATTTTTTTGTTAAAAAGTTTTTATTTTTCCCTTTTTAGTGTAGACAGTAGTAGCAAAGTAAGAATTCCAACGTGTTAGGCTTGTCAAATCAAACAAAATAAGCCCAAACTCAAAGTATCTACTATTAGCCGTTGAAGAGTTCCACCTATCCACCTTCTGGCCTTACCATCAGATCAGGTCAACAATACCGAACCACCGTACTATCAACGGAAATAAAAACACTTGCAAATTTAAAGTTAATATGACAATTAGAAGTAGGTTAAATTCATCATTAGCTATTTTTCCACCCTTAGGGGTGCTATATTTTTTTTTGAAATTTGAATGGGACCAATCTGGAAGTATACACTTTCAAACAACACAAAAATTGTCCAATTCGGTTAATAAATAACGGAGTTCTGAGGTAACAACATAAAAAAAAAATACAGTCGAATTGAGAACCTCCTCCTTTTTGAAGTCGGTTGAAAACTATACGAAATTGAAGATCTCGTTAGTTAACTTTGTAATGGCACGACCTAAAAATACCTAATAAAAAAAGGTAGAATCTCTTTTGTTCCGTAACATATTATATTTAAAATTACAATATATTATAAAAACATTTAAAACTAGTTAAAGTAATTAATACCAATGATTTTATTAACTATAGATATGGTATATTCATAGTAAGTATTTGGGTAGCGGATCGTCTTACTACTATATAAATGCGAAAGTTTTGATGGATGGACATTTGTTACTCAATCACGCCAGAACGGCTGAACGGATCTGGGTGAAATTTGGCACAGTGATAGATTATAGTCTGGAATAGCACATAGGCTACTTTTTATCCCGGAAAAATTTACGCTTCCCGTGGGATAGATTAGATTTTCTTTCTCACTAGGGACGAACCCGAGTGATGCGAGGGTAAGCCACTAGTACGTCATAAAGAGTACCTATGTCAATTTTCAAAGAGCTGTGCAACTTTTTGGCAGCATTTTTTTTTCTTTCGCCAGTTATGAAACTTAGATCGTAATTAGAAGACTATATAAAAAGTTTGTTAACGAAGGAAGCAGCTCGCTAAACCGTAACGGACCGGAAATATCGTAGTTGCTATACCTTTTCATCAGGCGTTATTTTTTAAATAAGTGCTGCTTTATTTTACTATATCAGCTCACATAAAGCAACCAGTTATCTATAAAGTGGTAAGTAGATGAGATACGCAATTAATTTTCATCGCAATGGATGATAGTTAACAATCTTGTGTCATTTGACACAGAAGTCTATCAATACCGTTATATTGATACTCGCAACAATGGGAATTATAAGGTCTATATAATTTTATCGAACAATTAAAATGTATTTGCTTTTATTAAAAAATGAGACCTAGAGATGGATTGAGGTTATTTCGAAGACACATTTGGCTCAGTTTGTAGTGAACCCACTTGCTGTACCAACGGTCGTGGATTCGAGTCCCACTGGGGGCATTCATTTGCGTAATCAGCACTCATGTTTGTATTCCCGTCAAGGTTGTTCATATTTATAATATGTATGTATTTAACGTTATATATGTGTTGTTTATCAACTATCTGGTATCCATAAGAAAAGCCTCGTAGATTACCATGGAACTAGATGGTGCGGTGTGTTAATGTCCCAACATATTTTTTTATTTTACTGTACCTTTTTTTTTTAACGTTGGGAAATGCATTTACGCACGACGTGTGGGACTCACCGGCGTAATACAGCCAGTACTACCCACTAAAACCCAACAAAACCTTCCCCCGTCCTAATGGGGCGTCGCAGGATCGCTTACGCATTCAACTACGACGCCCCGACGGCAGGTCTACCGATGCAGACCACCAAAACCATGGGGTTGCTCCAAGGTCCACTCTGCTATCAGAGAAGTACCAGGAGCAACCCGCATGGTACACCGCCCCCGAAGAGGGCCACCTCCCACCGCCCACCGAAGTGGGCAACCTCCCTGTGCGTTTCTTAGCTTCGAGCCCGGTTGGGTTGCCGGGCACTACTGAGCCCCCCCCCCCCCCCCACCACGACAAGGTGAACGCACGTTGGGGGGGTTATTTTATTGTACCTACCCTAAGCCTCGGTCAGCATGTCCTACGGATAGGTAAAAAATATCCTACTGCGTGTCCAAGTGAACATCACTCGGAATCATCTCAATTCAATTCAATCCTCTTGTTAATGGCTTCAAAACGTACCAGTTGAGCACCGGAACCATCTCATACCAGTCAATTTGACTATTTTGACATATTTTTATCTCAAAAATGTCAATAGCAAATACCTAAACACAGGAAAAAACAACATTTAATCTGTTCCGTTTTTCTCTATATGTTGATAGTTTTATTATTAATTTACAGAGGCGTTGACACCTAACGATGAAAACAGGAGTATAAAATAAAAGAACGTTTAAATATAGATCATCTACTACGATCGTAACTCTACCAGTTTATTAAACGGTTGGTGAGCATTTAATTCATACACTACATTAGTTGGAATATACGAAAGCATTTGTATCTAAATATTCAAAAATTAAATGGCCGGTTTTTGGTCCTTAACTAACAATTTAAAGCGTTAGTTTATTTATGTATTAATTTATAATCAAAACAAATAACTTTAACATAATAATAATCATTCTATTAATAAAAAAGACAAATATGTAAATTATACACATAATTACAATATAATAAGTTGTATTTTTTGATGGAAATCGAGTCTCAGAATGAAAATCTCCTATTAAAAGTTATAAGATCTCACTTGTTTAAACTTTACTTTCTGAATGAAAACTTGAGCCTTGAAAAGAAAATAAAAGCTAAATAATTTAGGTGAATTCTTAACTTTTCCAACGTTATTTTATTTTATCCGCAAATGCACCAATTCATGTATTATTTAACAATGAAAAATAAAAAATGCGCTCTAGTTATCCATCACGGCCGAATTAAGACCATACAAAAAGAAAAACAGCTGGTGAATATCAAAATATTCTTGGTGGGCGCATAAATCAAGTGAATGAATTTCTAAAACTCTCCTATAAAAGCTTTCTAAAATAAACAAAACTCATTGAGACTATAGGTGTGTAATGTTTTTAGTACTAACATCGTCCTAGACAAGATTTAATTAATCAATATTATTTTTTTCATAAGTACCTAAGTACAAAATACCTACAAATTCTCAAATTGTTTATAAATAAATAAATAATCATATGCCATAATGTCTGGATTTTTTTAAAAGTTTTTTCTCCCTCAAGTACCGACAAATAGCATCGTGCAACTAAAGCGAATGGTGACTCACGCACCATATACTTCTTACAGGTTATACTAGAAGATTTTCCTTATATTTCGTTAGGCACAGTAGTACTGTATGGTTTAATAATACTTATTATCAAGGCAAGATTGTAATATCTTACCTGAGATATTCTGGCCGTAATAAAGAATGTATTTTAGATCGATCGTATATAAGGAAACTTTTCCAAGAAAATGTATCGATGCCACCGCTATAGAAATCCTTGGGACGTGAATCGATTAGCCAAAATATAAAAGTAGATTTTCATCGGCTCATTTGAGTTAAAATTCAAAACACTAAGAGTTCTGTGGCATGTATTTCATAGTATTTCTAAGAAAACAGAACTATTCACGTCCACGTACGGTATTTATAAAATTCTAGCAATATAGCCTGTATATAGTAATTAGTATCTGAAGTCATATCAGTTCCCCTTTCTTTCCTGGTAAAAGAATTCAAAATATATAAGTATGTAGATTGTTTTAAAATTCTCAGAAAAAAATAATACCAAAAATTCAGTTTTTAATTTCCCATGTTACGGTCTTTACAACTAAAAAATAATTTATGATATCATGTACACATACCTACTTTTTAAAACCTATATGCTATGGCATTATAAAGATTAATAAAATATACATTTCTTTAAATGTTTATTTATACATAATTGCGACGACTACTATTTATTCCACTTATTTTTATAGTGTTCTATCGTGGATTTATAGTTAGAATGTTGTCTTTTTGTCGACCTAGATAATACCTATAGACACACAAGGAACAACTTAACAGATAATCAGATGATTAAATTTAAATTAATTTGCCTAAAGCACTAAGTTTATTTTACTATTGTAAATACTTTTTCGATTTCTTCTATTAAAAACACATCTTACAAACACAATCAGTTCTAACGCCATATATGTTCAATATTTTCGCATAATGTGAACTTACGTAAGAAGATATAATTTTTATTCATATATACATACAATAAAATTGTAACTAAGCCGAATCTGTACATTAAATATTTTTTGGGAAATCTTATTGAAATAGACATTATTATCCATACAGAGGCCGAATCTATAGTTTAAGAATTTTTGTCTGTCTGTCTGTCTATCTGTTACCGCATCATGGAAAAACCACTGGAGGGATTCTGATGAAATTTGTTATGATTATAGCTGGTTATACGGTTAATCTTATACTAAACGTTAAAACGTAAGTAGGGACGAACCCGAGCGGAACCAGGGTAAGTCGCTAGTCGCTAATATAAATAAAATAAAACATTTTTAATTCGGAAAATTTGTGGTTGCTGGAACTAAGGGCATAAATGAAGATTTGGTTTTGAAAAACATAATATAGGTTAGTATTAGGTATAAAAAACAAAAATTATTTAAAAGAATATGTATCAAATCTTTTTACCTTTTTGAGAACTATAAAATACTAAGTTGTAGAACTAACTAGTAAACTATACGTCTGACGTCATAAAGTTCATCATTCATGACAAAATATTATAATCTTATTCTTGTATTGCCATCTCATATTAAATCAATATCCAAATAATCTCAACTAGTTTCTACTTTGGCACATTGATTTTGTTATAGTTTATTATCAACAATAGCAATTAATATTGCCATACGATAATTATGTTCTTATCGTGGGTATCAACTAATAGTAATCACACACATCTACATCTGCAAAATATTTATATTTCTAATTTAATTTTACTTAATTTTAAGTAACGTTATTAAGGAGAGTTAAATTGGAATAAAATAAAAATGCAAAGACCGTGTTTTCCATAATATTCATTACATGGACAACAAAATTAATTAACAAAGATAGTACAAAAAATAAGCTATGTTTACGGCCGCTAAATTAAAAAAAAACATGCAATCGGAAATGCTCGATATCACAAAAACTGTTTAACATATTTTCCTCAAAAATTTTTCTTGAAAGTTTTTTGAAATATTAATTACTACCTAAATATAACCTGCTAGATATTTTACTAAAATATTGTGAAGAACATTGAACAAATTCAAAGGTTTTATTTATATAAAAAAGATGAATTTATCCCAATAACCAATAAATATTCATAAAACCTATACGGATAAAGAAAGGCTAGTAATTAGTTAATATTTATTCATTAGACGTCATCACAAATACGAATGTGTGAATCACAATATGTAAATTCACCGTATTTCATTCATATTTGAAGCTTTCGGGAATTTTAAATTTATATTTGATCTGACTGTTTTTTAGAAATTATGAATATTCATCAATTATATTATAATATATAAATAATAATTCAGCAACCATATGGACAGCGTGTTCACCCACGGGTATTAACTTGTACAAACATACCCACACATATTTTGACGCTTCAAAACCACAGATTTACAACAATGATTGGAAAATAAATTTATATATAAATTAAAATTAGTCTTTTATTAGATTCTAGCATCTTTATAGCCATAGAACATCCCGAATAAATAGGATTTCAAGTGAATAGCACTTCCAATTCTTTGCTCTCTGTCTCAAGTACGATTTATCCTATAGAATATTTTTAGGACCAAATTTCTCGTGAAAAACTTAAAAAAAACCCGAATTCCAGGCACTAAAATTTGAAAAATAACTAAACGGGAGTTTTCATTTAGAATAGATACCTAATCAGATATTTTTGAAATCGGTGCCAGCCGATACCAAGCAAATCTAATAACTTCGATACGTAAAATACAACACAGATTTATGTATAATATTTTAACTATTAGATATTCATATCTTAAAATATTTATTCCGACGAATTGAGAACCTCCTCCTTTTTGGAAGTGGGTTAAAAGCTGTTATGTTTATACTCTAAGGAATTTGTATTATAAAGCTTATTATATTTTGTCGAAAACTTGTTTTCGGTGCCATTTTTCTTACGTAGCGGACTAACGGATACAAATCTAACTGGAGGACAATGAACTATACAAATCTATCAAATCAGAACTCTCCTTAAACGTAAAGGTCAGACGAAATCCTAAATAAGAGTAATGATTTCTATTTAATATTTAGTTTCCATTACATATGCCTTTTTTGTAGTAGATAAGTATATAATTATAAAATAACCATATCGAAAACCTTTTAAGAATAAGCACCTGGGCCACCGAGCTTTGCTCGGAGTTTTTAGACAAAAAGTACAATTTTTTTAAAAAAAATAAAACAAAAAACTTGAATAAATACAAAAAAAAATTATACCTTTGTATCCGACCGGGATTCGAACCCGGACACCTATGATTGTCAATCTTGCGTCTTTTTTTTAAAAAAAACTAATAACTTGAATAAATATTAAAAAAAAAAAACGCTTGACCACGATGCTTATTCCCGAGCGTGTAAATTACCGACCATATTTTGCGTGGAATAGCAAAAGAAAACTGTATGAAAACGCGAAAACTCGCGTTTTCTCAGATATAAGACTAATCTAGATCGATCTATCGCCCCCGAAACCCCCCGTGTACTAAATTTCATGAAAATCGTTGGAGCCGTTTCCGAGATTAAGATTACAATTAAAAAAAAAAGTATTATTATTCGCCAATAGATGTCAGAAAGAGTTATTTTAAAAGTTTAAATATATTAGATTAGATATGCCAATACACCTTTCGTCTTTGTTTTTTTATTATTAGAACTCTTTAAATTCAGCTGTTCAGATTGTATTATTTAATATGAAAATATCATGCAATTTCAAATTTGTTATGAACAAAGGTAAAGAAAAAGAAGCCCCCAGAGAGTTCTTCGAAACTTTAATTAGTTAAACGTTTCTGGGTCTAGCTTTATTTAAAACTTTTAATTTGTACTATTTGTTCTTTTTGTTCAATGATTTTATAACATTTTATGAACTTCAGTTTAGTTGTCATGTTTGTTTAATAAATAACGAAATTAGTAGTAGAAATTAGACAAGTGGGAGTCTGACCCGCACACCGACTTCCTTTTGAGATACGGAACTCTAAAAATTGAAACTATACATAGCTATGATATAATTATTTGACTGAATATATAAATATTATCAATTTTTTTTTAAATTTTTAATTTAATTTTTTTTAATACTTATATACTTATTTGTCCAGCTACTTTATTTTGTCTTTATTTGTATACTAGCGACTCACCCTCGCTTCGCTGGGGTTCGTCCCTAGATTGATTCCCCATCAAACTTTCATCCCCATTTTCACCCGCTTAAGGGATGATTTCCGGGATAAAAACTATCCTATGTCCTTCCCAGGGTTTCAAACTATTTTCTTAGCAAATTTCATCTAAATTGGTTCAGTAGATCCAGAGATTACCCCCTACAACGTCATAAACTCACAAACTCACAATTCACAAACTTTACCTCTTTATAATTTCTAATTATAATACTAGTATAGATTAAATTTAGAGCATCTGGATAAAAGATTATTTATTTGTAAGTTTTAATTTTCGATTATGTGACAGGCCCGATTTGGATTACTTAGGTTGAGAAGGCTAATGGAAGGAGAGAGAAGGAGAGAGGACAAGGAGATAAATATATGAAGGCCAGAGCTATACTACGCTTTGCTGCCGCCTCCATATAGCCTTCTCGTTAGGTCTTTTTTTTGTTTTAAACCTAGAACTCCCAATATTTGCTTTTTTTTATTTAAGGTTTGGTCACAGTTTTGACTTGAAAATTATAGGTGTCGGACAGTATCAGAAGAATCGGAACTTTAAATCTAATTTTTGAAAGAATGAGAATACGATAAATACGAGTATATGTATAGACATACATTTTGCGTGCCTTCCGAAAGCTCGAAATTAAAGATGGCGATGGCGATACTCATACTTTTTCTCTCATCTTGATTGTTAATTAAAAAAGTAAAAAAATATTTTTTTTTAATAATCAATAGCCGGACCAATTAAAATAATATTAGTCGTACAGTAACTGTATTAATTATATTAAATTATTCGTAAAGTTACTGTATCAATAGGTTCAGTTAAGTTATGAGTGCTCTTATGTACGGGGACTTCATGCACATTAAAGTAGTCATTTCATTACGCTATTTTATATACCACTAGCGACTTCCTCGCTTCGCTCAGGTGTTCCTGGGTATGTTTTCAATAGATAAAAATAATTATTCTAAGTTTGTGTGTGCTTCACGGACTTTTTCGTAAAATCGTAAATTCGAATTTTGCGTAATTTGCTTAGAAGTTTTTGTAATTTTAAAATTAAGTACATATTGTTATAATTCTAATAAAGTGTTATTAATACAGTATATTATACTGTATTAATAACACTTTATTAGGATATAATATTATATGCTTTACGCCTAATAACAATTCATGGTTCAGCAACTTTATAGAAAATACATACGAGTATAAAGTGGAAATTTTGACTTTTCAATAGAAATATATCAGCGTTTACTCTGTAGCGTATAATAGAAAGGAAATAGAATAGAGCGATATGTGAAATTTATAGCTCATCCGTGAAGACACTTGAGTACACATAGTAGAATGTAAGTAGAAATAGGTCTTTATAACTGAAAGCTTTTAATAATAAACTTTTAAAGAATATCCCGTATAAAATATATGTCATAAAATAATAGGTAATGTTTTTATTACAGTTACAGTTACTCCACGTCATCCCACTGCTGGGCAAAAGCCTCCCCTCTACGTTTCGAAATCCAGTCTTGGGCAAAAATAGGCCAATCGCGTTCATCTCACCACCTAGTACTTGATCTGCCGCGACTCTGCTTTCCTGCCTCAGAGCTCCACTTTTGGTAACTTTGGTTTACAATTTTGTAGTTTTTATTAAGTATATGTCAATAATATAATCCTTTGTCCTTACTAACATGTATCTAATAAAAAGTTAAAAACCAAAAACTCATTAACTGAAACCGAAAATGCTTTAAATTATTTTTTCAAAGCAAACAATACAACTTTCCTTCAATAAAATCATAACAATGTCTGCTATGAAAAGTTGACGAGATTAAAAATTTAATAAAAGTTAGTTGTAACAACGAATATTCAGGGAGACGTTGCGGAACTCAACAAACATCACAATTTTGGATTAGGGTATTACAGAAAAAAATCAAAATGAAATGTTTACATTAAATGTCAGGCTCATTTCAACAGTATTCTGTACTCACCCTCGCTTCGCACGGGTTCGTCCCTAGGTTCATTTTAACGGTTAGTATGGAATAGATGAATTATATATAATACTAGCATTGCCCGCGGCTCCACCCGCGTTCAGATGACCAAAAACCAAATACTTAGGTTTTACATATTAGTATACTCTTACGATGTAGTTTTCGTATTTTTTCTCAGAAATGAAACATTTTCCCGCGGTAAAAAGTATCCTATATGTTGACCCGGATAACCATCTATCATTATACCAAATTTCATCCAAATCCCTCCAGTGGTTTTCTCGTGATGCGGTAACAGATAGGCAGACAGACTGACAGACACACAGACAAAAATTCTAAAAACTATAGATTTGGCCTCTGTATCGATAATAATGTTTATTTCAATAAGATTTTCCAAAAATATTCAATGTACAGATTCGGCTTAGTTACGATTATATTATATGTATAGATTAGCTATCCCTTGAGTAGTAGCATGATGTTATATAGCCTTTTTCAACAACCGGGGAACGCGATCTGAACGCGGGCGGAGCCGCGGGCAATGCTAGTTTATTATATAATAGCAGTGTGATTTGAAAATTATTAAAATTATTTCATATATGTTGTAAATTAGCTAGATTACATTTCCATCGGTCGATTGTAACTTAAGTTTCATGTTCTGTGCACTCGCATATTATAAATTGGGCATCATTTTCAATGGTTGTAGAGTTATAAATATTATTTTTAAAGACTATATAATAATAGGCGTCACTATGCATGACAAAACATGAAAACGATACCACATGATATGAAGGCAACAATTTACAAGCGAGTTAACACTTAAAGTGACTTTGCTAATATGTTACTCAGAACTGATGAATATTCTCATAATACATAATTATTAAAGCTTAACGTATAGGTGTTTGTTAATATTATATTTATTAAAATCGTGTCATAACTATCTCTCTATATTATTTATTATACTTATTTGTTTCATTTGTTTTTGTCTTTAAGTTAACTGAAACTATTTTCAACGTATTCTTTACCTTGAAATATAAAATAATTTTAAAACAAAATTTATTTTTGTTTAAAATAAAAATGTTTAATATAGTATTTCTTCTGGGAAAAACAATCAAGATTATGGGTGAAATATCTTGAACAGCAATATACAGTCCCATATTTCAACTCAGTACAGCAATTACTTGTGACAGTGTTTTATATAGCTAGAGACGCGAGCTTCTAAACCTGAAGAATATTATGAAAAATAGCGGCACTATGCTACAATTTTGTTGGGTTAAGAAAATGACATTCATTTTTTGTTTAAATACCATTTATTTAGAAAACCTCACAATAGTGATAGCGATATTTTAAGTTTTTTATATTGTGAACAGAACGATGTCAAAAAAAGATCAAATGAAGCGAAAACAAATGAATCACTAAATTCGAAACACAAATATACAAACCTAAATTAGAAGTAAATTTGAATTTGGAATTCCTAACCAAACGCCAGATATTTGAGATTAAAGTGGCCAGTTCGACAAAACGTCAAATTCATAAGTAAGGACCTAATATTATATTTTTAATAACTTGTACACAAATTTAAATAAAGATTTTGAATTCAAAATAGTCTGAGATTCAAAGGTTGTCTTAATAATTTCTTAGATTTACGGAAATATTTGGCATTTATACAAATAATAAAATAATACATAAAATATTTTTGAAAACTGAAAATTACATTAAATATCTTTTTGAAAATCTTACTGTAATAGCTATTATTATCGATACAGAGGCAAAATCTACAGTTTTTAGAATCTTTGTCTGTGGCTGGATCACACGGTATGGTGATAGCAGATTATTCGGGTCAACATATAAGATACTTTTGCTGCGGAAAAATGTCTTTTCTCTAAGGAAAAATACAAAAGCTGGACAAAATAAAATCACACCAAAACTATAAACAATTTAGCCAAATAACTTACAAAATAGGGCAAACCATTATTGTAAATAGTTTCTCTGGAAGAAACTATATCAATAGCGATATTTTATACGTAAAAATAATTCAACAACTATACATTTAGGTATTACGAGTATATATAGAAAATTATCACTAGCCATGTGTTCTTAAAATAGTTAATTTTAACTCCAAAAAAAAAATATATACAGATATTATCACCTTTTTATGATTTTATTAGAATTACTAACAGAACCCGCGACTCGGCTTATTTGGGTTTATAAATAAGTAATTTATGAGTTATATTTATATTTTGTTACAAAAAAAGTTCATGTTTATACTATGTTTCAACATATTATGGAAAACAAATTTTATATTTGCTTAACTGAAAAAATAGGTGTCAGAAAGTACCCCATATCTAAAAAACCACGTAACGTATATTGAGCAAAGCAATTTTCGTTAAAAGTATGTTAGAAGCTTTTTTACCCCATTTTTTCAGATTTTTTGCCACGATTTCTTCAAAGATAAGTAAGTAGAGCCCGGAGGAAGCTTTTTGGACAAAATACAATGTTTACGACTTTAGAGTTATATAGCCCATATTAGCCGAACTGCGTTTTATAATATAAAAATGCTTAGAATCATTTACCTTATATAGTCGTGAAACTATCATAGCCAGATTTTTACATTTCAAGATCAAGGCTATATACATATAAAATAGATTTTTTTTTCATTTGAAAATTGTTTCAAGCAGTAAAATATTATGAGTTAGTAACCAACCCTTGTTTTGTGACAAATTAATATTTAGAAAAAATAATATTATGTACATTAAATAATCATTATCTATACATATAATAAAATTGTAACTAAGCCGAATCTGTACATTAAATATTTTTTGGAAAATCTTATTGAAATAAACATTAATATCGATACAGAGGCCAAATCCATAGATTTAGAATTTTTGTTTCTCTGTCTGCCTGTCTGACTGTCTGTTACCACATCACAGAAAAACCTCGGGAGGATTTTTTTGAAGAAACTCGGTATGGTGATAGCTGGTTGCCCGGGTCAACATATAGGATACTTTTTACCGCGGGAAAATATCTCATTTCTGAGAGAAAATACAAAAACTGCAATGTAAGAGTATACTAATATGTAAAACCTAAGAATTTGGGTTTTGGTCATCTGAACGCGGGCGGAGCCGCGGGCAATGCTAGTACATAATATATTATTATACCTATATTACTCGCCCGCATTTTGTGGGCGTAATGGGTACATAAATGTTTCTTTTGATCTTCAAAGACCTTAATGTTTATTTAGGTTTTATACTTGTAAATTAAATATTTAGGTTAAATAAAAAAAATGTATGTAGTATATGTAATTTACATATCTTGCTAGACTTTTTCATTGCAGTTGATAAAACGTATTCCTCACTCCAGTCTCTGCTTTTTCCAGAAATGAGAAAAGCGGAAGGTATTAATAGAGCAAGACCCCGTGAACCCCAGACCTTCGTTATTTTATAAAAGCTGAAAGTTTGTCAGCACATGCTCCCAACATATTTCTATTAGATCGGTAAATAATAATAAAGTGTGATTTTTTGGTATTACCTTCAGAATATTCTTAAAAATCACGTCATTCATTGCTAGAACACTTAACATCCTGGCAACCCCTTGCCAGACACCCTTAATGTTCATGAAATTATAATTCTACTTACGTTATAGTATAAAAGCTGATTTTTATATATAATACTTGGGTAATATTTAGATGATGTCTCCTCACTAGCCAGACATTTTTGATAGTTCCAACCCCTTGCCAAACAAGCATGTAAATCTTAAGAAGAGATTCGTGATTAGAATGACTTATGCTAATAAACCTTATGGCACAGATTTATATAACTAATAATCTCTGTAAATTTTAAAAACATCTTAAGAAAAGACATTCGATGCTACAACTACCTTAAATTCTTAAAATATTAAATTTATTCTGTCAATAACAGGTTATATAAATAAAAACTTTTTAACAAAAAAATAAAAACCGACTTCCGGGCACTAAAATGTAAAAAATAACTAAACGGAGGTTTTCATTTCGAATAGATACCTAATCAGATATTTTCGAAGTCGGTGCCAGCCGATGTAAAGCAAATCTAATATATTTCGATACGTTAAATACATAATATTTCCCTATTAGAAATTCATATCTTAAAATATTGTAGACTGGCACCGACTTCAAAAATATCTGATTAAGTCCGTGGTAGCCCAGTGGTAACGCGCTCGCTTGGGAATCCGAGTGAAGCCGTTTCAAATCCCGGCTCTCGCACCTCATATTTTCATGTGCAAATCATTTCTAACTGATTACCACTTGTCTTACGGTGAAGGAAAACATCGTGAGAAAACCTGCATGTCTGAGAAAACCTAGCAAGTTTTCAAAAGGACATGTGAAGTCCGCTAACCCACACTCGGCCAGCGTGGTGGACTATGACCTGATTCCCCTCGTACTGAAGGGAGGCCTGTGCTCAGCAGTGGGACGTTAAAAAGGGCTGAATACGGCACAAATAATTATCAACAAATTGCAAACATAATATAGTACGTATTTCGTATCTATACTAATATTATAAAGAGGTAGTTTGTGATATTGTGAGTTTGTGAGTTTGTGACGTTGTAGGGGGTAATCTCTGGATCTACTGAACCGATTTTCAAAATTCCTTTACCAATAGAAAGCAACGTTCTTTCTGAGTGTCATAGGCTATATATTAACCCGAAGAATGAAAAGGCTTTTTCGTGGTAGTCGGATTTGCAAAGTAAGTCGGAGAAAAAACGGTCGAACGAAAACGTTTCTTACGAACGCTGCCTTAACAATGAGAGATATATGATTATGTCCTAGAGAAAAATTGTAGAGCTTAATAATGCCTACAAAAAAGTCAGCGATAGCATACGTCTAACTTTTATATTTAAGTCACAAAAAGTAGTTTTTATATTAAAAAAGTAATTTAAATCGGTAGGTAATGTTTATTGGTCATATAATTATCAACAATTTTGAATTCTTAACCAAATAAGTAAATTTATCGTCTAAAATGTTTAAAACAAAAAACTTTTCCCATTTACTGCATATAATTTGGACAAATGGTTAAAGAGATAATACGATGTACACTTAGGTATGGAATCGCGAACCCGTCGTAGCCTATTAATATTTCTATAAGATGGTTTTTTTTTCATAGATAACACGTCAATCTATCTATACTAATATTATAAAGAGGTAAAGCTTATGAGTTTGTGAATTGTGAGTTTGTGACGTTGTAGGGGGTAATATCTGAATGTACTGAACCGATTGAGATGAAATTTGGTAAGAAGATAGTTTGAGACCCTGGGAAGGACATAGAATACTTTTTATCCCGGTAATTATGCCCTAAGGGGGTGAAAATGGGGATGAAAGCTTGTATGGGGAAGCAAGCTATATTGATATGATAATATGTTATAATAAAACTGTAGAAGTCGAATGTCGAATGGTTTTTTTATTACACGCCATGAAAAATGTTCCAAACAAGTTTGAAGGCATTTCTAAGAAAATGTTGCAAATGGTCACCAAATTCGAAGCGCTAAGAATTGACTTTATTTTTGATCAATACCTGACTTCATCGATCAAAGATTACGAACATTATCAGCGATTAGAATCAGCACAATAATTGGAGCTACATCATAACTGGGCCTGATCAAATACGTCCGAGTGATTTTGCGTAAGAATTGAGAAATTTAAATTTAAAACAAGCTCTAGTGGATTTTTTCATTTTGCATATTTGGGCCAGTAATGAAATATATAAGTATGTTTATCTTTTGTAATCACTTATTTAGCTAAAGAATGTATGAAATGTATGGAAATGTATTAGATATGTTGTAACTTTAATAACTTTTTACTCCTACGTTTCCTCAAAATATTTTTTATATATTTGGGCTCCCTGTTACCTTGCCTATCCAAAAATACCACCCACTTCGCCAGGGGCCGCGTCCCATATACTAATCTTGTGCCTAAAAATGGATAATAATATTTTTAATAATGATTTGTTATGCTCATAATATGTTTTCTGAATAATGTGTTTCGTATAAGTGTAAGGTTTCGCTATTTTAATGTATAATAAAATAGTTTTTAATTGGTTATACACGCCACACTGGCGACGCGAACGCACAAATTGTTATATTTTTGTATGAGTTCTTTATAAATCAGGCAGTTAAAAATTACGAGAATGTTTAGGCCGAAAAAAAAATTTAAATATAATTAATAATAGAAAGAATAAATAAACGAAAGAGGGGATTGGTGGGCGGAGAGTTGACAAGGGTGGATGCGATCCGTGACTTTTGCTGGAGCAAAGAAATAAGAAATTGTTGAGAATATAAATTGTAACTAAATCTGTTAAAATATATAAGTTTTGAAACATTATGCTGGCTTTTCCTGAGATATCCTATATAAGTAAGTATATTTCCTAGATCCTAAGCGTCGTTTTGCTGTTTTGTGCTAATAAGGGGCGAGAGTGGGAAAACGGGATTTTGTTTGAGCTGACTCTTGGAGATAACACCTGATGAAAAAAAAACCTGGATGACAAATTAAACTAAAACGCTCTCATAATTTTAAGGAGCGTATTAAATTACTGTAAAGATGAGGAGATTATAGAGGCACTCACGAAACAAAGTAGTTCAATATTTAGAGGCATCCTGGAAAATGAATATAGAGTTAAGGTGAGGCACAGGAGAAAGGCGAGGAACCCTCATGAGTCCCACGTAGTCATGGAAGTCTCGCCTGAGGTATGGAAGGCGGCCACAGAGGTAGGGAATCTTTACGTGGAGCTGCAAAGGGTGCCGGTCTTCGACCTGTACCCTCTAGTGCAGTGTCCGCGCTGCCTGGAATTCGGTCACGGCAAAAAGTAGTGCACGGAGAGCGTGGACCTGTGCAGTTACTGTGCCGAACTGCACATGAAGGAGCATTGCCCGAGCTTCCGGGATGGTTATAATGATGAATCGATTTTGATTATGTTTTTTTTTGTATTGAGAATTTTATTCAATTGATATATTATATATAATTGTATTGAAGGGCATTAATACCAAATTTCAAGTAATTCTGATCATAAATAACTTTTTGGTTTGTATTATAACGTGTTTTCCCGTATGAATGAAATAATCCCCGCGGTAAAAAGTAGCCTATTTCACTCTAGAGCCCTCCAACTAACTATCTCCACACAAAAAATCACGCCAATCCGTCAATCCATTTCAACGTGGAAGAAGACAAACATACAATTTACAAACAAACAAACAAACAAACAAACACACACACGCACACACGCACACACGCGCACACCACACGCACACACGCACGCACACACGCACACACACACACACACACACACACACACACACACACACACACACACACACACACACACACACACACACACACACACACACACACACACACACACACACACACACACACACACACACACACACACACACACACACACACACACACACACACACACACACACACACACACACACACACGAGCGCGAGAGCGCGCGCGTCGCACGCACGCGCGCACACTTTCGCATTTATAATATTAGTATGGATATTAAGTAAAAGCAACATATGTGCTCAACTGTAACTCCTAAAAGCCGTTAGCAAATAACCTAAATAATAAATTCTGAGTCGAATCTGTACATTAAATATTTTTTTGGAAAATCTTATTGAAATAGTCATTGTTATAATCGAAACAATAACAAAGGCCCAATTTATAGTCTTTACAATTCAAGTTATATTATCTGTGATCGAAGCAGTGAAGCACTTTAGTCTGTAGTGTAGTCTGTAATCTGTATAATAAAATATACTCTGTGGTGTCGAGGACGACCATAGAGTATATTGCTACATATATAAAAGGACGACCGACGGGGAAGTACTTTTATAAGTTGTACACTAAAAGTAAACAATTATATAACTATATAATAATAGTTTCAAACGCCTCACGTTTTATTAGTATTAAGTATATTTATATAAATAATATACTAACTGTTCTATAAACCACATTATAGTGAATGTGAATGGAAAATGACGAAAATGTTGAAGATAGTTGAAGATTGATAACAATTTAATATTTGAATATTAACTTCAGTCACATATTCATTTAATCATTATTTATTTCACATTAATATGTACGTAATTAAATATGTTTATTATTTTATGAATCTATTATTTTCAGGATGTAAACACGGCAAACAATTACTTCGCAAATACCATATAGTACGCACCCTTAGATTATTTGCATATAAATAATCTAAGTACCTACGCACCTAATATGGGCAATATTTGTTTATGAGACACAGCTACGTTCTATTTGTTTGGTGAGTTATTCTCTTATTATTTACCTACCTACCTACTTATTTTTCGTAGATGGTTATTAGTTAGTACAATGTCAGTCATGTTTCATTTCCATTTTGAGAATGTACTTACATAATATGTAATATTTCCGAGTATCTACTTTTGCTAAAAGACTGCAAGATAAGTATTTTTTTAGAAGACAAAGATATTTTGTATGGTCAATACACACATCTACTGGGATTGGGCTCAACTTCAGTCTAAATGTGCCACAAATAATAACTATTGAGTATTTTTTGAATTATATTAGAAATTAATTTCAAGTCCTATTATATATTATTTGTCATATTATTATAGTTTCATATAAAAGCATATTTAATAAGTAAATTGAATTCCTTATACTAATTAGATCATTTTCCAGTTACAGATGTGATTGTACAGGAGGAATATGTTTGGCAATAAGTTTTGTTCACCGTGAAGTAAAAAAATATCATGTGAGATATTTATTTTCTGCTAATTATTATATTCAAATCAGAAATAGTTTTGTTTTAAATAAATAATCTTTCTTATAAATGCAGGTAAAATTAATCTATACTAATATTATAAAGAGGTAAAGTTTTTGAGTTTGTGACATTGTTGGGGACCATCTCTGGATCTACTGAACTGATTTAGATGAAATTAGGTAAGAAGATAGTTTGAGACCCTGGGAAGAACATAAGATACTTTTTATCCCAGAAATCATCCCTTAAGGTGGTGAAAATGGGGATGTAAGTTTTTATTGGGAAGCAAGTTAGGGATGAACCCAAACGAAGCGAGGGTGAGTCGCTAGTGAAAAAATAATTTTATTTGTTGCTTTAATTAAAGCATAATGATTTCTAAAATATACCACAAAAAGACAATAAAATATAACATAGCCAAATTAACTACAATTTTCTTAATCCCTGCCTATCGCGATACATGTAATATAGGTAAATAATTCTTCTATTGTTCTTCTTTAATGGAACTTTTTCTTTATTTTCATAAGATACTTTAATCTATACATAATATAATAAAATTGTAACTAAGCCGAATTTGTACATTAAATATTTTTTGGAAAATCTTATTAAAATAAATATTATTATCAATACAGAGGTTGGATCTATAGTTTTTAAAATTTTTGTCTGTCTGTCTGTCTGTTACCACATCACAGAAAAACCACTGGAGGGACTTTGATGAAATTTCATACAGTGATAGGTGGTTATTCGGGTCAACATATAGGATACTTCTTACCGCGGGAAAATGTCTCATTTCTGAGAAAAAATACAAAAAGTGAAATGTATATTAATATGTAAAACCTAAGAATTTGGTTTTTGGTCATCTGAACGCGAGCGGAGCCGCGGGCAATGCTATATCTGTATATAAATGTGAAAGTTTGTTACTATGGATGTTTGTTACTCTTTCACGCCAGAACGGCTTAACGGATCTGGATGAAATTTAGCACGGAGATAGATTATAGTCTGGAATAACACATAGGCTACTTTTTGTCCCGAAAAAATATACGGTTCCCGAGGGATAGATTTGTTTTTCCTATTTTTTTCCACTAGCCCTCTCATTTTTCTACTTATTAATGCACAAATAAACAGTTACCCCTAACTACTATGGACATATTTTATCAAAATAACATAAGTAGCAATGCGATAGCTGGAGATCTTAATCTAATGGGGAAGAATTGTGCCTTTTTCTCCCGCCAGGTGTCGCGATCACTATGGCCCGCAGTATATTGTAAAGCTCTATAGCGTGAATGGATTTTTTTTCGTTTTATGTAAAATTTAATTAAAATGAGAAATTGTGCAGCGCCAGGATGCAAAGAAAATAGACATCATTTGTTTCCAAAAGACAAAAACTGAAGAAATTGTGGGCTAATGCAATAAGACGACCAAAATTGGCGAAATCACAAACTTCATATTATTTCAGGCTATGTGGACATCATTATAAGAAAGTGATTTAAAAATCGTCTACAGATGAATATTTTATTTTTTGTACTTATTTAACGTATTAATCACAGACTCTCATACATACTTTCGTCTCCTATTTTGCCCCCTTATATTTCAAAAAAAAATGTATGCTTAGCAATCATAAATTTAAGCAAAAATAAAATTAGTTTTATTAATATTTATTCTGTATATTTTCAGGCACAAAATACATCAAGATATCACAGAGCAGGTCAAAGCTTTCTACAGTTTAATTACATTAACAATTTAATATGAAGAAAGAAATAGAATGAAGATTAAATTATAATAGCTTTTATTAAAATTATTTTTTTAATTAAATTAAAGCTGGTTGTCAAAACTGTCCATTTATAAATAAAGTAATCTAGTATAGACTTTTTACAACTTCAATTTTGTTGATCATATTATGTATATGATGTAAATGTAATACATATATTATGAAGGTGATGTTATTGAGAAATTGTTAAAATACTTATAGACTAAGATTTATTAATGTTAACCAATATTTGTAATATTCTAATTATCTTGTAATTTTTTCGTTATAATATAATATATACCTTTTGCAACTAATAATACAAAACAACCCTTTACACAGGATATGTAAAATATTCAAAAGTATATAAATAATGAAAACGACATTTTTAATAATCGTTTTTTATCATTAAAGAAAAAATTAAATTAATTATAGTTCCTAATTTTTTTTACATGAAATGTAAATATTATTTTCTTTTGGTTTTTTAATATTTTTATCTAACTTCAAATGCACATACTCATACTGTAATATTCACTTTTTGGTTAAGTTTGTTTATATAATTACATGTTTTTATGTGAATATCGGACGACAAATTTAAAATGATATTTTTCATACGTAGATGTAAATTTTTATAATTTGTTTTCTGTTTCTGTGCCTAAATAAATAAAATAAATATGTAAGTTACATGTTTATAATAATGAAAAATTAAAATAATAATGTTATAGTTACAACTTACAATGCACTTCATTAAGTAATCTACACTTCATGGTATTGTTATTAAACAATGTAATGAGAAAATGTGAATGAAGTACTTCAATAGTCCCAAAGAAGTTTTTATATGTTGTATAATGTCACTATTTAAGGCCTTGTCAATTATTTATGTCTATACTTACATAAATAAATAAATAATCGCACTCCACAATGAACTAGCTTTTTTTTGATAGATTAAATTAAATACTAAAGATGTAACATATTTTGACTATAATTGTATAAACTTATTTCTTATAAGACCTATAATGAACGACTATTATGGAATAAATTAATATTATCTTATAATAATAAAAAAGAGAAAATTGTATTATAATATTTAGTTGACCATACAAATTATAATATTGAAATAAGTAAAGTTGTAAATCGTGTGTACGTAATTTATTATTATTATGAATATTGAATTACATCACTTGCAGATATCTCAATTGGTGCTTCCACACAGCAGTTAAAAAATGTTATAACATTACATAACCTTTTTTAACACGCAAATTTTTTGTAACATTTAACATTCAGTAATATGTTAATTAATTATTGTTAGATATTTTTAAAGCTTCCACACTGATGAAACATGTTGTAGAAAATTTCCTAGTCTAGCTTTATAACCACTACTTTGGATTAGTTTGGTTCATATTTTAAAAAAGTTGCTGTTTTCTAACAAAAGTTACAAATTGTAATATGTTGCTTGGAATTGTTTCGTTAGCAAATGTTACAAAACATTTTATAAAAATATATTTAATAACTTGCTTGAAATATTTTTTTTTGCCATAAAATGTTCACTAACAATTGTTTACAATTTTTTTTTTAACTCCTGTGTGGAAGCTGCCATCTGAAGACTGAAACTACAACGATCAAGAAAAATACTTATTGCAACAATAATTCAGTGAATAAAGAAATATGTGTATATATTTTTATTGTTAAATATTATACATAAAAGGCTGTATACTTTTTTTTTCTTGTATATTAAACGATGAAAATGCTCGTCTTTCATTTTACCAATATCACTTCACGAAGTCTCACTAGCGACACCCAGTGGTGTATACGGTGAATGACAAGTCAAACTGTCAAAAGTCTATAGAGTAATAGTCTATGGAATATTGTCTCTATTGAGATAGAACCTAACCAACGTTAAAATGTTCTACAACTAACGATACACGCACGATTTCGAACCTACGGGATCAGTCTATATGTGTATATATATATGGATATATAACCAACGATAAGAATAAATTCTTGTAATATTTTCTATACAGTATTATTGCGAATTATTTAATAACTAACCTAACTTTCAGAAACCTAACCTAACCTAACTTTCAGAAACCTAACCTAACTTTCGGAAACCTAACTTTCACAAACCTAACCTAACCTAACCTAACTTTCACAAACCTAACTTTCGGAAACCTAACTTTCACAAACCTAACCTAACCTAACTTTCACAAACCTAACTTTCACAAACCTAACTTTCGAAAACCTAACTTACGGAAACCTAACTTTCACAAACCTAACTTTCGAAAACCTAACTTTCAGAAACCTAACCTAACTTTCACAAACCTAACTTTCGGCGACCTAACTTTCGAAAACCTAACTTACGGAAACCTAACTTTCACAAACCTAACTTTCGAAAACCTAACTTACGGAAACCTAACTTTCACAAACCTAACTTTCGGAAACCTAACTTTCACAAACCTAACCTAACCTAACTTTCACAAACCTAACTTTCGAAAACCTAACTTACGGAAACCTAACTTTCACAAACCTAACTTACGGAAACCTAACTTTCGGAAACCTAACCTAACTCGAAACCCTAACTTTCGGCGACCTAACTTACGGAAACCTAACTTTCGGAAACCTAACTTTGAGTGACCTAACTTTCGGTAACCTAACTTTGCGAAACCTAACTTTTGGAAACCTAACTTTCGGAAACCTAACTTACGGAAACCTAACTTTGGGTGACCTAACTTTCGGAAACCTAACTTTGCGAAACTTAACTTTCGGAATCCTAACTTTGAGTGACCTAACTTTCGGTAACCTAACTTATAGAAACCTAACTTTCGGAAACCTAACTTTGAGTGACCTAATTTTCGGTAACCTAACGTTGCGAAACTTAACTTACGGAAACCTAAATTTAGGTGACCTAACTTTCGGAAACCTAACTTTTGGAACCTAACTTGCGGAAACCGTACCGTGTGGAGAGAGGGCACAACTGTGCTGGCTAACGTTAAAAATATGCTCCGCAATATTTTTTTAAATACAAAATATAACCATAAAAGGTCTGAATTTCAGTGTTAAGTAAAAATAAGTTAACAAGAAATGAGTACAATTGAAGGTAATGGTTACAACCTAATAAAAATATATTTAGTGCTTAAAATCGTGGTTTGTGCTAATCGTAACGAAATTCAGTTATACCACATATCATATAATACTATACTAGTACAGATAGCCCAGTCCATACAAATATTTGACTTTGCTAATCCGCGCTCTCAAGGTATCAAGGTCACTATGGCAATTACAAATTATATTGCTTAGAATATTGTCTTAGAGACTTGAGTCACGGTAATATTACATACGTTTTTTTATTTAAGTGCGTGTATCTTTAAAATCTAAATCTACCGAGTCTAATTTGAGACATTATTTTCTTGTTTTATTATTACATTTCATTTCGTGTTTTATATATTGCATAGACTTATGTATATAAATATTATTATTTTTTTAACGCAAAAAAATTTGAACAAGAAATAACGAAATTAACCTATGAGCTATATCGGTATCAAAGGAAAGCAAAATAATTTAATTACATTTATCAATTTTTATATTATATTGGGCGCCATCTGTGAACAGAGTATACATAATTATTATCAAAGATCGTGCTATCATAACGTAGTACCTATTATTGCCGCCAGAAATATAAGAATATCATCGAATTTTATATATTTTTTAAAATACTATTTATTCTTTATATAACTTTACCTAACTTTAAATATTTCTTTAAAATTAGTTTTTTTTTTTATATTTGGAATTTTAAGTGAACATTGAAAACAAATCGATACATTTACGCCACCTGTTATAATATTTTTAACTAATTTTTATTTTGTTTGTAGTAAGACCCCATGGTTATATACAATGGAACGAAAAGGACCTCGCAAGGAATTATAGAAAAATTACTTGGCATATAAAACAATAACTACGTACATATTTCACAATTTAGATTAAAGTTTCACAATAATTTCCAAATGAAAAAAAAAATTACTTAATAAAAGCTTATAAATACATTGCGGGCATTCGTAGAATAATTTATAAGGTACTTACATCAAACGCTATTCAACGAGTTATTTCTATCTAAAATAATATATTTACAATGCAACGCCATCTATCGTAACCCGGTAACACTACAGTAGTGTATTCACATAGTGAATATCGATTAAACAACATCACTTAGTCGCATCAACCACAACGTAGTGTTCTACAACATCATATAGAGGGCCTTAGTAAGTAATTGGTATTGATACATACAAACTTTTGATTTATTTTATTTATACTTATATTTCAATTAATAATCACGGAGGAAATTATGAAAGTATTCAAAATGATATTAAAATACAAAAACTCGAAATAACGAATATGAAATAAATAATAGTTGATGAAATTAATTCAAATATAAATAAAAAAATTAAAATCTAGAAAGTATCTAAATAAAACACTTATATAATGAAACATAATATACGCTCTCTTGTCACTGAAGACACAAATAAATAATTAAATAGTATAGTACGGTGTTGTCTTACTGAATAAAGGCGTATGATTAACTTTCGGAAACCTAAATATTGGAAACCTAACTTACGGAAACCGTCCCGTAGGTAGAGAGGGCGCAACTGTGCTTACGATAAGAATAAGCTCCGTAAAATATATTAAGTGCTTAAAATCGTGGTTTGTGCTAATCGTAAAGAAATTCACTTATATACAATGGAACAAAAAGGACCTCACAAGGAATTATAGAAGAATTACCTGGCAAGTAAAACAATAATAATATATTTTTCACAATTTAGATAAAAGTTAGTGTTACAACCTTCAGTCAAGAAGTAGTTTATGATCGAGATAATAGAAGTCGCTACATGTCGCCCTCACCTTTTAATGCCAATTTAATCGTTTGGTTTCAACAATAATTAGTTTACAATTATCACTTTATTTTAAATTCAATTATAAATTATCTTGTGAACATATATATTTAAATAACATTTATTGAAAAACGGTAGATAAATTGTTTTCTGATAGAACTCGGAATATAAGTTGGCGCCACTAATATTAATTTAATAATTTATTGTTCTGTAATAAATGATAGCAATGAGTTATTAATTACCACATTGTTAGTAAATTCGCATATTAATTATATATTATATATATAATTATATAAATTGTTTAACAAATACTTAAAAATTGTATAAACCGGATAGGAGAGAATGTCAATGATTTTATTTCCCGCAGTTTTTGTCGGTTTTATGAAGTGAAGTAGAAAGGGCTTACGCAAAAAGATTATGAAGAACCATATTTAAAGAGAAGGATTAAATTAATCATTGTATAGTTTTAATTCCGCCATCCCAACTTTAACATTTCACAATAATTCCAATTAGGGAACAAAATTTCATTAGAAAATAAAATAATTAACAAAAGCTTATAAATACATTAAGGGGAGTCGTAGAATAATTTATAAGGTACTTATATCAAACGCTCAAACACAACGAATCATTTCTGTCTAAAATAATATATTTACAATGCAACGCCATCTATCGTAACCCGGTCACACTACTACTGTGAATATCGGATCAAGTAACATCACTTAGTCACATCCACCACAACGTTGTGACGTACAACATCCAATAGAGGGCCTTACTTATTGGTATTGATACATGCAAAGTTTTGATTTATTTTATTTATTTGTTTATTTATACTTATATTTCAATTAATAATCATGGAGAAAATTATGAAATTATAAAAAAAATATATATTCAAAATGATATTAAAATACAAATATGAAACAAACAATAGTTGATGAAATTAATTGAAATATAAATAAAAAAAAAAATCTAGAACGACAACCCAGGGTCTGAAGAAAGTGATTGAGGAGCAAATGTCTATAGCAAATCAAACAAAGAAATGTTTTTTTTTTTTTTTTGAAGAAAAAAAAAGATAAACAGTAAGAGTTAGAAGAAAACAATAGTTTCATTTATACACACTAGTATCAAAATTCTTTGTGATAAACGAGATTTTGATTATCTTTAGAGATAGGAAAAAAAAAAAAACCTTTTCTAATAACAACAAACACCACGGGGTTTAAAATAGATAATGTAATACTTACGAACCATTAAAACTGTTCTCATATAAGGTGTTCTCATGCGGCCGGCTTATTATTAACTTACGGATACCTAACTTTCAGCGACCTAACTTTCTGAAACCTAACTTATAGAAACCTAACTTGCGGAAACCTAACTTTTGGCGACCTTACTTTCTGAAACCTAACTTTCAGCGACCTTACTTTCTGAAACCTAACTTACGGAAACCTAACTTTCGAAATCCTAACTTTCGGCGAACTTACGGAAACCTAACTTTCGGCGACCTTACTTTCTGAAACTTAACTTTCCGAAACCTAACTTACGGGAACCTAACTTTCGAAATCCTAACTTTCGGCGAACTTACTGAAACCTAACTTTCCGAAACCTAAGTTATGAAACCTAACTTACGGGAACCTAACTTTCGAAATCTAACTTTCGGCGACCTAACTTTCTGAAA